>VDFB02000017.1:498372643-499038596 GCA_007258455.2 Sequoia sempervirens
CTCTCTTGAAATTCTCTCCCTCCTACCCACTCTGCATCTCGAGCTCCTCTACCCTCAACCCTTAAACCCTAGGACCTCCTACCCTTTATCTCTCTCCCACTCCCCCCTCTCTCTCTCAAGTATCTCCCTCCTACTAGGGATTAAATTTGATGGTCGACTTTGCCTATTAACAAATTTTTTAATGACAGTTATCTATTGAAGTGTGCCCTTAAAACATTATGATATACCTTAGTGTATGTAAAATTATATATAAATGAAACTTATATATCATTATAATTCTATATAAATTTTGACAGTCTATCCAAAATATCTCCTTTTATCCAATACAATTTTCTTAAAATTTTATTTGTATTGTACGACAAAAATCTCTAAATACGGTCATACGGCCATCAAATTTAAGCCCTGCCTCCTACCCCCACTCTCCCTTTGTCTCCCACTCCCTCCATATCTCTCTCTCAAGTCATAATTTAAAAAGAATATAATTTATATTTATATTAATATTAAAAATTAATTTTTAATAGAGGGGGTTTGGCCGAACATCTTTAGAATGTTCGACTGGACCCCATTCAAATCTATTTTTTTATTGTATGTTAAATGGGTTCGGTTGAACCCCTATTCAACTGAACCTTTTTATTTTGTTCGACCGAACACCTATTCGACCGAACCCACTTATTTTCACCCTCATCCCCTGAGGCACCAAAATTGCTGAGAATTTTGCACTTCGAAGCTCGATTTGAGAATGAAAATGGAGAACTCAGAAACCCAACTAGTATCAGGTTCCCCTCAAAACGAGCTATCCAACGAATATAATTTTAATATGTTTTGATTATATTATCTATTTGTTTTTTAAGTTTTATTAAATATAGGTTTTTCACCGAAAACAAAACTCTATGTTCTGCACATGTGGAAAAATAGAAGATTATCAAAAAAAAAAAATTTAAAATGAGTTCACCAGATATTGGAGTCCTTGATCCAAAAGAAAAAAAAAGAATTTCGATACATATAATAAAAGTTATGCATTATACGATCGTGTTATGTCTGAATTGTAATTGATTTGACTTTGAAACTTTATTAAAGAAAAAATATTCAATAAAAAATTATATAACCAAGTGCAAGCACTAGATATTGGAGTTACAAATCTAAATTTGAAAGAATTGGAATTTTATCTTTCAAGGAAAAAAAGTTATGCGTTATACGGTGTGCGTCACTTTTTAAAAATGTTATTTTTTGAAAAAACCAATTTTTCGTGGGAGATGGAAAAAGAAGTGCAATCTAATTCCAAAACATTTGAAAATTATATTTTTAGAATCTACAGAAAAAATATGACAAGACTCTAGTTTGCATCATCTTCAAATTCCTCACGGTTCAACCGCTATAGGTTCTCGAATGTGAAGATTTAGTTAAAAAAAACATCAGTGTCCAGTTTGGCCAAAAATTGTAAACCACTATTGTGGGATCACCCCATTAGATGATCTACATCTTCCTCCGTGTGCTTGCAAAGGGATCACTAGGATGGGCTTGTATAACCAAATATTTTGAATTTTTTTGCAGTTAGAATTCTTCTTTGAAGAGTTTCCCACAAAAAAGTACCAGCCTTAGGTAAGCACACACTATTCCAACAAAGGTGGAGGGGAAGGTCAGAATGAATCTCTGTTTGACATTGTATCCGATAGCCTTCACTTTCTTTGTATTGCCCTATGCCAGAGCTTGCCCATACCAACCTATCCTCCCCCGAATGGACAGGGATTATTCTCCTTGCTAGCTCCTTTCTTAAAACATCCTCATCCTTGGTTGAGATCAGGTTCTATCCTAGATCTTTCCATGTGAGCACCAACCCCCCATCCACCATCTTCTCTTCCATGTAGTCTCTAACCGATTTACCCCACACCCTTTGCAAAATTTGTTTGGCATGAGGAAGGCCCAGGCAATCATCAAGACTTGGAAATCTACCCCAGGAGTCTTCCCAAAAGAGAGTTGTCTGGCCATCCCAAATATCCCAAGATAAAGAGTCTTGGATAAGAGGTAGACAAGCTCTCATAAAATTCCAAATACATGATCCCATCGGGAGATTCTTAGCCACCAAAATGTTGCTTGGGTTATTGTTGCACATATATTTCTTTTGCAAAATTTGCGCCCATTGTTCCTTGTTATGTGAATACATCCCCTAGATCAGATTCACCCCTAGAGTCCTGTTCAATTTGTATAGATCTAACAGTCCAACCCTACCATGCTCTTTGGACTTACAAATCTTGTTCTAGGCAATTAGCAGGAATTTCTTCCCATTAGCTGACCACTGCTAGAAGAAGTGCCTCATGCTTTAATTGAACATTTTTTCCTTACTCGACGGGAGAGCCAAACATGACATCAGATAAATAGGGAGGGCAGAGATAACAACCTTGAGCATAACAATTCTTCCTGCCCGTGATAACCACTTACCATTCCAAGCTGATAATCTACTCTCTATTTTATCCACCATGGGGTCCCATAGTGATCCATTTCTTACACCCCGAGCCAAAGGAAGGCCCAGATACTTCATAGGTAGCTGCCTAACTTTAAAATTTAAAATTTATGTTATTTGCTAAGCAGTCTCAGAAGGGGTGTTTAGGGAAAAAACTTCAGATTTTACCTCACTAATTTTTTGACCAAAATCATCCCCATAATCCTTCAAAATCTTTTTAAAAGCTATTGCTTCTCTTCTACTTGCCTCACCTAGACACAGTGTGTCATCAAAAAATTGTTGATGGGTGAAAGTAGGAAGTGCACTTGTCACCTGGATACCTTTTAACTATCCATTTGTAGCCGCCCTCCCTAAAGCATGACCTAGTGCTTCAACCATCAGAATGTATAGGAAAGGTGATAAGGGGTCCCCCTGCTGCAAACCCAGAGGCATCAAAGAAACCCGTTGATTCCCCATTTATCAAAACAAAATATCTTGGCATCGAAATATAAGAGAAAATCCAATCCACCCACCATTTGTTAAAGCCAAAGGCTTCAAGAACCTTAGACAAAAAAATGCAAATCCACCATATCATATGCCTTTTTGATGTCTAATTTCACCAACATGCCTTAGTGCTTGTTCGTTTGGAGCAAGTGAATGACCTCCTACGCTATGATGATCCCATCAAAAGTCAATCTCCATGGGACGAAACCAGATTGCTCCTTGAAAATCAAACATGAAAGGAAAGCCTTCAACCAATTCGCCATTGCTTTAGACATGATTTTATAAATAGTATTGCATAACGCAATCAGCCTAAATTTATCCATTGAAGAAGGTTTTTCTTTCTTAGGAACCAACACAAGGAAAGTGTTGTTAAGCTCTCTTAGAAAGCTCCCAAACGATCTAGCTTCCTCAATTGCTTTAGCCACCTCAATTCCAATTACTCCCAGCATGTTTGAAAGAAACAAGGAGGATATCCATCTAGCCTCAGAGACTTATCCAGATGAAGTTGGAAGGCTGAACATTTGATCTCTTCTACTAAGAAAGGTTTTAATAGTTAATGGTTTTGTTCCTTCATTACTAAAGAAGGGATACATGTCAGGAGCCTTCGCTAAGACAAGAGATCCAATGCTTCCTTATTGTTGAGTAAACCGCGAAAGAAAGCTACAACTTCCTTAACAATCAAATCTGCATCTTCTATCACCTCACCATTCGCCAGTGTCAAGCTATTAATCCTGTTCACCTCTCTTCTTACTCTTATTGAATTGTGAAAAAAAATAGAATTACAATTTCCTTCTTTGATCCAGGTGTTTCTAGACTTTTGGTGCCAGAACAACTCCTCCCTAGCCAGAGTTTCTTCCCACGCCTTCAATAGTTCCTTTTCTTTGACATAGAGCTCCTCATTCATTCCCTATTCAGATACACTTTTATTCACTTCCTCCAGCTCCTTTTCCAACCGTAGCTTTTTCTCAAAGATATTTCTAAAGCACTCCCTATTCCAATGTTTTATTTGTTGTTTGAGAAGCTTTAACTTGCACACAACTTTATATAGTTTATTACCTTTTGGATGCATTCCTTCCCACCAATCTTTGACTTTCTCCCCAAAAAATTGATCCATAAACAACATCTTTTCAAAGTGAAAGGGACATTAGCTAACACGCTTCTCATCATTTATCACCAATTTTATTGGAAAATGGTCAGAACTAGAGAAAGGAACGATGCTTCCATTTAGCGCAAAGGGGAATTTAGTTAAATCACTCTTAAAGAGAAATTTGTCCAATTTCTCTGAGATACAACTAGGTCCTAACCTCTTGTTTGTCCAAGTAAATGATCCATTGGCCAACTGAATGTCCAGCAAATAGTTCTTGTTGACAAAATCCTTGAAATCCAAATGTGATTGTTGCTTCTTTATTATACCCCCACTCTTATCTTTTGAGTGAAGGATGGCATTAAAGTCTCCTCCTAGGATGTAGAATTGCTCTCGATATGCCTCCATAAACACCTCTATCTCCTTCCAAACTCTTCGCTTTTGGGAGCAGTTTGCTGGCCCATATACATTTATTAATGTGAATGCCAAGCTCGTTTTTAGACATCTGATCTTACTTTCCAACCAGGCCCTACTCGTTGCAACTTCTTCTACATACATTGTTTGTGGATGCCATAAAGGGATTAATCCTCCCGAAGCCCCATCTGCCTCCACCATCAAAAAACTCCAGGACTTGTAGCATCTTTTCATACCATCCAACTCAACCTTCCGCAGTTTAGATTCTTGAATTAGTGCTATATCTATTGTTTTATCCTCTAGCAGGTGCCAGAAGAGGCACTTTTTGTTAGGGGCATTTGAGCCCCTAACATTCTAGCTTATGGCTTTCATTGGCTCTCGGGAAGGGTAGATCCCTTCCCTGACCTCAAATGCATCATTAGTTTTTGTTGTCCCATCGCTTCTCCTGCCAGTGATCTTTTCTCTTCATTAGTTTTCCTTCCAACCTTTTTCTTGTCTCTATAGTTTGGAATGCCTTTTGCACACTTTTCCAGTTGAACACCAAGTCTTGTTTTTGCAGCACTAATTTTCTTATCAGATTCACTACTTGGTATTTTTTCTTGTTCTCCTGTCGCCTTACTCTGAGCAGGTATTTGTTTTACAAGATGCATCTCACCTACATCTGATTCCTCTGTCTATGAAATTGTTGCCTCGATTTGTAGTAATTTATCATCCTTTGCAACTGGTTTCCATTGTTCATCTGTGGCTGATATTATTTGTAATTCTTCATCTGCCTTTTCCATACCTCCTCCCCAATCTACTTCCATTCCTTCTTCAGTTTCCAATGCTTGACTCTTCTCAATTTCCCTAGATAATTCCCTTAGTTCGTTACCAACTTCCATAATCATCTCCCATTCTTGCCCAATTACTTCTTGACACTCAATCTTTTCTAGCCTACCATCCGCCTTTGATGGTTGATTAAGCCCAAGAATGTCATCTTGCTGCCCTACCATTCTTGCAAGATTCACCATGTTCATCTTATCCCCAATTATAGCCAAACTTCGAGCAACCCCTCCTGAATCATTCGGGTTCATGGTATTGCCATCCTTTTACCTTATAGGTGATAGATGTTTCGTAATTTTAGAAGGACCTGCCTCCCAATTCGAGATGCCTTCACCTTTTGGGTCATCCAAGGAACCACTATTATGTTCTCCTTTCTTCCAAGCCTTCCAGACTCTTGCCTAGCTTTGTGTTAAATTCCAACCTATCAACAAAATCCAACATTTTCCATTATGCACTAATTCAATTTCCTCCCACATTGTAGACCAAGGTGACAGCTCAATCCACACCTTCATTGTGCTTTCACTTCCTTCTCTTATTTCCTTCTCATCAACACCAACCACCACACTTAGGGATTCATCGATGCATGTAATCACTTCTTTATTCCACATTTCTGAAGGTAAATTATCCAGGCTAAACCATACCACCATTTTCTCTGGGAGGTGGAGCCATGGATCAAAATGTGCTTCCCACCTTCTATAATAAAATCCATTCCCTTCCATTGTTGCATAATTCCTTTCCAGGATTTTTTCTTTGATTTGTGCTGTAGCACATCGAATCAAGAAGAAATTGTTTGGTAGGAAGAAAATATCGACCTCACCATTCCAAGAGTCCTCCCACCACTTCTTCAGCTGCATTTTCTTACACCCATCTCCCCACCATTTAGCAATGATTGCCCTATCCTCAAGTTCAAATCTTTCCGCTTCTGTAAGGGAAGCATGAATCTCCAGCCTTAGTCTTAAAGCACTAGGTTTCTAAAGGCTTTTGTCCTGTGTCTCTAACTACTCAGACCCCCTACTACCAACACCTAGTGTTGCCTTTGGAGTGTCCTTGGGGCTCGAAGCCGTCTATTTAAAATTTGTTTTTGCGCACATTTTTGGTCTCCAAGTGGCCGCATCCAATCTTCTTCCTCTTAGATTTTTATGTCATGCTTGCCAAGGATTCCCTTGATACCAATCTCTTCCATTTTTCCCTTGCTTCCCATTCCTATGATATATCCCTGCACTTTCTCTTGACGGTGGATTAGGGCTTCTTTCCTTACCCCAACGATTTCGAAATTTTCTAGATATCTAAGGGGGTTCTCTTCGATGGAAAGGCCTTTTTCTTCTTCGCCAAGTTTTCCTTGCCTCCATTTTTCGCTTAGAGTTTTCTAGGTTTTTGGACGCCTTTGAATTCCCTGCCTTTTTCCGCTCCTAACCACATCGTTGTTCTAAAGGACGCTGCTCCATTACTCTGTCACTGAGCGATGGCCACTCCTCCTCTGCATCTGCGGCCCAAGATGTTGTTGCGAACCTCCTCGATCTGTCACTCGCCACCTCTTCACTCCATGGTGTATCATGTCGTGTTCGAGGTGGGAGACCTCTGTCCAACGGTTCCATTGATTGATTTCGGTAGAATGGATGACAACAATCCACCCACTTCCCATTTGTGAAGACCCATTGTGTTGTATGCTCCTGCGCCATCGGCCAAGTCGTATCTGGCAACACCTTGATCACTTCGTCCCCCCATCCCTCCTATGTTTCCCCTGCTTGTCTCCAAGCCCTTTCTCCTTCCTTTGCCTCCTCACCAATCTTTGCATTCGCATCTGCATTTGCATTTGCTCCGCTCTGCGCCATGATGATAACTTTTTTTTATTTGTAATACTTAATTTCTTTAAAGAAACAATCTAGATTTGTTTAAGTTTATTTCATTCCATTATTTACTACTTATTAATAATAGTTTAATCTAACCACATGCAATTAGAATTTAGAGTACATCCATACACAAACACATACTTTCTAACATATTAACATATATATATATTTTTTATGAGCAGAATCCTTGAACCTCCTTTAAATGCAAGTACTAATATATAATAGCATCCCTCTTTGCATATCCAATAGTATATAAAAGAATATAGAGCAATATGGCACATTGTCTTGGAATAAATGTGAATGCTTGGCTTAAATTATCTAATCAACTTTCTTTGGGTGCTTGGGAGATTGGTCTCCTAATTTGAATCCTCGAAATGCTCCTAAAAAGTGTTGAGGGGATGAGTCCTTGACCTTTCAAAATTATTTCTCCTTTTCATGCTCCTAAAAGGACTTGAGTGACTAGCTTCCACTCTCCTAGATGCTTTCAAAGCGCCAAAACTACTGCCACATGTCCTTGAAGTGATAATGCACATAAACTACTCCTTAGTGTGCTTAAAAAGCCATTAGCATGCATATAGAACATGTTTTAAACTATTTCAAATACTTTGTGTCTTAAAAAGCCATTAGCATGCATATAGAACATGTTTTAAACTATTTCAAATACTTTGTTGGGTGTAGGGTTAAGCTGTTTTCCATTATGGAAGGGAAACTGTCCTTTTAAAGTCTTCCACGTTGAGCACTTAATGAATAGCCTTGAAATTCCCTAGAAATATCCTTAATATATGCTTGGTGTTAAATGACACTTTCTCCTTATCCCTACTTGACTGAAAGACATTCAATATACTGTCTTTATCTTTCTTTTGATGTTTTGTCTTGTACCTTCGAACGAATGTTTGTCACTACACCATTCAATCATCTTGGAAATCCCTATCAATCACATTCACCAGTGATCATCCATCATCTCCTTCCTATTCAGTGTCCTTAGTCTGCACTTATTGTGGTGACTGAAGTGTGCATGCCAAGGCTTGGCTTATGTTGTCTTTTCAGTACTCCCTATACCTTGAAAGCACTATCATGCATTTAACCTGTCCCACTTTTACAACACTATTACGCATAGATACCGTGTCCTTCCTACCTAGAGACACATCATTTCCATACCACTTCAAAGGCTATGAAAAGAATCTCAGTACTGGCATTGATCCGACCTCAGAATACAAATCTGATCGAGACAGTGGTGGCCATGGGACACATGGAGCTTCTATTCTTGCGGGAGCTCCAGTGAATGTTCCCAGCCGATTTGCCAACGGAACAGCGAGAGGAATGGCCCCTCAAGCCAGGCTGGCTATCTATAAAACGTCCTGGGAAAAGGGTTGCGTCGACGAGGACATAACTGCTGCGATAGATCAAGCAATTGCTGATGGTGTCGGCATCATTTCAATCTCAATCAGTTCACGAGACCCGCCTTTGTACCAGAGAGCAAGAACCATTGCATTATTCGGGGCCATAAAAAATGGTGTTTTTGTTTCTGCCCCGGGAAGAAACAGAGAACCATTTTCACCTTCTCTGAGTAACCCAGTGCCATGGATTACAACTGGAGGTGCCAGCAGCATCGACATAGATTTCCCTGCTTTTGTACGACTGGGCAATGGATAGACATACAGAGGCACCTCCACCTACAAATGAGTCATAATACCAGCTATTTACTAATAGTGCTATCTAACTACCTTAAATTTCTACCAGCCCTCTTGGATCAAAGCAACTTGGATCGGAGTCATAATACTGTCAATAAGGTTCATGGATCAGATCAAGAATTTTACAGGACCCATTAGCCTTCGGTGATAACATTATGATTTTGATCCAAACCCCTTGCTTTAGGGGTTTAATCTAAACTAATTAATGGAAATATTTATAATCCAATGAAAGGATATCTTTTATCTATCTTACTCAAGCTTCAATTTCTACAACTATCTTGAATCAAAGAGGCTTGGATCAAATTAATAAATCAAGTGGGTTTGGATCAAACGATCATGAATCATATCAAAATTTTGCAATAGCTAAGTAGTGGTGATGCCATATAATTGGTGCAATTTTTTTTATCTAATTAAAGTTCGTAGATTTGAGTGTATAGCCTTTACCAAGTCTCATGCACTTGATTCTCTTAGTGCATGTGAAGATCTCTCATTTGGTTTTGTAAGTAGAAGTGTCAAAATAATTAGAAAATCCCATCTTTTCTAGAAAAACATTGAAGATGATTCAACTAAAGGCGATTTGAACAAAGTGTCTTCAATCAAACCCCATCCCATAATTGTGGTTCAATTTAAGGTGGCCTGATTGAACCTATCTTTGATCAAATCTAGGTGTTTTAAAGCATGATTCATTTGGACCTTGAAGTGGGATTCACTTATTTACTTTTACCCTTTAAGTTTCTACAAACTCTTGTAAAAGAAATGTACAAAAATTTACAAAGAAATATAGAGAATAATATTTTTATGTGTGCCCTTTGTAAACCTTTTTTTTTGGTACTATAGAAATGTGTAAAACAAATATTTATATACATTATCTCATATAGATAAATTGAAGATTTATTAATCCATTATCCTTAAAAGATTAAGCACATACATTTAAGGAACAAAAATTCCAAATATTACAATTTAGTTAGAGAAACATGACTACCACCTAGCTGAACAAAAATCCTAGTAAAATAGAATCGAGCACAATTAAGTAGGAGCTACCCCCAAATACATGTAAAAGACATACCCCAAAGAATTCAAAAAAATGTCCCAAACAAAAAGTGTGAACATCTGAAATAGTCAATAGATAAACATAATGTGAGATCATCAATAGAGACTAAAGGGACTTTCTCCTACCAAGTCATACCGTGAAGGCACTCAGACCCTAAGTCTATAAAAGATGATTTTTTTTTCAAATTAAACAAATTTTGAAGAGCTTAAGTAGGATGAATAGACCAAACACTTCCATGCACCATTCTATAAGATAACACACATCCCATCAATATATTGTATCAAATCTTTTTGGAACATGTTGAGATTTGCTTCCTCATCAGATATATGTGAACTATAAATCTCACTACAATACCAGCATATCATATGCTTTTTCGTGGGTATGTTCATTTATATCCAAAATTCTATCCTTCTTCACAAAATCCCATTTAAAAACCATTCATTAAGTCGTAGTTCCTAACTTGTCAACAATTTAATCCATGATTAATCCTCTAGTTTAAAGAATGTCGGTTGCCCAACCCATCCACCCCCAAAATCCCCTTCAAAATATTTAGAGCATCAATGCCAAAGATGATAAAAAGCTCTTCTGAAGTAGTGATCAGAAACAATCCTACCATAAGGCAAGCCACAAGAGGGAAGACCACGATCCATTCTAGTAAAGAAAAAGAACATTTGAAAGGGGCCAAATGGCAGAAACTACAACAAACCACAAAAGAGAACAGGCTGCATAAAATGACAAATTACCACTTCATTACGAGCTTATCCCTAATTGAGGAAATTGCTAGCAAGGAAAATCAGTGCAACATGTGAGCTTAGCGTACATAAAGCCTAAAATGATGTATAGAAACAATCAAGCTTTAAATAGCTTAAAAACAGTTTTAATCAATAATTGGTTAAAAATATACAGATGAGCAAAAAGTCGGAGCACAAATTTTTTCATGAAGATTCAAATCCACTTCGGAATTGCCCATAAGTTCTCCCATTAATCCAGGTGATTGTTGAGCGTATTACAGAGAAGAAAAATTGATCAATAAAATGGCTAGCCAAACAAAAACTATTTCCTCAAATTTCTTATCACAAAACAAAGCCCTACAAAAAATGATAGTTGTGCTTTCAGCCCTTTGAAACACCCTTAAACAATCTAAAAGAACTACGTGCAAATTACCTTCTACAATCAACTTCTTACACTGTACAGAAGCAGTAGTCAAATACAAATAACCAGTAATATCCTTAAAGTGGATCTAGTAAAAAGGAACGCAATCTATGGAAGCAAAGGTGATACCAAATTTGTTTTGGAAAGGAGGGTCTCCTGACTTTCTTGATTTCCCAGAGTATCGTATAGAGGCCGATCTTTGGTTTCGGGAAGGCCCAACACAAACAAACCGCTTATAATTATTGCAATTCCAAATAGACCGAAGGAAAGAGCTGCGTTGGTGTGGCCGATCACAACAATTACTGGACTCACAATCGCCCCTACAAAGATGGCCTGTCTTAGCATTGACATAGCTGAGTTGCGAACACTAGATGGAAACAATTCCATGCAATAAATCAACATCACGTCAAACGCTGTAACTGCACTCAAAAACGCTCCTACTTCAGCAATTATCTGTGCCCAATTCTTTCTTGTGGATATTTTTCTGTTTTCAGTTGAATCGGGAATATCTGATATACCCACAGAATAAAGCACACACAGAAAGCAGAAAATACCACTCATTAGTGTTAACAGGAGAATTGCCCTTCTACGCCCAGACTTAGCTACAAGAATAGTGGAGAAAATGGCCGCTGGAATCTCTGAAAGAGCGTTAAATGTGACACTCAAGTATAAATCGAAGTCCAAACTTGCGACTCCAAAGGGCATTCCATAGTAGATAAGTCCCATGCCAGAGCCCACCGCCATTGTTAACATGAGCCTTCTGCGAGCCCATTTAGTAGTCCACAACAGTGATAAAGCAGACTCTGCTTGGCTCTCTGTAGTGCAATCTTCTATCTCTACATATTCTGGCAATACTCTTCCGTTCATTTCTGCCATTTTTCTTAAACATTTCAAGGCCTCGGTTGAATTTCCTCTGAGAAGTAGCCACCTGGGGGACTCCCAAACGAAAAGGAGCAGCAACAAAGAATATGCAAGAGGAGGTATGGAGATGTAGATGTAGTTGCTTCTCCAGGAAAAAGAATTTCTGGTGAGGTAGGCGAGGGCTGGAAGTGAAAGGAATCCCAAGGTGAAGAACAGAAAAACAAGAAAACCAATGAGACTTCTCCATTTGCGACCAACGAGCTCAGTAGAGAGAACCAGACAATTAGTTCCCATGGAGGATCTGCCGAAGCCGGTGAGAGCTCGGAGGATAGAGTAGATCCAAATGTTGGGCGAAACAGAGGTTAAAAAGCCCATCAATGAAAGTACCACGGTGGAAAGCACCAGAGCTCGTTTACGACCCAACCAAGAATCTGCCAACGGTCCTACTATTATACAACCTGCACAAACCTCCTTATATTATATTTGTAATAAGCTTTTACCCTTAAAAAATTCTATTTTGTTGATTCTTATCATATCCTTCCAATCTCCCAATCTCTAAGAAATCGAGATATTAGATTTTCACAATCCATTTTGATAAGAGTGTTTTCTCATTTATTTGTATCAACATTTTACATCACATTCCATAATTTATCGTCATATAAATAATTTAAAAACTCACCTAATAATGATCCCGTAAAGAAAAACAGAGAAGGAAAGCCTGCTTGGATGGTGTTGGCGCAAATAAGGTTCCACTGTGAGATCACAGACACCTCTTTCCCTCTCTCCCACTCCCACAGTGTTGGGTTCATCTCACATATTGATGACTGCGGAGTGCATATTTCTGTTTCTGCTATTTGACTGCCATTTGTGCAGCGCCATGAAGGTTGGGCATCAGTAAAAATGGTGACAAACGTGTGCTGAGCATCAAATGCCCAAGCCAAGGCAACAATTACCACTTGGAACAACTGAGCTCGTCCAAAACCCCCAACATATGTTTCTATTATTTCATCAATAGAAAACATGTTTTTCTCAACTTGTTGCTCTTGGGTTGGCTCATCACTACCACTGTGCAGCTGCTCTCCCCAGGTTGAGGAATCCATTACAGGCTATCTGTGAAACCAAAAAGCCTGTAAATTGAAAGAAATAAGACCGGTAAAGTCAAAGGTGTTTGCAACATGGTTAGTGATTATTTTATGCATGATGACATACAAGAGAAGACAAAAAAAAGTAAAAGATACCGGCAATAAATAGACTGAAAATACTGGACGCCTTGGGTTTTTGTGAGTAACATCAGACTCCTTTGAAAGCTTATCCTTTCCACGACTCCTTAGTTTTGACTTTTAAATTCAATCCATTATTACTATGCTTTAAAGGCTACGGTAGTCTGTCTGTTTCATTCATTATGGACTGTCCATTTTATTCCTTGCCAATCTTTTCACAATCACTTCAATTAATTTCTTTTGGGTGGGTCTAACAAAATAAGCCGAATCCATAAATAGTACAATCATAACTCAGTAATTCCTTAACTTTCTGTCATGTTTCACAGTTATTGTACAAGATTCAAAGCACAATTCAATGTCAGTAAAAGATTCAAAGAACAATTGGATGCCAGTAAAAGTTTCGTCTGTTCAATCGTAGAAGTCCTGGGGCGCGCTTTCTCATGAATAGAAAATTAGTTTGTTTTTTAATCTTTCTGTGGTGTGCATTGGCAAGGAGGCGTGGATCGAGGACGACAGGAGAATTGACCTGCTCAATTATTTAGCGTATTGGTTTGTTTGTTTCTGCAGATTGTAAGGACCTGCTCAATAGAGGAGAGGACCTGTCAATGTTGAACAATTTAAAAAAATTCTCTCTCATGATGAGAAGTTGTACATTTGTATTTTAAATTATCAAGTATGTAATTATTTTAAGAATAGTATTATGTTATTGGACAAAAGTGTTGTAAGATTGCGTAAGATCATATTATTAAATGTGAGGATAAATACACAATATTTTAATATGGAATCTTTATTAGTAATAAATTTGATTGATATAGTTCTTATGTGGAGCTAAATTTTGATTAATATTATTTGTATTTTTTTAAGAATGATGAGTAGTTGTACACATTTTGATGTATTAATAATATGTGGGATAAATTATGATTGGTACTTTTAAAAATTTATTGATATTTTATATTCAAACAATAATGAAAATGTACCATCAAAAATCACCATTCTTGACAATTTCACCTTAGGTTTAGTTCTCCCCCATGTGCTTGTACCTAATTATGCATTAATTACATATTTCATAAACTTTCTTAGAATATCAAACCTGAGAAATCGAATGATGCGTTTATATTTTGTCCTCGACACTTTTAGACTCCAAAAAAGGCGGATCTAATTTAGGGTGCACTACGTCCTAGACCACCTAATTTGGATCCAAACTCAAATATGTCGGCGTCGGTAATTTATTATTTGAATTTCCAAAGTTATTTGTTGGCCATCAGTATTTGCTTTTTAGGAAATTAGAATAATTGCATATAAATACAAGGCATTTTCACCATTTTAAACCTAACACTTCAATTGAGCAAATCAAATATCCTAAAATTAGTCAAGGGCAATCAAGAACAAAATTACCATGCATTTTAGCAACATTATAACAACATTTTCATCAATCAAGTTCAAGTTGCAAGACATCAAGAAGAATGAAGTAATTCATGTGCAAGGAGATATCATGATCAATCATCTCAAATCATGAAGATGTATTGAGTTATCCTCTACATGTTAGTTGCAACAATCCATTATGTTTTACAATCTAATCTTTTGTAGGTCTATCAAATAATCAAGGCGTGCATCAATCAACTTGTGTGTGGCATCTCTTCTTCAAGGGTTTTCACATCAAGGTAACATTATCATTTATCATTTATCAATTTCAATCAATTATCATTGTTTTGAACTCTTCCTAGCCTAGGACATGCCCTCTTGATCATCATCAATCGTTGTAAGTGGAGGTAGAAATACCAACACGAGGTTTGATTGAGGCAAGACCCTATACAACACCATATTTTTCCCTCTTTTCATGTGTGGAGGTCCAATATGGAGATTTCAACAAAAGAAAACCTAAGAAAATAAAGCGTAGACCTTAATCCAAACTTTGAAACTTTCAGATCCAAAAAAGAACCAATCCAATATATGGTGCACTACACCGATTTGCATGCAAGTCATGCTAAAATTTACAGTCCAGATTCTTCTTTGTGTTTCAGTCTCAAATTTGAAGTTATCTTGTTATTTTTTGTTTTCATCTATGCGATAAGTTACTTTTTAGATTTAGGGTTATATGTCAAATAGGCTCGTCAAATCACACATCAAATTTATCATCCACACAACACAAAAACAAACATAAACATTAGGGAATTGGCTTTCCATTGTGGCAGCAAGCTAATCATCAAACCCTAGTCAATTTATGTTTAAATGTTGAGTCAAGTGAAAAAGGGTAATCTTAGTTATCCTAATTGGATTTAGGATCACTTTTTTTATTCAACAATGTGGTGAACCCAACATGTCCTACACTTGCAATTGTTTTTGTTTTCCATGGCATAAAATTTGAAAATTAAATTTAAAACCTAGGTGCTTTGAAGATCTAGTATACATTTGCATTTATTTCAGAAAACTATACATTTTAATTATTTGTGTATTATAAATAAAAAGGAAAAAAAATGTAAAATATTTTGAATTAAATTATATAATTTCATATATGATTTTCTTTGTTTAGGGCTTAAATCTGAGTTAATTTCATTGAAAATTTTATGTTTCAAAATTGCATGTAAAATTTAGTGAAAAATATTTAAAAAGTGAAGAAATTGCATAGCATTTGGGTGATCCCACAATAGTGGGTTGCACTTTTTGGCCAAACTTGACATTGAACTAAACTTTTTAAACTAAATCTTCACTTTCACTCACCTATAGCTGCTAAACCATGAGGAATTTGAAGATGATGCAAACTAGTGATTTGTGACATTTTGTTTGTAGATTCTAATTTGTTTTTTTATAATTTAAAATCAAATTGTATTTCTTTTTTCACCTCCTTCGATAACTAGCTTTTACTAGTAAACACCATTTTTAAAGAGTGATGCTTACTGTATAATACAACTTTTTATATGAAAGACAAAATTCTATTTTTTTCAAATTTAGATTTGTAATTACAATATCTAGCTCCTTCATTTGGTTTCATAGTATTTTATTGAATATTTTTTTCTTAATTAAGTTTGAAGTCAAACCAATTACAATTTAGACATAGGTTTACTATATAACACAACATTTTTTGTATGTTTTTTTTTTTTTTTTGTTGGATCAAGGACGTCAATACTAAGAGCATAGATATTTTTTAGATTTTTTTGGTAATATACTATTTTTCTACATGTGTAGAACAAAGAGCTTGATTTTTTAGTGAAAAACCTACATTCACAAGAAATAAAAAATAAATATAATAATCAAATTAAATATATTTAAAATTATACTTTTTTGGAAGCTTATAAGAAGGACTACATACTTACGAAACATAATGTTAAATGAATTAATTTGTTCCCCGAAAAGGTAAATCAAAAGTGGGTTTTTTATCAGCATTTTGGTAGGTGTAGAGAAGACTCCATTATAGGTATGGTTTAAAAGTAGCAAGGTTCTATCCAAGGGGGTTTGATCAAAGGGGGTCTTATTAAACCCTCTTCAATTAAAATCCTTTAAATAGAACCTTTTGAGGCTTAAATCATTATATTTTCTAAACATATGTGATTTCAACAAAAAATGGGATGTCCTAGAAAGTGTAACCCACTTTTGTGGTAGCACCCATTTTCATTTCAAAAGATCAAAATCACTTTTTTTTAAGGAAAAATAATCAATTAAAGTATTCAATTTCTGAAAATTATTATTTGAACATACGTTACAATTGTCCTAAAACTATCAAAAATTGCATGCATACATGTGCTTCATATAAAAAAATTAGGTTTTTGTGCATTTCCAAAATACTATTCACTTCCAAACCTTAACTTTTGAAACATTATAGGACCCTCAAACACTATAGGTGGCTTCTAGATTTTGAATTTTATAAAAACACTTATTTGGTCTAGGGCACATTATTCCCTTGCCCAGTTAGTCTAGGCTAAAAATTGTTGTGAAAATCCTTGCTAGTGTTCTTTGTCTAGATCCAGTTCCTATTTCAGTTCTTGTTCTTAAACCTATCTAATTTTGGTGTGCATCACTTGTTTGATCCATATGACAAATAAAATGTTTCCTTTTCAAAGATGTGGTTTTGTTATGGTAAATCATGGATTGTATACCTATAATTTTTCTATCTATCAGAGCACTATAAAGAAACACAATAAAATCATTGACACTCATGAAAATCATGTTAGTTCTTCTCCCAATATCTCTCCTACTTGTGAGAGTATCTTGGTGCAAAAGGATCCAATCATTGAGAATCACATTTGATTCCCTCCCAATACCTCTCCTTCTTGGGAAGATGTTATGGTGCACAAGAGTTGGAAATAATTAAAAATCATGAGAATCATGTTAGTTCTTCTTCCAATATCTCTCCTATGTCTGAGAGTATCCTGGCCAACACATGAGGATCCAATCATTGAAATCATATTTGGTTCCCTCCAAATACTTCTTTCACTTGGGAAGATATTGTGGCACAAGAAAATGAAATCATTGATACATTTTCTCTTTCAAATGATAGTAAGGTGGCTTGCATGAATGAAGATTCAAAATTGACATTAGGTCTTTGATTAATAGAATATTATCATTAAGATGAAATTATACATCCACATTTAATTATTGGACCACCTAAACTACCTCTTATTATAGGATCTCTTGAACCTCATGGACATAGCCTAAGCTTTGCAAAACAACTCACTAGTAATCATGTGCAACAAGATGCGTTTCTTGGAAATTAATTTATCACACATTTTCTCACACGTATAACACTAGAAGTAATAAGCAACCAAAATAAATTTAACATCCATTCCATTACCTTGAAACCATATCTTTCATCCCCACCTAGTATTCCTCAACATAGTGGTAAAGAATATGACCTTGTTGAGAAAATTTGTAATTCTCTAGAAAAGATCTCTCTTTGGAATTTGATTCAAACATCACCTACATGCTATAGGATGCTCCAAGATGCTTTCTAGGAGATTGATATCTCACCCTCTCTCAAACTGAATGATGTAGCATCCTTGTTTGATTGTACACACAAAAAACAAAGTTGGATATTACATTCCCTCAACATGAATTACCTCCACTTGAAGTCCAAAACAAACATAAGGCTTTAATAATAATGGTTTGAATTAATAAACTTGAGTTAGATGCACTTTTATAGATAATAGATTAGGTCTTAATGTTTGTAGCATTGATATTCTAAATAAACTTGGCATGGAAAAGAATATTATAATACCAAGTTATCTTTTTATTCATGGCTTGGATAATGTTAATAAGTAACCCATAGGAAAAACACACTACCCATTAAGCTAGGTCTCGTGGTTTTACCTGCCCCTATTCATATCATTCTGAGACCACTTTTATATAGTCTTCTCCTAGGTAGACCTTGGATTCATTCCACGAAGGGAGTCTCATCTACTCTCCACTGTGAAATGATTTATATGAATATAATAACAAGATATATATATGATAAAAGTGGATGAACAAAGTTGTAATTCATAAATCGATGCCAAACATAACATTTCCAACTCTCTTAATAGTTTTCTTCCAACTTCAAAGGTGGAACCCATACATTTTGAAGATAATTATTGTATTTCACCTATAACAAAAATTTTAGAGATTGGGGGTTGTTAGATTGTATACCTTATTTTAATGGGGAGTCTAAAATCACACCATCAAAGTCCAAGGGTCAAATATAAATTATGATCATGATATCGACTTTATCTTCAAAAAAATGTTTTGGTGACGATTGGGGTTCATTAGATTTTACACCCCCCTTTGTGAAAGAGTACAAAATCTCATAATATAAACCTAAGGAGTCTTGTGTTTTATTCACTCAATCTAATTTCCCATCAACCAATCCAAAAAAATCACCTCTCAATGGTGACGGAGGATATTTATCTTTTTTCCCTTGTTTGTTGGTGATTCCTAACTATAAAATTTTTTTAAAATAATTTGCATTCTTATAAAAGAATCAATTCTTCTCATGATAATTTAGATAAGACTTCTCCATTTGAGTTGGAAGAGTGTTATGGCCTTGAATATATAATACTTTCTAAAAATGGATATAAGGAAAACATAGAATAAGGAATTAAAGATCATGTGAAGTCTATGTCATATCTATCAAAAAGGGGTTTAGGTTTCCAACCTTCTCCTTTATCTACATCACATGTTCCACCATCTACTATATTTAAAATATCATATGGTAAGCAAGCAAGCTTTTCTTCACAAGAGAAAGGAATGTCTCCTACTACTTATCCTATATTCTAACACAAGCCTATTTTGTTGGGGCTTCTGAAAGCTTGCTTGATTACTCTTCCTCCTTCAACAAATAAGAAATACTATAAGAATAACTCTTTTTGTGCATATCATTAGGTGCATGGTAATTCCACAAATGAATATTAGGACCTAAGTAGTAAAATACAACAACTTAATGACTATGGTGGAATTTCATGTGTTTATGCACCTAATCACTCTAAGCAATGATGATCTTTATTCTATGGATATTACTCCTCACTATGTGGTATTTTTAGCTTCATATGTTTTCTCATTGTCATTCATGGTGGTATAATCTTAGGTGCAACCATATTTTTTCTATAGTAGCATCATGATAGTATCTAGTGTGGTTGTCCTTGTCTTTAAACTTGGGGGGCAAGGATAACTAGTTTTGGGAGGTGTGTATTCTTTTTAAGGACCCCCTATACACCTCTTTCTTCCTTAAAATACCAACACAACAAGCATATTGAAATTTTAAGGGGGGCATATCACCCTAGCCATTTCATAAACGTCTTGTGATATTTGACTTATTGAAATTCCCCTTTAGTGGTGATGTTGTTAGAACACCCCTTGAGGAATGGTTATCAATTTGTCCCTTGTGATATTAAGTATTGATTCATCCATATGATATTAAACTTTTGTAGACTCCCTAAAGTGTGATTGGTAAAATAGTCCATAGATTTAGAATAATAGAGCCTTTTGATTCATTGTTTTGAGCATTTTAACATGACCACCTAAAATAACACAACTTTCTTGCCAGTGGAGCCATGTGTTTCATGAGTGATTTTACATGCTTATGAGAATACCATTTTTTTTAAATAACACCTTCAATGGATGACATTTGGTATTTGAGATAAATTGAAGACTGGGGTCTCTTTGTCTTACTGACTCAAATCCTTTTAGACTAACCATATATTTTTGTTATGTGATTATTGTATGTTATGTACTTTCATTGTGTTTACATTGTGTTTGTGTTTTGTTTTGTTTTCATTATGTTATGTTATGTTAGGCTGCATGTCTTCATCATGCATGCTTCATGTTTGTGATGTGGTATTTCACTTCACATGCATGTTCCTTTGTCCTTATGTCACCTTTCTATAGAATCTTGAATCTTGGGGGCTAGTGCTTCCCCTAGATTCAATGTCATCCTATTTATTCATATTTGGATATTTGAATCCCTCTTGACATATCCCTACTTTAGTGTGAGTGAGTATAATTTCATATTCTCACTAAAGTGGGGGCTAAATGTAACATAACAAATTGTCACCCGTAACAATTTCACCTTAGGTTTAGCTCCCCCTTTATGTGCTTGGAATTAATTATGCATTAATTACACATTTAATTAAATAAAACAATCTTATTCAGGATATTTTTCATGTCTACACACATGTTATAAATATTCTTGGAATATCAAATATGAGAAATCAAATTTGCATTTAATATTTCCCCCAAACACTTTTAGACCTTGAAAAAGGTGGATCTAGTCTAGGATCTGAATTCAAATATGTTGGTGTTACTAATTTATTATTTGAATTTCTAAAGTCATTTTTTGGCCATCAGTATTTGATTTTAAGTAAATTAGAATAATTGCATATAAATACAAGGTATTTTCACCCTTGTAAACCTAGCATTTCAATTGAAAAAATCAAGTATCCTAAAATCACTTATGGGAAGTCAAGAGTAGAATTATCAAGCATTTTAGCAGTATTATTACAACACTTTCATCAATCAAGTTAAATTTTCAATACATAAAGGAGATGAAGCAATTCATGTGCAAGGAGATATCATGAGCAATCATGCCAAATCATGAAGATGTATTGAGTTATCCTCTACATGCTAGGTGTAACAATCCATTATATTTTATGAGCTAAATTTTTGTAGTTCTATCAAGTAATCAAGGCATCCATCAATAAACTTGCGCGTGGAACATCTTATTCAAGCGTTTTCACATCAAGGTAACATTATCATTTGTCATTTATCAATTCAATCAATTATTATTGTTTTGTCTTTATCCAACCTAGGGTATTCCCTCTTGATCATCATCAATCATTATACATGAAGGTAGAATAACAACATGGGGTTTGACTGATGCAAGACCCTATACAACACCACCTTTTCCCCTCTTTTCATGTATGGAGGTCAAATCTATGGGTTTTAGCAGAAGACAACCTAGAAAAATAGAGTGTAGAGCTTAATTTAGATCTTGAAACTTTTTGATCTAGAAAATAACTAGTCCATTCTGGGCCATATTTCACCCTTGTCCATGCAAATCAAGCTCAAATTTACAATACAAGTTCTTCTTTATGTCTCAGTATTAGATCTAAAGTTATTTGTTATTTTATGTTTTTTTCTGTGTGATAAATTATATTTTTAGATCTAGGGTTATATGTCAAATAGGATTGTTAAATCACACATAAAATTTATCATCCTCACAACTCAAAAAAACATAAACCCTAGGATATTGGCTCTCCCTTGTTGCAACAAGTCAATCATTTAAAGCCCTAGGTAATTTATGTTTAATGTTGAGTCAAGTGAAAAGGGGATAATCCTAATTAATCTAATTGGATCTATGATCACTTTTCTCAATCAATAGAAAATATGTTGTATTGATGGATCTAACTATAATAAGTACCCTCACAACTATTGGTACATGCTCAACTATTGGGTCATCTTTCCTACCTAGATGAGAAAAGCTACACATAATTTTAGTCCTAAAAAAGACAAAGGTGTTTTAGAACTGTCCCAGGTTTGAAAATTTTAGATGGAAATGAAATTGATGTTAAAGTAGTATCCTACTCATTGAAGCAAGGATTGATAGAATTCCTAAATGAGTTATTTAATATATTTGAAACTTTTTTATATGTTTCCTAGTGAGTGGCAATATATGTTTGCACATACATTTATTGCATATATTTGCAACTCTCTTTACAAGGATCTTGGTTAGTATAAATCTATTGTAACATTGACACATAAATGGCTTGTTGATCTATCTTTATATAATCCATGTTGGTAATAGGGGGAGAAGTACTAATTTTTAGTGATAGAAAGAGGAGAAGAATTGAAGTGTGATTTTCAAAGAATGGTCAAAGGAAAAAATATTTAGGCTTACATTTATTTTCTAGATATAGAGATTTTAGTTATATAATATAATAAACTTTTAAGAACTAAAGTAGTTATAAAAATTAGAATTATAAAATATATAGTACATAAAATAGCATAAAATAAAGACACCAAATGTCAAATTTCATATTTTAGGGGAGAGGGTCCAACAGTAGAGCGAGCTCTTATAGTGCGAATAGGAGTTGAATTGTATGGGCTTCATAGTGGAGCAAGCCATTAACCAATTATAATTTAACTTTTACCCATAAAATAAACAAATAAGGACCAAACAATGTACACATCATATTTGTTTTATAATATATTTATGTGTCCCAAATATGAATATTTCATAACAATATTACAAGTAAGTGCATATTAATAAAGCTTCTGATACAACCCATTTTGAATCGATGAAATTACGATAAGAAATATTGCATTTAATTTTGCACCCATAAATATAACAAAAAAATATAATACTCTCAGACACATATGCTATGGCCACCCATTCTATATACAATGATGTCAAAAAGTAATTCCCACACCAATATAAAGCAAGGTCATCTTCCCATCACATAGTCATATTAATTCCATCATATATTACAATCTCTAAATACAAAACAATCTTCAAACAAGAGCCAACACCATGTGTCCCATCTATCAAACTCAATTACCCACCTACTAGTCACTTCCACTTGCATCCAAAACAAACAAGCTATAAGGCTCACTAAAGAAGTCATCCAAAGAAGAGGAGACAAATTAGAAAATCTATAGTATATAAGCATTCAACCTAATCAATAAAATCTAAGGGAAAAATTCAACTTTTCCAAACCTAGCAAGCAATAAAATTGAAATAAGAGGACATGACTTTAAAAATCCATACCAAAATGGAATTCAAGAAATCATTAATATTACTAATTAAAATAGGTACATTTCATCCACTAAATCCATTCATTTTTCTTATGTTAATCCCTCGCCAATTTCATCTTGTTTTCTCCTCTTTATTTTCTATTCTCTTATATATTTTAGTGGACTCATTGGCATAAGAAGATGAGGTAGAAATAGAAGATTAACACAAGCACTTTGGATATTATTCTAAGTTTTTTATATGCACTCTACATGACTACATTATATATGGTGTGCGTTATATCCTATGGGATGTTCTAAATTATGTTCACACCAATGTGTTTATATGATTTAAATTTTCTATCAAGTGTGTTGTTAGTGCATATATGAGGGTTTAAGTTATTTTGTTTATGCCTCTGAATGACAATTTAATGTATACAATGTAAATGTTCTAGCCACTTTGTTGTAATTACACATATAAGGTTTTAGGTTATTTTCTTTATTCCTATGAATGGTAAAAAAAAATTATATGATGAAAATGTTATACCCATTGTACATTGTAAGTGCATATACGGGGTTTGTTGTTGTAATGTTAATTCTTGTGAATGCCAATTTGTTCTATATGATGTAAATGTTCCACCCAGTATGTTATAAGTACATATGTATGGTTTTTATGTATGTGTTGTTTATGCCTATGAATGCCTATTTATTGTATAGGATGTAAATATTCTACCCACAGTGCTATAAGTGAATACATGAAGTTTTAAGTTATATTGTTTACACCTATGAATAGGTCTATATAAATTGTATATAATGTAAATGTGTGATGTAGGAAAATATAGATCTAGGGTTTAAATCACACATTCTCCTATATGACAATGGACAAAACAAAAAATGATCATAAATATCCACTCGGCTAAGTTAACTTCAATGGAAAAGCTAAAATGATGGATTAGGATTTTTGTTCTTTCTTAGGGGGATTGATTAATTGATTTCTTATTGATTGAATTTGAGGATGCAAATGTAGATCTAGGAAACCTATACAAGTATGATTAAATGTTATCATTGAATAGTAAAGAATGAAAGAGTAATACAAAAATGAAGTATGGAACTACATAGTACAAACATAGAGGAACCTGGCATACAAATATGAGCTTGAGTTGGCTAGATAGGGGTATTGGCGCCCTATAACTCAACATGAAAAACTTCAAAACTAGAATTTAGATCTTGAAGTTGGTCCTTGTCTATAGGCTCTTCCTTTTTGGGCTATGTCAGAACTTTTTCTATCAATGATTAATTCAACTTCCCCAATTTGTTGACATATAAGGCTTGAATTCTTGATTGAGAAATTAGGTCTTCAATCCTCTTCCAATTTTTCTTTAGATATATAGACTACATATAAGAGAGGAGAGAAAAGGTTGTGTCATATAGGGGCTTGCCTAATTCAAAACCTATTTTTGTGCTTCCACCTCTACAATGGCTATGATGATGTGAAAGAGAGTTATTACCCTCAGCTAGGCAAAGGAAAATGGATAAAGGAATAATAAATTAACAAGTGTTGCAACTTACCACTTAGAACCATTCCTTGATGGAATGAAGTCATTGTGCTCATCACCTTCAAGAAGAATTGGATGCTTCATTTGAATCCCTACCATTGTTAGAGCTCACAAAATAAATTGACATGAAAAATGAATAAAATCACATGAAAACTTGATGAATTGCTAGCATGATGCTTGATTGAAATAATGTTGCAATAATCCTACTAATTCTACTCTTGACTATTTTCTAGAATGCTCAACTATGATCTTAATTTTCTTAGGATTCATTAGTGTTTCAAATGGTAAAAAAAACTTGTATTTATATGCATTTCTTTAATTTCCTGCAAAATTAATTACTGACAATTGACAAGTAAATTCAAATTTCTAATTATTAAAATTTTGATACCAACATGTTTGAATTGGAGCTAAAATATGATGGACATGGGTGCTAACACCCTATTCCAAACCTATTTTCAGGATTTTAGTGTTACTAAATAAGCATTAATTTCTAATTCCCAATTTAACTTTGATTTTTTGAATATGGTCATAAAATGGGAAAGTTAAAAGATAAATGGGTCTAGACACATCGGGGGAGCTAAACCTAGCGCTAATTTGTTAAGGGTGACAATTTACAATACTAAATTTAGCCCCCATTTTAGTGAGAGTGAACTTACACTCATACTCACACTAAAGTGAGTATAAGTGAAGGAGGGTTCATTTATTACAACATTCAAGAGATAAAATAGCATCAAATCTATGGGATGTGCTAGTCACCAAACTCAAGATCCTATGACACACCAATATAAAGAAAAAGGAACACACACACATGAGGTGCAATGCATCCTGACAAGCACAAAGCATATACAACAAGGACATAAAAACACACAAAAACACACAATGAAAATACTATATGATGCAAAATAATGCAAACACAATGCAAACATGCAAAGGGGGCATAAAAATCATGAACTAAAAAGATCTACATAATTCTTAGTAGGATTCATACCCAAGGAATTCATGAATCATAGGCTAGCAATGTCTAGTATTTGATAGTGACCCCATGCATGAACTAGAAGCATCACAAGCTAGTGAAGTCCAATATTCACTAGGTGAGCTTGATAAGAAACAACATCGGCTACTGAAGTTTGATATTCACTAGGTGAGTTTATGTCATGGTAGAAAATAAGGACACACAAGGGCTAGTGAAGTCCAATATTCCCCAGGTGAGTTCTCATGTCAACCATACCAAGAATTATAGTCCCAATTATTCTAATAAGGCACCACAAAATATGGTAAATATGCCAAAAAATCATCACAAAGGCTAACTCATGTGGAAAAAGTGAAGAACATAATGGAATGTATACCCTCACCTTAAATTAATTTCTAATTCCAACCAAGAGAAATTTCCTTTAAGGTATAATAAAATGATATTTGATAAGACATGATAGCTTGCTAGGAAAACCTTTCCCAAATGATATGTTATCAACAAAGTTGACTCATGATAGGGGGTTTCCCCTAAAATAAAGCCACATAATTAACAAGACAAAGATAGCACATAAGGGATCCATAAATTTGAGGTCAGTATAAATGAGAGATAATGTATAATTATGATCATACTCAAAACTAATATCATTCCCCACTACTTGTGGAAATACAAACACAAGTGATGAGAAGAGACCTAAGTTCATCAATTATTTGCATCATTCCTAAAAGGAATAGAGATAATATGTTCATAACATAAAGATGAATGGAGATAAAAATAGATGAATGTCAAGAGCAACAAGTGTCACCTAAATAAAACTAACAAACACATATACACCAAGTAACACAACAAATAAGATCACATTATGTGCAAGAAAACACATACACTTAAACACAATAGTTACTACACATGTGAGTCAATATATAGTAAATCATATGCATCCTAATCTTGCTCATCATTTTGTTGAACAAGAAGAATATACTGAGAAGGGGGGGTGAATTAGTATTCTATTAAACCATTTGAACATTAGCCATCCAATTACCAAAGAATACTCAAATGTGATAAGGAAAGAAAGCATAAAAGCATCCACAACATCACATAACACATGAACACCAAGAATTTTACGTGGAAAGCCAAAAATGGGAAAAACCACAGTGAGGGTTAGCTCACAATATATTATAATCGGTTATAGTATCTTATAGAAATGCTTACTGCAGGTGGACTCACTATCCAAGTGGACTCATTTCCAATAGATAAAAAAGATAGAAGAGATATAGGGGTGGCTCACATCCTATTTTGAATTGTTACAAAAGCATCTACAATATGTAGGAATATAGTTACAGTTAAGCACAATAACAAACTTCATACTAATCTAGATCAATGCTCTGCTTTGGTCTGCATTCACATAATTCTGATCACAACATTCACAACTTATCTTTTCTCTGATCAAATTCACATCACACATGTTTCTTTCAACTCCTCTCTTATGTCAAAACACCAAGCACAATCCATCATGTATATCAGCATCAAGTGTAAAATCAATTAGGTCAACCTAATTAGATGTAACACATAAAAATATAACTTGTCAGCTCTGAACTTTATCATCCATAACACACACCTCAATTAAAACTTCAAAATACCTTAAGATAGGCTGAAATGGACTTAAAATAGATCCCGCATAAAGGCTTAATACATATTAATCCTTCACATACTCATCAAACATGTTAGGTTGGTACATCATAAAACCTAAATAAAAATTCTTCAACTATTCATTCAATTTGCAACATGTGGACCTTAAATGTCAATCCCACCTAGAATTTGAACACTCATCTAACATTAGGAAACTTATATTTAACACCACAAAATAAAATACTCATTCTCTAAGAAGTGTGAAATCTCCCACACTGATACACTGTATAGGAAATGACTATATTATGCTAGATCAAACTTTGTCATTCATATCTCCCAAAATACTTCACCAAACAATATGAAATATTTAAAATTTAGATTCTTCTAAAAACCAAAAAAATTAGGTTAGAATCGTAGAGAAAAATCTTCCTTTGCAGAGTGGTGCATACCCAAATACTGATACATTGTGGCCCTGAACTGGCAGTTCTAACACTTAGTCAAAATTTCACACAGTTGAACTTTTTGGATCAAATCTTCTTGCACAAGTGACTTCCTCAACACCTCAAAAAAATGTTATAATTAATAAAAATGATCCACAACAATGTTTACATCAATGAAAACACTGTGATACATTGTTATGTCCATTTTCCATGCTCATGTTGCCAACTAGCATCATCAATGACAATTTCCTCAAACTTCCAACAATAAGGAAGGCAAAAAATACACTACATGAACTAAAAGTGTACTACAAGAAGTATTAGGTTCAAAACATGGTGGGTCACTCTCACTAGGAGGATCATTGTGGTTGACCCCATCTAAATTCATTGATTTGGAAACTATCAAAGCTAATTCATTATGATCTTTTTTTTTCTTTTTTCTTTATCTTCAAATTCATGATCAGAGTGTATCACAATAGGTTGCATGTTAGTAATATCAACATGATTGTGAGCACTAACATCCATATTTGTATTTAGCGAGCTCTTTATTCTTTGTTTTGGCTGAAAAAATAAGGTTTAGCTTCTTGGTTTGGTGAGGGTGGAAGAGTAGAGTCAAGCAATGATGAGGATGGATGGGTGGGATGTATCTCATTTGAATTTGGGTGGATGGATGGTTGATCACTAGGTAAAGTTCTACACTCTTTATCAAGTTGACAAGCCATAGTGATGACATCTTTGTTTGCATTCTTTTGCACTATTTTTTGTCTCACATGAGCTTCAACTTATGAAGGAGGGTTTGAGGTATTTCCCTAACATTGGTCCCTTTTTTTTTTTTAGGATGAATCGAGGGGACTACCAAGGGTTGAGAAACCATAGGATTCTTAGGTTATTATACAAAAAAGAATTATCTTCAAGAGGCACAAATTTGATCCCCTAAGGTCTTATGAATGGTTGTATCATGGTCCTTTATAGGATAGTGGAGGGGGAATTACAACATACATGGAAAAAGATTAGGGAAGAACACTCAGTTTGGGTTGAGATTCATTCACTACCTATGAATTAGGAGGAACAACCATCATATCCATTGGAGATTGAGAGGCCTCATACAAAATGTTACTAAGGGATAATTTGGCTATATGCTTAGCTTTAAATTTGTGATATGACACAAATAAAAGTCTTTATGAGGTTTAACAAGTTGGGTTGGTTGAGGCCAAAAGTAGTCTAGCAAAAAAAATCCATGAGAGGAAAAAAAATTAAATCCACTATGGTAAATAGTATGTTATTTGTTCTTCAAATGGGAATTTAATGCATTTATAAATAACTGATGGGACCACATTCATGGAGCTTAGCCACAGATGACCTAACTTTATATGAATTTGGTTGACATTGGGATTATGGTAAAAAGAACATCTAACTATTTAGGTCCAACTTTTATTGAGAGAGTTAAAGAACCAATCGTAGGGCGAACAGAACCATCATGAGCATTTAATAATTCTTTTGATTATTCATAATCATATTTATAAAGTTCAAGCACATATAAGAATTCTCTGGTGATCACATTCACTATACACAAGGAATCGATGAGCATTCCCCTTGCGACTTTATCATTCATTCAACTAGTGATATAAAGAGGACCATTGTGTGCAATTACATAAGCATCAATATGTGTAAAATCAACATCAAGAAAAATATTGGCTTGACCTTACAAGGTTCAACATCAATCATGTTGTTCTTCAATATCAATTTGTTGGAAAAAAACTGATTGAATGACATGGTAATGGATTTATAAATATTTTTAAGGTTTGACTGGGTGGAATAACCAATTTATGTCCTTTTTCATTTACACCAACCAACTAGATGATATTAGAATCAATGAGTTCTTGCATTTGGTGCTTAAGATGCATATATCTTTGCATAGCATTCCTAGGCGTACAATGATATTAACAAAATGATTTTGCATTAAAGTTAATTCTAACTCTCCCAACTATCTTGCCTCTCCTTTTAAAGCTAAATTTATAATCTAATCTCTCAGTCTCCTCTTCTTGATGATGGATCACTGAGTGTGATCTAAAATGTTGAACAAAAAATATACACAGTTTTATCTATAATTTTACTATTCTTATTAATGGACTATGGAAAACTAATACTAACAAAAGGATTTTACATTAAAGTTTAGTGGTAATACATTAGTTGTGTCAATAGATGTAAAAGGTGGAAGTTGAATCATATATTCTTGTTTAATAATTGTAACATAATAGAATAGAGAGAATCAATAAAATATAAAAAATATCTATCTCTTAGCCTAAATTGATATGGCATTGTAGTGACAACTTTCATTTGGATGTTATTAGTTGATTGAGTATTATTTATCTTTACAAAGTTCTTGTTTTTATTCTTCAATGGTTGATAGTTGTTATGATGTGCAAATTTGGATTGAATAGTAAGAGTTGATGAAATTGTGTCAAGTCATATTGACTAACCAATATCTAATGAAACATAGGGAAATAGGGATCCCTAAAAAATGGAAATGTGAAATATAGGGTATGCACTTATCTTCCCTAGTTCATTAGGGAAAATATATCCCCTCAAAAGATTGAATTACAACCCTTAGGTGAGTCAACCTTAATGGAGGTCTTGTTGTTTTCTTTATGACTGAGGATGAGGTAAATCAACCTAAAATGTATTTTGGGGCTCATAAACTAAAAATAGTAAACAAACCCAATTATGCAATGTAAAAATTGAAACATCAATTTAAAAACATTAATCTGACATAATCCAAAAAAAATTGGCAGATCTGAGCAGGTTGTGAATTTATGCACCCATCACCAAAAGCTCCTGTTGAGTATCCTGAGACAGATTCTCCCTAGGGAAAATTAGTCTTTGTGGGGATTTTCTACCCAATTTTGGGTCCTCTAGAGATGGATTTGATCTTTTGTTTCCCCCACGTTTCACTATTGACAATCTAAAAATACATTTGGGATATGAGTTTGTTATCTTGACAACTTTGAAAACTTTGCAAAATTTCATTTTTGATCAATCTTCAATTCTTCTTCACCTACAAATCTGAAACACACAAGGAGAGGGAAAAATTATTTATTTTGGTGAATAGGGGTTTGCCTTGGTCAAACCTCATTTTGGTAATTAAACTTTGAAATGAAACAATAATGAAATGAATGATTGATGAATGAACACTATCTTGTTACAGATCACAAAACCCTTTAATGGCTTACCTTGGAGGACTAAAATTTAATACATCACTCCAAAGATTGGATCTTGCATGAAATGGCTTGATTGGATGCTTGATTTGACTCTTGATTTGATGCTTAAAACTACATCACAATGTTCACTCCAAAAACATGCATGAATGAAGATAAATTTGACATGATCTTGATCTTGATTGCTTCTTTAAATGCTTGATACATTTGTTCTTCAATGCTCTTGACAATAATATTTACTCACATGAACGTTTCCCTCTTGATTCCTAATGTTGAATTGATTAACCTTGTATTTATAGGCATTTTTCTAATTTCCTAACAATTAAAATTCAAAAGCTGACAATTACAATTTGAATTGGGATCATTAAAATACCACCAAAAACATATTTTAAATTTGGGTCCTAACTCTAGGGAGGACCCATTCGCCCTTGGACGAATGGGTCCTAAGCCCTAAACCTATGACACAAATTTTCCAAGATGTTTAATTTGATGTTTGCAATTGTTTAATACATGTTCCCCTTTTAGAAAAATAGGATTAATTAGGATTTTAAATGCATAATTAGGTCAATTAGAGGCTTATTTAAGTATAATTTAATTAGGGGACCCAAACATAGTGTGAAAATGTAAAGGTGTACATTTTTTGACACTACATTTAGCCCCCATTTTAGTGAGAGAATGATCCCTATGCTCAAACTCACTAAAGTAGACAAATAAGCATCAAGAGGGGTCCAAGTGTAAAAATGTTAGTGAGATAGGATGACAAAGATCAAGGTGGTCAAGCCCCTAGGATCCAAGATCCCATGAAAAATCAACATAAGTGCAAAGGGACACACATGAATGCATGATATGAAGCAGAAAGACAAGATACACAAACATACAATGCCAAAATTAATGCAAAGAGAGAAAAAGGGGTGGATCAAGCCTCAACTATTTTTCCAATTGGTATGGATCAATCCTTAGTTGTTTTTCCAAAAAAAATTTACAAGTGGAAACTTGTTGTCCACTATGCAAACAAAATGTGCTCGCATGGGCTAGTGAAATTCGTTATCCACTAGATGGGCCCCAAAGGGTGGATGATGGGAAATTCATTCCAGCTCTATAGGCTCCCATTCATCAACCATACCAAAAGTTATACCACTTGATAACTTTGATATGACACCACAAAAACTTGGTTAGAAGTCTAGCAAGCTGCATTATGCTAGGCACTCATGAAAAAGGCTCCACTAGCAAGCAAGTTGTGTTATGGTTGGTGGCCATTTTAAATACAATAGGATAGGATGTTCAAAGGGGTTTTTCTTAGTTCATGAAAGGTCTCACCTTAAAGAACATTTTTCTTAATGTATCCAAGAGAGGACTAGTCGAGGGTAAAAGATTCACAACTTAGGGAATGGAAGCTATAGCATTACCACTAAGAGGAATGTCATATGCCAGAAAAGGTCACACTCTTGAAGGAAATAAAAACTAATGTCACCACCAAGAAGAAACATCACATGAAATAAAAAAACCACACTTTGAATAAAAATTTCACACTTTCTAGGAGATGTATGCTATCATCACTAAGAAGGGAACATGCAAAAAATGAATGAGGGACAATATTCCCCTACTTAAAATGTCAATATATTTTCTTTGTTTATATTTTAAATAGAAAGAGATGAAGAGAGGATCCTTGAAAAGAATGGAAACGTCCAAAAAACCAGTTATCCTTGCCCCCCAATCATAGATAGAAAGAAAACCACCAAGAACTATCATGTTGTTTCCAAGAGAAATATGGTTGCACTTTAGATTGTACCACCATGAACGACAATGAGCAAGACACCTAAAGATACTAATGGCACATAGTGATGAGAAAAATGATAGGATGAAAATTATTATCAATTAGAGGAAATAGGTGCATTAACACAAGGAAGAGCACCACAATCCTTAAGATGTTGAATTTTATTACTCAAAGCCTTACATGCATTAGTTGAGTGATCATGAACTTTATGATATGCACAAAATGAACCTTTTTGTAAAATTTATTTCATGTTCTTGAAAGGAGAGGTATCAAGCAAGATTGGAGAAGCTTCAAAAAGGTACCCTCTTGATCAATAGTAGGAGATATTTCTTTCTCAGCACAAGATTTCATACACATAGTAGATGATATGGCTTTAGATGAAGATGAAGATAAATGTTGGAAACCTAGACCCTGGTTGGAAAAGTATGGTATAGAATTCACTTGATCAATATCATTTTTCTACATGTGTTCATTATATCCATGTTTAGAAAGGAGTTTGTATCCAATACCATAACATGCTTCCAACTTAGATGAAGAGATTTTATGCTTCTGAGAAGGATTGGCTTCTTCGAGAGCACACAAATTATTTTTAATTTTCTTAAAGTTATGCACATTCCTCTCATGAGGGATGGGAGTTGAAGATCCCCCATCACCACCATGGGGCAATGTTATTGATGTAGAACCAAGTTGAGAAAATGAAACACAAGGCTTTTTTGGTTTAGATTGTGAGATGTTGTACCCTCCCATAAAAGAGGGTGTAAAATCTAATGAACCCTAATCATCCCTAAAACATGTGTTTGAAGATGAATCATTTGTATTTGAATCTTTGGACTTTGAGGGTGAGATTTTGGACTCTTCTATGAAATGAGGTGAGAAATATAATGACCCCCAACATTACCATCAACTTGTATAGGTTCTACCTTTGAAGTTGGAATCAAAGTATTAAGGGAGTTGGAAGTGTCATAATCATGTTGAACTTATGAATTATAGATTTGTTCATTTGCTTCAACCATGTATATCTTGTTGTTATATTCAAACTTCATCTCTAGGTGAAGATTATATGGGACTCCTTTCATGGCATGAGTCCATGGTCTCCCTAGGAGAAGGTTGAATGAAAGGTCCTGGCATGATATGGATAGGGGTAGGAAAAAATACAAGTGCGACCTCAATGGGTAATGTGATAATTCCTAATGGTTGCCTATTAAAATTTTCAAAAACATGAACATTAACATCATTAAGTTGAATAAGCTTCTTGTCCACACCAAGTTTATCTAGGATATCAATGCTACAAATGTTAAGACCTGCTCCATTATTTATAAGGGTGCACCTAATTGTAGTTTCATTAATGATCACCTTTATCATTAAGGACTCATGTTTATTTTGGATCTCAAGTGAGGGTACATTCTTGTTGAGGGAATGTGATATCCGAATTTTTCAATTGCGTGCAATCAAATGCAATTGCTACCTCATTCAATTTCACAGAAGATTGGATATCATTCTTCTACAAAAATGTTTGGAGCATCCTATTGTATGTAGGTGATGTTTGAATCAAATCCCAAAGGGAGATGTTTACTGGAGTAAAATGAAGTCACTCAAAAAGATCATACTCTTTACCACTATGCTGAGGAATTTTATATGTGTGAGCTATAGTATGAGAACTTGGTTGCTGCGACACATTGTCACTAGTGAGTTGCCTTACAAAATTCAAGACATTTCCTGGAGATAATTTATGAGGTCCTATGATGGGAGGTGACTTAGGAGGCTTACTATTTGAAGGAGATCCAATTTTTGTGTTGATAACCTCAATTGAGTTACCAAGATGACCTTCTATTGAGGGGGGTCTAATGTGAACTTAGAATCTTCATCTATGACATCCATCTTATTATTTTTAGAGAAAAATGTAGCATTGGAAGAGGGACAAATAATTTTATCATTACACTAAATAATTGGGTCTTCTAACACTAAGATACCTTTGTCACAAGTAGGAGAGGTATCGAGAGAAGAACAACTAGGATTGTCATAATTGTCTATGATTGCATCCTCTTGCACCAAAGATTTAGTGGATGATCTAGGTGAGATGAAGTCCTCAAGAGCTTCATCTAACATGTCAAAGTCATCAAAACTAAAGGGTTTGAAGGATATGCTTTCTCCATTGTTAATTATTTATTTTTTTAATGTTTTTAGGGTAGTTTATGGTTTCCAATGATTGTAAAGTGCAAATTAATCTAGCTAAACTATGAAATGATGCTGAAAAGAAAACAAATGCATATAGATATGAAAGTATCCACAACTGAAACATGCAATTTTTTTCCTAATTTGTAATGCCTAAACTAAATGGATGATTAGACCTAATGCATAAAATAGAAATTCTTGAAAAAATTGATAGACTATAACAATGGTTTACCAAAAAATTTAGGAAGTACATAGGACCAAAAAATGCTTAGAAAAGTTAGTTTTGATGGGCCCTCAAGGAATATTCACCCAAGGGTGGACAAGCCCTTGTACAAGGTTTTTAAAAATAAAAAATGCAAATTTTGAGTTGTTGTTTGTGTTCTCTATTCCAGGTTACAAACTATAATTTTATTGACAAAAATTTCCAAATTTAGTTGTCCTAATGCAAGTGAAATTAGTGAAAAATGATGAAAAATGTGACACTTTTTGAAATGCAATTTTGACCAAATTCACTTTAATATAAATGATTGAAAGTACACTAATATTCAAGTACTATGCAAAATCAATGTAATATGCATGCAATATTTTATATTTATAGATTTTAAATGATGGAAGATGCAAGCTTAAAACCCTAAATGAGATGTCAACTAATGCAATTTTAACAACCCTAAATGAAATGCAAACTAATGCAATCTAATGCAAACTATTACAAATCCTAGATCTATAGTTTGAATGGACTCTAATTTCATAATTTTAGATGTACAATGTAATGTCGAGTTCACCAAAATGAAACATATGGAGAATAGGATCCGTAAAAATGGGATGTGGAAAAATGGGTATGCACCTATCTTCCCTAGTTCATTAGGAAAAAGAGATCCCCTAGAGCAAGATTGAATTACAACCCTTAGGTGAGTCAACCTTGATGGAGGTCTTGTTGTTTTCCTTATGACCGAGGATGGGGTAAATTAGCCTGAAATGCACTTTGGAGAGAAAAATTAAAAATAGTAAACAAACCCAATTGTGCAATGTAAAACTTGAAACATCAATTTAAAACCTTAATCTAATAGAATCCAAAAAGTTCTGGCAAATCTGAGAAGGTTATGAATTTATGCACTTGTCACAAAAAGCTCTTGCTAAGTGTCCTCTTGGGAGAGATTCACCCTAGGGTGAATGAGTCTTTGTCGGGATTTTCTACCCAATTTTCTAGGTCCTCTAGAGATGGATTTGAGCTTCTATTTCCCCTAGGTTTCATTGTTGGAAAGCCACAAATAAATTTGGGATCTAAATTTCCATGTCTTGACAACTTTGCAAAATTGCACTTTTTCAGATCAATCTTCAATTCTTCTTCACTTGCAAATCTACAACACACAAAGAAATGGAATTTTTTTTAATTTTTGGTGTTCATGTTGGTTTTCCTTGGTCAAACCTTATTTTGGTAATTAAACCTTGAAATGAAACAATCATGAAAGGAAGGAATGATGAATGAAAACTAGCTTGCTGGAAATCACCAAACCCTTTAATGGTTGCCCTTGGGGGACTGAAATCTAACACATCACTCCAATGATTGGATCTTGCATGAAATGGCTTGATTTGATGCTTGAAAACTACATCACAATGTTAGTCCAAAAACATGCATGAATGAAGATAACTTTGAAATGATGATCTTGATCTTGATTGCTATTGTAAATGTTTGATAAATCTATTCTTCAATGCTATTGATAATAAGATTTTCTCACATGAAAGTTTCCCTCTTGATTCCTAATGTTGAATTGATAAAATAGCCTTGTATTTATAGGCATTTTTCTAATTTCCTGACAATTAAAATTTAAAAGCCAACAATTGCAATTTAAATTGGGATCATTAAAATACCACCAAAAACATTTTTTAAATTTGGTTCCTAAGTCTAAGGAGGACCCATTTACCCTTGGGCGAATGGGTCCTAGGCCCTAAACCTAAGACAAACATTTTCCAAGATGTTTAATTTGATGTTTGCAAATTTTTAATACAAGTTCCCCTTTTAGGAAATGTGACTAATCAAGATTTTAAATACACAATTGGGTCATTTGGAGGCTTAATTTAAGTCTAAATTAATTAAGGGGCCTAAACATAGCGTGGAAATGTAAAGGTGTACATTTTTTAGCACTACATATAATAATCACAAAGGTCATACATAAGTATGTAAATGGGGGATATTTAATTAACAAGGTATTATCTCTAATAGTAGATAAAAATTTCCAAGAAAGACTCATTGTAGATCGACATCTAGAAGGTTATAAGATATTTGTGAGTAAAGAGCTTGGTATTTTCCTATAAATTCAATCACATTCTCTTTGGGTCCTTGTTTACAATGAACTTTCCATTAATAATATAACTTGAGATCCAATGTTTGCTTGAAATTCTTGAGTTAAATAATTAACTAGTTACTTAAAGGATACTATTGAGTTATTTAGCAATGAACAAAACCAATCCAAGGTGATATCTTTTGATGATTACAAAAATAAATTAGCTAAGATGGCATCTTCAAAAAGGAAATCACTACATAAAGAAGTGAAGGATGATATGTGGTTGGTGGCATTTCCCTTGCCAACATACTTCTCAAAGTGAGTTATTTTAATGCTTTTGGTATGGGTGTCTTTAAGATAGTGAATGGCAATGGGATATGTGCAGTAGTACAAAAACTGAAATAAATGACTAAAAAAACTACTAAAAATTGGTCATGTGATCACTAGTTTGGTCACGTGACCATTAGTAGTTTATTGCCAACCATTTATAACATGACCAAATTCATGACTCAACCATTTTTAGTCATTTATTGGTTGTTTTGGTTGATCAATTTGGTGGTATTTTTAGTTGTTAATTTAGTCATTGATTGTTGTTAATTGATCATTTATTTAGTCATGGTAGTCATTTATTTAGTCATGATAGTTGCTTACATTTTTTCATGGTAGTTGTTTATTTAGTCATGGTAGTCATTTATTTAGTCATGTTAGGTTCTTATTTATTCATTGTAGTTGTTTATTTAGTCATGGTAGTGGGTATGTGTAGGATCATGATGGGCCAAAAAGTGGAAATATGATGGGTATGTGTAGGGTATGTGACTAACAATTTTTTTTTTACACAAAATTAATGAAACGAAAAGGGTTTTTAAAGGAGATTATTAGCTTTCCACCAATATAAATTATTCTTTACTTTGAATTTAATAAATATTTGCTATTCATTTTCTATTTGAATTACGACTAAAGTCTTGATTGATAGGTTGATTGAAAAACATCTATAGCTTTCAATGATATCACATTTTTTGAATCCAAAACATGCATCACATTCTATACTTCACATACTATAAGATTAAAAAAAGAAAAAATGAATTTCATGAAGTTTTGACCAAGTTAAGGTGGTCAGACATACGATTTTTTATATTTTTTAAAATAAAATAAAAAATTAATTATTTACTTGGAAAAAAATTACAAAAAAATATGCATCACATCGGGACATGAGTCCTCTACTTATATCTAAAATCTTATAAAAAAATATTATCATTTTATTGTGGTTAGGGTGGTCAGACAGACACCTACTTCTTATTTTTTCCCTAAAATTTAAGTGCTACTGCATTGAAATTTTAAATTTTCACCACATAGATTTTTTTTTAAAATAAACCTAGTAGTTTAGAAACTACATTCAATTTTCTATAGATTCTATTCTTACATATTTTTGAAATAATATAGATAACTTATTCAAATTTTTACATCAAGTTGCTTAACTCTAATTTTTCTAATTTTTTTGCCACTTAAGGGCCTATTTTTTCCATGATGATCCTGCACATACCCTAGTCATTTATTTAGTCATGGTAGTCATTTATTTTAATCATTGTAGTAATTTATTTAGTCATTGTAGTCATGATAGTCATTTATTTAATCATGATAGTTTTTTTTAGTCATGGTTTAGTCATTTACAAATCAAATCTAACATAATTAGTCCTCACAAATTTATGATATAAATTTCAAGTATCATGTAGATATTCAAATGTTGAGAGAAACACCATGAAATGAAGACTAAAATGCTTGAAAAAATATGATTGATTAGACATAAGAGGAGCCACAACATAGTATTTATGAGTGGAGAAAAAAACCACTCTAAAAATTTACTTCATTAAGCCTCTTTGGAAAATCAAAACCTCTTACATTCAATGTCTCAGTGACAACTGAGATTTACAAAAAACAACCATCCCTCGCAAGGGGAGACTCTTTGGAAGAAACCAAGGTAAAAATATAATGAACTTTGTTAAAATTCAAAGCATCATAGAGCAGGCATTCATATATTGTAATGCTAGTTTTCCATAGCCTCTTCCTCTACCATGACCACCCCTACAAAACAACATAATGGAGAAAATGATGAAATACACTAAAAATGGATGATACTTCTTTAAAAATTTATAAAACATTACAATATTAAAATTAAACCAAAACCAATAAAGCATTTGAGAGACTATTGACAAGTATAAAACCTAAATAAGCAAGATTGAACCATAGGCAACTGTAATCAATAGATAAAACCCAATTCAATGAGAAATATCTAAGAAAAATGTATCTCCAACAAGAAGTTAAATTTTTAACTGTATCTCCAAAATGCAAGTTAAACTTTTTATTTTCCCTAATTTAAATATTAACAATTTAAGTCAAAATAATTTGGCTCGAGATTTAGGGAATTTTTTTACCTTCCACATACATATAAATTGTAGTTGAAGCTTTAGGACATATAAGTTGTCTTCCTATATTCCATTAAGCAGTTCTATGATACATAAAAACCTACAAGCTAAAAAAAATAGCCCACAAATTGATAACACAAGGATAATCTAAATTTTGAAAATATTAGATGATGCACATACAACATTGGAACCCAGATCAAACATAGTAGACTCAAAACAAAGCAATACCGTAGGAAAAGCACTAATACCTTGGAGAGCTCTCTAGACTGGAAAAATGAGATAAAATTTACATATATGAGTTTTAAGAAATGAACAAGATCTCATTAGAGGACCAAACAAAATGTATGAAGTGTAAAAAATTGAACTTGAAGAGAAAATCAACATAGTTGCCGTTCCTTTCATACACCTTGGCCTTCTATGCATGGGGGTGTATGGTACTTTGTTGTCAAGTCCAAGTTGGTCCTCAAGACCTTTCATTGCATGTGCACCCAAAATATTTTGGATTACACTATAATACATTCAAAACCTGACCTCGGGTCGGCTCCACAACACTATTCAATAAAAAATAAATGCATAAAAAAAAATAGATGCATAAATTTTCATTTGGAAAATAAAATCGATGCTTTCCTAGCCGCTATTGGCTTCGGCTCCATTTTTTGGAGCTTTCCTTGCCACTATTGGTTCCGGCTCCTCCAATCTCTTCCTCCCTGGTATTCACCTTTCACTTCTCCATTTGGTGAGCAACACCTAAAAATAGGGTTTCGACTAGGGATTTTAGAGAATGTTTATCAAAATGAAATTAGGGCGGGCGAATTTTAGAGAATGTTTATCAAAATGAAATTAGAGTGGGAAAATTTTAAAGAATGTTTATCAAAATGAAATTAGGGCAGGATAGGCTACTCGTTTTTTCCTTCTAAACACATATTTTTTAAAATGGAATAAAAAATATATGATGTTTAGATCGTAAAACTCCCACTTTCAATAAATATTATTAAATATAATAATATATAATAATATTATAATATAATATTATAACATTATATAATATAATATTATAATATTATAACATTATATTTAATATAATATAATATAATATTATATATTATTAACAGACATTAAGAGGGGGGTGAATCAATGTCAAAACTTTTTCTACTTTGACCAAGAATTTTAATTATGATTTCCTTTTCTTTCAACAAAAGAGTAGAGTAATCACTTTTGAAAGCACAAGGATATGACAACATTAACTCAGTCTATTAGACAACTTATGAACATGTGATTTGAGTGAGATATCTTGCATTTGCCAAAATAGTTATGGCTGACGTTGATTAACAATCAAAGCATGATGACAGTGTAGGTGCAATTCATAAGACTGTACAAATGATGATCAACATTATTGACTCCTTAAACAATTGATTTGAATGCAGCTTTAAAGACAAGAAAGGTATTGAGACAACAAACACCTTTAACAAATTATAACTATTCTTGAGCAATGAATCAAATGAGAACTTTTAAGCTTCCTTTTGAATTAGACTCTTCAGCAATGACTTGTGCAAGATATTTGAACTAAATATTTGCGGATATGAAGGAACTATCATTCAAAAATGTTCAGACAAATAAAAATGATCACAATCAAGATGCATTATGACACCAAAACAAAGAGACCATAAGACAAAGGATTTACTGAGTGGAAAACCCTCCTGGGGTAGAAAAACCACTCCTAAACTGCCTTATTGGCTTAATCTTCAAAAACCACTGTTAACAATGCCTTATAGGAAAATTTATGAGCACCAACTCAAGGAGCACCAACCCCTCATTTTGAAACACCAATTTCAAGGAGCACCAACCCCTCAAATTATTTTCAGAACAATAATAATATCAGAGGATCTCTCTGTTTTCTAGTAAGCTCAAGAAACTCAACACTCTTATCTACCTAATACCCTAAGAATCCAACTCTTGTATTACAGAGTTTTCCAATATATCTCTTGATATGACCAAAATAACTATCTCTTAGAATTACTGGCCAGCAACACCTACACAGTTTTCAACACTAGTTTTTATATACATTTCAAGTATGTCTATCATGAAGAAATCTTCAAAAAGCATTTTTCACTTGATTCTGAAACTCTCTTGCTAATTTTAGAATATGAAGCTGAATAATGATGATCTGTAGATGATGGTAAAAATCAGAGTAACGCCTATCCAGAGAGCTTTAATTTCTACGCTGAATCAGGAGATTTTAAATTGTAACTGAATGATTTTCATCAAAACCACAACTGCCCACTAACAGAAAATCATAACCTCTCAATTCTCAAAGAATATTTTGCTTGTATGTGTAGCAATATACCAGAGATTTGATGCCACCCAATGATGTCGGCCTGCAGCTATATTTTGAAATTCCCATGTTGGCCACAGTGATAGAGTTTGTTAATCGTTCGTCGAGACATCCAGATAGTCCTGCCGAAGGCAATTAAATCGCCAGTCATTCCCCTTAGTTATCGCTTTCTCCATGACCCATCAGAGTCAGGGAGTAGTCATAACGAATAAAATATGTCATGCCGAGAGCCATGTACCGTTCTTCTGGTCGTTGAGACAAAAAAGTTCTCTCACCAAGATGTATCCTTCATCTGCCTTCGCTAAGACAATGAATAGTCAGAGTGACTTCTCGTAGAGCATCCTGTGTCTTATCGAAAGCCCATGTGATCATTCCTGTTCTTCGAGACAATTCAATACCTATGCTGAAGGAAACTTTATCGCCGTCAGTCATCCCTCTGTTTGTCGCTGTGTCATTCTGCTGTCGGGGAGACGTTATGTAGATTTCATTATGTTTCACTGAAAGACTTTTTATCTCTTATGTGTCGCTGTGACATAGTGGTTCTATCGCCGATGCATCCTTCTATCTTATGAGGGTCACTATAGCATACCGTCATCGGGGAGACCTCTCGTAGAATACTTGAGTCATACCGAAAGTCACCAACCATCTTGTGTGTCACTGAGACAAGACTAATCCTATGTCGACAAAGTCCTTTTGTGTTCCATCAGTGAGACTGGAGGTCACTTGCTGAGACCTCATGCTGAAAACCCTAACTCTTACTGAGATGTATGCCTTTATGTTGTTGGTCGGTATAAGAAATAAAACTCTCCAAGACCTTTCTTCGATGCACATGAGTTATACCAAAATGTTCTTTTTGTTTTATGCATTGCTGAGACATATCAATGTCGGGGAGACCTCTTGGAGAGCACACTATGTCATACCAAAAATCTTTATCCACTCTGAGTCGCTAAGACATTACTAACCTCTCGCTGAAATCCATTCATTAGACTTTGTCAGCAAGACTTGACGGGTTCGCTGAGACTCTACATCGAAACTCATGAGTCTTACCGAAATGTATTTCATCATTCAGCAGTTGGAAAGACATAACAAACTCGCTGTGACCCTATACCGATTACTCTAACTCTTACCGATATGTATCTTTCCACCATCAGTCGGTGTGACAATGTAAATTCGCTATGACTTCACACCGAAAGCAACATGTTTGGCTGAAGTGAATCTTTCAATGTGTTGTTCGGTGAGACTCCTGCCGATAATTTAGATAAAACCCTTATGTCGGCAAGACCCAAAAAAGTCATTGAGACATGTATGACTTCGAATATCATTAACTCATACCAATATAACCTTTGTGCACAAGTCGGTAAGACACCACGAAATCGCTATGACATTTCAGCGAAGCCACAACCTTTGCCAATAAGACCTTTCGGTGCATGGTCGGTGAGACAATATGTCTTCGGTGAGACCACATACCGAATGCAACACTCCTACCGAAATGTGCATCATCCTTTGTTGCCGAAACCATGGAGAAGTCCTACTGAAAGCAGCCTGTAAGTAAAATCCAATCGTCATGACATCAGAAATGTCTTGCCGATAGGCAACACAGACGTTTATCAGAGAAATGGATCGGGGAGACCCTTGCATTCTCACGTCGATATGTTCTTTTTCTGTCACTGAAACAATGTACAAAAAGATAACCGAAGACTGCACGAAGCTCAAACTGATCAGTACCATAAGATATTAAAAATCTGAATGTAAGTTGTCCACTGAATGCCAAGACAAGTAAACCATATAGACAAAACTATACCAAGATAAATCATGAGAGACCAATATGAAACTATCAACAAGTAGAATCAAGTGAAAGGGATTTTGTCATCAAGGACAAACCATATGATCACAACTAAGAACCAACATATAATAATATAATATTAATAATATATAATATTATATAATATAATATTATAATATTATATAATATAATATTATAATATTATATAATATAATATTATAACATTATATTTAATATAATATAATATAATATTATATTGTACTATAATATTATATAATATTATATTATATTTAATAATAAGCACAAAGTGATAAAAAATATTAATGCTCTCGCATTACCGCAGAGTAGAGGAAGTGGTTGTGTGGATATGCGGGTTGAGGGAATGGAGAGTAAAATAGAAAAAATAATAAACTGCAATATTGATTTTTAATTTGGTATATAATATTATATCATATTATTATAATATAATATAATATTATAATATAAATATAATATTATAATATAAATATAATATTATATTATATTTAATAATAAGCGGGAGATCGAAATCCATTTTAAAATCTTTCAGCAGGATGAATATTGTCGGGCCCACCATTTTGTTCTTCAAGCATTATAATATATATTATATAATAATATAATACTATATAATATATATATATTGTAATATATATTATATATATTATATAATAATAATATAATATAATATAATATATATATATTTTAATTTATATTATATAATATCATATTATATTATATTGTATTATATTATATTATAATGTATTATATTATAATATAATATAATATATTGGTAATATAATATATTATAATACAACCCACTCCCTCAATTCGAAATATTTTTTAAAATTATCCACTTTAATATGATATTGCCTAATTTTTATTTGTTTGACTAATTATTTAGTTGTGTTTTTTCCCCGATGATCAAATTAGTCATTTATTTAGTCGTTTGTAGTTGTGTTGCAAAAAATGAGTAGAATTTAGTCATCTTTAGTTGTTGTGACTAAATGTTTGTCACATAGTCATTTATTTTCCAAATTCTACTAGTGGTGTGAGGTATATTAGAGGGTTAGAGTTGGATTGTCAGTTTATGTTTGAAATTATTGTTGTAATGATGATATATTTTGCAAATTTTGGTTTATCACAGGATTGTTCGGTGACATGGTTTGGGAATGTGTTAAAAATGAGTGACTATTGTAGATGACATGTGTGTTATTATTTTCCATGTTTATATAGGTGTTGAACATGTAGGTATTATAGGAAAAAGGACAACGCTATAAGGATCCCCGCAAGAAAATCCTAAGATTGCATTTAGACCATTGTTATATTGTGTCTAGTTGATGCTATGACTAGAGGGATAAAGGTGAGAATAGAAGGAATGATTGTAGGAGAGGAAAATTGTTCTTTAATTGGTTTTTAGCATTATCAAGGCTTGAGTGTAACTAGTTGTTGTAGGAATGTTTTCATCTACTATATGATATAGGTTATGCAACACTTCTATCCCCTATGAATCATTGATCAACTTCCTAAGGTTATCCAAAAGAGGAATTATTTCTCCAGCTAAAGTAGCAGTACTTAAGAATTTTTTGAGTCCTTCTAGGCATTTGTCTCATTGTTTAAGTTTGTCTTCAAGGACATGGGCAACAATAGCCTCTAAATCCACATAAAAATTAGGTTTTGATGAATACATTGGTAATATTAGGTTAGGAAGGGAATCAAATATGGATTGGGTAGATGTGATACCCTGAGTGAAAGATTTATAAGACTTAGATTCAACACTAGTTGTGATTGGAGCATAGGAAGCCAAAAGTCTAAAACTACATCTCATGAGGGTATTAGCTATGGGGCACCAGGTCATGAAGCTCATAAATTTGTTATGAGATTCAAAGCACTTCAATTTTCATACAATGGAGAGAAACTATCAATCACAGTCATAAAGGCTAAAATATTTTTTAGACACAAAACACAAATTTGCATAAAAATCATGGAGATAAAACTATGATCCAAATATTATCTAAATTTAATTAGACAAGGGTGTTATTTATTGAATGCACAAGACAAATGAGAGGGGTGTGAATCAATTGTACTTAAAAACCCTCATACACATTCAAATCCGCATTCATTCAATAAACCCTTAAATCTGTTATGATGATTCATCGTGAAAAGTGAATAACATAAATTGAAACAACTTAACACCATACACAAGAGAACATTAGATCTATGTGGAAAACCCAAGAAGGGAAAAAATATGGTGAGGATTAGCTCACAATATAAGTAATATCAATACCAAATACAATAGGTCTCACTACTAGAGGGCTCAAGTCCCAAAGAAGAAAGGATCACTGCTGGAATAGAAAAGAAGATAGAGAAGAAATTTTACATAGAGAAAAGAATCTCAATGCAATAGAGAATCCACCACAATGACATCAAAGCCTTCACAGTCTAATTGAAGAATTGTAGCCACCTTCTCACTAAATCTAGTAAACTAACACATGAAAAATCACACTATACTTCTCAAATTTTCACTCTAGCACTCTACAATTCACATTATTCACATCTCTTGCATCTATCTTATCATCCTTCAATAACTCAATGCATACTTATACCATCCTCAACCTTGAAACCCTTCTCTAAGGTCTTCTATGCACATCAACCGTGCAAATTCAAATTAGGTCGACACCAAAACACTTCCACCATGGATATAAGTGAAAGTGAACCACATCACACCTTAATTGGGACCCAAATCTATAACACCATACAACCCCATGCTTCTATAAACAATATTTATTTATCGCAAGTAGTGTAAGCACTAGGCTAGTTGTTACTTGTGCAAACAACATTGAAATTTTAATCACATGCTTCCTCAAACCCAAGGATGACTTGTGAACTACACACCATGCTTTTTAAAATTATCTAGAATATTCCTTAAACACCTTGAAATACAAAAAACTCATTCACAACAACTTCCACCTAAAGAATGTACACACCCAATACACTCAAACAACTCTGCCATACACTATTACTCAAAAGATTAACTTTTGAAGCAATAAAACATGAACCATCTTGATTGAACAAAGATAACAACACCATTAACACTCCTTTATATTTGCAAGACCTGAAACACAACTATGGAGAAATGTGGAGTAAGAACATTTCTCCTAGACACCTTTGCAAAACATAGACACACACTAGTGAAGACAACTTTTGTGTAGCAATCTAGTACACCAATTCTTGAATATAACACCTTTGAACATATCTCACCAACATATTTGAATCATATATGAAAATATTTAACTTAGAAGAAATGTAGAGCAACACAAGAACATACCTTTGTAACCCAAAACACCACTGCAACACACTGTTTCCTCTTTTTATCAAATTTTCTCAAAATCACTTGGAAACCAAGCACTAGAGACACATCTCATCATCTTCAACACTTCCACAACACAATGGAACCAACTAAAACATAGAAAATTAACCACATATCCATAGATAAAAGCTTATCAAAGCAACACTAGAGGTTGATAGCAGTAGCTTTCACAAGTAGAATTTGGCAAATAAATGACTATGTGACAGACTTTTAGTCATGACAACTAAAAATGACTAAATTCTACTAATTTTTTAGAACACAACTATAAATGACTAATTTGACCATCAGGTAAAAAAAACAACTAAATAATTAGTCACACAAATAAAAATTAGACAAAATGATATTAAAATGGGTAATTAAAAAAATATTACGAATTGGGAAATTATTGGAGAGAGTGGGTTGTATTGTGTGTAGGTTTAATAGAAAATTGTGAAATTGTTGGCGGGAGTGGGGAGTACAGTAGAGTGTAGAATTTGGAAAAGGTGAACTACTTTCACGCAAGATAAAGCTTGTTTGTAGAGGGATTAGAGACTTCTAAAAATGAGGGCAAGGAATTCAAATTTTTCTACAACGAGTTTGAAGTCGGCGAGGCCCTCTATAGTGAAGCCGAATTTGGGGACACCCTCTGCAGCGAATTCAAAGGTAATTCAAAACCCTCATTACATTAAACATAAAATGTATAGCTTTCTGATTGACAACTATATCTAGCTAGGAGAACAAAATTTGTGTATTATAAGAGATGAGCTACGTAAATAGGAAGGTATCTTTTCACATGACATTGACTACCATATAACAATTTGGAGTTCTTGAGATAGTGAAAGAATTGGATGCTTTTATTCATCGTATAATCAATAGAATGTAATGACCATACCTTGAAGTTGTCTATTTGTGTTACATGTTATGATTATGGGTATGGCATTAATTTCTAATTTTGTAGCCAATTTACCTAACTAATCCTTGAGGCTCCTTCTCACTAGGTCCCCATGGCATGGGTATTGCATGTACATCATAATTAGTTTGTTATTGGTTGGTGTAACTTATAGTAGTTACATAGACAACTGAGTACCAAAATCATACAGGAAATTCTAATTTTAGCATACTATTTTTTCATCAGTTTCCTCTATGCATTTTGGAGCATATGGGAATTGAACTTGTAACATTCATCCAAATTTTAATTTCTTTGATCACTTTTCCATTAAACTACGAGCTCATGTCCCTAGCCTAGACCACAATGCTTGGGTAACATAGTGTGCAAGCCTAATCTATTAATTGCATACTGTAGTGTTGAAAAATGTCGTTAGTGACATTTTCACACTTTTTTGGGCCTTGTAAAATTAAGCTTAATGATGCCTTGAATTAGTGTTGTAATGTGTAACTTGACACACTCACATTAGGTACTGGGCCCTTGTAAACTAAATAAACTTAATCATACCTTATGTGGAGTGTTGTAAAGTGTTGTAACACACTTTCACACTTTTCCATGGTTTTATTAAATAATTGGGCTTCTTTATGCCTTAATTGGCCTTATTTTGCATTCACAAGCCTCATTCAATGCATCTTTTCGAGGATAATCTTGATATAAATTAACATCCAATCATAATTCAGGTATTTTAAGGTTGTGTGGTCTATATTTAGTGATCTGGGACTCATACACCACCTTGGGTATATGAGTCGCACCTAGGGTTTTGGGTCTTGATCTGGATTTTACACCGTTCTAAGAATTTTTTAAATTGGTCCCATAATTTATGCCTAATGGGACTCATATGCAACCTTGGGTGTATGAGTCCCGTGTGGCCCAGAATTAAATTTAATTCAAATTCTTGGTAGGATTTTATCCTCCTACATCTAATGTCTGCTTGTAGTGTTGTAATTTCAGGAAATTTAACATAAACAAGTATAAATACAAGGTTCTTTCACTCATTTTCACCTAAGAATTCAAGAGATCATACTAGAAGCCTTCAAGTATTCATGCATTATAGTAAATTGGAGGATTCAAGTGTTTACAAGAGCATTCAAGAGTCTTCAAGAGATGATTATCAAGTATTTTAGAGTATTATTCAAGCATCAAGCATCATGTCGAAGTCATCATGCATCATGTTTGTTTTTGAGCTAACAATTTTTATGTACAAGGTTTTATGATTCAAGAAACCACTCAACTCAAGATCTATAATGCATTCAAGCAAGAGTCAAGATCTACACCCATTTCATACATGTTTGTAACACCTTATTGATGGGGATTGGTGAGTTGCAACATTACATTTTGTTCACTTATCACTCTATTTTTCTATTTCATTTCAAGGTTTGATTACCAAAATGGGGTTTGACCAAGGCAAACCCCTTTCTACTAAGAAAACAACATTTTCCCCTCTTTAGTGTGTGATTTGTAGATTTAGGTTGAAGACATATTGAAGAGAAAGTTTGGAGAAAGTTCTTGTGTGTTCAAAGTTGTAAAAGTTGTCACCTTGCATTAGAGATAATTGGAGAACATCTACAAGCTACAAAGTGAAGATTCAGATTCAAAAATTAGGCGAAAAGGATAGAGCATACATAGAAGAGTAGTTTCAAAATTTGAATGTCTAGAAAACCCTAACTAGAATGATATGCCACTCCTAGAATATTAGTCCCAATTTGGTCAAATTTGCAGGTTTCAGAAGTTCCAAACACTCTTTTTCTAGATTTTAGTTTCTACCCAAAAACCTTGACATTGGACTAAATTGCCCAGACTAGCGTATGAGTCTTGACATGCTTTAAAATTAGTTTTTTCAACATTGCAAGCCTTTAGGAACTCTTCTTCAAATTTTCAGATGCAAACCTTTCATCTCTCAACTTTTTGTTCTAATTTACATGCATTTTTAGGTCATTTAGTGAAGTCTTGCATTGCATTAGGCTTAAGCATTAGGTCTTGCATTTCATTTGTATTTCCAAGCCCTTGCATGGTGGTGAAACCCTCTTTAGTTTATAATTAGACCCTAGGATATCCCTATTGCAAGATCTCTTTGTCCTTTTCATATATTAGATTGAGATCTCTAGGGTTTTCCTTGAATGAGAGAGTGTGAAGATTGTTATTCTATCTCCCAAGTATAGAAGCATAAAAAATTCAACCTTTCATTTTGGTGAACCTACATTTAGAACATCATAATTATGATTTGGAGTGCAACATCATCCTAGATCTTGCTTGCATTAACTTTGCATTAGGGTTTGCACTTAGTTAATTAGCATTCTAGGGTTTCTATATTTTGCATTAGTGAAAGTGCATATAGCTTGCATTTTTGCATCTTATATCATTGAAAATCATCTAAATTCTACATTTTTACTTAGGTTACAGATCATACAAACTAGAAAGCATAAAAATCACTTAAATTTGTTTGAAAATTTTGAAAAAACCCTCATTGGGACTCATACGCCCCTTTGGGTGATTTAGTCCTAGTGCAAAATTTAAATTGCATTTTCTAGAATTCAAAACTCTATTTTTGTGCTTATGTTTTTTGTTAACAACTTTATGTTTCAGTTTACAGAGGTTTTGTTATATTCATTTCATTTCAGTTAGCTTAATTTTGCACTTGCATTCATCTTGCATTTAGTATCCCTTGTATGAGCATTTCTATTTGGTGTCCTATTGCTAATACTATAGTGAGATGAATTTTGAGACTCATGTCATCCCACGATAGCACAATCATTGTGGATCTTGGGTTATCTAGCTCTTTCACTCCTAGTATTGACACTAGTTTACTAGGTATGGACCATACCCTCAACAATTCCTTACCTTCAAGTAGTGTGATGCATGTCAAAACAATGGTTGGTAGTATTCTACAAGGAAACATAAACCAAATTCATGAAGACTTAGCAAACCTACAACATCAAGTGAGCAATGACAACATTTCAACCACCACCATCCCTACCATAGATAAAATTCATCGCATGCACTTCAAAGTGAAGATAGACTTAACTTTATGCGTAACATGGTTCAAACCTTTCAAAAACACTTTACCTCAAACAATAGTTGTCCTTTACTCAAGTTTCAACAATAATACAACTGACTAGTAATGTGATCCCTTAGCTATTTCCACTAGCATCCCTAGTACCTTTGTGGCATCACAAGTCATATCTCCTACCACTTTAATACCTATAAGAATTCCATTCATTTGTCCTTCAAACACATACACACCTCCACCATTTTCACCTCCATCTTACAACACAAGCAATGACCCTCTCATAAACCAGCTTTTCCAAATCATTTCATCCCTTCAAAAACAAGTTTCCACTATCAACCAAAATCAAAATGGCCCACCTACATATTATGTCAAAAGCAATCCCTTGTCCTTAGAGATATTACGAACACCAATGCGACAAGGTGTAGAGGTGCCTAGATTCAAGAAATATGGGGGAAAAGGAGATCCTTCTAACCATGTTTCCACTTACATGACTTTATGTAGTGACTTTGTTCTTGATGATAAAATCTTGGCTAAGATTTTCCCTAGGTCCTTGGAGGATACAACCTTAGAGTAGTTTTCTTCATTACCAAAAAAATTGATTCATTCATTCAATGAACTTGTTGAAAATTTTATAAACCATTTTTAAGTCCATATGACTCCTAAGTTGACCTTGGCCGATTTGATGATTTGTAAGAAAAAAGAAGAAGAAAAGATTATTGACTTTATTTCATGCTATCAATCAATTTATTCCCAAATCGAGGTAAAGGTTTTTGATCCTCACCTTCAAAAGTTTTTCATAGACAATTTTCAATGCAAGATACAAGATAAGCTTACCATGATGAAATTCTCTTCTTTCATGCACTTATGTACTACCCTCTATGATTATCAAAACTCTGTTAGTAGTTGTGATGCAAAATCCACCTCTAACCTAACTAAGAAGTCTAAGTCTGCAAATAAAAACAATTATCAACGTTTTAGGAAGAAAAATAAAGGGTTCATTCAACTTCATCGTCCTCAACAAACAAGTCAAAATACCAATACCCAAGTAGCTGTAGTAAAATCCATGATACCCTATAACTATGGGGACTTGAAAAAACAATTCACTCCCCTACCTAATACCCTTCATAACACAATGACACAGCTTTTAGTACAAAAAATGATCACCTTGCATGTCATAAAAACACCCAATCCTAATAATCCTCTACCTCCAAAATTTAGATCAAATGATTATTGCCATTATCATTGAAAAAATGGGCATGATACAAAACATTGTAAGCGTCTTAAACATCTTGTGCAAGACCTCATTAATTTCGGTTGGCTTTCCATTAGAGGTGTTAATGATCAATGAAATAAGTGTATTTCCCCTCCTAACCAAAACTTGCAAATATTTACTGATCCCATGCCGAAAAATAATATTTCATTTGTCAAAGCTAGTGAAACTACAAAGACTGATGTGATGAATGTGGACATGGATGATGAGAACATAGATACAATTCAACAAAGTCCTATGGATACCGATCAACAAGAACAAAATCCTATTGATGGTTTGGTTGCATTGGTCGAAGCTCAACATCATAAGGTCTGAAATAAAAATCCTCTTGATGTGGAGAAAATCAACTTCACACACACACACAGATTTCAAAGATGCAAACCTACCTTGCAAGCAAAATGACAACTTTTTACATTAGACAAGAATATTCAAATAGGGCCTAATTTGACTTATTGGAAAGTATTTTCACAAGACCATTCCATATTTAACATCTCAAACCTTTACCACACACAAAAATACTGATTCAAACCTCTGCAAACTTTGAAGGGTTCAAAACAAATAACAACCTTGATCAAAACCCTCACTTGTAATGCATTGACAATCGTCTTTATAGAATCTTACATTCAAAACTTTAGAACTCTCACATACATTAGTTTAAGATTCTAAAATTAAAAGGGTTTTTAGATAATCCCAAAATAGAACTTTCCACCAAATTTTATGAAATTTTAATAGTGCAATAAAAAGTTATACAATTATTTCATCTACTGGAAACCTTAGGCTAGCCATAGACCTATTTTCACTAAAAATACCATATCTCACTCAAAACTTGACGAAATATTCTCAAATCAAAAGAAAAATAGAATAGAATCATATCTCCATATTTTCCCATTATTTTTACGTCTGTACCATACCATATAGGTCCATACCATGCTGATTTTCAGACTGCAACTTTTCAGGAAAATAAACTCGCAGGGCTGCTCTAGGTAAAAAGGCCATAACTTCTACAATACTCAATGAAATTAAGTGAGACCACTTGGAAATGAAATTTGATTCAATCCTTTATCACTTGCAATCAATTAAATATCATTAAATGTGAATTACAATTTTTACAAATATAAATAACAACCTACAACATAAGAAAAGTGTAAAAATTATGCACAAAAACAAGGGTTTCTTCTTTCTTCACAATGTTCAACCCCACAAATTCAAGTTAGGAGTAAATATTTATTCCATTTACAATAATTTCCAACTACTTGTAATGGTTTATTTCTTGCATGTAACTAATTCTTTCTTTTTTTAAAACTTGTTAAAGTTGCATGACTAACTTTTAGCAACATTTGGAAACTTTACACTTTTTAATCAAAAAACCAATTAACACTCCAAAAAGAATCCATATGATTCCAAATGGCCATAAATGAGCTTATTGGAAACCAAAACACACAAACAACCTAGAACTCAAAAATAACAAAAGCTAAGCAAAATGAGGCTCTTGATGCCCCTGCACGATACTCCTGAGGAAAAGAAATTTGACTTCCACCTCAAATAATGATTAGTTGCTTTTTCCGCTTCCCCCAATTATGTTGTACCTCCTCTCAATATTTTCCATTCTTGGCTTGATCTTCTCCTTGTTTCTTGGTGTGTATTCTTTTCTACCTCTCTTTCTTCTTACATCTTCTCTTGCTTATCATCTTCTCTACCTGAAGACTCCAAGATTTGATTGTGTTGTCATACACCTCTTTGCTGCTATCCATTTCTTCCTCCTCTTCATTTCTTCCTACATCTGAACCTTTAATCTTTGTTTTGTTCTCCTCAAGGTTCTTCCAAGGTTCTCTTGGGAATCTTTTAATCTTCTCCCTATCAACCTATTTATCTACATGCTCTTTTTCATATACTTGATCAAAACCAAGATTTGTACTTCCATTTACTTGTTCAATGGTCTACTACATGGATTGTCTTTCTTCTCTAACTGCATTTCTTGCAAACTCCTTCTTTGTGTGTGTTGCATTTCCTTCTTCTGTAGCATTCTCTAAGGCTTCATGAAACTGTAGTTCACCTTCCATTTTCAAAGCAGTCATCCTTTGATTTCTTCTTTTCTGAATAATCTTCTTTATGGGTTAGTTCACTTTCTTTCTCATTGGCCAATGCCAAACATTTTCTTGATAAGCTTTCTCAAGACACTATTGTAATACAAGCTCAACATGTTTTTCAAACTTGTTCATTCTTCTATCAAACTATGCAACTAGGCTTACCCTATTGCGTTTCATCTTGTCCTTCTTTTTGAGGCCTTCTTTCTTATCTTGCTGCTGCATCTTGTTATCTCTTTTCTTTTCTTGGATTCTTTGTGTGATACCTCACCTAGGTTTCCTTTCCTTTTCCTCACTACCCAATCTTTTGGCATCCAGGTTCTTCTCTTAAACCTATTAACAAAAACACATAGACTTCCAAAACTTCCCTTGCCTAGATCTTTGGGCTCTGATACCAAAATTGATGCAAAGAAAATCAACTTCACAGACACACACACAAATTTGAAAGATGCAACCTTGCCTTGCAAGCAAAATGACAACTTTTTACACTAGAAAAGAATATTCAAATAGGACCTAATTTGACTTCTTGGCAAGTATTTTCACAGCACCATTTCCTCTTTAACATCTCAAACCTTTACCACACACAAAAGAAATAATTCAAACCTTTGCAACATTTGAAGGATTCAAAACAAATAACAATCTTGATCAAAACCCTCACTTGTAATGCATTGATAGTCTTCTTTACATAACCCTACATTCAAAACTTCATAAATATTGCATATAGTAGTTTAAGATCCTGAAATTAAAAGGGTTTTTATATAATCCAAAAATTTAACTTTTCACCAAATTTTATGAAATTTCAACAATGCAATAAAAAGTTATGCAATTATTTCATCTGCTAGAAACACTAGGCTAGCCACAAACCTGTTTTCACTAAAAATACCATATCTCACTCAAAACTCAACAAAATATTCTCAAATAAAAATAAAAAGAGACTAGAGTCATATATACATCTTTTCCCATTATTTTTACATATGTACCATACCATATAGGTCCATACTATGCTGATTTTCAGACTATAACTTTTTAAGGAAAATAAACTCATAGGGCTGCTCTAGGTAAAAAGGTCATAACTTCTACAATACTCAATGAAATTCAGTGAGACAACTTGCAAATGAAAGGTGATTCAATCCTACATCACTTAAAATAAATTACATATCATTAAATGTGAATTATAATCTATAAAAATATAAAGAACAACCTACAACGTAAGAAAATTACATAAATTAATATGCACAAAACAAGGGTTTCTTCTTTCTTCACAATCTCCAACCCCCCAAATTCAAGTTAGGAGTACATATTTATGAATTTAAAATAATGTACAACTACTTGTAATGGTTTATTTCTTGCATGTAACTATTTATTTCTTTTTTTACAACTTGTCAAAGTTGCATGACATCTTTTAGCAACATTTGGCAACTTTACACTTTTTAATAAAAAACCCAATTAACACTCCAAAAAGAATCCATATGATTCCAAATGGTCATAAATGAGCTTATTGGACACCAAAACACACAAACAAGATTGAACTCAAAAATAACAAAAAGTAAGCTAAATGAGGCTCCCTATGCCTTTCCACCACCTCTTGACATTCCTTTCTCCTCTAAAGACATACTTTAACATGCACCCGATGGTCCTCTTTACATAGCTAGCCAAATATATGATAATCCCACTGATTGGATATTAATATATCCCATCTATGGAGAGAATGCGATCATTGAGGAATTCTTACTTCTACACGAGCTTTATCAAGAAATGTATCACAAACAAAAAGCATGGATTAAGATGCATAATGGTTTCACATTCCCTACAATGGGATCAATCACCTTACCTTTACAAGTAGGACCAAAAACACTAGATTTCTCATTCTCCATCATATCGATGTTAGATAAATTCCATGTGAGGTTTGGTCACGCATGGCTATGCTCCATGGGAGCAGTCTTGTTGGTTGTGCATAAATGCTTAAAGTTTCTATTTGATAATGAAATTTTCACTATGCATCATAGTGGATTTAACCCTTTGTCTTCTCGTGGGAAATTTTCCTTAGAATTCTTCTGGATTGAGCCTATGGAATCTATAAAACCTTGTGAGGACTTCTTTTTTAAATCCTACAAATTTTTTTAAGGCAAAATGCATAGAAAAATTATCCCTCTGAAACATGCCTCTGCCCACCACCAAGCTTACCATCATTGATGAAACCATGATTGAACCTAAAGACATTCCAAATAACCATGATCAATCTAAGATAAAACCTTCGCCTATTTCCTACAAAAGACCAAGAGACAACAAAAAGAATCCTATCACACCTCCTAGAATAAAACAAGTTTACAAATTTAAAGAGAAGTGGTTGAACAACCTTCCATGGTCCCTTCTATTCCTCCCCTTAGGGATGAAAAGAAACATATGATTGATCAACCTTCTCCTACACAAATGCAACTAGAAAACTAAACTAAAAGAAACAAAGGTGATAGAGAGCGTAGGTGTTGACGTCGTGCCCTTGCTCGAAAGCGAAATGAAGAAATAAACAAAAAAAATAAAAATCCAAACTTGATTGAAGCAATGCATGACAAGTCTCCCCCTTTGCCGAAACAAAAAGATCCTATAACACAACCACAACAAGAGCTAAACCCTTCTTTGGAAATTATCATTCGACCTCCTGTTGTGCTCAATTTGGATGATGATGATGATGATGAGATTGCAAAGATTGATGCACAAGTGCATAGTGAATTGAATACATTGTTTTCCTCTTCCATGAGCTTAAATGATAATTATCCTAAGAAGAGTGTTGAGCCTAGTGATGGCCCTAGTTTGACACTTTCTGTTGTCCCTTTGGCTAGTTGTCTGCCTTCTATATACGATTAACATAGTTGGGATGCAAATGACCTACTAATAGATTGAATCGCATGTGCCTTACTAGTCTTTCACATTATTTTATTTTCATGTGTTTTTATTTTGTGTGATTGCATGTGCATAATGTGATCCACCGTACCATTATGTTTGATGCCTCTCTTTCTCTTTTTGACATTCCTCTATTTGTATCTACATTCTTCTCTATGTTGTAAATATTTTAAGCTTTTTCTTTATCTCTTCTTTGTCTTGTGTTTTCCTTTTGGGGATGACACAAGGTATCAAGGCATTCATGTCTCTTCCATGTTGACCCAAAAGCTTTTCCTTTATCTTTTCTTTTTCTTGTGTTTTCCTTTTGGGGATAACACAAGGCATCAAAAAAGATTTTCCTTTATCTTTTCTTTGACTTGTGTTTTTATTTTGGGGATGACACAAGGCGTCAAGCCATTCATGTCTCTTCCATATTGAGCCAAAAGGTTTTTATTTTTTTTGCTCTCTTTGTTTCATTCTTTCAATTCTATGAGTATGGTGATCCCATAATACTAGTTTACAATTTTTGGCCAAAATAGACATTGAATTAATTTTTTTTAACTAAATCTTCACTTTTGGGCACCTATAGTGGCTAAATTGTGAGGAATTTGAAGATAATGTAAACCAGTGATTTGTGACATTTTTCTGTAGATTCTAAATACATTTTTTTCAAAATATTTGGAATCAGATTGCACTTCTTTTTCCATCTCCTTCAAAAACTAGTTTTTAACAATAAACACCATTTTTAAAGAGTGGTGTTCTTGGCTAAAACATAAATATTTCTCTATGAAGGATAAAGGTATGTGCAGGATCATCATGGAAAAAACGGGCCCTTAAGTGGCAAAAAATTCAGAAAAATCAAAGTTAGGCAACTTGACATAAAAATTTGAATAAGTTATCTATATTATTTCAAAAATATGTAAGAATAGAATTTGTAGAAAATTGAATGTAGTTTCTAAACTACTAGGTTCTTTTTTAAAAGAAAAAAAATCTATTTGGTGAAAATTTGAAATTTCAATAGAGTGGTACTTAAATTTCAGGGAAAAAAAAAGAAGTAGGTGTTTGTCTGACCGCCCTAACCACAATAAAATGATAATATTTTTTATAATATTTTAGATATAAGTAGAGGACTCATGCCTCGATGTGATGCATATTTTTTGTAATTTTTTCCAAGTAAATAATTAATTATGAATTTTTTTTACAACTTTTAAAAATATAAAACTTCATTATGTATGACCACCTTAACTTGGTCAAAACTTCATGAAATTCATTTTTTTTTAATCCTATAGTATGTGAAGCATAGAATGTGACACATGTTTTGGATCCAAAAAATGTGATACCGTTTGAAAGCTATAGATATTTTTCAATCAGCCTATCAATTAGGACTTTAGTCGTTATTTGAATAAAAAATGAATAATAATTACTTATTAAGTTCAAAGTAAAGCATAATTTATATCAAATGAAAGCTAAGAATATCCTTTAAAAACCCTTTTCATTTCATCAATTTTGGGTAAAAAAATAGTCATCAGCCACATACCGATCATATTGCCACTTTTTGGCCCATCATGATCCTGCACATACCCATAAAATTCTATTTTTTTCAAATTTGGATTCATAACTATGTTATCTAGTCCATGGAATTAATTTCATAGTATTTCATTGAATATTTTTTTATTAATTAAGTTTCAAAGTCAAACGAGTTATAATTTAGACATGATTTACTAGCTAAAACATCACTTTTTTTGTATGTATCAAAATTCTTTTTTTTTTGGTTCGATCAAGGACACCAATATCTAGTGTATAGATATTTTTTAGATTGTTTTTGATAATCTGCTATTTTTCCACATGTGAAGAATAGAGAGCTTGTTTTTTAGTGAAAAACCTACATTCACAAGAAATATAAAAACTAAATATAATAATAAAATTAAATTTATTTAAAATTATACTTTTTGAGAAGCTTATAATAAGGACTACATACTTACAAAAAATAAATTTTAAATGAATTCATTTGATCTCCCAAAAGGTAAATCAAAAGTGATTTTTTATCAGCATTTTGATAGGTGTAAAGGATACTCAATTATAGGTATGGTTTAAAACTAGTATGGTTCTATCAAAGGGGGTTTGATCTAAGGTGGTTTGATCAAACCATCTTCAATTGGAATCCTTTAAATACAATTTTTGAAGGATTAAATCATTATATTTTCTAAAAATATGTGATTTCAACAAAAATGAGGATCTCCCAGAAAGTGTAAACCACTATTGTGGGATCACCTAGTATTTGGAGAATGATGATAGTTTTGAGCTCTCTAAAAACAATGTAGCAAGAACATACTAACCCTAAATCTATAGATCCCTCATGTGTTTTGAGTTTTTAGGGAAACCCCTTTTTCCCTTTCATGGCGTAGCTTCATTTAGAAACATATGACTTGGCATAGGGCTTTCCAAGTTAGCTCTCATGTCTTCTTTATTGTTAGCATTTATCCTTTGCTACTTTAAAGTAATTGCTCATAGCATGGTGTTTAGAAATTTCTTTAAAGTGGGGGCATACATTGACATTATTCTTTTGAATTTCATGTTTCATGGTGTAGTCTTCTTACTTTATGTGATGCGTCTTTCACTTTATGGATGCCATTGGGTGTGATGTCCTTCAAGAGCGTGATATCTCTTAGCATATCATATTCCTCTTAGTGGCTTTATGCGACACATTGCATCCCCTAAGTTGTGAATCTTTTATTATTTGATTGGTCCTCTCTTGGAGACATTAGGTACACTATTCCCTAAGTTAAAAACCTTGCGTGAACTAAACAAGAATCCTTTGAATGTTCCTTACACAATTTTTTCATTTACAATTTTAGTTATATGGCCACCTTGCATGCATGTGGATCCATATTTTTTGTTCATGAGTTCCAAGCATACAAAGATTTGCTTTCCTCATGAAACACAAAGTTTATTATTGTGTGGCACCTTATCAAAGTTATTAAGAGGTATAACTTTGATATGGTTTGACGGGAATCCCAATAGAGGGATGAATTTCCCATAGCCACTCACATGTGGGTGTGAGCACATACCATCCATGTGTGTATGTGTCTCACCTCTTTTAGATCCTCACCCAGCGGATGGCTTGAAGTTTTGTTACCTTAGGGTGAGCGCGCATTTTTCAGAAAACAACCTAGATATGATCCACATCTTGTTGGACAAATCATCGTAGTTCGATCTATCCCTTTTTACATTGCTTTTCTTTTCTCTCTATCTTTGGAAGTGTATTATTTTTCCTTAGTGATGTTCTTTATATCATTCTTCATGTGCATTCTTTTGTGCCTATGTTGGGTTTTATTAAATAATTGTGCTTCTTTATGCCTTAATTGGCCTTATTTTGCATCCAAAAGCCTCATTTAATGCATCTTTTTGAGGATAATACTGAAATAAATCAACATCCAATCATAATTCAAGTGTTTTTAGGTTATGTGGCCTAGATTTAGTGATCTAGGGATCATATGTCACCTTGGGCATATGAGTCCCACCTAGGGTTTTGGTTCTTGATCTAGATTTTACACCTTTCTAAGCATTTTGAAATTGGTCCCATAATTTATGCCTAATGGGACTCATACAACACCTTGGGTGTATGAGTCCTATGTGGCCCAAAATTAAATTTAATTCAAATTATTGGTGGGATTTTACCCTCCCAGATCTAATGTCGGTTGTAGTATTGTAATTTTGGGAAATTTGTCATAAACAAGTATAAGTACAAGGTTATTTCACTCATTTTTACCTAAGCATTCAAGATATCATCCTAAGCCTTCAAGTATTCATGCATTATATAAAATTGGAACATTCAAGTATTTACAAGAGCATTCAAGAGTCTTCAAGAGCGAATTATCAAGTGTTTTAGAGCATTATTCAAGCATCAATCATCATGGAAAATTCATCAAGCATCATGTTTGTTTTTGAGCTAACAATTGTGATGTAGGGTTTTATGATTCAAGCAAGAACTCAACTCAAGATCTATTGCATTCAAGCAAGAGTCAATATCTACATCCATTGGATCCATTTCATACATGTTTGCAACACCTTATTGCTAGGGATTGGTGAGTTGCAACATTACATTTTGTTAATTCATCATTCTCTTTTCCTATTTCATTTCAAGGTTTGATTACCAAAATGGGGTTTGATCAAGGAAAAACCATTTCTGTTAACAAAACAACATTTTCCCCTCTCTTTAGCACATGTGATTTATAGATTTAGGTTGAAGGCATATTGAATAATTTTTTTTTGAGAAAGTTGTCAAATGTTCAAAGTTGTAAAAGTTGTCACCTTGCATTATAGATAATTGGAGAACATCTATAGGCTGCAAATTGAAGATTTAGATTCAAAAATGGAGTGGAAAGGATAGAGCATACATAGAAGAGAAATTTCAAACTTTGAATTTCTAGAAAAACCTAACTAGACTAATATGCCACTCTTGGTGTATGAGTCCCAGTTTAGTAAAATTTGTAGTTTTTAGAAGTTCTAGACACCCTTTTGCTAGATTTTAGTTTCTACCTAGAAACCCTAATTTCGGACTAAATCACCCAAATTGGCGTATGAGTCCTAGAAGGATTTAAAAGTAGTGTTTTCAACATTTCAAGCCTTCATCTAGTTTTCTTCAAATTTTTAGGTGCACACCTTTCATCTCTCAACTTTCTATTCTGATTTACATGCATTTTAGGTCATTTAGTGAGGACTTTCATTGCATTAGGTATTGCATTTCATTTATCTTTCCAAGCCATAGCTTGGTGGTGAGCCCCTCTTTAGTTTATAATAAGATCCTAAGACAACCCTATTGCAAGATCTCTTTCTCCTTTGCATATCTTAGATTGAGATCTCCAAGGTTTTAGTTGAATGAGAGAGTGTGAAGATTGTTATTCTATCTCCCAAGTATAAAAGTAACAAAAATTCTAACTTTCACATAGAGTACTAGAAGATGGTATCATATGGAATAGTTGAAAGTTATGCTAGTTCATCAAATCAATGTGGTCACCAAACTATTTTAATTGATACTATATGTCCACCCATAGGAGTATATCAATTGTTAGAACAAGTCATCTTATCTCAACATGTTAATAATTTATGCTAGTAATTAATGCTCAAAGTTACAACAAAGAATTCATTAGCTTGTTTGTTAGTGTTTGTGTATTTATTAACATTGACAAGATTGTGATATGTTTAAATGCTTGTGGTTGATCAATAAAAAAAGAATAAATTTCATGTTCCATTGCTAAAGCATTTCTTTAATTATCATCTAGAAAAGAAAGGCCCTTAATAAAACATGGATAAAAATAACATTTGTTTATTTCTAGTCATCACGGTCTTCTTTTATGCACAGTGTAGATGACATGTAAATTGAACATAAGTCTACATGATCAAATACACTTTTAGAATTACAACATGCTCCTATAAATGCGAACAAATAGTATACACACACCCAAAAGTTTTCTTATCTTTATGTATTACAATTTGACCATTATTGATTTTTTTTAACTGCAACAAATATTTTTTATATTAGAAATATAAATGGGGAGGTGCCAATAATAGATATTTTATAGCATATACTTTTAATCTTTGTCTCTCACACATGGGAAAAAAATGAGTGTAGAGTAGTTGCTATATTTACTGCTAATTAACCATTGATATAGCTGAGAATCCTACAAGTGAAAATTGCACAAAACTGACCACATAGATTTATGTATAGTTAGAACATCTGATTCTGTAGAGTGATTCCTAGATGTATTTCATGAATTTGAATTGTTTCAGAGTGCTATGTATCCTATAGAGTGCTCTAATTCTAATTCTATAGAGTGCTTTGTATTCTAATTTTGTGAAGTGCTTTGAATTCTAGGTAAGTGCTGAAGAGTGTTGAAGAGTGAGTTTACATGTATTAAATCTTGAGTAAGTCAAGTTTTTCAAATTTTTGTTTTTGTTTGAAATAGGAAACTAAATTAATACCGGAATGCAAAACATTACAAACGGATCAATGTCGAAGGTTGACTATAGATCAATACCATGCATATGATGAGAGAATAGCCGATGAGAGGGACATGGATAAATATCGGTGTCCATGTAATGAATGCCTTGGTGGAAAGGTGAAAAAAAGAATTGTGATTTATCAACATATGATAAAATATGGGCATAGTGGTATAAGCCTTTGGGATTATAATTATTATGAATATATGATAGAATTGTAGAGTGTGAGAGATGAAGAGGCAACAAACATAGATGAAGTGGCACCAAAAATAGCTAAAGAGATAGCAATGTTAGACGAAGGGTTTGAAGTTGATAAAATGTTGAATGAGGTTCTAAAAAATGATTGGGCCAAGTCAATGGAGGATGATTTAAAGCCTGTGTATGCTAATTACAAGTTAAGTCATTTGAAAAAAATCCTTCAAATTCTTAACTTGCAAGTGGTTCTTGGTTTGAAAAATGAGAGTGTAGATTAATTATTGACATTATTGAGTTTGTTGTTACAACCTGAATCCACATTTCCAACAAAATGAAGTCAATGTAAAAAGAAAATCACTAAGCTAGGCTTAGGGTATGAATACATCGACACATGTGTGAATGGTTATTTAGTATTTCGTAATAATCTTGCAAGTGATAGTGAATGTCCAAAATTTCATGAAGTAAGGTATAGACAAGGGTTGAAATAAGTTATGGATCTTGGAAAGATTCTTCACCACTTTTCAATAATCCCATATTACTCTGAATGTATAGGTGTAGAGACATTGTTGAACTTATGTAATGGCATGCGAAAAATAAGAGCATTGATGGAAAACAACATGTGCTTGATTCTAAGACGTGGATGGGATTTGATAATAGATGGCCTAATTTTTCTCGAGATCCTCATAATATAAGGTTGGATTTGGCTCCATGGTTAGCAACTAAACCATTTCTCTTAATTCTATCATTGATTATTCCAGGAAAGAAAATTGTGACTTTAGATACAATTGATGTTTATCTAGAGCCATTATATGATGAGCTAACAGAATTGTGGAAATGAATTGAAGCAATTCAATCTTTAAGGGATGGTCATTCAATCAAGTTCACTTTAAGAGCTTCCTTATTGTTTACGATTCATGGTCTTCTTGCATATGACACTTTTTTTGGTCTCACTATTCATGGATGCCATGGATGTATTGCTTGCAACTTTAATTATTTTATGAGGTACTCAAGAAGTTTGTGTAAGTATACTTATTATGGAAATCATTCTTACCTTAAAATGGATCATCCATATCATCAGCAAAAAACATGCTTCAATGGTCAAGAAGAGAATCATGAAGCACCATTGGTAATAACGGGTGATTACATTGTTGAGAATGAACAAAAAAGAATGTCATTTATAATTGAAAATGATGGTATTTTTGGAAGTAGATATTATCCATGTAATGGAAGTGGTGTAAAACAGTTGTGCATATTCTATAATTTGTCATACTTTAAGGATATAACCATTAGGCATATTGTTGACTTTATGCATACTGAGAAAAATATAGCCTATGCTAAGTGGTGTAATACAGTTGTGCATATTCTATAAGTTGTCATACTTTAAGGATATAGCCATTAGGCATATTGTTGAATTTATGCATACTGAGAAAAATATAGCCTATGCTATTATAGAAACTCTTTTTTGTGATTTTGATACTATTTCATCACATGAAGAATTTTGACAACTAAAGATTCATCAAAATATTTGGGTTGAAAAATATGATGATGAAAAATATAGAAAACCTAGTGCTCCTTATGTTTGGACAAAGGAAAAACATGCACAATTCTTACAATATATGTCTCAAACTCGCTTTCCCATTGGATACATGAGTAGTAGTATTAGAAGCCAAAATGAAATTAATAGCTTAAGAGGCCTGGAGACCCATGACTATCATGTCACAATCGAGAATATTTTACCTATTGTGATAAATATATCAAGTTTGGAAAAGAGCCAAGATTGGAAATTATAAGGTTGGGCCTAATATTAAAGAGAATGAGTTTACATGTATTAGATCCTTCGAACTTTGATAGTTTAAGGGAGGAGGTTGTTGAAGTCCTTTGTCTATTGGAATGAGAATTTCCACCAATAATCTTTATCATTTCTATGCATCTTTTGATACATCTAGAATTTGAACTAGAGCATTGTGGCCTGGTAAGAATGTGATGGATGTATCCTATAGAACGATATATGAAGATTTTGAAAAAAAAAATTGTACTAGGGCTAAACTAGAAGGCAACATGTCTGAGGGATATTCAATGCAAGTTGCCATGGGATTTTGCATAAAATATATGAAGGATTTTTAAAATGTAAATTGATGTCTATGTGATAATGATGAATATGAGAGAGTTGTAGGTGAAGTATTAGAAGGAAATGGATGTCACTTCAAGCTATCACATCAAGAAAGAAGTGTGATACATGCCTATATTCTTCAAAAAACATCTTTGTTTGACAAGTGACGTAAGTGAAAAAAAGATTACACAATAATTTATTTACTCAATTGTATTTATATATTTATATTATTAATATTACTATTTGTATGTTAATATTCTATGTAGAAAACATGAAGAAGAGAATCAAACTTGGATGCAACATCAACCTCAAAAGCATAGAAATCATGATTTGATTTGAGGTGATTCTTTTGCAAAATTTGAAGAATGGATTGCTAATGTAGTCAATGATGAAAAAGAAGAAGGTCAAGATATAACAATGGAGGAAAGTGATCTTTCACAATCTCCAAATTTATAGGCTATGAATTTTAGTGCAATGTGGGCCAATGATAGTCATTTAAGAGTGGAAGAAAGAGACAAAGGAAAGAAAAATTGTGATTGTGTTGTTAGTGATGAATTTCTTCATGAAATTGAGAAGAAATTTATGTTGGATTCATCCAAGAAATCATTCAAGTGGATTTTGGTGAAAATAGTCCTATATTATTAAAATTTAAGTGGATGTGACCATCCACAGTACAATTTGATGAGTATGGATTTGAACACACAAATACATGAAATTTTTTACTAGAGACAGATGAGTTGTATGTTTCCCTCTTGAAATTAACCAATCATTTCTAATTGATGATGTAAGAAGTTAGGATGGTTGTATGCCATTAAAATAGAGTATCGTTTGAAATGAAAATTCATGGAAGTTGTCGATATAATTCCTGATGGTAAATATGTTAATTTACAAGAAAAATTCAAACAAGTGGATGCAGATGATGATGAAGTGTTTGAAGAAGAGATTTTGATTACCAATGAAGAGATTGGGAGAGAGAATGCATTTCAAGTGGGTCAATGCAAGATAATGGGGGTCCAAACTAGGTCTCTAAGTGGCGATGAAAATTCAAAAAATAGAGTTAGGCAACTTGACATAAAAATTTGAATAGGTTATTAACATAATTTGAAAAATATGTTAGAACAAAAGTTGTAGCAAATTGAATTTTATTTCTAGGCTACTAGTCCTTTTTTGGAAAAAAGTAAATTTGTTTTGAGAAAATTTGAAATTTCAATGCAGTGGTACTAAATTTTTAGGAAAATGATAAGAAGCAGGTGTATGTCTGACCACCCTGTAGACATGTAAAATTAGGTCCATTCATCAAGTTAACCAAGTTCACATTCATCCGCTCATAAAGTTAATCAAGTACATTAAATCCATTCATTAGGAAAATCAGGTTCATTTAATTCAATCTCTAAGGATTATCCACTTAAATTGAATAAGTTAACTTTATTTAATTTAAGCCTATCATTCCCTCTTTGATTAAATAAATCAAGACTTTATTTAATTAAATCTCAAAAGTCATATTTCTCCCTCTTGATTTAAATAAATCAAAATATTTAAGTCAAAGGGGTCAAAATCACCTACACATCATCTAAGCTAATCTAATCCTGATTTAACTAACCTAACCACCCATCACATCCTCTACCTTTTCCCACTTGCACCAATAAATCATTTTAATTCATTTATAAATTCAACATTTTCCATCAACATAGCATCTTTTGGAATATTCCCTCAAGTTTGAATTCAAAAACAAGTTGACATGTACATCCAACAAGGCATTTATGAGCTCTTACATGGCTCTTACATGTCTCTTGCACAAGTCAAACTTAGCATTTAACTCTCAAATTCAAATTTGAATCTCCCCCTCTTTGGCACATTGACCAAAATGTGCTCATTCCTCAACCACTCACAAGTTGACAAGTGGCCTCTTCTCATTGGTGGATCTTTAGTCCCACATCCTCCATGTTTGGCATTATTTTATCCCTTTTGGCCATAAATAGAGGTCTCCTCTATTGTTTTAATCCTCCACAACTTGATCCACAAAGCTTATGCAAAGTCACTCTCTCCAATTGAGAACTGATTTTGTCCAATTCACTCCATCTTCAAAGCATTTTATCATTTAGCTTATCGAAAGGGGTTGGGAAAAGGGCTATTTTCCACATCAAAATAGCACCAACCCCCCTATAAGATGTTGGTTTGGTCATTTGAATAATGTTTCATTGGTTTAGTTTGCTTTCATGCTTTGTTTCTATTATTCTTGTGTTCAAATGAATTTTATAGGGAATATGAGGTTTGCTGGTTTTGAACTGACTAACAATTAGTTGTGGTCTTTGTTTGATGAAAATGCAGATTGAGGGTTCACACACCCTAAGTACAAGAAAAACATAATATTTTTTTCTAAATTTTTCAATATAAGTAGAGAACACATGCCTGAATATGTCGATTTTTGTTTTGTAATTTTTTCCATGTAAATAATTAGCTATGATTTTTTTATTAAAATTCTTTAGAATTATTAAAACGTATGTGTCTGACCACCATAACTTGGTTAAAAAATTATGAAATTCATTTTTTTTATCCCATAGTATGTGAAGCATAGAATGTGGTGCATCTTGTAGATTCAAAAAATGCGAAGTAGTTTGAAAGTTATAGAAGTTTTTCAATCAGCCTATCAATCAGGACTTTAGACGTAATGTAGGTTGAAAATCAATAATAATTATTTATTAAATTCAAAATAAGGAAAAAGTTATATTGGTGTAAAGTTTACAATTTTTTCTATAAACCCTTTTCGTTTGATGAAATTCGGGTAAAAAAAAGTTGTTAGCCACAAGGGCGAACTTCGGAAAACTAAATAAATTTTCAAAAACACATTTTTAGGGTTGACTTTCTAGGTCAGACAATCCCAAACCAAATCTTAAACCAATATCCATTTTGGATTGGTAATACCAAACCAAAATGAATATCCATTCATAATGGATATCCGTTTTGTTTTTCAAAACGTATATCAATTAGTTATATTTTCTTATATTATTTATAATACATAATATTATATAATATGTATTATGTATCTATAATACACATATTTATAATATATAATATTATGTATTTTATAATATGCATTATATATAACATATTATATGTACTATATACTATATTATATTATATTATATATTATTATATTATTATATTATTATATTGTATATTATATATTATATATTATATTAATATTATGTAATATATATATTATATATATTATCTAATATATTTAATACATAGTAAATATTATATATTTATTGAAGTGCAACCAATTCACAAGAAAGAGAGAGGAGTGGGAGGGACTTGAGAGAGAGGGAGAGAGAGAGAGGGGGAGAGGGAGAGAGAGAGAGACCGAGAGAGAAATAATTGAGAGGGATGGAGGGAGAGGAAGAGAGGGAGGGAGAGAGGGAGAGAGAGAAAGAGACTTGAGAGGGAGAGAGTCCAAGAGAGAGACTTGAGAGAGATAGAGGGGGGTCTGAGAGTGAGAGGGAGAGAGAAAAAGAGAGAAAGACAAGAGAGAGAGAGAGAGAGAGAGAGAGAGAGAGAGAGAGAGAGAGAGAGAGAGAGAGAGAGAGAGAGAGAGAGAGAGAGAGAGACTTGCGAGGGAGGGAGAGAGAGAGAGTTGATGTAGGGAGAGATAGAGACTTGAGAGGGAGAGAGGGAGGGAGGGAGGAAGCTTTGAGAGACTTGAGAGAGAGAGAGGGGTGGGAGGGACCTAAGAGTGATAGGGAGAGACAAATAGAGAGTTCAAACAGAGAGATGGAGGGAGATACAAAGAGAGAGAGAGGGGGAGAGAGGGAGAGAGGGAGAGAGAGAGTTGAGAGGAAGAGAATTTTCCCATGTTGGGACCCTCTAGAATAAGAAGTGATACAACCATCAAACAAAACCATTACAACTCAATTCAACATTCATGCCATTAAAACCTTCAAGTTTAATAACATGTAATTAGATCATTCATGTAAAAGGTATAAAATCATCATTAATAAGAATTACTATCTTCCAATCATGATACATAAACAAGAACATTATGTACACCAAAGGGGTTTGATGCAACTTTCAAACAAAATCCTTAGAAGACATCAATATACATGTTAATTAGATTGTTCATGTGAAATCTATACAATAATTATGATGAACAAATGAGATATCAGTTAACCATGATGCATGAATAAACACTATATATGCACACTATATATGAGCAAACACTAAATTCATAGATTATTTAATATTTATTACTAATTTTTTGTCTCATTATTATACTATTATATTCATAAATTCAACACTAAAAATATCCATCCAAGATCAATTTTTTATAAATATAAGATCATTGTCTTAATAAATTTTTGCAGCTCTTAGTTGCATCTATTCATTTCTTTGTGTTTTCCTCTTTAGATTGGGACTGTCTCCTTTCCTCTATCCATCATTGATTATCATCTAAGTCCACTTCCATGGACCTAACTACATCAATAACAGTTTGCATTTTTGATGCAAAACACATCAATAATGGGTGAACACATTCTTCATTTTGAATAGCGTTAACTTGATCCTAAATGGTTCTAACATTCACACCGAATTGTTCTCAAAAGTGAGCACCATCAGATGTAGGTGGTGGAGGTGGGGGGTTTCGAGGTGGAGTGGGTGGAGGTGGAGTGGTTGGAACTGGAGGGCATCAATCCATGATTTGGATCTATAAGTGAACTTGCATTAAATTTGTAATTTAAAAATGTAAGATACATGTTTAAAAATCCCCTTAAACCATTCTCTTGACCGCTAAGGCATGTTGGTATTAATATCAAATGCTAAAGTGCTCTTGCAGCTACAAGACTTCTTGGCATGTTAGTGAAATATTCAGTTTGTATACTTGTCATATTGGGATAATATGTTTGATGCATAAGGCTTGTGGTTTCTTGATTAAAATTTTGTGATACTTGGATATTGCTATTTCTCCAAAGGCATAACATTACTTTACCAGTCTTGCATTAGAGATTGGCTTCATATGTTTTTCAAGGTAATAATAAAGTTGCATTCACTACTATCGACATATGAAATTGGAAAGGTATTTATACCATGTATTGTTTCACATGGTCGACATCTTTTCTATAAGGTATTTGTTAATTTTACACTCCTAATGAGTATCATGCATACTAAATATGTGTGAAAGTTATCCTAAGTCGTTGAGTATACTAAAGGATTAAAAGCTTATTTTGAAAGCTTGGTAAAATGAATTTGTTATTTCATTATTTCAAAGCCCTCATTAGGGCATGACAGGCATAAAATAACATGAAGTGTATGTTCAAGGTTTGCAATGACTAGGTGGAATATTGTTAGCAGTAGGGAAAACTTTAGTGGTGAATCTTCGCCAATTGGCGAATTCTAGGAATCAATCAACTTGAAATCGGCAAATCTCTCGCACCCATAGGGTATCCAAATCACCCGAAATTTATGAAACATAGGTCCAATGCATGTCGATTCGCCAATAATTTTTTTTATGAGGCATATTTAAGCAACAAATTCGCCATTGTCAAACTATGCGTTTCAAATGGACCGACTAATATTTTCACCTGAATCCCAGAAGAATTTAATAAAAAAAACCTACATATTTGCCAATACTATTAAAATGACATTGTATCATGACCCATTTTGCCAATTAAAATTTACAAATAGTTGATTGTCAAGACTCATTTCGCCAATAAAAATTTATAAATAGTTGCTTATGAGAACCTTATTTTCCAATAATATTAAAAAATAATTAAATTTGAGGACACATTTCACCTTGAAAATTACAATGTATTCGCAAAAATTTTAATATACCATTTAAAAATATGGCATAATTCACCAAATATGCAATCATGGATTGATATAAATACAATCGAAAGTGTCATTTATTCTTACACATTTTGTTCTGTTCTGAGGTTCGACTTCTCAATTCGGAAGTTAGTGAAAGCCGAAAACGTAGACTTAAAGGTGAGTGATCACTAATCATTTCTTCATAGTGTTATTAGTTATAATAATAAGTTTTCTTTATCTGTTTTCCATTCTTGCTTCAGTCTTAAAGATGATATTGAGTAGGGAATGGGATCTATATTATTATTCTCTGTCCTTCTTAAACAAGAAGACATTTTTTCCACTTTTTTATTCGAAGTGAGAGATGAATATGTCGATCGAATCAAAGATTAATATGTCGAGTGACTCAAGCAGCAACGGTAAGGCTCCTGTCGCTCCTCAAGGTGGTGAAACTACTCCTGCCACTCATCAGGGTGTTGAAAATACTATTGCCGCTCCTCAGGCTCAGGGTGGTGAAAATATTCCTGCTGCTCCTCAGGGTCAGGGTGGTGAAAATACTCCTGGCGCTCCTCAGGGTGTTGAAAATACTCCTGTCACCCCTCAGTGTGGTGAAGATCAAGAGACTCAGAGGCCATCAAAACACCTAAAACTTAGATGTACCATACAATATTACTTTGGAATTTCCAAACCTTCTGATCGATTAGGTCAAGATGGAGCTACATCATCAACTCTTCCACCAAATATTGGTAGCATTCACAATACCTCAGCGCCAGCAGAAGGTCAAGTTGAGGTTGTTATTGATTTAAATCAAAATGTATCAAATTCAAATGGGGATGGAAATATCGCAGAAGATGCTCCAAGGGATACCCTGGTTAGCTAGAATGAGATAATTGAATTGGATGAGGATGATGTTGGTAACAAGAAAAGGAAAAACAAACCAAAAAGGGGGCGTGAGTGGGAAATGACAAGGAATTTTCAACTTGGTTGGTTGTCAAAGTACCCATTCATTGTAGTAGTGGGGGAATCGGACGATATTGAAAAAGAAACACATGCCAAATGTACGATTTGTACTTGGAAATTGGGAAAACCCAAGACGTTGCAGCTAAACATTGACACTATAGAAAAGCATATCAGTAAAGTTTATGAAAAAAAATCATAGACGGAAAGGAACAATCAGTCTTACAATGGAAATAAAAGGAAGAATGTCTTCATCTTAGGTATGTCATGGATTATGAAGAGCATCAACAAAGCATGTCGAAGCTTGCTGCATGTAAAGGTACACTTGAGGCTCAATTTGGAAAAGCAATGGAAGGAGCAAATATGTCAAAAACTATTCAGATGAGTGTTGTTTTTCATATTTTGTCTAGAGGGCGTCCTATGACAAACTACCCAGAATATTTTGTTTTATTATCTTTTTTGAATGTTCCTCACTATCCCCACACACATTGGTCAGTAAATGCTGGATGGGAATGGGAAAAGTGTCTTGCTGTAGTGGAAAAGGAAGATTTAAAGGAGAAAGTAAAAGAGTCAAACTTCATTGCATTATCTTTAGATGAAGTTACTGTGGTAGACAATATTTCTTGGGTCTTATGCATTTGTATACTGTACAACATGCTCACCAAGCTCATCTTCTCTGTGTTCATTAAATGAAGGACAGTTCAACATCGCATAATATATTTGAACTAGTCAAGAAATATTTGAATGAAATTGCAGGTATGGATGAGTTGACAATTGCAAAAAAGTTGGTGTGTATAAGAGCTGATTGAGCTGCAGTGATGCAAGGTCAAAGGACTAGTGTTTGCACAAATTTACAAACTACTTGTGCACCATACATGCTTGGAATTCACTGCATGGCCCACAGAATAAATTTGGCATTCAAAATTGTAAGCAAGTTTCCTACAGTATCAAAAGTTGAAAATCTAGTCCGTGAGATCCACGCATACTTCTGCCGAAGTCCCAAATGTTTCATAGAATTTCAAATTTTTGCTGAGGGAATAACACTAGGAAACAAGCTTCTCAAGGATGTCGATACCATATGGATCTCCCTGCATGGAACATCGCAATGAGTTCTTTCAGAATATCAATCCTTAATTGGAGTGATGCACAAAAACCGTAACACGGTAGACAAAGCTCCTGACCTCTTACATAGGTTAAGCGATATAGAGACACTCTTGACTTTAGCTAGTCTTCTCCCCATGCTGGATGAAATGAATAGTCTTATGAAGAAATCCCAAGACAAAGCTATGTATATTAATGAATATGCCAATCTGCATAAACATAAATGTTTGGCCCTCGATCATCTATATCTAGATTTAACACAAGATGGCATAGATTATAACCTATGGCAAAAAATTATTGATTTGAATGATCCTGATAATTATTTACAGTTTAATGGAAGCGAGCACTTATGTATTTGTGTACTTGGATATGAGATACAAATGTACCGATGTAAGACTACCAGGTGCTCTAGCAGAGAAGTACCTATTAATGAGGAAGATTTTGAAGACATTGTTAAATCTATTTGTGATAATTTGAAGGAAATTGCAAAATCTCTTTCCTCAGAGATTCATGATAGATTCCCTCAAGATGAAATAACTGAAGCCATGAGTATTGTGTATCCTCAATTTTGGGCATACCGAGATAACCCAAGATTTTTTCATGCTCAAGTAAAAATCTTGATTGAATAATTTTCAAAAACTGTAACAATCAATGAGTAGAAAATAGAAGGAATTTTAAATGAAGATAAGCTAAGAAAGAAATGTAATGATTTTGCAGTAGCTATTAAGGACCAGTATAAATACATGGGAAAGGACAAGGCCTTTGAAATGGGATCAATAAAAAGGGTTTGGACAAACTTAGGTCAGAGTGAATAATTGCGTGATAAGATATCAAAATATTTCAAACTTGCTGATTTATGTCAAACAATGATATTGGGGTTGGTGGAGGATGAGAGAGTTTTCAGTACATTAGGGTTTTTGAAATCAAATTTAAGAAACAAGCTAGACAAGAATTTGGAAAATTTCTTGAGGATGAAAGGAACTGTGTATAATATTAAAATTTTTCCTTTTGATAGGGAACTCGCAATCTGGAGGTCCACATGTGAAAGGAGAGGGACCGATTTGTGCAACACTCCAATTCCAAAGGTTCGTACTGGTGACACTACCATGGGCAGTGAGACTGGGACAAATGAAATTGACGAAAATGGCATAGTGAATGTTGAATTTGAGACACAGGCTGAAGAAAGTGAAGAGCATACTCAAAATCAAGAGCTTCAAGATGACTCTTTTACTCTATCTGATGTTGAACATCAGTTTCAGGACCCTGACTCCATTTGGGAAATGGAAGAGAATTAACAACTTTTAGGTATTTATACTACACTACTAGATTCATGAACCAATTTCCATTGTTCCAAATTGTAGTTGTTGATATTTTATATTGTATTGAATGAAAATTGAAATTTTGAATCATTGCACTTCATGATATTTTATTTTATATTGCACTTCATGAATCATATTCCAAACTTTAGTTGATGATATTTTATATTGTATTCCATGAAATTGTGATATTTTATATTTTATATTGTATTCCATGGTATTGAATTTGATATGTGTTTCTACATCATTTTTAAAGAACAACACTTATCACTCAACTCATAAATTCCTATTGCATTGCCATTCACAAAATCTTTGATAAATAACTCAAAGAATATTAATCCATTCCTTGAACAGAAGTTAACAATTCAACATCCACAACTTATAAGCTAACAGTTCAACATAAATAACTTATAAAGACATCCACACAACTTAAACAATAAAAGCTTAAACTAACAAATCACCTAAATTATTCAGAGAACTCCTTACGCATCCATCACCATAAAATCTTTATTCATAGATAAACATTTCATAGCAATGAAATTAACCAAAAAATTATCATTCGAGTAATAGACAATCCACTAGAAAACTACTCAACAAAAGCACAATAAATCCACATAGTACACACCATAACTCAAAGATTGCGCATGCATTAACTTCACCATTTTCTTTCTATATTGAAATAACAGAAAAGCAATAAAAATAGCAGAGTTTTTTTTTGTCTTGATAACGGTTCCTTGAAGACAACCATTTTAGAAATTAAAATAAAGTCTTAGAAGTATCAAGAGAGCCAAATTAAAGAAAATAACATAAAAACTAAAAACTAAACAACACCAACTCCTTCACTTTCAATATTTTTTGCCTCCTTCTCCTTCAGTAACACCTCCTGTGCCTTTAATATTTTCCTATATTCCCGGTACTTGGTGACAATTGTGGTGATGTTTTTGCTCCTTGGCATTGTAGTAATCTGTAACCTGGTTCTCCATTTTCCCAAAGCCTTTTCAGAATCAAACAACATCTGAGATCTTCTCTCTTCTCCAGAATTATAAGCCTTCAAGTGGAGCTCCATTGCACTGAGTTTCGAGGACTCTCATGTCACTGTAGCAGGATCAGATATTTCTTTATTGAATTTCTCTCTAAACTTCAGAGAGATCTCTCTTATATCTATAATCCTTTCATCAATCTCATCAGTAATTTATGCTCCTAGAATTTTAAAATATTTTTTAATTTCCTCCAACATTTCATAATATTTTTCAAGTGTCATTAATTTAATTCACCAAATTATCATATATATTCAATTTCCATTCTAATAAATTTGACCAGGAAGGGTCTAGCTCCTTAGGATTATTCAAAATTTTCTCACCAATTAATATCTTCGGATCCATAGAGTTCAATTCTTTCATTTCTTGAGAGAGCACATAGAGACTAGTTTGATCTTTTCTGACATCCTGAAGTTCTCCTACTAACTCCTTCCTCTTGTCAAGAACTCGAGTGTAAAACTGCAAAGATTTATTCAGAAAGAAGATATCCTCTTGAGATATTGTTTCTATCCCCTCACAAGCAGCTCTGGAATAGCTCAAATTCTTTTTTAATTTTCTCTATGGTGAGCACATCGATTCCCTCTACCTGAGGCTAAGAACTTGAGGCTTCATTAGATGTAGGAGGAGTGGCCATGGAAGAAATAAAGTTACTCAATGCGAGGACTTGAGATTGCAGTTTTATATTTTCTTTCCTCTGTTCTTTCACTCTTTTAATCAAGGTAATGACTGAATAATTGGCATGGTACATATCACCTTCCAGTGTTTGAGGCCCCATATCAACATGTGTGACTTTGTAGTCTGCCACTGTTATTTCATCTTCATTTAAATCCTTGACAGGGTCAACAATTTCTAACATTTGATTTCTAGAAGTAGCATTAGTCACCATCCTTGACATCCTCTTAGATTTCTTAGGTTTTGAAGAGCTTTGAAGTAAATTTGCAACTGTATCCACTCGAACTATCATTGTAGGATTATACTTTCTCTTCTTCTCCACTAATTTTTTCAGCCATCTTGGGGAGGCTACTACCAGACCAGAATCTTCTTTTCCAGTAATAGTACCTTTAGGACTGGTAGGAGTGAAAGGTAGATTATCAGGCAGAGAAGAGGGCATTTTAGAGTCTTCAGACATAGGAGGAAAGATATTATCTTCAGCGATCTATTTAAAGATAGCTTCAGAATTTGCAGCCATAAGTTGAAGTTTTTCTTGATTTGTATTCTTCTTAGGGGTAGGAGAAAGCTCATTGTCTTGTTCACAGATGCTCTTCAACTTGACTGTTTCTTGTGGCCTATCACCATCACCTCCTGACTGAGAATTTTCACTAGACGACCTAACAAATGGTTTCCCCAATGATGCACTTGCACCAGATGCTTGCGTAGACCCCTGTTCATTCTTTTGTGATGACTTCAGCTCCTAAATAGGACCAACAACTTTTTTCCATTTCCCATCCAACCAGTCTTGGGTTCTTTTAAGCACTAGGGAAGCACATACCCTCATATTTGAAATTTCACTTTGGTTCCAATCAACCCTAGGGTGGGATTTATTAGATAATTTTTCATATCCAGAATCTAAGATTGTTGAATCCTCAACTACATTTTCAAGAATGTCAAATTGAAGACCGAAAGCCTGTATCTATTTTAGCGTTAGCCTCATATAATCTCTTCTAAAAAATTTATTCTCATCGACACAATCTTCCCATAAATCTTTGATAGATGGGTGATGTCGATATGAGCTCCATCCATAGAGATTCTGCTTCACAAAACCCTTACTGTCAAAATTAGCTCTCATAGAAAAATTCTTGAGGTTATATTCCTTGAGAATTCCTTCAACTCCCTTGACCATCTGGTTTGTTTTGCACAAAAAAGAAGGGGTCTCCAATGGGAAGGCATACCCTTGTTTCCCCATGTTTGTATACTTAATATTAACCATTGCCATTTGTCGAAAAACTTCTAGAAATATCATTAAATTAGAAATATCATTAAATCTTTAGGATATTGAGGTAATTTCAATGGGGCTTTCTTAAAACCTCCTATTCTTAGATAGGAAAACTTATCAAATTGGATATAAAAACTCCCATATTTTGATAAAAGAGAAATGGATTCAGGGGAAAGGTGCATTTATGGATTTCCATCCAGCTTCCTCACGACCTCTGTTAAAATGCATCATTAACACAACAGAAATCATCCATTCCAAATTTTTGAGTGAACTGAGGAAAGCGTTTATACATAGGCATATCAGAAACTGGGGTTACTTGCGGCTCCAACCCTGGCCAAAAGGACCTTTGACTACCTACAATATAGGTCAGGCAAGAACACATACAAAAAGTAGCAGTCTTATGGGAATTAATTAATTGCTCATTCAAATGGAAGAAAATAACTTCAGCCCAGTCAATGAAAATGTTCTCATCACAAACTATCAATATAAACATGTACATCCAATCCTCAAATAACTCAACTTGTTTATTCCCAACAACACGGTGCAATAAATCAATAGCATCTACAATTTCTGCCTTAAAATGTAATCTTCTGAGTTTATTTGGTAGTTGCAACTTACCTTTCCTTTCAGTCTTTAGCCAGGTTTTGGCCATGGAGTGATTACACCAGTCTTTATTCGCTTCGAAAAATTCACCTGCCACTGCAATAGACATGTCTTCTAGAGGTTCCCTTTTTGGAATCCCAAGTGCTCGAGAAATAGCTTCAGGAGAAATTTCTACAATTACAATACCATCAACGGCCTTAATTTCCCATGTCTGCGGAATGTACCTTCTCGCACATGCACTTATCAGGTCCACACTCAACACAACTTCCAAAAACCCTCTAGCCTAAGCTAGCTCGCTTTCTAAGAGTTTTATATCTAGCTCAGACTTGTCGTCTCTCTCCAGGTGTGCCCAAAATTCTTCTAACTTAAAAGGTCCAAGCTTTGTATCCCTTACGCCGACCATACGTTCACTCTACATGAGTGCAAAATGAAAATTCATGGAGAAAGAATGTTTGCACCTCAGAAGTACTGGCCTTGGCAAAGAATGAGAATACAGGATAAATGTCTAAGTAAAAAGAATGTTTGCACTTGAGAAGTATTGGCCTTTCCAAAGAATGAGAATGCAGGCTAGATGTCTGAGTAAAACTTCACCACACACTTATGTCATTATTTTTGATAAGACGTGCATTGAATGTGGCATTCAATTTCCTTCCTCAAAAAGATAGCCTTGAAACATGCATGCTTTTGGAAATTCTTCAAAAGACAACTCTAGTTTAGTCTATACATAAGTCCATAATGTCGCGTGGTTGTTGAAACTAAAAACCTTAGAACGAAAGTCTGAAGTTTCAAAGTTTTCGAAACCTCTGACCCACCGACTACAAAGATGACCAAGGTCCAAGAAACTAGAAAGACTTGCAAGTTTGCAACTCAACAAAGTGAACGAACTCGGGGAATCGGGAAGTTATGAAAATTCAGAACTCCATGACAAGGTTATAAATTATAAAACTCTGATGACTAGCAACCGATAAGGTTATAAATTATAAATCTCTGAGGACTAGCAACTAAGGTTCAGAAAAGCACCAAAACCGCGACTTTGAGTGATAGTAACCACAACATGTCATTAATCTTCTTTTTCATTATGCATTGATGTATGTTTTAATTCTGGATCTAGTTTAATGAACCAGTTAAAGTACCTTGATTAAAGCATGAATTCATATAAATGTTTAGTGGTTCTCATAATTAGTACTAGTCATGGAGATTGAGTATCGATCAGTGAATTGTAATTCAATTTAACTAAGATTATGGATTCCTAGAATTAATGTCACCTTATAGTTCATATTTTAATTGTGTTAAAAGTAAAAATTGAACATGTACTAAGCGATTCATCACTTAGCTCAATGCTTAATAACATATTAGCAATAGTCTTAGTAGCATATAGAAAAATGAACATCAACAATTGTTTGAAGTGTATCTAGTAGTTGAAACCACTATCAAACTTTTTCTTCAAATGAAAAAATAAATAATATAGATAATTTATTATTTAACATTGACACATTACTGAAGTCTGAGTTGGAACAAAGACAACTCTGCACAGAGCTGAGTTGGAACTTGGAAACCCATATTATCAAAAATCAAATCACTGCAACACCTTTTCTAGCAACTTCCACTGTTCAGGTGGTGGAATTGTCATTTGTTCTAACTGATGTTGTTTGATTTGAAGATTTGCTAACAATTCATGATTCAAATTGGAACCTGTCTTGCATTCTTTAGTCAATTTTACATTCAAGGTCAGCAATGGTTTGATAGAATCCAAGTAGTTTTCCACATCTGGGTTCTAAGGAAACTGGCCCAGATCAATCTTCATTGCATCCTCCATCTTCTTTCTGAAATCATTCTTTCCAATGAATCACTCATTTGTCTCAAAAACCTCTAGAAAACCAAGTTCTGTGAAGTTCCTTACCTTTTCATCCACCTTCTTCATCCTGTCTGCAACCAAATTCAAATATTCCTTTGTTTCATGCATTCTCAAACACTTTTCAATGATAGATGATGATGTCATGGATGTAGCAAGCCGATTAGTAATCCCTTTTGATTTCAAAACATTGTCACTAGCTTTGTAGACTATTTTTTGAATTTCTTTTGCAAATTTCTCTAATGCCAACACATTTTTGTTGTCCACTAAATATTTAATGAGCTTCTTATGATGTTGTCTAATAGCATCAGTCAATTGAAACATGTCACACAAATGATCAATCCTCTGCATTATTTCATCTCAGATCTTTTGTTTCATATGGCTCATTGTCTCTCTACAAAATGCAGATAACTTATTTTGACAAGTCTCAATTTCATTTTTTGCTTCCATCACCTCTGCCACCAATCTTTCATTTCTTTTTCTCTCCTTCTCCAATTTTTGTTCCCACTGTGCATTTCCATTCGCAATGCTTACTCTTAGTTTTTCTAAAGTGGATTTTTCCTCATCATATTTCTTGTTGCTCTCATCTAGCCTATTCTTTAGTTCATTCACTACAATCTCATTCTACTTATCCTCTTTGCTTGTTGATGCAAAGGCAAATTTTTTTATTCTTTTTTTCTAATTCATTGCTCTTGTTATCTTTTTCTTTCCTCTTTGCTTTCTCATTTTCTAGGTCTACCTGTAACTTTTCAATTTGATTCTACAACCTTTTTTTCTCTCTATATTGCTTTAGCAATGATGTGTACACCAATTCATTGTTCTTCTTTGATACATTAATTTTATCAGTATTTCTGAGTCTAGAAAAATCCAATTGAATATTGTTCACCTGGAATTCAGATCGAGCCATCTGATTTGCTGATTTGTCTTGAACTGTGGGAACAAGAAATATGTACTCCATGATTTCTTTATTTGTGTGAAATGTGGGTAATACCATGGTTATGGCAGGCTCTAAAGTTACGACCGATGCACTCTCCATTAGTTGCTTCTTTTCTTTTTTATTCATGTTTGATTTCTTTTTAAACTCTTCAATGTAATCAAAACCTAGGGACACAGGAACAATGGAATGCTTGAATGGCAAAGGAATATAAGTAGTAGTACTTGCAGTTGCTAATGATGTTGCAGCTAGACTAACTGGCACTTGGGGGTGCCTGGAAATAACTCCTTTGTGGTGGATCCACTGGTATTGTGACTTGGACCTGTCAAAATCCTTTGCCTCTTCTGTATGCCTTGATCACCTAGTGTTTCTGTGGTATATTGTATTGTTGTCCTCTTGTGTGTAGTTTGTTGTAGCACATGTTGACCACTATTAGTACTACTACCCATACCATCGCCACCAGAGGCATGTCCTAGTTGTGATTGTGTCTAACCATGAGGATGAGGATTTGAAGGTCTAACAAATTGTCTTGTATGCCTTAGGTCTACTTTTTCACCTCCAATCCCAAGGACAAAAAAATAACTTGCTTTTTTATGCTCTACATCTATTACAGTCCAAGGGCCTTGTCTTTGGGATCCCAAAGGACAACCTTCATAACCCATTTTTTCAGCTATGATTGCTCCAGTAGTATATGCTTCTTTTGTGGCCTCACTTAAACCAACTTTGAAATTGACATGGCTTCCTTATTCCCTATCATCATTAGATTCATGATCACTTTCTTTATCTTCTTTTTCATCTTGATGCTCTATATTCCACAATTTTCTAAACTCACTGTCTTCTTCATTATCTCCATACTTTGTAAGAGCTCTTGGTTCACCTACCTGCTTCCTCATAGACCAAAAGGCAGTAATTTTTTATCGTGACCAATTTTTTTCTGTAACTTCCTTCTCTAGAGAACTTGGAATTTTTACTCTACTACATGGTTTACCACTTTTTTGATAAAAAATGTTGTAACTCTTGATTGTCTTTCGATGCAATGCCGTAATTTCTGCTAACAACTGCTCAAAATAAATACCATTCTCAATAACACTTTTCTCCATTGCAATTTTGACCTCATCCCAAGAATCCTTGTTTCTCAAGTTTTCAAGCAAGGGTTTACTTTCATGTTGAACTCTACTTGCAACATTCTTATTGAGCATAATCATTGATTTAATGGTGTCACATGGATCATACTGCCAGTCACAGATAGCATCAAAATCAAAAAGATTTCAAAAGATTATGTGCTACACTAAATGATTTTCTCTTGAATGTGATCCCTCCACATGAAAAAGGTAAAGAAGGAAATAAGGTCTTCTTTTGCTAACTGGTAAAGTGCAGTTCATCAATACTCTGCATCTGCCTTACATATTCCAAAGCAAAAACCCTTTATGTCACATGTATTGGAAGTTTGTATGGCTGTACTCCCAATCCATAAAATCTTAGCACAGTATATTCTTCCATTAAGTACCAATCAGCCAATTGTATTTCTTTTCCTAGTTGAATACAATTCCTACATGACATAGGCAATCTAGGCATTAGAGTATTTGCAATTGCTTGATGCAATGTAGCCAAAAAGTAGTCCAAAAAATGACTGTAGTTCCTTCAAGAATCATGCATCCTTATAAAAGTGGTCCATTCATATACTGGAGCCTTTTTCTTTTCCTTAGGATTATTATAGGGCTGAATTTGAAGCTTGTTGGTCTGAAACATTCCTCTAAATTTCAATAGAAAAAGATAGCACAAGTAGGTTGTGAACCTAAATGTCTTGGTGGAACCTCCTTTAATCATTAAAAATTGTTTATGCATGGATTCTACAATGTGCTCAATAAATTTATATTTGACATGTTGAACACCATAATGGATATTATACACCATTTCAAGGAGGCATGCACCCACTTCCAAATTGCTATCTAGTCTGAGGAAAAATGCTAGCATGGAAATAGTATCCTGAACCCATTTTAAAAATTTCCAAATCATAAGGAGGCTTATGACCACCTTTCAATTTTTTTCTATCCTAAACTATTCTATTTAAGAAAGATTTTTTCTCCATTTCATCCACTGCTTCATAATCACTAGCAAGCTTTTCTAGGTCAATGTGGACATTTCCAAATTCTTCGGTTGTAAACCCCAACACTTTTCCAAGTTCTTCTACATTAAAGAATAACAATTCTTCTTTGCTATCTTTATTAACAATTGCTCTTTTGTTATCATCATAATTTTGGGCACAGACCATGATAAATTTAGGGCAAGGGAAAACCTCATGTAACATCATGCGCCCTAATCCAGTTACCCATGGTGCACTGATACTATTAACTTGAATTTGATTTGAGGCCTTATTCTCAGATGAAAATCTAAGTTTTGAGGTATGCCTACCATAGGTTTCAAGATCATAAATATCATGGTATTCATCAGTGAAACTTGGGGTTTTAAGCAATTTTTCGTAATGTATTTTTTTATCTGACATTGCTCTAGTGGTACTATTGGTAGACATGCTTATACAATGTGAAACTATGAACTCCCTATTAGTCTTTAATTTTTCTTAATTCTTAAGTCTCTTAGCCCTAAACCCAAACTTAAAATTTTGACAAAATAAGATTTTAAGAAACATCAAACGATGAAACGTAGCCACATGAATTCTTTCACTTACCCAGCTTTTGATTCTTGGAAAGATTAATCTTGACAGTCATGGAAACTAGGTTTCTGGAATGGCTTTGTCGGAAGTGGAACTATGGAACCCAAAATAGGGTGGTTTCATGGTGCGCTGCAATGAGCAAACTAAAGAATGAAATCTCCCCGTGTGCTGACCCTCTCACTTAAAAATTAAATCACTTAGCAGTATAAATTGAAAGTGCTTTTTTCAGTCTTGTATTGACAATAAATTCTAAAGAATCTAAAGTGTTGATCTTTGTAAATCTAATGGTTATAGGGTGATTCTGGATGTTTAGGTTCGCAACTCTAGTGCTCTGTGCATTTCATTCTGGAATGTAACTACATCCATACATCAAATGTTCATCGAATGACTGAGTAATTTATGATATATATTATAAATAGTAAACATGTGTTTTAAAGTTTTTTTCAACCTTTAATGCACTAGCATTCACATCAACGCCTTTATAAAATGAATTACAATGTCACATTAAAAGCACAACCATTAATAGCACAGTAACACTTAACATTGCAAAGGACTTAATTAAAGGAATTACAATGTCACATAATCACATCAATAACACAACCATTTATTTTTATTACAACTGAATGAAAATTGTCAATTTCACATTATTACATAGTGCAAATACAAATGTATGCGCAAGCACGAAGCTTCTGCCATGGTCTTTGAGTCCTGACTCTCTGTCATCTAAAAATAAATGCATGGAGGGGGGCCACCGCCAATCATGGTTTCTAAAAAATATGCATGGGGAAAGGGGGCAAATCAAACGAGGGAAATTGGAGCTGTTAAAGATACAAAAAGTACTTATCCCCTTTGAAAATTAGAGTCATGCAAAGGATGAGGGGTTGTAAAACTACTCACATCTTCTACTTGTTGCTTCCATGCACTTGGAGAGCACTTATCTCCATCAGAGCTCCCCATCCTGGCTCAAAACCTATCTGAGAAGTCTGGTCAACCAAATCAAATTCTTTCCAATTCCACCCATTCTGAAATTGAAGGAAATTGGTCTTTTACTCTGTAAGTACATAACTGCAGGAAGGAGAATTTAGAGTATCCCCAATAATACCAAATCATCTTCTTCTTGAATCCTTATTAACCCTACAAAATGAAAACCCTTAGGAGAATTCAAACATTGCACTCGAGAGTCAATAGTATAGACTTTAGCCTTCAACGAATTATTTCAGTTGTGCTCACAATCCTTATTTATGGGCCAAGTTTCCAATAGTGCCACTACTAGCCTGGTCCCTGTATACACCTCACATGTGTCAAGTGTTAGGTTGGGTTACTATAGTGATAATCACGATTCACACAAACCAAAAAACCAACTTAATGGATTCGAATACTTAACTTTAGTATTTGTATTGCTTTATGTTTTACTTTTAAGTTTTAAATTTGCATGCAATTATTTCATAAATAGATAATTTCTTAGAGGAAAAAAATCTGATATGAATAGATTCATCAATTTCCTTTTTGTGCTTTTTAATAGCACAACCATTTATTTTATTGCAACTGAATGACAATGTCACATTATTACATAGTACAAATACAAATTTATTTGCAAGCGCCAAGCTTCTACTGGACCGCTGGTGAAAATGTAAATGTGATACATCATTACATGTGTGTTTGAAAATAAATGGATTATGGGACTTGTCGGGTCAACCATGAGCTCTGAAAATAAACACATGGGACTTACCGAGTCAGCCATGGGCTTTGAAAATAAATGCATGGGGCTTGCCTGTGGAATCATGCTAGGGAACTGGGATCCGTGAAGAAACAAAATGTACTTAGCCCCTTTCAAAACTGGACTCATGCAGAAGATGAGGGGTTGTAAAATTGCTCCCATGCAGAAGATGAGCACTGGAAATAAATGCATGGGGCTTGCCTAGTAGGCCATGGTGTCTTAAAATAAATGCAAGAGACTCTCCTAGCCAGCCATGTAGACGATGATGGGTAGTAAAACTGCTCCCATGCAGAAGATGGGCACTGAAAATAAATGCATGGGAATTTCCTAGGCAATTATGCAGACAATGATGGGTAGTAAAATTGCTCCCATCTTCTACTTGCAGCTTCCATGCACTGGGATAGCACTTATCTCCATCAGAGCTCCTCATCCTAGTTCAAAACCTGTCTGAGAAGTCAGGTGAACCAAATCAACTTCTTTCCAATTCCACCCAATTTGAACTTGAAGCCTGAATGAAATTGGTCGTTGACTATGTGACTACATAACTGCAGGCAGGAGAATTTAGAGTATCCCCAATAATGCCACATGATCTTCTTCCTAAATCCTTATTAACCCTACAAAATGAAAATCCTTACAACAATTCGAACATTGCACTCAATTGTAAGGCCTTTAGCCTTCAACGAATGATTTTAGTTGTGCTCACTAGTCACTGTCCTTATTTAGTTGTTTTTGCTGCCAATAGTGCCACTACCAGCCTAGTTCCTATGTACACCTCACACCCGTCACGCATATTGTATAATCATGATTCATAATGGCGATTCGTAGCTCGCGCAAACCAAAAAACCAACTTAATCGATTTGTGTAACAGTAACTTAAGCCTTACATGTACAATTAAAATGTTTAATTTGATTGATGTCTGGCTGCACACAAATTGTGCCTCAAGCCTTACATGTACAATTAAAACTTAAGCCTTACATGTACAATTTAAATATTTAATTTTATTGATGTCTAGCTGCACGAAAAGTCAAAAAATGTACCTCAAGCTGACAAGTGACAAGCTGTCAAAATTCCTAGACTCTAGTTTCACTCGAATGATATGAATTATGAAAATTTGAAGTCTTTAAAAATATTGTTTCATTAAAGCTACGACTCATGAGCTGTCCAATCAATCACTTGAGATGTTCACATGGCATTAATCGCTGCTTGCAGTACGACTACCACATGTTCTTCAAAAAGATTGAGAATTTCAATTAAATGGAATGTAATACATCGAGTCATTGAAAAAAGAAAAATGAGCTTTGATCTTGCCACTTTATTCATATGGAATTAATCATTGCGAGTAGTACGACTACCACACGTTCTTCAAAAAGATTGAGAATTTCAATTAAATGAAATGTAATACACCGAGTCATTGAAAACAGAGAAATGAGCCTCGATCTCGCCACGTGTCCGCAACTAATGGTTCTAGTGTTATTCTGGAGGTTTCAATTCACAACTCTACTACTTCAGAGATTTACTTGTGGAATGTACCTACAACCATCCATCAAAAATTCATCGAATGGTCGTGGTTAGATTGATTTGCAACATCCTTTGTTTAAAACGTTCTTAAGTTTTTAAACATTGGTCCTACGTTCTCCCTAGGCAGTCCCTCTTTTAAAAAAAACTTAATGCACCTGCATATTTCTACCACTTAAGTTCTATCGCTCATCACCAAAATCCAACCTATCGGATTCATTACCATGATGATGACCCTTGATCTAGCCATGTGCCCACATGTAATGGTTCTAGTGTTATTCTGGAGGTTTCCATTTGCAAATTTAGTGCTTGAGAAATATACTTCCGGAATGCAACTATAGCCGTCCATCAAAAATTCTTCAAACGGTCTTGGTCCATAATTTCACGTGGTCACTAAAATTTGGAACCTTAGAACCAAAGTCTGAAGTTTCAAATTTTTTGAAACTTCCGACCCACTGACTACAAAGACGACCAAGAAAGACTTGCAACTAAAACTTAAGTTACTAAGGTAGTAAGGTTAGTAAAAGTACCAAAACGTCAACTTTGTTGAATTAAGATAGGAAAGGTGACAATCTATAATATCACGTGGTCGCTAAAATTTGAAACCTTAGAACGAAAGTTTGAAGTTTCAATTTTTTTGAAACTTCTGACCCACTGAATACAAATATGACCAAGAAAGACTTGAAACTAAGCTACTAAGGTAGTAAGGTTAGGAAAAGTACCAAAAACTCGACTTTGGTGAATTAAGATAGGAAAGGTGACAAGCATGGTGGTAGGTGCATTTATGGAGAAGGCTGGCGAAATGAGGTGTTATAATGACATTCACCTTAACCTATCACCCTCGATGCTTCTTTGGGTTTGGGTGTAAGGATAATAGGATTATATCCTTTCGGTGGTGGGTGATAGGTTGGAAGCCAGTGAAACAAAAAAGCAATGGAGGCCAGCTTCACCATGACATCGGGGAGGAAGCTGGACCCCTTTGTGGGTAAAGTGTCTGTGTAGAGGTTGTGAGGTTTATTTCTCTATAAGGAAGAGCAAGTGGTGCAAGCAGTTCAAATAATGTTGGGGGATGGATTCAAAAAATTGACACATAGATTCAAAATGATTATGGATATCTATTTGTTGGTAATGGCTTGGGGTCTAGACTTAGGAGAATCGGTGAACGAGGTGAGGAGAGTAATGAAAACTTTGGTGCATAAATATTTTTTAGTCGACATGGAAAGCATTCTGCAATGGCTGATACTAGGAGTAGGGTTGGTAAAAATAGAAGTAATGGATTGTGGGGGCCTAAAGCTTGCAAATTTAAATCACCTCTTTATCAGATGGCCAGAGGGTCGCACTAAAGGTCAGTGGCGGGAAGGAGCTGAGCATGGGTGGAAAGAAATTAAAATCTATGCTGAGCTAATGGCATTAGATAAAACAATAGAAAATCTAAAAGAAGTTTCCAGAGAGGAGATGCACGAAAAAAGGGACTGCGTCTGTGGAAGAAGCTAGAACCGTTAAAGGAGATACTACCGCTGGAGATGGGTGAGTCTTGAAGAAGATTGAGTAATAATGATTAACGTAAAGTGTAGTTTTCTGTTTTGTTTTTAGCCTCTGCTACAAAGGCGTAGTTGTTTAGGGAAGTTTTGATACTCTAGTTTTTGAGCTGGTTATTCATCTTTTTTGGTAGTTTTTGGATGTTGCTAAGTTTGTACAATCTGTATCTTTTTCTTTATAACTAATAAAATAAACAAGTATCGCCAATCAACTTTTTTGGTAGTTTTTGGATTTTGGAAACTTTATAGAATCTGTATCTTTTTCTTTATAATTAATAAAATAGAAAAGTATCACTAATAAAAAAAACATTCTTAAATTTTTAAGCCTTCGACCTACATTCTTCCTAGGTGGTCCCTCTTTTAAAACAAACTTCATGCTATCGCTCATCGCCAAAATCCAACCCATCGGGTTCATTACCACGGTGATGACCCTTGATCTCACCACGCATCCGCATCTAATGGTTCTAGTGTTATTTTGGAGGTTTCAATTCGCAAATCTAGTGCTTGAGAGATATACTTCTAGAATACAACTAAAGCTATGCATCAAAAATTCATCGAACGGTCATGGTTAGATTGATCTGCCACATCCTTTGTGTAAAACGTTCTTAAGTTTTTAAGCCTTGGTTCTAGGTTCTTTCTAGGCGGTCCCTCTTTTAAAACAAACTTAATGCACGTGCATATTTTTGCCACTGAAGTTCTTCTATCGCTCATCCTCAAAATCCAACCCGTCGGATTAATTACCATGATGATGACCCTTGATCTTGCCATGTGTCCACATTTAACCATTCTAGTGTTATTCTGGAGGTTTCCATTCATAAATCTAGTGCTTGAGAGATATACTTCTAGAATGCAAATACAACTGTCCATTGAAAATTGATCGAATGGTAGTGGATTCGCCACTAAATTTAATTGGCCAATGAATTTTTTTATTAGTTTGATATTATGTTTAATTTGCCAAAAAAAAGTTCTTTATCATTTGAAAATAGGTTTAATTCACTAATGAATTTTATATTTTTGTTTGAAAAAATAAAAATCTCTAAGAAAATTATTTTTTCTGGTTTGAATACAGGTTTAATTCGCCAATGGAAATATTTTATTGGTTTGAAAATAGATTTTAATCACCAATGAAAATATTTTAGTGGTTTTAAAAAATTTGCAATTCGCCAGGATTTTCCACAAACTTCTAGCGATTACAAAAGATTCGCCCATGGGGATTATTTTTTTCACGAAAAATGAAAAAATTCACCTCTAAAATTAATATTTTTTTCGGGAAGTATGAAATATTCTCCAGGATTTTACAACTTCTCCGAGGGGGGGTGGGTTTGTTAAAGTTTTCCCTGGTCAGCAGCTTGAAGTGAAAAAGCTCAAATACACTAGGTAATAGTATTTTTTAGTTTTTTTCTCTTATGTGACCGTTATTTGTTGAAGACTTAATCATGCATAGGTAAACATTTTTTTTATTTTTTTTGACGAAACGGTTAATTCTTTAGTTGACATGTAAAAAGAAAATGAACATGTAGTTTAGATGGTTAATTTTGGTTATTGTTTCAAAACCCCTATCTGGGTCTATAGGTGTTTAAATTTGTATACTTCACAAAGCATATTTATTTCGATTGTTATTGGCAATATTTGAAAAATAAATAGATTTATTTGTTTCTCCTGTTATTGGTCATTTTTGTTCTCCTGTTGTGGGTAGTTTCTATAACTGAAAAATATTTCAATTGGCAGAGTAAAAGATGAATATAAAAAGCAATTTTTTGACATTGGGTAAAAAGTATTTTTGAAGAAAAAATAAGAGATCATTTGGCATTTGTTGAGACAATGTTTAGAATTGTAAAATACATTTAATATTTTGAAGACTCCCATTATGAGTTTTCAGGATATTAATGTATTGGTTTTTTGAAAGTGATGGTTATACAGTGAAACAGAGCAACCCTCTATATCTTACTTTCTCTATTATTTGTGATTAAAATATATATGCCAGTGAGGCACAAGTTATCATTTCTAGTGAGGCATTCTTGAAAATCGAGTGAGGCATTTGAAATCTATTAGTGAGATAGTATTGCCAGTAAGGCATTTGAAATCTATCAGTGAGATAGTATTGCTAGTGAGGCATTGCAAACATGAAGTTTTTCAGATTAAGCCAGTGAGGCATCATTTTTGGAGTGCTTTTTCTACCCCTAGAGGGTTTTCCACTCTTCAATTTTTTTGTCTTATGGTCTCATTGCTTTGATGTGACAATGTTTCAAGTCTATGATGATATTTTTTTTGCTTTAATATTTATTATTTCAGTTCTTTAATGATTGCATTCAATTAATGAATGTATTTATCATTGAAATATTAAGAGCATAAATTATTCAATTATTTTTCAAGGAAAAATTTAAAATTTGTTTAAGACACTGATTCACCCCCCCTCTTAGTGTGTTCTGCACTCCAACAAGTGGTATCAAAGTCACACCCTTGGATAAAAAAGCCTAATCAGCTTAAGGGTTGATAACTAGGACAAGAGCGATTATTTTTATCATGGAAAGTCAAGACAATAACAATAGGCCTCCAATGTTTGATGGCACTGGTTTTTCGTACTGGGAATTTAGAATGGAAAAATATCTATCTTCTTTAGGCTTTGATGTTTTGGAAGCCATTAAGGTTGAAAACACTATTACTGCCCCCTCTACACTTGATGAAGAAAAGGATTTTGGCTATGATGCAAAAGAAAAAAATGCAATATGTTGCAGTCTAATAATGAAATTCTTGTAAAAATCATGGATTACAAAACTACCAAGGCAGTATGGGAAAGATTGGCCAAAATCTATGAAGGAGATGAAAAGCGAGAGAAGCAAAAATCCAAACATATAGGGTTAGGTTTGAAGCCCTAAAAATGAACAAAGAAGAAAAGATTGCTGACTATTTTCGTCGAGTTTAGGAAGTAGTAAGTTCTATAAGAGGTATAGGTGAGGAAATTGATGAAAAAATTGTTGTCAAGAGAGTTCTTAGGTCCTTGACACATAGATATGATGCACAAGTCTCAGTTGTTGAGAATAAAGATATGAAAACACTCTCTCTAGTTCAATTACAAGGAATATTTATAGCCTATGAAATGAGAATAGGAAATGATGCTACCTCAAGCAAAGAGGCTACCTTTAAGGAAACAAAAACGGAGTCTAATGCAAACTCAGACTCAAAATTAGACAATGAGGATGAATTTTTTTTGGTTAGTAAATTAAAAAAATGTTCAAGGAGATATAAAGGAAAATTTCCCTTTAAATGATTTGAATGTGGAAAAATTGGGAATTATGCAATACAATTCCCTAACAAAGACTTGAATAGTGATGAGGATCATAAGAAAAAACCTTGTAAGAAGAAATCCTTCAATGCTAACAACTCTAAAAGGAGAAATAATTTTAAAACAAAAGGGAGCTTTCTCACAAAAGATGCAGACATTTTTGACATTCAATCTGACTTCTTGAAGAGTAGGAAGAAACTCTTTTTATGGCTCAAATCACTTCTAGTGATGTGAAAATTAAAAATATTACAAAAGAGTCTGACAATGAAGAGGCTGAAGTTGATTTAGAAGGTGAGTTGAAATGTACATTAGGTAAAATAAAAGAACTCAAGGAAGAAATAAAAAAATATGATCAATTAGTTGAAGAAACAAAGTTGGAATTGGAAGAAAATAAAAGAATGTTAGAAGTTACAAAAGCTCAATTAGAAACTAAAGAGAATCAATGTAGTTATTTAGAAATTGAAATTATGAAGCTTAGGAAAGAGCTTGACTTAAATAACAACAAAAATAAACTTTTTGGTATGCTAAGCAAACAAAAGGAACATAAGGACATGATCGACCTTGGTTTTGTAAAGGGTCAATGCTCCTATGATAATGAACTTAGGAGTGTAGATTCTCAAAAAATTTAAAATCCTCTTAGAAATAATATATCATTCAATTTATCAGGCTATTGCTTTCATTGTCATCAATATGGTTATAGGGAAAATAATTGTAAATTTTTAACAAAAAGGAAGCCATGCTATTGGAACTATAAATTTATGAGCTTATTCACATGTTTTTCATAACCTTAAGTTTCCATTGGAATCCTTTTCATAAATGTAGGGGTTTATTTTCATATCATTTTGCTCATATTTTTCCCATGTTGCCCATCGAATCCATTGAGTCACACATCTTTTGCATTCTGGTCCCTATTGGGGTGAGTTCATTAGGCTCTCCCCGATCCATGTTGTGTCTTCTACTAGCAAAACATCTGTGTTGCCTATCGGCAAGACATTTTAATGTCATGGCGATTGAATTTCATTCATTGGCAGTTATTGGCATAACAGTTTCATCGTCTCGGTGATGGGAGTGTTCATATCGGCATGAGTCAGGATCATCGGTGTAATGCTTCACCAAATGCGTCATGTTTCATCGACCCATGTTTGAAAAGACACATATTGGCATAGGAGTCATATTCGGGTGAAGGCCATAGCGAAATATGAATGTCTTGTCGAAAGGCATATCAAAGGTTCTATCGGCAAAGGATTGAGGCATCGATATAACGTCACGGTGATCTCCACATGTCACACTGACTGTGCACAAGAATTCATTTCAGCCAAATTGATGAGTATCGGCGTAAGGTCATAGCAAAAACATTTTGTCTCTCCAACTAGCGTATGTGGAAATGTTTCAGCCAAGCTAAAGGTTTTCGGTAGGTGGTCTTGGCAATTGAGCATTGTCTTACTGATCGATGATGAGGAATGTACATCAGTGAGACTAAAGTATATCGGAGTAGTGTCTTGCAGATAAGATGTGAATGGGGTCATCAGTGACATGTGGACTCAGTTGGTAAGAAAACCAAAATGTCTTGGCGATCTATGGAGAGGTGGTCTTCGGCCAGAGTTTCAACGAAATCAACGTGTTTCACCGATAGAGCACATCGGGATAAGTCTCAGCAAATGAGATGAAGGAATGAGTTCGGTATAACTTTTGGCATCGGTATGAGTCTCTTCAAAGGCTCATTGTCTTGCCGATGAATGGCTTCTAAAATGTCTTGGCAAGGTGCCCGATCTCGCTGATGGAGCACAGGGGGACTTTGTCGGCAGGAGTTTGCTGTTGTCTCGACGACTCGGGAGATAAAGGAACTTTCGGCAGAACAAGGTGGATTCTCTATAAGGTCTTCCCGACACCATTAAGTTACAGTGACAGTGAGTTAGAACAAGGTGCATTTCGCTGAGAGGTTCCTTGGGTCTTGGCGAATGGAAGGCACATGAAATACATATCGACAAAACATAATGAAATCTCTGTGATATCTCACCGACCCAGATGAGCTATAATGAATGCGAAGATGAAACTGAAAGGGAATAAAAGAATACTATATGGCTTCGTTGTGACAAACAAAATGCTTCAGCGACGTGCGAGAGACAAATGGGGTTTTAGGGTTTTTTGATATGATGTCTTCATGACTCGGATGTGTTACAGCAAGGCACAGAAGACCAAAGGGATGATTAGCGATATTGTTGCCTTCGGCATACCTCTGGGTGTGTTACAGTGAATGATTAATGAAGTCTTATGCACAATGGCTGACATGAAAAGCCCAAATACAAACGGTTGCTTGCCGACATTGGAATGTGAAATGATGTACCTGTTCGGATATTGATATATAAATAATCATTCTCAAATGTGAAGGAGAGATTAGAAGAGTAGTAGAATATAGTAGGATAGAATAGATACAGTTTAGAGGAACACAATGTTCCACAGATCTGAGACTCTGGTGTATGTTTTGAAATCATGGATATATCAATGAGAATTATCTAATTTGTTGATGTATTTCTGGTGTCAATTTTTTTGTTGTGCCTATTGAAAGAATTATTTAAGTTGTCTCTAAAATTGATGTTGTCTAGTTATTTAAATTGACATAACAAGTTTATGTTAGGTTTATTAGTACACATTTGATGTACCTGTGTGATCGGTTGATAGGTTCTTTCAAGGAAGGATTAAACCCCTTTCGTTAATCACAGTAATCATGGAATTCATTTAGATCAGTAAGAAGAACTTAATAATCACAGTCTTGCATGTTTATACTAGTTATAAATAAAATATGCCAAACAAATTGAATATCCTCCAGAAAGAAGTCACTAATTTAAGATTTCATTTGACTCCGTATACCATATAAGGTACTGGTCTCACCATTTGCATCATTTAGTTTCATTCATATTTTTTACATCTGTTAACTGAGCATATTAGGATTTAGTCTTCATTTTAGTATACATTTTGTACCAAGTTTGATCCATTTTGTCCACTTCCATATGCCATTGTGGATAAATTGCTGTAGGAAAGAAGATCATAGGTTAAGTCTGCTTCATCCGTTATAGGTACACCCACCTAGGTCTAGCAGCACCTGAAGAGTAGAAGGTTTAATTATTTCAGACCTTGTTCTGTTACCCTAAAACGTACCAAGAGATTGGCAACCTCTTGAGGTATCCTTGCCTACGTTTTTTGAGAGCTAACAAATTGGCAACTCTGTTGGGGAAATATACCAGAAAAATCGGTTGAAGACCACAATATAAAGTCATTAAAGAAAAGGTTATAATTTGAGAAGATTCAGAAGGGGTGATTCTGCTTGGGAAAAGATCAAAAGTAATCATTTTCCTACTTTTGGAAAAGTAGGTGGCGACTCTAAAAGAAACATTGCATTTGTTCAAATATGATAGGAAAAAGATCCTCAATGATCTGAAAATGGAGGGTAATCAGGGCAGACCTATTGATTTGACACTCCTCAAGTTGATTATGAATCTTTAACTTTTGAGGAGGTCAAAGCACTGTATGAGTCTCAGAGAAAGGAAATAGAAGAATGGCAGAGGAAAAGGCTACAATTGGACCAAAATGAATATACAGATGCAGGAAGATATTGGGCCCCTCAAGCACCGGATATTACAAATGGAAATTTCTAGAAGGGAGGCGATACATATCATGCACAATAGAGCACTTATCCTCCACAACCATTAAAGCAAGAAAATGCTTATCCTGTCTAGACAAAGATTGGAAAATTATCAAGAATGCCAGTGCGATCATTGTCAAATGCAATTGGCAGTTATCAAGAATGTCAATGTGATCAATATCAAGGGCAACACAATTCTGATTCACTTGGAGATATAAGCTAGAATCTGCAACAAGCTATGTATCAGAACCAACAATCTAGAGATGATGAATATTTCAAAAGTCTTTGGGATGCTTTTCTTGACATAAGGAGGTATGATGGAGAATATTTCACTTCTCTATACAATAGAATGAGATAAATTTGTATAGAGTTACCTTCTCACCATAGGCCTTCAAGGACCATGTTTACTGAGCAATTCATAAAGGTATGGGAGCCTAATTTAGTTCATTGGTCAGAATTATCAATACAAGTTTGTGATCACTTGAATAAGTTCATTGATGCCATGGAGCGGAAAGGGTATGGGGACACTACCAATGTTGATTCCAATTGTTGTATTTATGATGAGTATAGAGGAATTGATCTAGCAATGCGTCCAATAGATGATGTGGTATGTGCAAGTCAGTATGATTCCTGTGATAGCTTGCATAATAAAGATGAAGGTACAAGATATCTCTCTTGCTTGACAAATTGTGACAGGGAGAGTAGTGTGTGTTATGAGCCTGGATCAAATGTGTGTTCAGATTTTGAAGATACACCTGAGGATTTTGATTTGTAGCAAGGGGATCCTTTTACCTCTTATGAGGATCAGGATGAAGAAGCAATGGGAAATGTTCATAGTGAATTTACAATGCCTCTAGCTACAGTTGAAAGCTACAACGATACATGCGATGAAGAGGAGGGTTGTAAATTTGTGAATGGTTTCCAAAAAATTTCAGGCCCATGGCATGATGAAGATTTAAAAGAGGATTAGATAATTTTTTGCAAAGGTTTTCCTCAGAATGAATTTCAGGTATTTTCAGATCCACTTGATGTTAAGCAAAAGGTATTTTTAGATAAACAAAGTGATGTGTCAAGTTATGGAACAAGTGACTGTGCTGGTAATTTTTCATTCTCAGTTGATCCTGGGCCTCCTTTTGATGATGACAAAAGTGATGAGTATGACTATAATAATGAAAATGTTGAAACGTGTTTACTCAGCTGTGAGCAAATTTTAGATTTGCCGACTCTTGACTATTAGAGATATACACATGAAGTTGATCCTGAAGTTCTTTATCCACCTTGCATTTGTTTTGACAATAAATTTTTTTTGTGCAATGATTCATATGATTCTCAGTGCCTTTCTCAAGTTGATAGTGGAACCTTTGAGGTTGGCCAAATGCATGTGTCTGTTCAGAATGAGGTATGTGTTTTTGAAATTTCTAACTTATGTGGAGAAGACATTTGTTTGCATACCAAGCATTATAATGTTCCAGATTTGATTGGTTCATATATACTTAATATTGAAGATTTGAGTCATAGGGGTATCAAAGAAATGCAAAGGGTTTCATATTTGCTTGTTTCAGACAATGTTGGTTTGACATAATTTTTTGTTTCTCAAGAGGGGCACATTGATTGTGAAATTTTAATATAGCTGAGTGAATGCTTTATGATACATAACAGTGAGAAAGATAAAAAGGAATATTGTATTTCATATGCATGCATCTTAAATGTTGAAAATAATAGGGGTTTGTCCCAAGATGTTGAAGAATTTGAACTACAGGATGGTGTAGGGATTTTGGGCCAAACCGAGCATGATGATACTCTAAGAACTTGCAATAACAGTGACAGGAAGGATTGTACGAGTATCTTCAGGAAGAATTTGATGAACTCAAGACAAAACCAGGTGTTTGACAGGGGAAGGCTTGGTTTGAGTTTTAGATTGTAATAGCTCAGGAAAGGTGAAATCGAAACACAGAGGATTGAGGGTTGCTAGTGCATGGACAACTCTTGTGTATCATCTATAAATTTATTTTCTATGCACAATAGTTTAGGGTTCTGGTGCACTTCCATTTTACATTCACCTCTATCTTGCATTCATTTTGCATTCATTCCTTCATGCTTCATTTCCATTTCCATTCTGCTCACTGGCTCATTTTGTGTTTGGTCTGGTCTGCTCACCCAAAGATTCTGGATCCTTGCAATGATGTAACTATCATTCATCCCCAGATGGAGCCACTATTGGAACTATAAATTTCTAAGCTTTTTCACATGTTTTCTATAACCTTAAGTTTCCATTGGAATCCTTTTCATAAATGTAGGGGTTTATTTTCATATCATTTTGCTCATATTTTTCCCATGTTGCCCATCAAATCCATTGAGTCACGCATCTTTTTCATTCTGGTCCCTATTGGGGTGAGTTCATTAGGCTCTCCTCGATCCATGTTGTGTCTTCTGCTAGCAAAACATCTATGTTGCCTATCAGCAAGACGTTTTAATGTCATGGCGATTGAATTTCATTCACTAGTAGTTATCGGCATAACAGTTTAATCATCTCAGTGATGGGAGTGTTCATATCAGCATGAGTCAGGATCATCGGTGTAATGCTTCACCGAACGCATCATGTTTCACCAACCCGTGTTTGAAAAGACACATATCGGCATAGAAGTCATATTCGGGTGAAGGTCATAGCGAAATATGAATGTCTTGTCGAAAGGCGTATCAAAGGTTCTATCGGCAAAGGATTGAGGCATCGATATAACGTGACAACGATCTCCACATGTCATACCGACTGTACAAAAGTATTCATTTCGGCCAAATTGATGAGTATCAGCGTAAGGTCACAGTGAAAACATTTTATCTCTCCGACAGGCGCATGTGGAAATGTTTCGGCCAAGCTAAAGGTTTTCGATAGGTGGTCTTGGCGATTGAGCATTGTCTTACTGACCGACGACAAGGAATGTACATCGGTGGGACTAAAGTATATTGGAGTAGTGTCTTGCCAAAGACAAATAGTCTTTTCAATAAGATGTGAAGGGGGTCTCAACGACAGGTGGACTCAGTCGGTAAAAAAACCAAAATGTCTTAGCGACCTATGGAGAGGTGGTCTTCAGCGAGAGTTTCAACGAAATCAGCGTTTTTCACTGATAGATCACATCGGGATAAGTCTCAGCGAATGAGATGAAGGAATGAGTTTGGTATAACTTTTGGCATCGCTATGAGTCTCTTCGAAGGCTCATTGTCTTGCCGATGAATGGATTCTAAAATTTCTTGGTGAGGTACCTGGTCTCGCTAATGGAACACAGGGGGACTTTGTCGGCAAGAGTTTGCTATTGTCTCGGCGACTCAGGAGATAAAGGAACTTTCGGCGAAACAAGGTGGATTCTCTATAAGGTCTTCCCGAAACCATTAAGTTACAGCGATAGTGAGTTAGAACAAGGTGAATTTCGGTGAGAGGTTCCTTGGGTCTCAGCGAATGGAAGGCACATGAAATACATATTGGCAAAACATAATGAAATCTCTGTGATATCTCACCGACCTAGATGAGCTATAACAAATGCGAAGACAAAACTGAACGGGAATAAAAGAATACTATATGTCTTCATTGTGACAAATGAAATGCTTCAACGACGCGTGGGAGAGAAATGGAGTTTTAGGGGTTTTCGATATGATGTCTTCATGACTCAAATGTGTTACGGCGAGGCACAAAAGACCAAAGGGATGATCGGCGATATTGTTACCTTCGACATACCTCTGGGTGTGTTACATCGAATGATTAATGAAGTCTTATGCACTATGGCCGACATGAAAGCCCAAATACAAACGGTTGCTTGTCGACATTGGAATGCAAAACAATGTACCTGTTCGGATACTGATATATAAATAATCATTCTCAAATGTGAAGGAGAGATTAGAAGAGTAGTAGAATACAGTAGGATAGAATAGATACAATTCAGACGAACACAATGTTCCACAAATCTAAAACTTTGGTGTATGTTTTGAAATCATGGGTATATCAATGAGAATTATCTAATTTGCTGATGTATTTCTGGTGTCAATTGTTTTGTTGTGCCTATTGAAAGATTTATTTAAGTTTTCTCTAAAATTGATGTTGTTTGGTTATTTAAATTGACATAACAAGTTTATGTTAGGTTTATCAGTACACATTTGTTGTACCTGTGTGATCGGTTGATAGGTTGATTCAAGGAAGGATTAAACCCCTTTAGTTAATCATAGTAATCAGGGAATTCATTTAGATCAGTAAGAAGAACTTAATAATCACAGTCTTGCATGTTTATACAAGTTATAAATAAAATATGCCAAACAATTTGAATATCCTCCAGAAAGAAGTCACTCATTTAAGATTTCATTTGACTCCATATACCATATAAGGCACTGGTCTCACCATTTGCATCATTCAGTTTCATTAATATTTTTTACATCTATTAACTGAGCATATTAGGATTTAGTCTTCATTTTAGTATACATTTTGTACCATGTTTGATCCATTTTGTCCACTTCCATATGCCATGATGGATAAATTGCTGCAGGAAAGAAGATAATGGGTTAAGTCTGCTTCATCCGTTATAGGTACACCTGCCTAGGTCTAGCAACACCTGAAGAGTAGAAGGTTTAATTATTTCAGACCTTCATTTGTTACCCTAAAATGTACCAAGAGCTTGGCAACCTCTTGAAGTATTCTTGCTTGCATTTTTTGAGAGCTAACAAATTGGTGACTTTGCTGGGGAAACATATTAGAAAATTCGGTTGAAGACCACATTATAGAGTCATTAAAGAAAAGGTTATAGTTTGAGAAGATTTAGAAGGGGTGATTCTGCTAGGGAAAAGATCAAAAGTAATCATTTTCCTACTTTTGGAAAAGTAGGTGGCGACTCTGAAAGAAACATTGCATTTGTTCAAATATGATACGAAAAAAGATCCTCAATCATCTAAAAATGGAGGGTAATTAGGGCGGACCTATTGATCATGACACTCCTCAAGTTGATTATGAATCTTTAACTTTTGAGGAGGTCAAAGCACTGTATGACTCTCTGAGAAAGGAAATAGAAGAATGGCAAAGGAAAAGGCTGCAATTGGACCAGAATGAATATATAGATGCAGGAAGATATTGGGCCCCTCAAGCACCTGATATTACAAATGGAAATTTCAATAAGGGAGGTGATACATATCGTGCACAATAGAGCACTTATCCTCCACAGCCATTAAAGCAAGAAAATGCTTATCTTGTCTAGACAAAGATTGGAAAATTATCAAGAATGCTAGTGAGATCAGTGTCAAATGCAATTGGTAGCTATCAAGAATGTCAATGTGATCAATATCAAGGGCAACACAATTCTGATTCACTTGGAGATATAAGCCAGAATCTACAACAAGCTATGTATCAGAACCAACAATCTAGAGATGATGAATATTTCAAAAGTCTTTGGGATGCTTTTCTTGACATAAGGAGGTATGATGGAGAAGATTTCACTTCTTTGTACAATAGAATGAGAGAAATTTGTATACAATTACCTTCTCACCATAGGCCTACAAGGACCATGTTTACTGAGCAATTCATAAAGGTATGGGAGCCTAATTCAGTTCATTGGTCAGAATTATCAATACAACAAGTTTGTGATCACTAGAATAAGTTCATTGATGCCATGGAGAGGAAAGGTATGGGGACACTACCAATGTTGATTCCAATTGTTGTATTTCTGATGAGTATAGAGGAATTGATCAAGCAATGCATCCAATAGATGATGTGGTATGTGCAAGTCAGTATGATTCCTGTGATAGCTTGCATAATAAAGATGAAGGTACAAGATATCTCTCTTGCTTGACAAATTGTGATAGGGAGAGTAGTGTGTGTTATGAGGGATCAAATGAGTGTTCAGATTTGAAGATACACCTGAGGATTTTGATCTGCAACAAGGGGATCCTTTTACCTCTTATGAGGATCAGGATGAAGAGGCAATGGGAAATGTTGATAGTGAATTTACAATGCCTCTAGCTCCAATTGAAAGCTACAACAATACATGCAATGAAGAGGAGGGTTGTAAATTTGAGAATGGTTTCCAAAATTTTTTAGGCCCATAAATTTTTCAGGGTCACCTTTCTTAAACATAAATTTGAAGCCTTGAACAGATTTAAGGTATTCAGGAAAATGGTAGAAAGAGAAATAGGATTCAAACTAAAATTCCTAAGATCTGACAATGGAGGTGAATATACCTATACTTCAATTTTGGAATATTGTGAGAAACATGGCATCAAGATACAATATTCAACCCCTAGCACACCACAACAAAATGGGATAGTAGAAAGAAAAAATAAAATAGTTAAGGAGATGGCTAGAACTATGCTTCATGATGTAGGTTTGGAAAATACTTATAGGAAATAAGCTATTCATACAATAGTTTACATCTTAAAAAGAGTACAATTAAGAGTGAAGACCAGGTATACACCTTATGAACTCTGGTATGGTAAATCTGCAAATATCTCTTATTTCAAAATCTTTGGCAATAAATGTTATATTAAGAGGGATGCAGGTAATCTAGGAAGTTTTGATTCACAAAGTGACAAAGGAATATTTCTAGGTTATTCTACACAGAACAAGGAATATAATTGTTACAATAAAAGATTGAAAAGAATTGTTGAAAGCTCTAATCTCAAAGTTGTTGAGAATGTGCAGCAAATTGAAAATCAGTCTCATGATTAGTAGAAAGAAGAAGGTGGCATATTGAATGAATCTGATATAAAAGAGGAATCAAAAGAAGGTTCAGAAGATGAAGTACCTCAAGAGACTCCACCAAGTCTTAAGACACCAGTAAGTTCTAAAGCCTCTAAAGCAACTCCTAAAACTTATTCTTATACTCCTTCTAAAAAGTTATTAGAGAGAAATCACCCACATGAACATAAAATTGGTGATTTAGATTCATGAATAAAAACTAGAAGGAAAACTAGTGAAGAAAATCATGAGGTTCATTTAAGTTTAGTTTCATAGTTAGAACCCAAAACATATGCAGAAGCTAGCCAAGATAAACTATGGATACAAGCTATGCAAGAAGAACTAAGTCAAATAGAAAAGAATAACAGTTGGGAACTTGTCCCAAGGCCAAAAGATAAAAATATTATTGGGGCTAAATGGGTTTTTAGGAACAAGCTTCATTGAAAGGGAAACATAGCTAGAAATAAGGCTAGACTTGTTTGTAAAGGGTACTCTCAAATAGAAGGAATTGACTTTGATGAAACTTTTGCTCTTGTTGCTAGATTAGAAGCAATAAAGATATTTCTTGCCTTCTTTGTATATAAGAACTTTAAAGTATATCGAATGGATGTTAAAAATTCCTTATTAAATGGTGATCTTGAAGAAGAGGTATACGTGGAACAAATAGAAGGTTTTATTTGTGCAGGGAAAGAAAATCATGTATACAATTTAAAAAATCATTTGTACAGTCTAAAACAAGCTCCTAGAACTTGGTATTCCAAATTAGACAAATACTTGCAAAGCCAACGATTCACTAAAAGTGGAGTAGATAGAAATATGTATTTTATCACTAAAAATGACAATATTTTGGTTGTAGTGGTTGATGCTAATGATATTATTTTTGGTAGTAATGATGAGTAGCTATCTCTTTCATTTCTTGATGTTATGAAAAAGGAGTTTGAAATGTCAATGATAAGGGAAATTACATTCTTTTTAGGATTACAAGTTTCTCAACTTCCACAAGGCATTTTCATTTCTCAAGTCAAATATGCAAAAGAAATGTTAATTAGGTTTCAAATCGATGGTAGTAGACCTATAAGCACACCAATGGAAACTGGCTATAAACTTGGTAAGGATGAGGATTCACCTAATTTGAATCAAACATTATACAGATCTATGATTGGTAGCTTACTTTACTTAATAGCATCTAGGCCTGACATAATGCAAGGAGTCTATTTGGCAGCAAGGTTTCAAGCTATGCCTAAGCAAACACATTTAAATGTAGTCATACGTATTTTGAGATATAGAAATGGTACAATAGGCTACGGTCTTTGGTATCCTAGGAATCATAATTTTAATTTGTTAGCTTATACTGATGCTGATTGGGCCGGTTGCATTGATTATAGAAAAAGTACATTTGGTGGAGCATAATTTCTGGGTGGAAGCCATGTTGCCTAGCAAAGCAAAAAGCAAGAATTTGTCTCATTGTCTACTACTGAGGAAGAATAGATTGTTGCAGCTTCCTGTTGCACACAAGTACTATGGATGACACAAACCTTGTAGGATATTTAGGTTAAGGTACCAAAACTAGTTTATATTTTGTGTGATAACACTAGTGCAATCAATATCTCTAAAAATCCTGTTATGCATTCACGTACCAAGCGTGCATTGAGATAAAATATCATTTTCTAAGAGAAATGGTACTTGCAAATGAAGTCCTTGAATACATGTCCACAAAAGATCAGATTGCTGATATTTTCACAAAACCTAAGTTAACCAAAGATAGATTTGAATATTTGATAGATAGACTTGGTGTCTTCTCTCTTACTTCACTATAATAATGTCTTATATCAACATGATTTCAGGGGGAGCTTCTTAGCATAATTTTTTTAGCTCTAAATCTTAATGCTCTACAATTTCTTTAGTTTATGACATCTTGTTGTTGATATCATAGGTGCAGATTGTGGTATTCATCAGTGACAAGGTTGTTCACAGTGATAGTGACATGTCAGTTTATGTGCACAATTTAGTAACTTCCTCCAGTTTTTAGAGTTAGAGGGAGCATCTCATGGTTTTTCATTAACCCTTAAGGAATTTGTTGGCATACTTGGTTCCCTAGAGTATTTTTATGATGCATGGTTATACTTTGTACTTTTATGCACCACATATTTTATTTTAGGTTTTTGCAGTTCTCAAACTAATCTCTCCTTTGGCATTGTTGTCAAAAGGGGGATAAGTGATGGTTTGGTTTTGAGTAGATTTGTTGCATTTGAGTATTGATGAGCATTGTTGAGTACTAATGAGCATTATTGAGCATTGATGTGCATTGCATTGGCAATTGATTGTTGAGTACTGATGAGCATTATTGAGTACTGATTCACATTGCATTAATAGTTATTGCAGATCATTCATTGACTGGGTATGTGCTAGATACTTTGATCTTTACAAGGCGGAAGGTATATTGTTTTAAGTATGACATATGGATATATTGCTTTTATCTTCTAGATTTGACATCAATGCCAAAGGGGGAGTTTTTTGACCCCTAAGGCATGTTGGAATTAATGTCAAATGCTAAAGTGCTCTTGTAGCTACAGGACTTCTTGGTATGTTAGTGAAATATTCAGTTTGTATATTTTTCATATTTGGATAATATGTTTTAATGCATAAGGCTTGTGGTTTCTTGATTAAAACTTGGTAATACTTGGATATTGTGATTTCTCCAAAGGCATATCATTACTTTACTAGTCTTGGATTAGAGATTGGCTTCATATGTTTTTCAAGGTAATAATAAAGTCTTTTATGTACAACATTCTTATTACCTTCTAAGGTAATGTGTTTGCATTGACTACTATCGACATATGAAATTGGAAAGGTATTTATACCATGTATTATTTCACATGGTCGACATATTTTCTATAAGGAATTTGTTGACTTTATACTCCTAATGAGTATTGGGCATCCTAAATGTGTTAAAGTTGTCCTAAGTCGTCAGGTATACTAAAGGATTAAAAGCTTATTTTCAAAGCTTGGTAAAAGGCATTTGTTATTTCATTATTTCAAAGCCCTCATTAGGGAACGACAAGAAAAAAATCACATGAAGAGTATGTTCAAGGTTTGCAATGATTAGGTGGAATGTTGTCAATAGCATGAAGTGGCAAAGCTCAAATACATTGGGTAACAATATTTTTCAATATTTTTCTCTTCTGTAACAGTTATTTGATGAAGACTTAATCATGCAGAGGTAAACAGTCTTTTCATTTTTTTGACAAAACTGTTGATTCTTTAGTTGGTATGTAAAAAAGAAAATGGACATGTAGTTTAGATGGTAATTTTGGTTACTATTTCAAAACCCCTATCTGGGTCTATAGGTGTTTAGATTGTTTTACTTCATAGAGCATATTTATTTCATTTGTTTTTGGTAATCTTTGTAAAAGAAATAGATTTATTTGTTTCTCCTATTATTGGTTGTTTTTGTTCTCCTGTTGTGGGTAGTTTCTATAACTAAAAACTATTTCGATTGGTAGAGTAAAATATGAATATAAAAAGTAGTGTTTTGACACTGTGTAAAAAGTATTTTTGAAGAAAAATAAGAGACCATATATTAAGATAGTGTTTAGAATTATAATGCAAAATAAATTGTAAAATACATTTAATATTTTGAAGACTCCCATTATGTGTTTTCAGGATATTAATGTATTGGTTTTCTGAAAGTGATGGTTATACAGTGAAATAGAGTAACCCTTTGTATCTTAATTTCTCTATTGTTTGTGATTAAAATATATATGCCAGTGAGGCACAAGTTATCATTGCCAGTGAGTCATTCTTGAAAAGCTAGTGAGGCATTATTTTATTGCTAGTGAGGCATTTGAAATCTATCAGTGAGATAGTATTGTCAGTGAGGCATGAAATCTATCAATGAGATAGTATTTCGAGTGAGACATTGTAAACATAAATTTTTTCAGATTAAGCTAGTGAGGCATAATTTCTGGAGTGTTTTTTCTACCCCTAGAGGGTTTTCCACTCATTAATTTTTTTGTTTGATGGTCTCATTGCTTTGATGTGATAATGTTTCAAGATTGTGATGATCTTTGGTTTGCTTTAATATTTCTCATTTTAGTTCTTTAATGATTGCATTCAATTCATGAATGTATTTATCATTGAAATATTAAGAGCATAAATTATTCAATTCTTTTTGAAGGAAAAAGTTAAAATTTATTTAAGACACTAGTTCACCCCCCCTCTTAGTCTCTTCCGCACTCCAACACATTCAACATTCACTATAAAAGACGTAATTGAATACAAATGAAAAAATGTGTAAAGATCATTTATGTCTAAGGCATGTAAATGGGAAAAAAATAATTGTTTTAAAGTGATGTGAAATATCATTTAAAAATACATTAAATTTTTACCTCATTGCAATGTGGAAGTGTTAAGCTCCAAATTGCAAATACTTAGTGACTATGTATACATAGTTAGTAATGGTTAGACAAAATTTGTCCCTACAACCATAGGGAAATGAGAAAATTTAATGGGAAATAATCAATGGGTTGTGTGAGAGGCTATCATTTGTATATGATACAATATGATAGGCTCCTGCATAGCTAATCGATTATTACCCATTCACTTTTCCCATTTCCATATGGTTGCAAGGACAAGTTTTTTCTAGTTAGTACTAACAATCAATCCAGATTTACCAACTATTGGAAATTTAGAGCACTTCCAATAAGGATCCTTTCTATTTTGAGAGCTGAAGAGTGTCAAAACAATTAAAAAATTAAAAAACAAATTGTTTAGCAAAGAAATACTAACTTAAGAATAAGAAACAAATGAAGAATTTAAGAAACATGAGAATAAGTGATAAAGAAGGAAAAACTAACAAGAATGTAAAATATTTTTAAAAAATGTAGAAAGGGGGTAATGAAGGTTCTATTTTATGTTTTTTTAGTATGCTAGGTTCAATTTTATGCTTTTTTGTAGTAATGAAGGTTCAATTTTTTTGTTTGATGTTTTTCTTTGTTTTCCACTAACTATGGTTTCAATTTTTTTTTGTAAGTTTAGATAGAAATGAAAAAATTGAATAAAACTACAAAAAATGCAAAAAACACATACATGGAACTCGTTAGAGGTCACTGCTCAACTATTGTGTGGTGAAAATGAGGAAAATTTTGCATTATAAAGTCCTCAAAGAAAATGATATATGTTTTGTAAATATATATTATATTCCCCTGTGGCTTCAAATCTAATGGAATAAAAAATGGATATCCGTTCATAACAGATATATGTTATAAATGGATATCTGTTTATTATATAATAAATTTATTGTATGTAAATATAGAATAGTATATTTCACATATATGAAATATATTATATAATATATATTATATTAGATAATACATATTATATATTATATTATATAATATATTTAATACATTGTCTCCCTTTGAAACCAAGGTAGGCTTTCTCCTCAACAAAAAGGATATTTGTTTTCTCTATTATAAATTTATTAAATATAAATATACTATATGTTATATAATATATATTATATAATTGTGATCAGGTGAAATTCCCTTAGTCTAGATAATACAAGGAAAAGTGCAAAAATGAAGGAAATGATAGCTAACACCTCACAATTAGCCTAGTTGGATTAAAAATAAATAAAGATAACAAAAGAAGCTGATTATACCTTGTCTTGAATCAATCCCTTGGTTGGCCCTTGATGGTTGATTTTGTGTGCTCCCTTTTATGGAAAGAATGCTAAAGTGGATGCAAATGGATTCAAAATGATGAGGGTTTGATAACGAGTGCAATGAGTGAAATAGGTGGTTGAGAAGATGAATACAATGGATAGGATGAAAGCTTGAATATGCAATAATGGTGGATGAAGGTAGATGCAAGATCTTGATAGTTAAAGTTAGTTGAATGTTAGAATCACTGGGAAGTGTTGTTGCAAGTGTGTGAATAATGCCTCATGAATGAAAGAAAATCTTTCATTTTATGGAGAGAAGTCCTAGGGAAACTGACGGTTGTGATCTTACCACCACGGGCAAGATGGATAGGGAAACATGAGGTGGAAGGTGACATGTGATGAGAAGGTACTTGTAAGTACCTTGGAATAAGGATGATGTGACCTCTCAATGATAACATGGGGAAGAGAAGAATCTTCGAAAGATAAAAGTGAATTTAAAATTCACATGATTAGGAGATCTTTTGGATAAGACAAGGCTTCCAAAGAGAGAGGTGAGAAGTACCTTGGATAAGACAAGGTGTTTTAAAAAGGTAAGTATCTACCCACGTGTGACTGATGTGACAATTCAAAGATTCTAGAAGACTTGGACACATGTGAGTGATGTGAGAAGTCAAAGGTTCTAGAAGACTTGGATACATGTGATGTGACAAGTCAAAGGTTCTAGAACTTGCATGGGAAAGAGGAAAGTATTGGAAGGATAAAAGAGAATTTAAAATTCACATGGGGAAGATGAAAAGGAATTAAAAATTCCTTGGGGGATGGAGAGAGTTGAACAAGATGCTGATTGGATTAGCTAATCAATGATTAGAAGATAATTAGTGGTTAAGGAAGATTAGAAGCCAACTTGCAAAAGTTGGAGGATGTGACACATCCTAATCAAGGATTAGACATGTGCACATCTCTAATGATGATATTAGGAGGTTGATTAGGATTAAGGAAAGAGATGTGACATTTGAGGAATTAAATAAATGTCATATTTATTTAATTCATTTGATGAAAATGAAAGCAAAGGGTAAGGTATTTAATTGTTAATTGAATACCTTAGGGGTTTAGAAGAGATTAGGGGGATGAGCTAGATAATAGAAATATTACCTAATTAGCATGGATAAGAGGATGTTTAGATGAAGAGGGATAAATTTGGACCAATGTGAGTGTCCAAATTTAGGTGTCTATAATAATATATATTATAGTATATATTATATATTAAATATGATATAGTATATATTATATGTAAAATATACTCTAATATATATTATTTATATTCTAGATATATTGATATATATTAAATATATTATATAATATATTTAATATATAGTCTTCCTTTGAAGTCTCCATCTCCCTCTCAGATCTTTAATATATATTTAATCATTATATAATAAAGATAGTGAGAGAGAGAAATACCTGAAACGAAGAGAGGGAGAGAGAGACTTGAGAGGGAGAAACGAAGAGTGGGAGAGAGGGAGAAAGAGAGTGGGAGAGAGGGATAGAGAGGGATAGAGCAAGAGAGAGGGAGAGAGGGAGAGGGAGAGAGTGGGAGAGAGGGAGGGAGAGGGAGAGGGAGAGAGAGATTGGGAGAGAGTGGGTATAGGGTTTAGGGTTTAGGAGGTGAGAGTGGGGAGAGAGTGGGAGAGGGAGAGAGGGAGAGAGAGAGAGAGGGGAGGAGAGAGTGGGAGAGAGGGAGAGAGAGAGAGATAGATAGTGGAGAGAGGGAGGAGAGGAGAGAGTGGGGAGAGGGAGGGAAGTGGAGAGAGAGGGAGGGAGATAGTGAGAGAGGAAAGGAGATAGGAGGGAGGAGAGTGGTAGGAGAGAGGAGAAAGGAAGAGAGAGAGATTGGGAGAGAGAATGGGAGAGGGAGAAGGAGATAGAGAGTGGAGAGAGAGAGGAGGTGGAGAGAGGGATGGAATGGGAGAGGGTGGAGAGGAAAGATGGAGAAAAGGAGGAGAGAGAGGGAGGGTATAAGGAGAGGAGAGGAGAGAGAGAGGGAGAGAGGGAGAGAGAGGAGAGAGAGGGAGGGATGGAGGGAGGGAGAGGAAGGAGGGGTGAGGAGAGAGAGAAGGTGGAGAGGGAGAGAGGGAGAGGGAGAGATAAGGAGGGAGAGGGGAGAGAGAGAGGGAGAGAGGGATAGAGGGAGGGAGGAGGAAGAGTGGGAGAGAGGGAGGTGCAGTGGAGAGAGGGAGGGAGAAATGGGAGAGAGGGAGGGGAGAGGGAGAGAGTGGGAGAGAGTGGGAGAAAGAGAGAGGGTTTAGGAGAGAGGAGAGGAGAGAGGGAGAGAGGGAGAAAGGGAGAGAGGGGAGGGAGTGGGATAGAGGGAGAGAGAGAGTGGGAGGGAGAAAGGGAGAGAGGGAGATAGAGAGAGTGGGAGAGAGGGAGAGAGAGTGGGTTTAGGGTTTAGGGTTGTAGCATAGATTTTTGGAACCCACTTGCTTTCTATCGCTTCTAGGTTTTTTCACTTAGAAGATAGAAGAAAAACCAAAAATTAGATATAATCTACCCATTCTCCATTAGTGATGTTGTCAAAATCATTTTTGGTTTAAAATCATCAGTTTCTGTGTGATGTTGTCTAACCTAAATAAAGTTAAATAAATGCAATTGATTGATTTAAATGAATGAATATGAATGCAAAAGTGAAATTAAAGCTATGTTTGAAAACACATTGTGATATGTAAATAATGAAGTAAATAAAGAAAATATGTAGAACAGAAAGGAAAAAATGAATCTAAGTGTACCTAGATGAAGTGTGATGAATCTAGAGTGTTCTAGATACTGGTTGAAATTACTAATTTTTCAAAGTGGGACTCATTCTCCCAGGGTGGCGAATTAGTCCTCCTCCTGGTGAAAAACTGTTGGAAGCAAGTTTCTATCTATCGGGATGTAGAATCTGACAAAATTCATATTTTCAATCCTAAGGTGGGACTCATTCACCATAGGGGGTGAATCAATCCTCTCCCAAATTTTTGAAAAATTAGGAGACAACTCTGGAACACCAGATCTGGAAATCATTGCTTGTCGGGTTGTTAAAGTCAATTCTATAGAAAATGGACAGAAAACCTTCTCCAATCTTGAAATAGACTTAAGTTGAATTGAAACACCTAGTTGACTTATAAACCAATCTTCAACACTAGAAATCTTGTCAAATCTACATACCTAGGTCTTCAAACAAACATGCAATAGGGAAAAATGGTTTAAGGTTAGTGAATAGGGGTTTTCCTTGGTCAAACCCCATTTATGGTAATCAAACCTTTACTAAAATAATGAAATGAAAAGCAATGATAAAATAACAACATGAAATTGACTCTAGCTAGTAAAAATGGCCCCTATGGGACCCATTCTCCATTAGTGGCGAATGAGTCCCATTTGAGCCATTTTCGGGGTTTTGAGTGGGAAAAATTAGGTTTTAAGTTTATTTTTTCTCCATGTCGGCCTTAGGTATCTAATTAACAGGAAAATAAGGTGAATTAGTAATTTGAACCAACATCCAAAACACTCCAGATTCATCACACTTCATCCAAGTACACTCAAATTCATTATGTTCCTTTTTGTTCTACATATTTTCTTCATTTACTTCATTATTTGCATATCACAGTGTGTTTTCAAACATAGCTTTAATTTCACTTTTGCATTCATATTCATTCATTTAAATCAGTCAATTTCATTTAGTTAACTTCATTTAGGTTCGACAGTTCATTTTGGTGAACCCGACTTTTGATCACTTTGCATTTTTTATTTCATTTACATATTGCATCCTGAGATAGATCACGCTTATGAAGGACATCACAACCAATGTCATCCAAAAAGTGACAAAAAAATCATATAAATGAAAAGGCTAGACTAGGAACCAAGAATGTAAATGAAATAATGATAATGTATGCCCCCCACTTTAAAGGAATTGCTACACATCATTCTATGAGCAATTAATTTAAAGTAGAGAAGAAAAGAAAAAGAAAAAATAAAACAAGACATGAGAGCCTACTTGAAAATCCCTATGCCAAGTCATATATTTGGAAGTTAGGCTATGTCATGTCAAGGAAAATGAAAATCAAAGAAAGGTTGTATGTCACATGTGAGTCAATCTTAAGAGATGTCATTCACATCTTAAGCTTGCTCTTATATGTTCATGAAAAGTTAACAAGTAGTTGAAAGTAGCAATGACAAGTGACATACAAGGGATAAGGCTATCTAACCCTTTTCCCCCAAATTAGTGTAGGACAAGGATGAGCCTAAAATGGATGACAATATACTTCCCCTTGCAATGGATGCAAAACCTGCAATAGTGAGTATGCTATGATCCTAGAACTATGGCATGGTAAGGAGAAACAACTAATATTATTTATGTGAATAAGGAAGAGTCTTGGAAGAGTTTTGTGTGATAGTATTGATGTTGAGTGAATGTTTGGTGATCTTGGTAAAAGTATAATAACCAAGACCATGAGTTGTTTGTTGTGTGTTTCACTCTATAGGGTTGTAAATACCTTGTTCTCAAGCACCACAACCTTTTCCATGATACCCAAGTTGTTTCATGAGGTCATACCCTTTTACATAAAGTTGTTTCAGTGCTTTAGAATTGGGTGTTTGTTTGTTGTGTTTGTCAAAGGTTGTTGTGGATTTTGTGGTTTTTTCTAAAGTGGGTGAGGCAGATGCTTTCGAAAGGTTATCTGAATTTTCTATTGACATGATGGTTGGTTATTCTTGTTTCCCATAAATGAGGGTGTGAATCCCAAGGATGCCCAATCATCACCAAATAATATAGATGGCCATTCCTCATCACTGTTTTCAATTTGTATGTTGGATGTGGGAATCAATGTTTTCAGAGAACTTGTAGCTCCTTTTTCAAGCTGCAAGCAACTTCCAGGCTCGAGATCTGCTTCAACTTGATAAATGTTATTGTTATAGACATATTTCATTATATGATGAAGATTTGAAGGAATTGCATTCATCTCATGAATCCATGGTCTACTTAAAAGAAGATTGTACGAAAGATCATAAGGCATGACATGAATAGGAGTTTGCAAAGTAACCACCCCAATCATAATCGGTAAAGTGATTACATTGAGCGATTACTTTGTTGTATTATCAAATCCTCAAATAGAGAAAGAATCAAGTATTATTTGTGACCTATCACCTTTTGATCAATCAAGGAGACTCACACTACACACATTAAGGGCAAAACCATTACCTATGAGAGTTTGTTTGATACCTATGCGATTGAAGTGAGAAATTATCATAAAAGAATCATGTTGTTTACACAACTGCAAAGGAGGGAGCTCATGTTGATGGAAGGTAATGTCAAGACTCTTTTTATGGATGAGAGTTGCTACATCATTAGGAGTTGTACCAGGAGGAATTGTGATTTGTTTTAAGGCTGTTTGAAGAATGCTGTTGTAATTTGGTGAGTTTTGAAGTAAATCCCAAAGGGAAATCTTTGTAGGAGTATTATTTAATTGTTCAACAAGATCATACTCCTTTGTGTGTGGGCTATAACAAGGGGCACTGGGTGGGGTTGGTTGTTTTGGGTGTTATATGTATGAGCAATGATATTATAACTTGGTTGTTGTGATACAATAGTTTGAGGTGGGCTGAGGGTGTAGTGAGGTTTATTGGAAGGATGAAGCGGATGTGAAGGTGGGTAAAGTGTGTAGCAAGGTTTATTGGAAGGATGAACTTTATGTGAGGGTGGGTAAACGGTGTAGTATTTTTAACATTTTGTAGCAAGTGAGATTTTTCATTGTTTGTGAAGGGCATCTTATCTTTGTAAATTGAGTCATAATATCCTCCCTAGAAGGAGAGTTCTTAGGGGAACAACAAACCACATGTTTGTGACAATTAAGGTTTGGTTCACCCAAAATAACTTCATCACAACCAAGGGAGTTAGTAATGGTTGAATCTGTTTGATTATTTATAATGAGGAGAATAGGGGAAGACTGTATGCAATCATTCAGTGTTTGTAATTTCTAGTTCTCTTGTTCCATATTATCTACCCTACTAGGAGAGCTTGTAATATGTGCATCTAAGGTTGAAATGTGCAAAATAGCTTCATCACAAGTGGGAGAGGCATTAGGAGAAGAAAAAGCATCACATTCTTATCTTTCAATGATTGGATACTTGTGTTTAATTATGTGTTCTTGGATGGGGGAAACAATAGGAAAGGGAGCAAGAAGATCCTCAGGATTATCTTTGATTACCTCCCTTTTACCAATAATATCTTCCAAAATAGGGGAATAAAAATAAAGAGGATTTCCATAGGTCTTAAAGATTTGAGCATTTAATGTCAGCATATCCTCTTCACAAATAAGGTGATTTCCATGATTACTCACAAAAACATTCTCACAAATAGGGGAGGAGTTGGGAGATGAATCTATGGTCTCATCATCATGTTGTGTTTTGTGATCATCATGATTACTTAGTGTGATGTCCTCTTTTGTAGTAATGTTATGTCTAATACAAGAGGTAAGAGGAAAGAAACAACTAATATTGTCACAACTCTCATCAATTGGTTCTTCTAGCACTAAAGTATCTGCTTCACAAGTGTGAGAGATAATAGGAGAAGAAAAAATTTAAGTGTTATGAATATGCAAGGTTTCTTTCACTAAACCAACCTCATCCACAAAAGGGGAACTAGGAGATGGATCTATGATGAACAAAAAGAGAGGGGAAAGGACCTCATATTCATATTCTTTTAACAAAATTTTCTTACAACATGCAATAATATCTAAAAAGAGATAATGCAAGATGAGAACTATAGAATTTTGTAATGAAAACATGATGGAATGATTAATCTACAATCTTGAAATATAAAAATGCTAAAGAAAATATGCAAATGAAGAATAATGTTTTAGATTTCAAAGATGACAATTGACGGATTATGATACATAACAAGATGAGAATGCAAACTTGAAATGGAAACCATGCATGAAATGAGCTAATTAAAGCTATATTTTAGGAAATGTATGTTACATAAATGAAACTAACTGATATAGGTAGGTTAAGGCACAAAATAGAAGCTGAAAAGAAAGGTTCTAAATTCTATAAAATGTTATTTTAGGGGTTAGAAGGGACTGATTCTCCTAGGGTGGTGAATGAGTCCCAGTATGGACATTTTTCAGAATTTTCAGAAAATTTTAAGTGTTTTTGATGTGTTATAATTGCTATGATGTAAAAGTAAATGAAAAATGAAGAATTTAAAAAAAAAAAATGAAGTTAGATGCCAAAAATACAACCTAAATGCACCTTTTATGAATGAAAAATTTAACACCTAGCATGCAAATGAATCGTGCAAACCCTAATGCAAGTGAGATTTGTGATGATGAAGGACTCCAAATTAAAAAAGAGAAGTATACAGAAAGCAGGTTCACCAAACTGTAGCATATATTTTTTGAACCGACTTGCTTTCCATTGTTTCTAGGGTTTTTCACCTAGAAGGAGAAAGATGGGCCAAATATGCTTATGTTGCATTCAAAGTAAATTCAATATGGATAGAATAAGGATGAAATTGTTGGAAAAACAAGGACAAACAATTGAGAGGGGGGTGAATCAGTTGTCATAGAAATTTAAACTTTTTCTAACTTAACTTATCCTTAATCTCATATATGATGAATGAACAATTAACCATAAGAAATTAACACATCAGAGAGACAAAGAACACCAAGATTTTTACATGGAAACCTTGTTAGGGGAAAAACCATGGTGGATGTTAGTCCACAAGATTATACCCTACTAAAAGTATAATGAAAAATAATAAGGGGAATGCACATGCAGTCAAGAACACAACCTAGAGCTCAGTGCTGAATTACAAAAGGGGTTCACTGCCCAACAAAGTTGGATTAAAAATCCAGAGGGTATGAACTGAGAAAATAGCTTTTTCTCAAGCCTAATTACAATTCCAATTAAGCTCAACACTTCTTCACACTTCACACAATCCTCTTCACACTCTGATTAGTAATGATATTCACACATATGCACATAGGAGCACAATAATCAAAATTTCCACCTATCACACAATCACTCTTATATATTTGTTATAGGAGATTTCATCACAACATGGTTGGTGAATAAAAATAAATTATATTTGCAATGTCAACCCAAATTAACAGCTAAATTTTAATGTGAACCCACCAAGGTTGGGAAAAACATAGTGGAGACCCAAATTGATATCTCCAACTCAAAAATACTTTCATTAATTTTTCCTCGAACATCCACAACATGCTATCATCAACATGTCAGCCAAGAACATGAAAAAACGAACATGCACAAGAAAAGATATTCAATCATGAGCTCACCGGATGAAGTGGACATACCAAAAAGATAGATAATGAACTAGAGACATCTGAGAACACCAAGAAACAACAGAGAAGCATCCACAATAGCTAAGATAACTAGAATCGCACAATCTTCATTTAGGAACACTGACAAAGACCAGCAAAACATTGTCATACCATAATTCACAAAAAAATTCACACGGACCTTTGAAACTTCTCGTAGATGATCTAGACATACTCAACAATAAACCTGTTGATGTGTTTTTTATGCACTTCTGAACACAGGCAATGCGTAGGTGCACTACCTCTCTTGAAAGACAATCTTCCACAATCAGATTGTAGAACACTATCCCAAGGTCTCTAATGTTAGGTCTTGACAGTGCTTGGAATATCTCAGTTGTTTGACGTGATTTGCTGGAATCACAAGGCGGTCTTACAGATGAGTTACAAAGCATGGGAAGTTGGGTTTGCAAATGCAGTTTCAAAGTGCTAAAAGTGAATGAACAGTGGTTGTTCACTCAAAACAGCAAGCTGAAACTCATCAAGTTCATCTGATTTGGCTTCATGGTGATGCTTTGGATCCTACTCTAACCAAGGATTAAAATAAACAACAAAAGGAGAAGGGTTAAGAAAGCTATTCTAAACTTAAGCTACGAATGAACAGTAACAATGGTGGCTGCTAATGTAGACAGGCTTCCTAAACTAGGTTTTGCTTGGCCAAGAGAAACCTACAGTTGCACAAAACCAGTGCAATCTTCTAAGGACTGTAGATTTTCACATCACATACACACACCATGTACATGCAATTGAACTAAGTTGCAACAATAAAGGAAAGAGGCTCCGACTAGCTTTGCAAAGTGATTCATCATCAATGAACCACAAAAAGCATGAGCTGGAAGTTCATCAAATACTGAAACAACAAACACCATCACCACTTCCATTCAAGAAACTAACACTAAAACTAACATGGAAGGTGAAACATGCATACATAAAGAGAAAACTCAAAAGGAACACCCATAAATCATGCAATGTTGCTTTCTATTGCTGCAGAATGTCTTTACATCAATTCTCCAACCCTTAGAAATGAGGAGCAAGCCCCTATTTATAGTTTTCCAAAGCCCAAATGAATGGCTAGGATCAATTTGTATTGAGTGGCTCAGATTCATTACAAGTTAGGGCTTCACCTACCCCCAAATCCAACAATTTAAAATATATTCCTTGTATTTTCTTTGTTTTGTCATCTAGTGCCAGTTACTGTAGCAAATTTGTCTTGTAGCTGATTTCTCTTTTTACTGTAGCAGAGACAGTTTGAAGGCTGCCCTCCATCTAGTGGACTTGCAACATTTTTGATTGGATAAAACAAGTCAGTCGATGACTTGCATCAATGGATTGGTGGCCCCTGATTTGGGCAGAAAGCTCCTTAGAAATCATCATCATCTAGAAAAAGGTAGGACAACTCCCTCAATGGGCCTCTTTGATAGACCTACGAAAGGCTTCTTGACTCCTACAAATATGAAGTGTCGTAAGTGCATTTATACATGAGTTAAGGAAAATGTCAGTGAAACCTACAAATTCCCTGTTAGATCTATCCATTCATCATCAAAATATCTTGATATTCATATTTGGAGCTCATTTGGGCCATAAACATTAATGCGTGCTTCAAGGGTGCGAGCGCCAGAAGGCAGAAAGACAGCGGAAGAAAGCCAGAAGGCAGACAGTGGACGGAAGCCAAAATAGCCAGGAAGGAGGTGGGCTCCCGGATGTTCAAAACAACTAGGAAGAAGGAAGGCTCCCGGATGTTCAAAACAACCGGGAAGGAGGCAGGCTCTCGGATGTTCAAAAATAGCCGGGAAAGAGGCAGGCTCCTAGATGTTCAAAATAGCTAAGGAGGGACGGACTCCCGGAAATGGCCACAGAGGGGCCGGGCTCTGGAGGCTGGGAAGGAGGTGGCCGCTAGATGTTCCAAAACAGTAAAAGGGGGACGAAGCTCCAAAACCACCAAAACTTAACCAAACTTTGATGAAACCTTGGCAGTTCATTTAAGCACATCAAACACATCCCAGATCCAAAAGAGGGTGACCCCAAAGTCAAAATTGTGGAAACAGGAGCGACGGGGGTCCGCGAATGTTTCCAAACAGCCAACGAGAAAGGGAATTCAGGAGGTAAAGTTCCTAAACCATTGAAAGTTAATGGAACATTGACGAAACCTTGGCAGTTCATTTACACACTTCAAACACATCCTGGATCCAAAAAAGGGTGACCCCAAAGTCAAAAATGAGGAAACGGGAGCGACAGGGGTTCACGGATGTTTCCAAAACAACCAAAGAGGGACGAAGCTCCGAAACCACCAAAACTTAACCGAATGTTAACAAAACCTTGGAAGTTGACTTAGGGACCTCAAACACATCCCAAATCCACCAAAATGTTAGCCTCAAAATCAATAATGTGGAAATCGGACCGACGGGGTTCCACAGATGTTTCCAAATAGAAAGAACAAGACAAAGGAAGAAAAAGGGACGGTGGACCCTATTTCTCTATGAATTTGAATACCCCAAGTAGGTGAATTTGGATAGGGGATTTGATCGTTTGAAGGCACATGACCAATATGGGCTTGGAAATGGTGCACGCAAAATAAGACAGGAGCAAAGTAGCCTGTCGAGAGTGAAAAAAAAGGGGGGTCCCTGCCTATGGTGGGGCGTGTGTGCAAAACATGCACAACAAATGGTGACTCGCTGGGGAAATGCTTCAGAGCATTTTGATGACAAACTGGAATCACGAACCCAGAATCTTTGGTTCCAAACTTCTCGTTAGGGAAAACAAACCAGACACCCAATCTAAAGGATCAAAACCACTAGCCAACCCAACCTTCAGTACGCTGAAAATCCAAGTGTGTGCAATTGCATTAATTCCCATCCTTCAATTGCTATAGGAACCCAAGCTCTGTGAAGTTAAGCTACATAGTTTATTCTAACTCCAAAAGCATCCAGGACATTACCTCGCTGCCAGTCAAGTGTCCATAGCCCCGACGAGGTTGTCACTGTGATTCTTCCGAACATTGCTCCACTGCCAGCCAGGCGTCCATAGCGCTGGTAGAGTTGCTCGGATACCCCCAAAAAGTTGAATTTTCTCTTTCTTTTAATTTTTAATGTCTTCTTTATTTCTTTCTTTTCTCTTTTCAGCTCTTTTATTTCAACCCGCAAGTATTGAAGTTCGCGCTTAGGGCTGAGAATCATAGTGGCGCTATAGCAGAATTTTAGATTTTTCACTTAACTAGACTTCACAAAAGACCCTATAGTGACCGTTGAATTCTTAAGATACATGTAAGAGCTATAATATTTTAGAATACGTCAAGTCATACTAAACCAACAACTTATCCTCTTCGAATTAAACATCCAGATCGCTTGACACTAACAGAAGACCTTCACCATCCACTCTGAAGACTTGATTAGAGTTTGAAAAAGAAATACGTAGAACAACCCCAGGCAATAAGTATGGTTGTTGTGCGCACAGATGTGCCCAACTAAAAGCAAAGGGACCCCAAGCAAAGTAGCAACAAAGCGAAAGCAAACGAAAGCAAACAACCTACAAAGCGAGAAAGCTACACACACCAACTAACCTAAGGAAAACAGGAAAGCAGAGTATTTACAAGAAACCTATGCTACTCAAAAATGACTATGTACAAAGATATTTACAAAGCATTATGTTCAGGCAAGGTGAGTTGACATTAACACTCATTGGATTTCGCAGTGCATGCACAAGAAAATAGGCGATTGTTGTTGTTCTTAACCATGCAAATTTATCTTTATATTCTGAAAAAATAAATTCAATGTTACAGCACTCAAGTTCAACCACGTCATCATGAAAAATCAGCAATTGAGGAGGCTCGTTGAACCCATGGTTAATCCATAAACATGTTCATTTTCCCTCATTCCCATAATCAAAATAATAAGTGCAGTTATGAAAAATGATAGGGGCAAGGAAGGATAAAACCTGGATGTCATCACACGGAGGCAACAGCGTTGGACAGTCGAGAGCAAGCATAACATCCTTGGTCGTTGCATTCGCAGCCTCGGGCGGGCATGGTGGAGGGTGCAACTCTTCAAACATTAAGCTAGCATAAGGCCGGGAGGATGTGGCAGCAAACAACTCTTCCAATCCACCAATGGGATCCACAACCTCCACTGGTTGTTCCTCGAGGAAGTACACCTCATCTGCCTGGGTTTCTGTTGCCCAAACCTCTTCTTGATTGCTGTCTTCAAGGGGCAGCATGTTGTCCCATCTCCTTTCCCAGGTGTCAGCCTTATTTTCATGATTTTTAGTGTCATGGGACGATGACATATGTGAATCTATCCTATTGGAGCCATCTGAATATGAAGGAGGATCAACAACGATCATGGCAGAAGGACTCTAAGTTGCATCTTGTAGTCGGTCGAGTGCTTCATCTCTGTTAGAAACTATCTTAGCACCTCCACCTTTGTCTTCTTCTTTTTGATGTTCATGCATCTCATCATGACGTTCACTCGTTTCCTCATGCTCACTATTGCTGTAAATGGAGAAGGAGCTCCTCTCCCAATCTGGAAACTCTAGTGCATCACCGTTCGGGGGCTCAAGGAGTATGTATTCATTGCTACCATTTTCTAGGATGTGCTCTTCCTCGCTATGAGCATACCTTCATAGTGCAGCTCCCAATGGAAAGAAGTCATCAATTGATGGCACCTCATCAAGGGGACCAAAGTCTAGTGCATAATTTCCCTCCAAGGGCTCACCAAAAATCCCATTGTCCATGGCACACAACTGCTCTTCAAGAGGAAGAACTTCTTGATGACTGGTGGAAAGCATTCCCACTTGATCTACTTCATCACTCAGAAGTCCGAGCCTATACTGCTATCCTTCTTCTATTGCTTCCCCAACATCCTCTTGAGGCCTAATTTCATCTGAGCCATCACTTGACTCAGGCTCTTGGTGTTCTACTTCGATCTAGGTGGCAAGTAGAGGAGGTCAGGTACTTGGCTGCTCCACTTGTCCTCTAAATTGTTCAATGGCCTCTTTGCATAGCTCACATACAAATTTAGAGTGTGATGAATTATGAAGTCTACACCAATTTGGCAGTAGCAATACCTCCAAATCCACTTGGTATTTAAGCTCCAACCAATCCTTTGCTAACCTGGAGATGAGTTGGTCATATCTCTCTGTGATCGGGTCCTCATCATCACTTGAAAAAGAAGCTTGATGGTAGACAGCCGTGGCGAGTGGTTGCTCCCACTCCTCTAAATCTACATTTTCAGATCCTCGATCGCTGTCGTTTATGAAGGGGAGGTCTTCCAACCTGATTTTGCTTATGCTTTGACCATCTCCTTCTACTGCCCGAAGGCTTTCAGCCTCCTCTTCTCGATTTTCAGCATTTGTGTTGGCTGTCCTAGCATATGTTGCTACAAATTCTATTAATTCATCTTCAATTGCCATTCATTCCTCTTCTTGAGTGGAGGACTGCACTTCTTCAATGGAGGGAAAACCTACTAAACTGGTTACAATCAGATTTTCATCAATGCACCTTGTTGTCCCAAGACTTTCTTGGTTTTCATTTTCTATGTCTGCTGTCCCAACACCAACTTGTGTCAAATTTCTTGGTTCATCTTTATTTTGCTGTCCTCCGGATGTTGACAACGTTTTTGCCTCATTGGATAACTTCTCCTCATTGAGAGTTGGCTACTCCAACTTGTACAAACAACCCTTGGCTTGAGCGATGATGTTGTCACATGATGGACATGTAAATTTTGAATCTGGTGCATTGTGAAATCTACACCAACTTTCCATTAGTACTTCCTCCAATCTTGGTCCATCCTTGCCGCTCAAATGTTCATGGATCAGCTCCTTAAATGCATTGGCTACCATGGCTTGCAATTCTTCTTGTGGGTCTTCGGGGGCCAAGGGCAGATAGATTTCCTAGAAGGGGATTTCTCCTTGCAAGACCTTTTCAATTTTGTTCAAAAAAGTCAGACACCCCAACTCGTTGTGCCTGCGAGTGCAATGGACCCGACATCTATCCACCAATGCAAACTACTGCAATGGCTTCTTCATTCTCTTATTCAAATCTACATGTAGTTGAGTGATGTCAATTTGTGCATGCTGCTCCATTCTGACTCAACTTCTTTCACCTTCAAATTTTTTTGATTTTTAGCATTGAAAAAGATCTCCCTATCTCATATTTCTTCTTGAAAGGTCACTTTTCAATTTCCAACTTTCAGCTTTGTAGTCAACATGTCATGCCCTCCTTCTAGCGCTAGTTTTGTTGATGGCATTACGAGGAGGAGGGCATAAAATGAATCACTTCCAACCATCAGCTTTGTATTCCCAATGTGTCAGTCCTCCTTCTAGCGCCAGTTCTGTTGATGTGTTTTTTATGCACTTCTCAACACAGGCAATGCGTAGGTGCACTACCTCTCTTGAAAGACAATCTTCCACAATCAGATTGTAGAACACTATCCCAAGGTCTCTAATGTCAGGTCTTGACAGTGCTTGGAATATCTTAGTTGTTTGATGTGATTTGCTGGAATCACAAGGCGATCTTACGGATGAGTTACAAAGCATGGGAAGTTGGGTTTGCAAATGCAGTTTCAAAGTGTTGAAAGTGAATGAACAGTGGCTATCCACTCAAAACAGCAAGCTGAAACTCATCAAGTTCATCTGATTTGGCTTCATGGTGATGCTTTGGATCCTACTCTAACCAAGGATTAAAAGAAACAACAAAAGGAGAAGGGTTAAGAAAGCTATTCTAATCTTAAGCTATGAATGAACAGTAACAATGGTGGCTGCTAAAGTAGACAGGCTTCCTAAACTGGGTTTTGCTTGGCCAAGAGAAACCTATAGTTGCACAAAACTAGTGCAATCTTCTAAGGACTGCAGATTTTCACATCACATACACACACCATGTACATGCAATCGAACTAAGTTGTAGCAATAAATGAAAGAGGCTCAGACTAGCTTTGCAAAGTGATTCATCATCAATGAACCACAAAAAGCATAAGCTGGAAGTTCATCAAATACTGAAACAACAAACACCATCACCACTCCCATTCAAGAAACTAACACTAAAACTAACATGGAAGGTGAACCATGCATATATAAAGAGCAAACTCAAAAGGAACACCCATAAATCATGCAATGTTGCTTTCTATTGCTGCAGAATGTCTTTACATCAATTCTCCAATCCTTAGAAATGAGGGGCAAGCCCCTATTTATAGTTTTCCAAATCCCAAATGAATGGCTAGGATCAATTTGTATTGAGTGGCTTAGATTCATTACAAGTTAGGGCTTCACCTACCCCCAATATCCAACAATTTAAAATACATTCCTTGTCTTTTCTCTATTTTGTCATCTAGTGCCAGTTACTGTAGCAAATTTGTCTTGTAGCTAATTTCTCTTTTTACTGTAGTAGAGACTGTTTGAAGGCTGCCCTCCATCTGGTAGACTTGCAACATTTTTGATTGGATCAAACAAGTCGGTCGATGACTTGCATCAATCGATTGATGGCCCCTGATTTGGGTAGAAAGCTCCTTAGAAATCATCATCATCTGGAAAAAGGTAGGACAACTCCCTCAATGGACCTCTTCGATAGACCTACGGAAGGCTTCTTGACTCCTGCAAACATGAAGTGTCGTAAGTGCATTTATACATGAGTTAAGGAAAATGTCAGTCAAACCTACAAATTCCCTATTAGATCAATCTATGCATCATCAAAATATCTTGATATTCATAGTTGGAGCTCATTTGGGCCATAAACATTAATGCGTACTTCAAGGGTGTGAGCGCCAAAGGGCAGAAAGATAGCTAAAGAAAGCCAGAAGGCAGACAGTGGACAGAAGCCAAAACAGCCGGGAAGGAGGTGGGCTCCTGGATGTTCAAAACAACCGGGAAGAAGGGGGGCTCCTAGATGTTCAAAATAGCTGGGAAGGAGGTAGGCTCCTGGATGTTCAAAAACAGCCGGGAAGGAGGCAGGCTCCTGGATGTTCAAAATAGCGAAGGAGGGACGGACTCCCGAAAACAGCCACAAAGGGGCCAAGCTCTGGAGGCTAGGAAGGAGGTGGCTGCCAGATGTTCCAAAACAACAAAAGGGGGACGAAGCTTGAAAACCATCGAAACTTAACCAAACTTTGATGAAACCTTGGCAGTTCATTTAAGCACATCAAACACATCCCAGATCCAAAAGAGGGTGACCCCAAAGTCAAAATTGTGGAAACGGGAGCGACGGGGATCCGTGGATGTTTCTAAACAGCCAACGAGGAAGGGAATTCTGGAAGTAAAGTTCTGAAACCATCGAAAGTTAACGAAACGTTGACAAAACCTTGGCAGTTCATTTACGCACTTCAAACACATCTCGGATCCAAAAAAGGGTGACCCCAAAGTCAAAAATGAGGAAACGGGAGCGACAGGGATTCACGGATATTTTGAAAATAGCCAAAGAGAGACGAAGCTCCAGAACCACCGAAACTTAACTGAATGTTAGCGAAACCTTGGCAGTTCACTTAGGGACCTCAAACACATCCCAAATCCACCAAAATGTTAGCCTCAAAATCAATAATGTGGAAATCAGACCGACAGGGGTCCACAGATGTTTCCAAACAACAAGAACAAGACAAAGGTAGAAAAAGGGACGGTGGACCCTATTTCTCCGCAGATTTGAATACCACAAGTAGGTGAATTTGGGTAGGGGATTTGATCGTTTGAAGGAACATGACTAATTTGGGCTTGGAAATGGGGCACACAAAATAAGACAGGAGCAAAGCAGCCTGTCGGAAGCGAAAAAAAAAGGGGGTCCCTGCCTACGGCGGGGCATGTGTGCAAAACATGCACAAGAAAACAATTTAATCCACATCATCTAATCTTTTATGTATAGAAAAAAAATGCCTTCATGACCTGCACAGTGCCACTAGGAGCCTAGAACACTTTTTCTTATAATTTTCTTAATATCCTCGACATATATAGAAATAGATACACCAAATGCTAATAGTGCTGACATAAATTACAACCACATATCAGTAAAAAATCCACAACATCCAACAATCTCCCAACAATCTCCCCATTTGGCATTGATGGCAACACATGATGTGAAAAATACCATCAACCCAGCAGGCCGAATTCTTCTGTACTTCATTTCTGAAAAGATTTGTCATGTTGCTCTTCTCCCCCTAAGATATTTTTCACATTACTCTTCTCCTCCTTTGACATCAATGGAAAAGGTAACCATGAAATTTCCATGCACAAGCTATGAACCACATATTTGCACATCTGACTACTCCCCCTAAGTAGTAACCAAAGAAACATCAATCCAGATCATAATATAGGAATATGGCTCATAGATTGATGCAAGTAAATGCATCATTTAGTTCTTATCAGGAGGGGTAATTACCCCTAACATTCCTCTCAGATACTCAAAATTATCCTTCGGCAATGGCTTAGTAAATATATTGGCAATTTCTTCTTTGGTAGGAACATACTCCAATTTAACCTCTTTCACATTCACTTTCTCCCTCAAGAAATGAAACTTGATTGATATATGTTTAGTATTAGAGTGTACCACTGGATTCCTTGATATATTTATTGTGATTGAGCTATCACAGTATATGGCAATAGGCTCTTCATATATTACTCTAATATCTCTCAACATTTGTTTCATCCATATGACTTGAGTACAATTATTGGCAGCAACAATATATTCTACTTCAGCAGTAGATAGAGAAATTGAGTTTTTATTCTTACTTAACCATGATACCAACTTCTTCCCTAAGAATAAAGCACCACCACTGGTACTTTTTCTGTCATCCACATTGTTCGCTCTCAAAAATGCACGTTGAATGCCTCAAGAGGCTGCCAATCTCTTGATACGCATTAGGGTAGCATACAAGGTCAAAAGAATTCAACCTTCTACTCTTTAGGTGCTGCTAAACCTAGGCAGGTGTACCTCTTCTGAATGAAGTAGATTTATCTTATGATTATCCTCTTACAACAATTTTTTCACAATGGCAATTGGAGGTGAACAAATCAAACTTGAAAGTAGTAGCAATATTCTGATTTAAATTCTAAAATGCTAAATTAACAGCTATAAAGAAACTGAATGAATTCAAAATGATGAAGTGCAGAGACCAGTGCCTTATTGGGTATGCAGAGTCAAATGAGATCAAGATGAGCAACACTTCTCTTGAGAAAACTCAAATTATCCGGCATATACTCTGTTTACTACTTGTATAAACATGCAATTCTGTAACTACTAAGTTCTACTTTAATAATCCAAATGAGACTCTCTGATTACTATGATCAACTAAAAGGATATAGTCTTTACTTGAAAGAACCAATTGATTAATCACAGAGATACAACAAATGTGCATTGATAAACTGAACATAAACTTGTTATGTCAATTTAAACAACCAGAAAGTATCAATCTTGGAGACAACTTAGTAGTATCTTTATTCAATTCAATAGACAATTGACACCAGAAAAATGCAGCAACATCAACTGATTTTCATAAATACCTCCATTTTGAAATCATGCAACAATAGTCTCTGATCTGATAATTTTATTCTAATATATCTACTTGTTGTGTATCGAAATATAATCACTGCTGTATTTACAATTACAAAATGCCTATTTATACACCAACATGAGAAAAACATATCAAATTGAGTTCTCATGTTGGCCTTCCACAAAAATTGGCCTCACATCATGTTAGCCTGTAGCTGTATTTCAACAATTCACATGTTGGCTCCAATAGTTGAATTTTATTAAGTCACCGAGACAAGTCAGCAGGTAGGCCGAAGGCAACTATATCATTAATCGCTTCGTGGTGCTTTGCTGTCGCCGTGACCTTCTGAGTCAGGGAGATGTCAAATAGCCAACAGTATGTTTTGTCAATATGCTTCTCATAGTGCATAATCATTCGCTGAGACATAGAGAAACTTCTCACCGAGATACACTTTTTTTTTCATTCACTGTCGCTGTAACTCAATGGTATCGAAGAGACCTCCCGAAGATTTCATTTTGTTTCACCGAAAGTCCTTATCCACTCTGAGTCATCGTGACATAATGGTTTTTCATGCTGATAAGATCCTTCATTGAGTTCCATCGGCAAGACACCGGGCACTTTGCCAAGATCACACACCGAAGGCCATAAGTCTCACTGAGCAGTATCCTTATTCTATTCATCTTCCCCAAAACACTTTGATTTTCTTACTGAAAGATTCCTTATGTATATTATCGGCAAGACATATCAATGTCGGGGAGACCTCTCATAGAATGCTTTGAGTCACATCGAAAGTCGTCAACCATCATGTGTGTCACTGAGACAAGTTAACTCTCACGCTAACAAAGACCCTTTTGTTTTCCATCGGCGAGACCGTAGGTCACTCGTTGAGACCTCTTATCGAGAACCTTAACTCATATTGATATAACATCCCCTTATGTTGTCAGTCGGTGTGACAATGTGGATTCGTTATGAACTCACTCTGAAGGCAGTGTGTTTGATTGAAGCGAACACTTGTGCACAAGTCGGTAAGACAAGGAAAACTCACTATAACATTACCCCGAAGATGATTTCCTTTGCCGATATGACCATTCTGATGTTAGTCAAGGAGACATAATGAAATCAACAAGACCTCAACTTGATGGTATAACTCATGCCGATGTGATTCCTCCACTGTCGCCGAAACCTTGCAAATGTCTTGCCGAAAACCGTCTGCATGTAAACCTCAATCACTGTGACATCAAATGAGTCTTGCCGATAGGAAACACAGACTCATGTTAGCAGAAAACAAAAAAATGGGTTGGGGAGACAATGGTTTTCTCATGTCGATATAGACCATGATGTGGAAAATGCATGACCCGATGGAAACCATGGGATCACATGGCCAAAATTTGGGTAAAGTATCATGAAATGAGGAAAATGTGCCAAAGGTAGACCTCACATGGAGACTCAGGGGGACAAAAGATATGCAAAAATCATCATATTTTTATAGTTCCAATAGTGGCTCCATCTGGGGATGAATGATAGTAAGATCATTACAAGGATCTAGAACTTTGGGTGAGCAGACCAGACACAAAAATGACAAACCAGTGAGCAGAAATGGAAAGAATGGCAATGGAAAAGAATGAAAAATGGAGATGAATGGAAAATGAAAGTGAAATGGAGATGGACAAAATCCTAAACTACTATGCATGGAAAATAATTTAAAGAGGATAAGCAAGAGTTGTCCATGCACTGGCAACCCTTAATCCTCTGTGTTGCTCAAGAGAAGAAAAGCTTCAAGAATTTCCCATGAACAAGCAATTCCTGCTCTTCACCAGCCATATTCTATAGATAGTATGAGTCTTCACCCTTCTTTCCAACAACAACAAAAGGTCCCAGCCACAAGGCTTCAAATTTACCATGCTTCCCTTTCTCCTGACATCTTGCATTCCACATCAGTACCAAATCATTCTCTTCAAATTTTCTATCCTTTGCCTTCTTGTAAAATAGGTGCTTCATATGTGTTTGTAACTTCATGTTTTGATTTTGGGCAACTCTCCTTATTTCATCAAATTCAGCAAGTTGCTCCATTCTTTCTTCCATAGGTTCAAGAACATCCAAATCTTCCTGAAGGACAAACTTGTAGACTGGCAATAAAATCTACAGAGGCATCCTTCCTTGTGCACCATGCACCAGTTCAAATGGGGATTTTCCAATTGCCCTTTTAACAATAATTCTATCAGCCCACACAGCCAGTTTTAATTTTGAATCCCAAGCCTTTTTGTTATGTCCTAGCATCCTTCTTATAATCTTCAAAAGACTCTTATTGCTAGATTCTGCTTAACCATTAGCTTGTGGATGGTAAGGAGCTACATAAGAAATAGTAATCCCATATGCATCACAGAAGCTTTTGAATTCATCTGATCTGAAACACATTCCATTGTGTGTGATTAACCTCAGTGGTGTACCAAATCTGGTGATAATGTTTTCTATTAGGAAATTAGTCACTACCTTACTTGTAGCCTACTTAGTTGGGACTACTTCTACCCACTTAGTAAAATAATCAGTGGAAACTAGTATCCACTTGTGTCCTCCACTTGACTTTTCATGTATCTCTCCAATGAAGTCAATTCCCCATTGATGGAAAGGGGCATCGGCCTGCAAGGGTCAAAGTGGCAAAGCACCCTGATACTTCAATTTTCCAAAGAACTTTTGGCAAGCTTCACACCTTCTTACATGTGAAAAGGAATCATTAAAAAACTTTGGCCAATAATAACTTGCCCTGAAAATTTTGTGTGTAGTTGTCTTTGCTGAGTAATGTCCTCCACAAACTCCTTCATGTATTTCACTTAAAACATGCTTAGCCTATGACTCATCCAGACATAATAATAATATACCATCTTTGTTCTTCCAAAATAGATCCCCATCCATGAAAACATATTTGGATGCTTGCAACTTCAACGTTCTCTTCTGGTTGTCACTCAATCCCTCTGGACACTTCATGTACTTAAGGTAATGCATGATATCAGTATACCAAGGAGTGTGCTCAATGCTTGCTATTGCAATCCCTTCTTATATATTACAGACTTGAATTGCTTCAATATTTGATTCTGCCATCATCCTAGCCAATCCTTGACCTCTTACTAACTTAGTAATCTGTATCTCCATATCAAACTCTTGAATCTTGTTAATCCATTTGCACCTTTTCTTGTTACTTTAGACTGTGTCAAGGTATCTTTGACAGTTGCATGAGGGACATAAGTAGTTACTTTTGCTCCAACAAGATATGGTCTGAATGCTTTAGTAGCCTTCACCAATGCAAATTCTTTTTTTTTCATTATGTCATATTTCAATTCAGACCCTTGTAATGATTTACTGAAGAAAGACACAGGCTGTTCATGACCATCCTCATTCTTTTGTAACATAACAACAACAAGAGTATGCATCGAAGCAAATGAAAATATCTGAAAAGGCTTTGCAAAATCTGAAGATTTAAGAACAGGAGCCTCCTTGATGGCCCTTTTAATAGATATAAAAGCTTCCAAGGCTTTTGCAGTTCAGTCCATTTTCTGTCCCTTTAACATTTTTGATATGGGCTTAATGATCTCAGCAAAGTTAGAGACAAATCTTCTAACAAAATTGATTTGTCCAAAGAATGATTGTATAGCCTTGATAGTTTTAGGAATATGAATTTTATCAATAGCTTCATCCCTCTCAGGATCTATTCTAATTCCCTCTTTTGAAACAATATGTCCTAAAATCTTACCCTCTATGACTACAAAATTACACTTCTTTGGATTTGAACTAATACCATATTCAAGGGCTTTAATAAATACCTTCTCCAAATGTTGCACATGATCTTCAGCCTTCTTCGAATAAGCAGTCAGGTCATCCTGGTACACTACCATGATAGCATTAATCAGATCTGCAAATGCCACATCCATAGCTCTTTGGAAAGTCGCTCCAACATTAGTGAGACCAAATGACATTCTTATGTATACATATGTTCCCCAAGGATTTGTGAATGCTATCTTATACTGCTCATATTCTTTGACCTTAACCTGGTTGTACCCTGAAAACCCATCCATCATGGACAAAAGCTCACACCTTGTTACCTTATGCAATATAGCCTCCATATTGGGTAGAGGATAATTATCCTTGAGAGATGCCATGTTAAAATTCCTGAAGTCCACACATAATCTGATATCACCATTCTTCTTTCTCACAAGAACAAATTTGAAACCCATGTTGAGTGCCTAATTGGTTTGATAATTCCTCCATCTTTGAGCTTTGTCAATTCTTCTTGCATTTTAGGCTCCAGCGTTGGATTTATGGGTCTTTGCTTCTGTCTAAAAGGTTTAGCATCTGGTTTTAATGGTATTTCATGCTAAAATAAATCCTCCCTGTATGCTTTCAGATCTTCATAAGACCAAGCAAAGACATGGTTGTATTTTCTCAATAACTCAATCAACATTCTTCGAATTGTAGGACTTATCTTCCTTCCTATGTACACCTTTCTTGGTGCTATTTCAGTCCCCAAGTTGACTTCTTCAACATCTTCTCTTCTGACTGGTGTTTGCTTCATGAGGGACCGATCATTTCCATCATACAACCTCTCCAATGCCACCAAACCTTTAGGAAGCTTATTTGTTTTGAGCTGCAAGATCTCTTTTCCAAAAACTATTTGCTTCCCATCTACTTCTTCAAAAAAAGTATTGAAGTCAATTTCCTGAGCTTCATATTGATCTATACAGTTGAGAAATTTCAAGAGGTCAATATCATCATTAAAGAATTTCCAACTATAAATGTTATCAGGAATAGCAGGCCTTGTCTTGAATTCAATTTGTGAAACCCCAGCCAATGTGATATCATCTCTTTTGAGCGCCACATTTGCTAAAAAAATAGCCATTATATTCTTTGACCTGTCAATCCACTCAATTGAGAAGGCATCAAATAATTCAATTGTGTCCCATACAACATTCTTGTATTATTGCAATCTTTTGTGCTTTGCTGCATACTTTGATTTAATTTGTGAAATAGCCAACTCATAATCGCCCAAAACAGACAACAACTTTATCTTGTGTTTCATAGCTATGTTCAATCCTGTCAATAAAGCTTCATATTCTGCCACATTGTTTGTACATTCAAATGCTAACATGAATGAATATTTAAATGTAACACCTTCAGGAGAAACAAACACAATTCCAGCTCCATTACTTTCCTGGCTGCAGGCTCCATCAAAATACATCTTCCACACTTCATTGTAGCTTTGTGCCACATGTTTTTCAATTGGATCACTATTGGTTAATTCTGGCTGGGCTAATTCAATATTAAAACATCCAAGATCAATATCACAAAAATAATTGATCTGATCTTGTGGTACACAGTCAACAAGTTGGTTCATTCTTGGTTCCCTATACAACTTCACTTCTTGGCCATTCACTGGGATTGTAGCATAAGATAAATCAAACTAGACGTTTCCACCAACAACTATTGTCCACTGTCTTGATAAGAGCATCCTGAACTGAGGAGGAGTATCTATCACTGTTATATCTATATTATATGCCACCTGTGGATAAGTAGCTAGCTTGACTTCAACACCTCTCATAATGCCTACCACATGAACATGTATGTTATCCATTGCATAACACTTCCCTTCACATGTATCAACCCACATGCCAAGCTGCTTCATAACTCCTACTGGCATAATGTTTATAGCAGCACCAGAGTCTATCATGCAGTTCCTCAGCAATTTATTGTTTATAAGCAATGTAGTGAAAAAAGGATCCACTTGAGGGGGAGTTGTTAATACATCACCCAAGCAGACTTCTGGGATATTTACTTTCTCCTGCCTATTGACTGCTTTAATAGCTACACTATTCTTAGAATTCACATGTTTTTCATTTCCATTTGTTATCAATTGAACAACAGTGTCCCTATATTCTTTTATTTTCATCATTTCAAGTAGTGGGACAAACATTTTTACATGGGATAACACCTGAGTGAAGTCAAAATAAGAGCCCTCCACCTTAACAATCTTCTTCTGCTCCAATGTTTCTCCTTTGTTTTCTCCTTTTTCTTTTTTACTAGGCTGGTCAGGCATTTGTATCTTTTTATGTAATCCCTTCACTTCTTCCTTGACTTCCTGTCTTTGGATAGGATTTTGTTCATCTTTATCAGGCAGTCTCTTTTCTGACTTCTTCACAGTTCCTTGTGTTGCCTTCTGATCCTTCATGAAATTCCCCTAGGGACGCCTTCCATCTCATTCACTTTTTTGTTTCTCAACCAGTACTTACTCCTTGCTTCCTCAACTGTAGCAACAATTATTCTTTCTGTTTCATCCTTAGTGAGTCTCCTCGTACTGCATTGAGCAGGTGCCTCAACATAATGAGGCTCTGTATAATCTTCCTCAGAATCAGAAAAGACCCGTTGTTTAGCCATATGTACATTATACTTTTGATTTGAAACATCATACTCATATCCTTCATCCTTTGACGATGAGTACCTTTCCTGAACATGATGAAATTTATTTGAAGTTAAATACACTGTGTGATCTTCTTCATTATATTCCATCAATATTCCCTCTTCTTGCATCCTTTGGGCTACAACACAATAATTTGGGGAATGTGGCTTATCAAAAGCTTCACAGAAGTAATTATTACTCACCATATAGGTTCCCTTCCTGCTCAATGGATCATGAGTCTCTTTGTTTCTAGGCCTAGCTATTATAGGTTTTCCATCCTTCCAGTCTGTATTATAAGGCATATCATGCAACCTTGGCCTTTAATTTCTATATGTGTTCTCCTGTCTATATTGATAATTGTTGTTTTGCTGAGGAGCCCTAGGGCTGTCTCTTTTATTGATTATACCTGCAACCTTCCTATTGTTTTCAATTGTCAGTGCTATCTTCTGAGCTTTAGCCAAATCTCTAGGGAATCTATTTATTAGTTCCTACCCTATTTTAGGATCAAATCCATTTAAATAGACACTCAAAGCTACAGAATCAGGCAGCCTTGATCCAGGAGGTACCTTAGTCTACAACTTATTGAATCTTCATTTGAAATCAAAAATTGAATCATTCTAGTTTTTCTGAATTCGCATCAATTCATGAAGAGATGCATCTGGTGCATTTAGATTCCCATATTTCTCTAGGAATCGATCTTGGAATACTTGAAGAGAATTAATTGAGAACGATGGCAAGCTGTTAAACCAATCCATGACATCTTCAATAAGTGACATCATAAATAGCTTCATGTGTAAGTCTTCATATGGCACATCAATATCTTGGACGAAAAAATTGAAACTCCTCAAATTCTCTTCAGCAGTGATTGCATTACTTCCTGTGAATTTGGGCACCATATCCCTCCAACTGCCATCCATAGGGAATGGGTATAATTGAAAGCCTACTAAATCAAACAATCTGATCATAGTTGTATGCTGGTGAGGAGGAGGAATAGGTGGGTACTAATATTGGTTCATGGGATTATTGTATTGTGCATTATGTTGTGGGATGTAATGCTGACCAGGAGGTGGATGCATATTTGTATGCTGAGTGGGAATATGAGGTGGATGATTTGGCTGTATGTATTAATTTCCTATCTGATGGTGAGGAGACACTGGTGGATTTGAAGGCCCTGCACCATGATTACCCTGCTTATGAGGTGGTACATACTTTGGAGGACAACCAACAGTCTAATCAGCAACTTGAGTTTTCTGCAATTTAGCCTTTAGTTCCTCTATCTCCTTCCTCTGTGATTCGAATTGTGCTTTTAATTTATTAGGAAGCTCATGATCAATAAACACATTTTGGTTACCCTCCATCCTTTGTTCACATTCCTATCGATATCTGAGTCCTCTTGCTTCAAGTCTGGAATCAAACTCAGGTTGATTTTGAGGATTATAAAATGGATTTACTTGCTCTTTAGGGGTACAAATTTCTGCACTTGAATTATCTCTCCATGTATCATAACGATCATATGTTTCAAAATGTGCTCTTGATGTTTTATCTTCATCTGTCATGCACATGTCTTTGCTTATTCCTTTTCCCTTATCAACCTTGTCATCTTTGTGTGTCCACTTACTGCTGCCAGCAGGAGCTCCAGTATGACCTCCCCTGTATTGAGATCTTCTTCTGTTCATGTTTGAATAGCTGCAAAATTCTATCAGAGTCGCCACTCACTTTTGTCAAAAGTGAGAAAATAATTGATATATCTTTGTCCTAGCGAAGTCTATATAAAATTTCTGACTCTATAATTAAGGCTTTGATTTTGAGTGTATCTCCAGTAGAGTCGCCAATTTGTTAGCTCTCTAAAACGCAAGCTGAATGCCTCAAGAGGCTTCCAATCTCTTGATACGCTTTAGGGTAATAGACAAGGTCAAAAGAATTCAACCTTCTACTCTTTAGGTGTTGCTAAACCAGGGCGGGTGTACCTCTTCTGAATGAAGCAGATTTATCTTATGATTATCCTCTTACAACAATTTGTTCACAATGGAAATTGGAGGTGAACAAATCAAATTTGAAAGTAGTAGCAATATTTTGATTTAAGTCCTAAAATTCTGAATTAACAGATATAAAGAAACTGAATGAATTCAAAATGATGAAATGCAGAGACCAGTGCCTTATTGGGTATGCGGAGTCAAATGAGATCAAGATGAGCAACACTTCTCTTGAGAAAACTCAAATTATCTGGCACATTCTTTGTTTACAACTTGTATAAACATGCAATTCTATAACTACTAAGTTCTACTTTAATAATCCAAATGAAACTCTTTGATTACTGTGATCAACTAAAAGGATTTAGTCTTTACCTGAAAGAACCAATTGATTAATCACACAGATACAACAAATGTGCATTGATAAACTGAACATAAACTTGTTATGTCAATTTGAACAACCAAAAAGTATCAATCTTGGAGACAACTTAGCAGTATCTTTATTCAATTCAATAGACAATTGACACTAGAAAAATGAAGCAACATCAACTAATTTTCATAAATACCTCCATTTTGAAATCATGCAACAATAGTCTCTGATCTAATAATTTTATTCTACTGTATCTACTTGTTGTGTATCGATATCTAATCACTACTGTATTTACAATTACAAAATGCCTATTTATACACCAGCATGAGAAAAACATATCAAATTGAGTTCTCATGTCGGCCTTCCATAGAAATTAGGCTCAAATCATTTCGGCCTATAGCTGTATTTCAGCAATTCACATGTCAGCTCCAATATTTGAATTTTATTAAGTCGCTGAGACAAGTCAGCAAGTATGCCGAAGGAAACTATATTGTCAATCGCTTTGTGGTGCTTCACTGTCACCATGACCTTCTAAGTTGGGGAGATGTCAAACAACCAACAGTATGTTTCATTGATATGCTTCTCATAGTGCATAATCATTCGTTGAGACATAGGGAAACTTCTCACCGAGATGCACTTTTGTTTTCATTCACTGTCATTGTAACTCAATGGTATCAGAGAGACCTCCTACAGATTTCATTTTGTTTCACTAAAAGTCCTTATCCATTCTGAGTCATCGTGACATAATGGTTCTTCATGCCGACAAGGTCCTTCATTGAGTTCCATCAGCGAGACAGCAGGCACTTCGCCAAGATCACACACCAAAGGCGATAAGTTTCACCGAGTAGTATCCTTGTTCTATTCATCTTCGCCAAGACACTCTAATTTTCTTACTGACAGAGTCCTTATGTATATTATCGGCGAGACATATCAATGTCGGGGAGACCTCTCGTAGAATGCTTTCGCGTCACACCGAAAGTCATCAACCATCATGTGTGTCGCTGAGACAAGTTAACTCTCACACCGACAAAGACCCTTTTGTTTTCCATCGGCGAGACTGAAGGTCACTCTCCGAGACCTCTTATCGAGAACCTTAACTCATATCAATATAACGTCCTCTTATGTTGTCAGTTGATGTGACAATGTGGATTCGTTATGACCTCACTCCGAAGGCAGCATGTCTGACCGAAGCGAACACTTGTGCACAAGTTGGTAAGATAAGAAAAACTTGCTATAACATTACCCCGAAGACGATTTTTGTTGTTGATATGCCCATTCTGATGTCATTCGGGGAGACATAATGAAATGGACAAGACCTCAACCTGATGGTATAACTCATGCTGATGTGATTCCTCCATTGTCGCCGAAACCTTGCAAATGTCCCACTGAAAACCATCTGCATGTAAACCTCAATCGCTGTGACATCAAATGATTCTTGCCGATAGGCAACACAGACTCATGTTAGCAGAAAACAAAAAAATGGGTCGAGGAGACAATGGTTTTCTCACGCCGATATAGACCATGATGTGGAAAATGAATGACCCGATGGAAACCATGGGATCACACAGCCAAAATGTGGGTAAAGCATCATGAAATGAGGAAAATGTGCCAAAGGTAGACCTCACATGGAGACTTAGGGGGATAAAATATATGCAAAAATCATCATATTTTTATAGTTCCAACACACATCACTGGCCCAATCAACATCAGTGTATGCACACAAAGTGGGATCATCATCCTTTGGATACCAAAGTCCAAAGTCAATTGTTCCTTTCAAATATCTAAAGATTCTTGTAACAATAGTCACATGTGATTCTTTTGGATCAACTTGAATTCTAGCGACCAGACATACATCATTCATAATATCTGGTCTAGTCTGAGTCAGATAGAGAAATACACCAATCATTGACCTATATTTGGTTTGATTTTCCTTAGGAGATTCATCATTCTGAATCATCTTACATCTGGTTACCATGGGGGACCAACAAGTTTGCAGTCTTCCATTCCAAATTTCTTCAGCAGTTCTCTCACATATTTGGACTAAGATATGAAAATCCCTTGGTCCAACTATGCAATTTGCAATCCTAGAAAGAGCTTCATTTCACCAATCATGCTCATCTCAAATTTACTCTTCATCTCATCAGAAAATTTCATCCATAGATTATCATCTCCTCCAAAAATGATGTCATCAACAAAGACTTCTATGATTAACTCCTTATCATGACCTAATTTTAAGTATAAGCTACTATCAGCAATACCTTTAGTGAATCCAAGCTTCAGTAGATATTTGTCGAATCTGGTGTACCAGGCTCTGGGGGCTTGTTTGAGTCCATACAGAGCTTTCATCAATTTGCAAACCATATATTCCTTATCTGTTAGCTGAAATCCATTTGGCTATTCAATGTACACTTCTTCTAGTTCCCCACTCAGAAATGCATACTTTACATCCATTTGATAGAATTTATAGTTCTTATAAGTAGTATAAGAAAGAAATAATCTTACTACTTCAATTTTAGCAATAAGGGCAAATTTTTCTTCAAAATCAATACCTTCCATTTGAGAGTACCCTTTGCATATCAATCTTGCTTTATTCCAGACCACTTCGCCTTCTTCATTTAACTTGTTTCTGAATACCCACTTAGTACCAATCACATTCTTGTCTTTGGGCCTAGGAACTAGTGTCCATATCTCATTCTTTTCAATTTGTGATAGTTCTTCCTTCATAGCTTCCAAGCAGTGTTCATCTTGACAGGATTCAGTGACATTCTTAGGTTCAATCTTGGAAATTAGACAATATTCTTCTGTAATTTTTCTTCTAGTTTGCACTCCTTTGCTTTTATCTCCTATGATTATACTTTCAAAATGATTTAGCTTCACATACCTTGGAATCTTGGGACTTTCTCATACTTCTGTGTCTTCTGAACTTTCTTCTACACTTGCACTTTTTTGTGCTTCCTAACTGACTTGATTTGCTGGAACAACCTATGGTTGCTTCATCAGAACATATGGAATAATCTAAAGTAGATTTAGTGTTTGAGTGTTCTTCCCTTGATTTGTGTTGTCTCATGTGAATTGTAGCTACATCGTTTGTATGATTTGATAGAGTCCTCAACAACTCTGACATTTGCACTCTCAACAATCTTTCTCAGTCTTTTCTTATAGCATTGGTATGTGTTGCTCTTTGTGGAGTAACCTAGGAAAATCCCTTCATCACTTCTAGCATCAAACTTTCCTATATCATCATCTCTCCTGATATAACATTTGCTTCCAAAGATCTTGAAATACTTAATAGTAGGTTTGTAACCGAGCCATAATTCATAAGGGGTCTTACCAAAATTACCATTCACATTTACCCTATTCAAAGTATATACAACAGTGCTTACTACTTCACTATAGTATATTTGAGACACATTCCCTTCCATCATTATTTTTTTGGAAGCATCCAAAATTTCTTCTATTCTTTCTTTTTGCAACTCCATTCTATTGAGGGGTTTGAGGAGCAAATAGTTATCTTTTAATTCCATGCTCTTCACAATAAGAATTGAACTCTTTTGAAATGAATTCACCACCTCTGTAAGATCTCAGACATTTTATTTTCAAAACTTTTTCATTTTCTACCATGGGCTTGAAACTTTTGAACTTGTCCAATGCTTTACACCTTTCTCTTAAAAAGGAAACCCAAATCATTCTAGAGTAATCATCAATGACCAGCATAAACTACCTTTCTCCATGAATACTCCTAACTCTAGAGGGACCAAAAAGATGAGTATGTAGCGGTTCCAACACATTATTTGAATGAAATTGTTTGCTCCAGAAGGAGACTCTAGTTTGTTTACCCATCTGACATTCTTGGCATGATTACATTAGCAGGTTTCACTAACCTAGGTAGATCTCTTACTACTTGAGTAGAACTTATCTTCACAATGTTGTCAAATTTTACATGACACAACCTCCTATTCCACAACCAACTTTCATCTACTTGATCAATTAAGAAACTTCCACTAGTAGTATTCAAGTGAAAAATATTACCTTTAGTTTGCACACCAGTAGCAATCATGTTTTTGAAATTCCCACAAATCTTGCATAGAGAATATCATCAGTATTTTCCTTACCACCAAGGCTAATAGAACCTCTTCCATGAATCACACAAGAATTGTTATCTCCAAATCTTAGAACCCCACTGTCATACTTCTCTAGACTCACAAACTTGCTTTTATCACTGGTCATATGATGTGAGCATCCACTATCAATGACCCACTCATCTTTCTCCTCAACTTGGGCTGCAAGAGATTTCTAATCTTCAGTATATTCAATAGGCACATGTTTATTTTCTATGGTAGAAATGAAAGCCCATTCATCTTCATTTCCATCATCTTTATCAGACTCATCATCGGTTACTGCTTCTTCAGCAAAGTAGCATCTCTTTTGGAATCTAGGTTTTCTAGGCTTAGATCTAGGAACTCTTTTAGGACATCTTGATGCAAAATAACCTATCTTACTGCATGAAAAACATTTAATAGGAAATACATATTCATACTTACCTTTTCCTCTTCCTTCTTGCTTTGCAATCAGTGCTTCCAGTTCTTGTACTTCTCTTTCTTTGTATTCAAGCTATTTCAGTTCTTTATCATATTTAGATATCTTTTTGGAGCTCTCTCCTAGACTGTATATTTTCCTATAGCTTCTGGATATAGTAGTTTTGAATAAATATTCACCAAATTCACTTATTTCAAAAACATAAAGCTTCCCTATCAATACATCTCTTGTCATCTTGTTTATAGACATAAATTCCTAAATAGCATGAACCTTCATTTTGTAAGAGGGAGGAAAGGATTCGAGTAATCTTAGCCACAATTTCATCCTCGCTTACTGAACCACTGACACATTTAATACCTAGCCCTATTTTATTTACTCTCTACATAAAAGAAGCAATATTTTCATCTTCACCCATCTTCATATTCTCATACTTTCCGTTTAAGCTCTGTAGCTTAGCCATCTTCACTTGTGTATCTCCTTCATACAAAGTTTATAGCTTCATCCAGATCTCATGAGTTGTCTGCAGACCTATCACATTAGCCATTTTCGAATCTGTTATAGTTCTCACCAATGCTTCCATAGCTCTGGTATTACTTTCAGCATTTTTGATCTCATTAGCAAAGGAGGGACCATTCTGAGGAATAGTATATTGATCTCTTGTAATCTTCCAATAAGCATCACCAATGCACTATAGACAAAATTGCATCTTGAATTTCCATAGTGATTAGTTGGTTCCATCAAATCTAGGATTGTCCTTCTTGAATGTTACCATCCTAGATCACCTCAAGCTATTAGACTTCTTTAGAGGAAATAGCTCTTATGCCGATTGTTGGCAAAACAAGGACAAACAACTAAGAGGGTGGGTGAATCAATTGTAACAAAAATTTAAATTGTTTCTAACTTAACTTATCCTTAATCCCAGATTTGATGAATGAACAATTAACCATAAGTAATTAACACATCAGAGAGACAAACAACACCAAGATTTTTACATGGAAACCCTATTAGGGGAAAACCCACGGTGGATGTTAGTCCACAAGATTATACCCTACTAAAATTATAATGAAAAACAATAAGGGGAATGCACATGCATTTAGGCACACTGCCTAGAGCTCACTGCTCAATTACAAAAGGGGATCACTTCCCAACAAAGTTGGATTAAAATTCCAGAGGATATGAACTGAGAAAATAGCTTTTACTAAAGCCTGATTATAGTTCCAATTAAGCTCAACACTTCTTTACACTTCACACAATCTTCTTCACACTTTGCTCAATAATGATATTCACACATACACACATAGGAGCACATGAAGCATACTTTCCATGGATCACACAATCACTCTTATATATCCGCTACGGGAGATTTCATCACAACATGGTCGACCAAGAAAAAAAAATTATATTTGCAATGTTGGCCTAGATTCATAGCGAAATTTTAATGTGAATCCACCAAGGTCGGCCACAACATAGTGGAGACCCAAATGAATATCTCCAACACAAAAATACTTTAATTAATTTTGCCTTGAACATCTACAACACACTATCATCAACATGTCGGCTAGGAAAATTAAAAACCAAACATGTGCAAGAAAATATCTTCAATCACCGACTCACCAAATGAAGTGGATGTACCACAAAGATAGAGAATGAACTAGAGACATTTAAGAACACCAAGAAACAATAGAGAAGCATCCGCAACAACTGAGACAACCAGAATCACACAATCTTCATTCAAGAACACTGATAGAGACCAACAAAACACTGTCAGACCATAACTCACACATAAATTCACGTGGACCTCTGAAACTTTTGTTAGATGAGCTAGACATACTCAACAATAAACCCTTTAATCCACATCATCTAATATTTTACGTACAGAAAAAAATCCTTCATGACCTGCACAGTTCCACTAAGAACTTGGAACACTTTTTCTTATAATTTTCTCAATATCCTCGACATATACAACAATAGATACACCAAATGCTAATAGTGTTTACATCAATGGCAACCACATATCAGCAACACATCCACAACATCCAACAATATCCCAATAGAAATATGCCTAGATATAATACTTGAATGCAAGAAACTAATAAGATTGATTGATTAATGAATGGAAACTAAAGGAGAAGAACTTGTTTGAAAACACATTGTGTATTAAAAAATCAACTACAAAATGGAAAAATGAAACAAAAATGAATCAGACTAAAGGGTATGTGTAGGATCATCATGGGAAAAACAGGCCCTTAAGTGGTAAAAAATTCAGAAGAATGATCAGTGTTAGGCAACTTGACATAAGAAATTGAATAAGTTATCTATATTATTTCAAAAATATGTAAGAATAGAATTTGTAGAAAATTGAATGTAGTTTCTAAATTACTAGGTTTATTTTAAAATAAATAAAATTTATTTGGTGAAATTTTGAAATTTCAATGCAGTAGTACTTAAATTTTAGGGAAAAAATAAGAAGTAGGTGCCTGTCTAACCACCCTAACCATAATAAATGATAATATTTTTTTATAAGATTTTATATATAAGTAGAGGACTCATGTCCAGATGTGATGCATATTTTTTTGTAATTTTTTTCCAAGTAAATAATTAATTATGAATTTTTTATTACAACTTTTAAAAAATATAAAACACGTATGTCTGACCACCTTAACTTGGTCAAAATTTCATAAAATTTAATTTTTTTTTTTAATCCTATAGTATGTGAAGCATAGAATGTGACGATGTTTTGATTCAAAAATTCCATACCGTTTGAAAGTTATAGATGTTTTTCAATCACCTATTGATTGGGACTTTAGTTGTAATTCTAATAGAAAATAAATAATAATTATTTATTAAATTAAAATTAAAGTATAATTTATATTGGTGGAAAGCTGAGAATCTCCTCTAAAAACCCTTTTTGTTTCATCAATTTTGGGTAAAAAAAAAGTCATCAGCCACATACCCTACAAATACCCATAATATTGCCACTTTTTGGCCCATCATGATCCTGCACATACCCTAAAAGTGTGCACTTGGAATGTGGATGGAGACTATAAATTACTTTTGAAATGCTGCTAATGCTGAAATTTAGGCCTGGTGGGACTCATTTTCCATATTGGGAAAATCAGTCCCAGTTCTGCCAAACTGTACCAGAACCTGTTTATGACAAAAGGGTACTCAAAAATGCAGAAAGTTCAAAATTGACCCTGGAGTGGGACTCATTTGCCACCCATGGTGAATGAGTCCACTTTTAAATTTTTGGATTTTCAAAGGTTGTTTCCGAAGATTCCTATCTACGCTTTGATGCCTTATAGGTTTCCACTTCCAAAACTCCGATTTATGGGTCTAAATATGGATTTTTGTTGATATTTTAACTTGATGAATGAGGAGCAACCTTACAACTTATTCTTCAATGATTTCCAAGCTTCCAAGAGACCTAAATCTACAAAAATACAAGACAAGAGAGAGATGTTGAATGTTAGGGCAGGGGGGTTTGCCTTGGTCAAACCTCGTTTAGGTAATTAAACCACAATGATGAAAGAAAGGAATGAAAAATGCAACCATGGAATGAATTACCTTATCATGATAATTGATCTTGAAATTCTACAACATAACATGTAGGATCTTCCCTTGGATGTCTTAGGAAGCTAAATTTATGATTTGCAATGTAAATTCCCTAGCTTGCTTGACTTGAGATAGAAGATAGATGATGAATGAATTATGTGAATGTGTTAATGGATGAATAGATGTAAAAATGAGTTTGGAGAGGTTATTGTATAGGAAATTCACCTTATTTTCTCATTAATTAGATCCCTAAGGAGATCATGGAGAAAAATTAAACTTAAAACCTAATTTTTCCCACTGAAAACCTCGAAAATGGTTCAAATGGGACTCATTCGACACTAATGGAAAATGGGTCCCACCTAGATGGGACTAATTTTCCACTAATGGTGAATGGGTCCCACAGGGGCCATTTTTGCTACTTGGAATGCCGAGAAGTAAGAAAATTAGGCTTATATGATGACTATGTAGGTTATTTGATCAAATTATGGCTCAGGATGCACAATATGGGTTAATAGGGTCTTATTAGTTATGATGTGAATGTCAAATAGGGCTTCAGACACAAAATTCAATGTGAAAGTGTACTTCAATACACTTTACAACACTAAAATGTGGTCCACATAGCCTAGAAAGGCACAAGAACCAATGTGAATGTGCAAGACACATTAAAACATGTGCAAGACACATTACAACACTAGTTTATCATTAAATTTAATTTAAGAACATTATAGATTGATGTAATAATGTTATTAAACATATTTTATAATGTTGAATTAGGGAGAAATAGGTTAATTAAGTCTAGAAAAGCGTGAAATTCCTTTACAAGACATCGTGAAAAGTATGCTATTCAATTTGTAAGGGTACAAGACCTAATGTGGATGCATAAAATGCCTCAAAACACTAGATTAAGGCCTCATTATGTCCATTTTATCATGAATTAATCCCATGTCAAGCAAAGGGTACTTTTTTCTATGACACATTTAGCCCCTAGTTTAGTGAGAGGATGAGCTTGCTTGAAACTCACACTAAAGTAGACATTCAAGAGAGATCCGAGTGTATAGATGAAAATGAAAAAGAATGGAAAAGATCAAAGTAGGTGGCCAATTCCCTAGGATCGAAGATCCTAAGTCAAACCATCAAGATAAAAAATCACACAATGGAAAGGAAGAAGGGGTGAAAAGGATGGATCAATCTTTGATCGTTTTTCTAGCTAGTTGTAGATCATATCTAGGCTAATTATTTGAAAAAGAGAATGTGTACTTAATCTAGTGTGATAGAACACAAGACGGTCCACCAGGTGAGAAATCTAAAATAGGTGAGATACATACACTAGTTGGTATGCACTCACAAACACAAAGGTGGCTATTGGGAAAATTCATGCCTCTAGGTGGTCTTCCCGCTCAACCATGTCAAAGTTATACCTCCTGATAACTTTAACAAGGCACCACAAGAAAATGATCATGAAAAAAAAGAAAAGGTACCACAGTCATGCAAGTTGTGTTATGCAAGGTGGAAAAAGAAAATGCAAAATGTAAAAAATGAAAAAATACAAAAATGTAAAGATGTTAAATTTTTGAAAGAGTCTTGTTTAGTTCATGCAAGGTCAGTCACTTAGGGAACATTGTGTCTAATGTCTTCAAGAGAGGACCAATCAAAGAATAGTATATTCACAACTTATGGATGCAATGTGTCACATCAGGCCACCAAGAGAAATGTAATCCACTAAGAGAGATCATGCTTATGAAGGACATCACACCCATTGTCATCCAAAAAGTGACAAACACATCATATAATTGACAAGGATATACTAGGAACCAAGAATGAAAATGAAATAATGGTAATGTATGCCCCAAACTTTAAAGGAATTACTACACATTGTTCTGTGAGAAATTACTTTAAAGTAGAGAAGAAACAAAAAAGAAAAAATAAAATAAGAAATGAGAGCCAACTTGGAAAGCCCTATGCCAAGTCATATGTTTTGAAGTTAGGTTGTATCATGTCAAGGAAATTGAAAATCATAGAAATGTTTTATGTCACATGTAGGTCAATATTAAGAGATGCCATTCATGTCTCAAGCTTGCTCTTATATGTTCATGAAAATTTAATGAGTAGTTGAAAGAGACAACGAAAAGTGACATACAAGGGATAAGGTTATTTAACCCTTTTCCCTGACCTAGTGTAGGATAAGGGTGAACCTAAAGTGAATGATGGTATGATGTCCCTTGCAATGGATGCAAAACATGAAATAGGGAGTATGTTATAATTCTAGAACTATCGCATGGCAAGGAGCAACAACTAATGTTATTTATGTGAATAAGGAAGAGTCTTGGAAGAGTCTTGTGTGATAGTATTGATGTTGAGTGAAGGTTTGGTGATCTTGGTCAAAGGAGAATAACCAAGACCATGAGTTGTTTGTTGTGTGTTTGGCTCTATAGGGTTACTGATACATTGTTATTGAGCACCACAACTTTTTCCATGATACCCAAGTTGTTTCATGAGGTCATACCCTTTTCCATAAAACTATATTAGTGCTTTGGAATTGGGTGGTTGTTCATTTTTGTGTTTGTCAAAGGTTGTTGTGGAGTTTGTAGTTTTGTCTAAAGTGGGTGAGGCCAATGCATTCGAAAGGTTATTTGAATTTTGTGTTGACATGATGGTTGGCTGTTTGTGTTTCTCGTCTTTCTTTTGTGTGAGTATGTATTCACCCATAAATGAGGGTGTGATTTCGAAGGATCCCCAATCGTCGCCAAATAATTTAGATGGCCATTCCTCGTCATTGTGTTCAATTTCTATGTTGAATGTGGGAGTTAGTGTTTTCAGAGGACTTGTAGCTCCTTTTTCAAGCTGCAAGCAACTTCTAGGCTCAGGATCTACTTCAACTTCATAAGTGTTATTGTTATAGACATATTTCATTATACGATGAAGGGTTGAAGGCAATGCATTCATCTCATGAATCCATGGTCTGCCTAAAAGAAGATTGTACAAAAGATCATAAGGCATGCCATGAATAGGAGTTTGCAAAGTAACCACCCCAACTATAATAGGTAAAGTTATTACACCAAGTGGTTACTTTGTTGTATTATCAAATCCTTGAATAGAGATAGAATCAAGTATTATTTGTGACCTATCAACTTTTAATCGATCAAGGAGACTCACACTACACACATTAAGGGAAGAACAATTATCTATGAGAGTGTGTTTAATACATGTGCGATTGAAGCGAGCAATTATCATAAAGGCATCATGTTGTTTACGCAACTCCAAAGGAGGGAGCTCATGTTGATGGAAGGTAATGTCAATATTATTTTTATGGATGAGAGATATTATATCATTAGGAGTTGTACCAGGAGGAATTGTGATTTTTTTTAAGTCTATTTAAATAATGTTGTTGTAATTTGGTGAGTTTTGATATAAATACCAAAGGGAAATCTTCGCAAGAGTATTCTTTAATTGTTCAACAAGTTCATACTCCTTTGTGTGTGGGCTATAGTGAGAAGCACTAGGTGGATTAATTAAGGGTAAAGAAGGTGGGGTTGGTTGTGGCAGTTGCATGTTGGTTCAGGTGTTATATTTATGAGCAATGGTATTATAACTTAGTTGTGATGCATTAGTTTGAGGCGGGTAGAGGGTGTAGTGAGGTTTATTGGAAGGATGAAGTTAATGTGAGGGTGGGTAAAGGGTGTAGTGAGGTTGAATATTGTTAACATCCCGTAGAAAGTGAGATTTTTCATTGTTTTTGAAGGGCATGCTATTTTTTTCTTGAGTCATAATATCCTCCCTAGAAGGAGAGTACTTAGGAGAAAAACAAACCAAATGTTTGTGACAATTAAGTTTTCGTTCATCCAAAATAACTTCGACACAACTGAGGGAGTTATTAATGGTTGAAACTATTTGATTATTGATAATGTGGAGATTAGGGGGAGACTGTATGCAATCATTTAGTGTTTGTAATGTCTCAGTCTCTTGTTCAATATTATCTACCCTACTAGGAGAGCTTGTAATATGTTCATCTAAGGTTGAAATGTGCAAAATAGCTTCATTACAAGTGGGAGAGGCATCAAGAGAAGAAAAATAATCACATTCTTGTTTTTCAATGATTGGATCCTTTTGTTTAATTATGTGTTCTTGGATGGGGGAAACAGTAGGAAAGGGAGAAAGAAGATTCTCATGATTATCTTTCATTACCTCCCTTTTTCCAATAATGTCTTGCAAAATAGGGGAAGAAAAATAAAGGGGATTGTCATAGGTCTTAAAGATTTGAGCATCTAATGTCAACATATCCTCTTCACAAATAAGGTGATTTCCATGATTACTCACAAAAATATTCTCACAAATAGGGGAGGAGTTGGGAGATGAATGTATGGTCTCATCATTGTGTTGTGTTGTGTGATCATCATGATAACTTAGTGTGATGTCCTCTTATGTAGTAATGTTATCTCTAATAGGAGAGGTAAGAGGAGAGAAACAACTTAGATTGCCACAACTTTCATCAATTGGTTCTTCTAGCACTAAAGTATCTGCTTCACAGGTGTGAGAGATAGTAGGAGAAGAAAAAATGTAAGTGTTATTAATATCCAATGTTTCTTTCACTAAACCAACCTCATCCACAAAAGGGGAACTAGGATCTAGGGATCTATGATGAACAAAAAGAGAGGGGAAAGGACCTCATATTCATATGCTTTTAACGAAAGTTTCTTACCACATGCAATAATATCTAAAAAGAGAACTTACAAGATGAGAACTATAGAATTTTGTAATGAAAACATGATGGAATGATTAATCTACAATCTTGAAATATAATAATGCTAAAGAATATATGCAAATGAAGAATAATGTTTTAGATTTCAAAGATGACAATTGACTTATTATGATATGCAACAAGATAAGAATGCAAACTTGAAATGGAAACCATGCATGGAATGAGATAATTAAAGCTAAATTTTAGGAAATGCATGTTACAAAAATTCAACTAACTAATATAGGTAGGTTAAGGCACCAAACAAAAGTTGAAAAACAAGGTTCTAAATTTTGTAAAATGCTATTTCAGGGGTCAGAAGGGACTAATTTTCCTGGGGTGGCGAATGAGTCCCAGTATGGACATTTTTCAAAAAAATTAGAAATTTTAAGTGTTTTTTATGTGTTTTGAGTGCTATGATGCAAACCTAAATGAAAAATGTAAAATTTCAAAAAATTTAAATGAAGTTAGATGCTGAAAATGCAACCTAAATGCACTTTTTGTGAATGCAAAATTTAACACCTAGCATGCAAATGAATCATGCAAACCCTAATGCAAGCGAGATCTATTATGATGAAGGACTCCAAATTAGAAAATATAAGTATTCAAAAAGTAGGTTCAACAAAATGTAGCATAGATTTTTGGCACCCACTTGCTTTCTATCACTTCTAGGGTTTTTCACCTAGAAGGAGAAAGATGCGCCAAAGATGCTTATGTTAAATTCAAAGTGAATGAAATATGGATAGAGTAAGGATGAAATATTCCTAGAAATAATGCTTGAATGCAAGAAACTAATAAGATTGATTGGTTAATGAATGAAAACTAAAGGATAACTTGTTTGAAATCACATTGTGGATTGAAAAATCACCATCAAATGAATGGAAAAGTGCAACAAAAATGAGTCAGACTAAAAGTGTGCACCTAGAATGTGGATGGAGACTGGAAATTTCTTCTGAAATGCTATTGATGCTAAAATTTAGGCCTAGTGGGACTCATTCGCCATTCTGGAAAAATTAGTCCTAGTTCTGCCAAACTTTGCGAGAACCCATTTCTGACAAAAGGGTACTCAAAAATGCAGAAAACTAAAAATTGAACCTAGAGTGGGATTTATTCACCACCCATGGTGAATGAGTCCACTTTTTAATTTTTTTAATTTTAAAGGTTGATTCTGAAGCTTTTGATCTGCACTTTGATTCCCTATAAGTGTCTACTTCTAAAACTTTGATTTACGGGTCTAAAAATTGATTTTTGTTGATATTTTGACTTCATGGATGAGGAGAAGAATTTAGAAACCTTGTAAATTGATCTTCAATAATTTACAAGCTTCCAAGAGACCTAAATCTACAAACATACAAGTCAAGAGAGAGATAGATGTTGAATGTTAGGGCATAGGGAGTTGCCTTGGTCAAACCTCATTTAGGTAATTAAACCAAAATAATGAAAGAAAGGAATGGAACATGCAAAAATGGAATGAATTACCTTTCCATGATTATTTATCTTGATAGTATGCAACATAACATGTAGAATTTACCCTTGGATGTCTTAGGAAGCTAAATTGATTATTTGTAAAGTAAATGCCCTAGCTTGGTTGACTTGAGATAGAAGATAGATGATGAATGAATGATGTGAATATGGTAATGGATGAATAGATGTAAAAATGAGTTTAGAAAGGCTTTTATATAGTAAATTCACCTAATTTTCTTGTTAATTAGATCTATAAGGCCGACATGGAGAAAAAATTAAGCTTAAAACCTAATTTTTCCAACTCAAAACCTCAAAAATGGATCAAATGGGACTCATTTTCCACTAATGGTGAATGGGTCCCACCTAGATGGGAATAATTGGCCACTAATGGTGAATGGGTCTCATAGGTCATTTTTGCTAGCTCGAATATTGAGAAGTAAGAAAATTAGGGTTATATGTTGACTATGCCAGTTATTTGATCAAATTCTACCTTGGGATGCACAATATGGTTTCATAGGGTCCTATAAGTGCTGATTGGAATGTAAAATAGGGCTTGGGACACAAAATTCAATGTGAAAGTTTACTTAAATACATTTTACAACACTAAAATGAGGTCCACATAGCCTAGAAAGGCACAAGGACCAATGTGAATGTACAAGACACATTACAACACTAGTGTATCATAATATTTAATTCAAGAACCTTCTATATTGATGTAATAATGTTATTAAACACATTTTATAATGTTTAATTAGTGAGAAATAGGTTAATTAACTCTAGAAAAGCATGAAATTCTTTTACAAGACTTCACAACACCTTTACAAGATGTTAAAAGCATGCTATTCAATTTATAAGGGTCCAATACCTAATGTGGATGCATAAAATTCCACACAACACTAGATTAAGGCCTCATTAAGTCCATTTTATCATGAATTAATCCCATGTCAAGCAAAGGGTACTTTTCTCTATGACACAAGGGTTTAGGGAGAGAGGGAGAGTGGGAGAGAGGGAGAGAGAATGTGTTTATGTTTTAGGGAGAGAGGAAGAGTGGGAGAGAGGGAGGGAGAGGAAGAGATAGAGTGGGAGAGATAGTGGATATAGGGTTGATGGTTTAGGGAGAGAAGGGGACTGGGAGAGAGTGGGAGAAAGAGAGAGTGGGAGAGAGGGAGAGAGGGAGATAGAAAGTGAGGGAGAAAGGGGGAGAGGGAGAGAGAGTGGGAGAGAGGGAGGGAGAGAGGGAGAGAGTGGGAGAGAGGGAGGGATAAAGGGAGGGAGAAAGGGAGAGAGGGAGAGAGAGAGAGTGGAAGAGAGGGAGGGAGAGGGAGAGATAGAGTGGCAGCGAGAGTGGGAGAAAGAGAGAGTGGGAGAGGGAGAAGGGGAGAGAGAGAGAGAGGGGGGGGTAAGGGGTTTTGGGTTTAGGGAGAGAGGGAGGGATAAATAGATGGAGAAAGGGATATAGGGAGAGAGAGAGAAGGAGAGAGGAAGGGAGGAGAGAGAGAATGGGAGAGAGTGGGTATAGGGTTTATGGTTTAGGGTTTAAGGTTTAGGGAGAGATGGGTTGGGAGAGAGGGGGGAGAGGGAGAAAGGGAGAAAGAGATGGAGAGAGAGATGGCAAGAGAGAGTGGGAGAGAGAGTGGGAGAGAGGGAGGGAAAGGGAGTGAGAGAGAGTGGGAGAGAGGGAGGGAGAGGGAGAAAGGGAGAGAGGGAGGGAGAGAGGGAGAGAGGGAGAGAGGTAGAGAGTGGGATAGATGGAGAGAGAGGGAGTGGGAGAGAGTGGGATAGAGGGAGAGAGGGAGTAAGTGGGAGTGAGGGATAAAGAGAGAGGGAGAGATAGAGGGAGAGAGAGAGGGAGGGAGAGGGAGAGAGAGATAGGGAGAGAGGGTGGGAGAGAGTGGGTATAGGGTATAAGGTTTAGGGTTTAGGGAGAGGGAGGGAGAAATGGGTAGAAGTAGAGAGAGAGTGGGAGATAGAGTGTGTATAGGGTTTAGAGTTTAGGGAGAGAGGGAGAGTGAGAGTGGGAGAGAGAGTGAGTTTAGGGTTTAGGGAGAGAGGGAGAGTGGGAGAAAGGGAGGGAGTTAGAGAGAGGGAGGGAGAGGGAGAGAGGGAGATAGGGAGAAAGGAAGGGAGAGAGAGAGAGGGAGAGAGTGGGAGAGAGGGGCGGATAAAGGGGAGGGAGAAATGGAGGGAGGGAGGGAGTGGGGGGAGAGAGGGAGGGGAGAAAGGGAGGATAAAGGGGAGATAGGGAGAGAGGTGGGAGGATTGGAGGGATGGAGGGAGGATATAGTGGGAGGATGAGGTGGTTTATAGGGTTGGGGGTTTTAGGGAGGGAGGGAGGGGTGGGAGGTGGGAGATTGAGTGAGAAAAGAGGGGTGGGAGGAGAGGGAGGAGAGAGGGAGAGGTGGGAAAGAGGGAGGATATGGGGAGGGAGGAGAGATAGTGGGAGGAGAATGGTGGGAGAGAGGGAGGGGAGAGGGAGGGGAGAGTGGGTTATAGGGTTTAGGGTTTAGGGGAAAGGAGTGGGGAGAAGGAGGGAGAGGGGAGAGAGAGAGAGAGTGGGAGATAGAGTGTGTATAGGGTTTAGGGTTTTGGGAGAGAGGGAGAGTGGGAGAGAGAGTGAGTTTAGGGTTTAGGGTTTAGGGAGAGAGGGAGAGTGGGAGAAAGGGAGTTAGAGAGAGGGAAGGAGAGGGAGAGAGGGAGATATGGAGAAAGTGAGGGAGAGAGAGAGGGAGAGAGTGGGAGAGAGGGAGGGAGAAAGGGAGAGAGTGGGAGAGAGAGTGGTAGAGAGGGAGGGAGACAAAGAGATATAGTGGGAGAGAGTGGTTATAGGGTTAAGGGTTTAGGGAGAGAGGGAAAGTGGGAGAGATTGGGAGAAAGAGAGAGTGGGATAGAGGGAGAGAGTTGGAAAGAGGGAGAGAGAGATAGAGGGAGAGAGAGAGTGGGAGAGAGGGATGGAGATAGAGAGACATAGGTAGGGAAAGAGGGAGGGAGAGAGTGGGTATAGGGTTTAGGGTTTAGGGAGAGAGGTAGGGAGAAAGAGAGGGAGAAAGGGACATAGGGAGAGAGAGAGTGAGAGATAGAGTAGGAGAGAGGGAGGGAAAGGGAGAGAGAGTGGAAGATAGAGTGTATGTATTTTATCTACTACCTTGATGGTTTGTAAAGGTTCTTGTCATTCCAAAATGTCAACATGCTAGTGTTGTGGAAGACTGTGTCGACTGCAAAGGAAATGCATGCTCTATTTCCTTCCCCTACTAGGAAATGACTATGTATTAGGGTCGTTTGTTGTATGCCTAAGTGGAATTTTGTAAATCATATATTTGATAGAAATTATTGAATGATAATATCATGCATATTGTGTACACTTTACGTGTATTCAAGTGTATACTTTACAACTTATGTGTATACTTTGTAACTTATGAGTATTCCAATGTATACTATACGATCTAGATGTTTTAATGCATATACTTCATATTCATGGGTGTAGTTCATGACTTAAGTGTATTTGAGTAAATGAATCACTTTTGTAAATCCTATATTTGATAGCAATTATTGAATGATAATATTATGCATATTGTGTGTACTTCACGTGTATTCAAGTGTATACTTTACAACTTATGTGTATACTTTTTCACTTATGTGTATTCTAATGTATACTTTATGACCTATGTGTTTTAATTCATATACTTTGTATTCATGTGTGTAGTTCATGGATTAAGTGTATTTGAGTAAATGAATCAATTTTTCACTTACTCACGAGGAACAAAACAAATCCTAAACCCCTTTGCACCTTTACATCGCATCCATCTGACCCTTTTTTCATCAACTGAAAACTTGACACTACAAGAAAATTTCTTAGATATATCAAAACCAAGAGAGATTATTGTAGAGGGTCCCAACATGATCCCATAGCCTTGGATAAAGGGTCTATAAGTATCATGGTTTCAAAGAAATAGCCCTTCAAAGATTGTTGTCTTTTAGCACTTTGGACTCTTAAGGGAAATCATTGGTCCAATGTAGCTCGAAGTGATTGAACATATTTGGATGGAAAAGAGGACCCTACTTAGCATAAATGCACCCATATATATGTGTTGGAATAGTCTTTTTGGTTGTATGAGTTGCAGAACGAAAGATGCACCACTTTGCAACTTTACACTACTTACATTTGACAACTTTTTCCTCAACTGAAAACTCATCACCATGGGAAAATTCTTCCGAGATAGAAAAAGTTGAAAGAGGTTATTGTAGTGGGTCCCAACTCAATTCCATAGCCTCAGATGGAGAGTTTATAAGCATCATGGTTTCTAGGTAATTTCCTCTCAAAGATTGCTACCTTTTAGCACTTTGGACTCTTAAGGGAAATCATGGGTCTATGTAGCTTGAAGTGATTCAACATGTTTTGGTGCAAAAGAGGACCATGCCTAGCATAAAAAAACCCATCTGGATGTGTTGGAATAGTTCGTTTGGTCATACGAGTTGCAAAATCAAAGTTACATCACTTTGCAACTTTACACTAGCATTTGACAACTTTTTCCTCAGATGAAAACTTGTCACCATGGGAAAATACCTCATATTTAAAAAAATCAAGAGATGTTATTGGAGAGGGCCCCAACATGATCCCATAGCCTTGGAAAAAGAGTTTGTAAGCATCATGGTTTCTAAAAAATAGCCCTTCAAAGATTGTTGTCTTTTAGCATTTCAGCCTCTTAAGGGAAATCATCGGTCCAATGTAGCTCAGAGTGATTCAACATATTTGGGTGCAAAAGAGAACCATACCTAGAATAAATTTACCCATAGAAATATTTTGGAATAATTTGTTTGGTTGTACGAGTTGTAGAGTGAAAGTTGCACTACTTTGCAACTTTCCACTGCTTGCATTTGACAATTTTTTGCTCAACTAAAAACTCGTCACCACAGGAAAACACTTTGAGATAGAAAAAAATGAAAGATCTTATTATAGAGGGTCCCAACACAATCTCATAGCCTTTGACGAAGAGTTTGTAGCTATCATAGTTTCTAAGAAATAGCCCTTCAAAGATTGCTACCTTTTAGCACTTTAGACTCTTAAGAGAAATCATTGGTCTAATGTAGCTTAGAGTGATTCAACATATTTGGGTGCAAAAGAGGACCATCCTTATCATAAAAGTACCCATCCAAACGTGTTGGAACAATCTATTTTGTCATATGAGTTGCAGAATGAAAGTTGCACCACTTTCCAGCTTTACATTGCTTGCATTTGACAACTTTTTCTTTAATTGAAAACTTGTCACCATGGGAAAACACCTCCAAGATAGCAAAAAATGAGATTTTATTTTAGAGGGTCCCAACACTATCACATAGCCTTAGATGAAGAGTCTATAAGCATCATGGTTTTTGAGAAATAACCCATCAAAGAAAACTATCTTTTAGCAATTTGGACTCTTGAGGGAAATTGTCGGTCCAATGTAGCTCAAAGTGATTCAATGTATTTGGGTGAAAAATAGGACCATTCCTAGCATAAAAGTACCCATTTGGGTGAGTTGGAACAATTTTTTTGGTCGTACGAGTTGCAAAATGAAAGTTGAACCACTTTGCAACTTTACTTGCATTTGATAACTTTTTCCTCAGGTGAAAACTTGTCACCAAAGGAAAACACCTCCAAGATAGCAAAAACTGAGAGAGGTTATTGTAGAGGGTCTCTAAATGATCCCATAGCCTCAACAAAAGAGTCTATAAGCATCACAGTTCCAAGAAATATTCCTTCAAATATTGTTGTCTTTTAGCACTTTGGAGTCTTAAGGGAAATCGTCAGTACAATGTAGCTCAAAGTGATTCAGCATATTTGGGTGTAAAATAGGACCATTCCTATCATAAACATACCCATAAGAACATGTTGGAATATTCCATTTTGTCATATGAGTTGCAGAGTGAAAGTTGCACCACTTTGCAACTTCACACTATTTGCATCTAACTACTTTTTCCTCAACTAAAAACTCATCACCATAGGAAAATTCTCTCGGGATAGCAACAACCAACAGAGGTTATTGAATAAGGTCTCAACATGATTATGTATCCTTTGATAGAGAGTCTATAAGCATCATGGTTTTGGGGTAATATCCCGTCAAAGGTTGCTGCCTTTTTTCACTTTGGACTCTTAATGGAAATCGCCGGTCCAAGGCAACTTAGAGTGATTCGGCGTGTTTGGGTACAAAAGAGGACCATTCCTAATGTAAACGTACCCATATAGTATTCCTAGTTTTCTTAATGATGCATTATGGTTAGCAACATTCATTGTTGTGCATTATGATAATACAAATTGCATGTCAAAGGTCAAAATAACATGCATGTCATGGAGTTGTATTTGGTTTTTTTAATGGTAGTATCACACTCATTTGGTATGTTTAATGGTTTCATCATGCTTGATTGATGTCTTAATTGTTAATCATGATTATTTTATAGATTTAACATGAACAATATAATGAACATGCATCTCGTTTAGTTGTAAGGACTTTGTTTGAAGCTTGCATCAAACCCCTATGGTTGAAAGATATTGATTCTTACTCAAGATGATTGTATACCCTTTACATGCTATTAAGCTCAAATGAACATTTAATGACATTGATTTTTATCAATATGATTATATTACCTTCGAATTAACTTCTTTTGAAATAAAAATTAGTTGCACACTTCATTACACAAGTTCAAAAAACAAAACAATGTCAAATGTAAATTCATTCAATAGAGCTTGGAATCACGGGTATTCTCAAATTGAGTGTTTGATAAAAAAATGTATTGGTAGAAATGTATGAAAAATGTGATACAATAGAAAATGAAATGAATTGTTTGAAAAAAATCCTCAAAGAAATAGATGGATTACCAATTGTAATTCATAAGTTTTATTAAAATATAATTTTGTTAATCTATAACATATATTATCAATCATAACTTTAAACCATTCTAAGATAATTATACATTCCATTTTAAAAATTCAAACTAGAAATACATGCACATGAGGAACAAATTAGATCAAATATCAATTCTTATATATCAAACTATAGAATAACTGTGTTTGTGCATATACAAATTTGGCATATGCCTACTTGGAACAAGTTTTACAAAATGTGGCATATATGCTATCTCAAGATCAATCAAACCTTAAGTACATATTAATCTATATCATATCCTAATCCTATGTTGGACCATCAAAATTGAGCCTCCTCAAAGAAGTTAGTTGCTCCAAATTTTCCTGCACAATAACATTTCAAACCACAAATTAGATTAATTATGTGAATGGTTGACAAGATAGACTAGTAAATAGAAACTTATATACCATCATTTATAAACTAAAAATTTAACATTTAAATCACTATAAATGTACTATATTATATCAATAATGCAATTTTTTTTTACCTCAAGTCTTACTCTCTTTTCTGCAAGATAGTCTGAATATGATTGTTCCTTAGGACGATTGAGAGTCCTAGTATAAAGTAATGGTCTCACACTCATCACAGTGCTAAGTCGAGCATAGGATTATAAAAAATAAAATAAAAATGATACAAATTAACATATAATTGTTAACAAATAATCATATCTACTAATCACATATCTACTCCTATCTAAATGTAAATGATCTACAATATAAAATAAACACATACCTGCTATGATGCTATGAAACTAGATGGGATCATAGTGGATATTGAATCAACTAAGATGGTTTCCTATATAAAAACTGACAAGAATGTAAATGCATATGCACATATAATTATAACGTCGAGAATAGAAAAAAATATATACCTATTGTGCAACTTCATCCAATGGGTCAAACCCAGCCAACAGGGTTGTATAAGAACTAGGTTGCTACATAGAAAGACAAGATTACATTAGATTATCAATATATGTAGTACATGTGTATTTAAACATAATAGATTTCAAAAATTAACATCTAAAATAATAATTGAAATAATTTACCATATACTAATTATTCTCTAGGAAAAATGAAATGGCAATATGCATAGCCTCCTACACTTCCAACATCTGCTCCTTTGTTAACAATTGTTAAAAATTCCAGCACATAAACATATATTAGTACAAATATCTCTCATAAAATATGAAATAATTTACATAAAAAACACTATGAAATTACCTTAAGTCTTACCGGTTCTCCCATATTATCCCCGATAGTTGATGTATCTCTTGCCAATGGTCCACTCCATGCTTTATCAACTCCTACATTCAACATATCATGAACCTCATAGTTGGATTTGTTTGTGGAGGCCTGAAAACCATCAGAGAGGTCCCAAACATAAATTTTTTCATGTCATGCAACAATGAGGCACACAAATATGCCTCGAAGAGGATGGTGTACTAGTGGGAGCTAATGACTATGCACTAGTGGGAGCTGATGTAACATGTGCACCACCATCATGCTGGGATGTATTAGTTGCAACACCATCGTGATGGGATGCACCATCAAATGGTTGCACAACATGATGGACCTACGTGACCAAATGATCACTCAATGAATGTAACACATAAATGCTTAGGGTCCCTACATCTACAACAATCTTAGGGTAAGGTAGTGGAGTCAGGGCAGCAATAGGCAGAGGAGGATGAATTGGATTGACTCAATGTGCTCTAGGTCTATCTTATGGCATCCCTCTACCAACACCCTAGAAATCTCACATGTCAAAGTAATTGACATGTTTCCCTAGCACAAACTCAACATATAATTTTTGGAGAAAATACTGAGCCCAATATGAAGATTGTTTTTGGGTCGTTTATCAAAAACCATCCACCAACATCTCCAAAAATTATCTAATATGCCTTTATAGGTGCACCATTTAATTGAAAATTTTAGTTTCTGCACATTAATAGGCCATATTGTTCTCTGATCAATGAATAAATGGGTTAATTGGGATTTCTCAATATCAAGTGCCTTCACATCATCATATGATAACCCATTGGCATAAAATTTTCTTTGTTCTTGTCATCACTATGCAAATCTATTATGCTGATTTTCCAAAGTTTCAACATTTGAAATGATTGTTTCCAAAGTGTTTTTCATGTATGATAGCTCATCGAGTGTCTCATAGATTCGACATACCTTTTTTAATTGATCTAAATTTCTATGAATAGACTCGTGTATAGTTGGAACATTTTGATTTGGAAACTAAATTTGTTGTGAAGGAGGATTTGGAGGGTTTTCATTTTGTGCAGGGTTAGGGTTTTCATCTTATGGAAGGTTAGGATTTTCATATCAATCCATTTTAAACCTATCAATTCATAAAAAATTTCAAAATTACCAATGATTTTAATGCAATAAAAAATATATCAAATTTACCCTAGTTTTGACTAAAATTAGGAAAAACAATGCAAAATGAATATAAATTGAATAAAACTTGAAAAATCCAAACATACTATAGAAATTTGATAGATTTTGAGAAAATTGACCTTTGGTGAATGAATATCCGAGTTGCATATTAAAAAAACTCATGCACAAAGAGATAAAATGAGCACTTGAGTTTTTCTTTTTTGATTTATAACATAGGAAACTAATATCTATTTCCTTATTTATAGTTTTTTTAAAATATGGTCAGGTCCAGGACCCAACCATATTTAACTGGCGGCAGTTTTTTTGAAATGTATAATATAATATATAACATATATTATATTATAATATAATATATTATTATATATATTATATTATAATATAATATATTATTATATATATTATATTATATATAATATAATATTTTATAATAACATTATATTATATTATATTTAAATAAAATATTACAAAACCTAGTTCAAAAGAGCATACTAGCAGGAAAGAACCAGGAAGAAAACCTCTGGTTATAGCTCAATTAGATACAAGATTTAGACAAAATCATCCCAATAATAGGGGCCATAGCATGGTTTTACAAAGTCATTAAATCAATAATATATCAAAATTACAACCCACCAAGACTCATGAACACTACAATATATGACATATCTCATGCTATCACTGTTACCCATTTTTCACCTACGGGCTCAATCAGGCAGGGTAACCCATGTTTTCAGGGGTTCTCGAAGACAAAATGAAGGAACACTTGCATCAAGATCACTTTTTCTAACTTGTTTGATTCTTGTGCAGATGCAAGGGAAAATGATGTTTTAATTCGGCACATGGATTAAATGTGGCTCCTAAGAGGGTTGAGCCCAGTGTGCAGGTCTTCAGTTTGGGGTTGGGTTTCTTTTTTATGTTTTGGCTTGTCTTTTCCCTCTTTCCTTTTGCTTTCTTTTTTCCTTTTTCCTTGTTTTGTCGAGGGCCAAACCGGACCGAAACCAAACTTGGAACTTTTCAAAAGGTTCCGGTTTCTATTTTTAATCCGGTTCCGACCCCGCTTCCGCCTTTTTTGTTTTTGTCGGGCCCCTTTTCCTTTGTTTCCATTGGAGGCAGAAACAGACCTAAACCAAACTTGGAACTTTTATGAAAGTTCCAGTTTCCATTTTAGTTCCGGATCCGATTCCGGTTCCGTGCTCGTGTGCGTCTTGTTCTCTTCTTTGGCCTTACGTTTTACCGTAGGGTATTTTTTCCCTTTCTTTTCTTCCTTGTCCTTTTTCCTCCCTTTCCTTTGTCAGAGGTAGGTTCGGGTCGGAATCCGAACTTGAAACCTTGTGAAAGTTTCAGTTTCGGGTTTGTTTTTGCCCCACCCCCGCTTTGTTTTACCCGGGATTAGACTCAGTTCAGATCCCACCTTTCTTTCATTTGCCTTGTGCATTTTCTTTCTTTTTCTGGTGGGCCCAGGACCTGGTCGAAACCTGAACTTGGAACTTTTCTAGGGGTTAGGTTCCTATTTCTGGATTTGGTCATGGTTCCGATTCCGCTCTTTTCTTTGTTTTCCCCCGTTTTGGTCCCGATCTTGGTCTCGGTTCCGGTTTCGTCTTGGCCCCGCCCCTGTCAGTTTTGAGAAGTCTCAGTGAAAAAGAGTGCCTTCGCCAGGAGATGAGGATATTTCCTTCAGCGTATGTCTTGCCGAAGGATGAAGGAATCACCGAAGACAAAAGAAAGGCTGCACCAAGACTTGAAGCTTTTGCAGTGATGTCTTGGCGACCGGCGACCGACAAGGATTATGCCGATAGTGTTTCATTGGGGAGTTTGGCATGGGTCTCAGTGAAACAAAAAAGAAGCTTTCCAAGAGAAAAGTGTTCTTGCCAAGATTTTTCACCGATGAGGTGAACTCTTGCCAATGAAAAGGGTCTCGGCCAAGGAAAACAGCTTCGCCGTGATGTCTTGGCAAAGGCCACATGTCTCCCCGACTATGTATGTGGTGGTTCATCAGCGAAGCTAGGTGATATCAGCGTAAAGTCATGCCGAGCCCTCTTGGTCTTACCAATAGTGTACAAAATGGTTTTGTTTCGGCATGAGTTCACTCTTGTCTTGTCAATTGGTGGCGGAGGGATGTGCTCATTGGTATAGGTTGGGGTGATCACCGTAAGGTCTCAGCGAGTCACCTTCGGTCTCGCCGATGGAAAATATTGAAGGATCCCTGTCGGCGTAACAATTGCCTTGTCTTGGCAACTTTGAATGCATGAGGGCTTTCGGTATAACTTTGCAGTCTAAGTGAGGTCTCCCCAACGGATGGAAGCTATGGTGACATACTTGGAATAGGTAGACTCATTGGTGGGAGATGCATTATGTCTCAGCGACCTGAGAGTGGTTGAGATCTTTCGGGATAACAGGGTGCATTCTATATGATGTCTTTCCGATAGGGGAATGTCATAGCGATGGAAAATGGATGGACTCATCGGCAAGATAAGGCATGTGTCTCGGCGACTGAAGCATGTGTCGGTATGACTAGAGGCACTCGGTATAGGGTCTAGCCGATAGGTTGATATCTTGCCGACGACAGGAAGCCTCGGTATAACATTCTAAGTTGGAGAAAGTTCTCCCCGACTTGGTCTTGTCTAGCCGAAGATGAAAAGAGCTCGAGAGTGGCATGCATTCAGGGTGACATCAATCAACTCCTGCAGATGAGGAGGGCCTCGGGGTAACGTTTTTCCTTCGGTAAAACGTCTCACTGACACATGGATGTCTTGGCGACTACAAAGGAGCTCAAGCCCGGAAGAGAAGAGTGAGCTCGGGGTGAATGAAATGGGCTCGCCAATAGTATATTTCCTGCGACATGAGCTCTCAGCGATAGCTCTATGTTATGCCGATAGGTTGCAGAGAATAGAATTGCATCAGTGAGACACTTTTAGTGTCTCGCCGAGATGCAATTCTTTTCGGAAAGGGCTTTGACCGCCTACCGAGCCTGCGTGGAAAACGCTCGACCAACCATGAGGAGCTGAGACGAACCGTGGTAGTCTGGTCAGAGTGTAGAATGCCAACACAGGATGAATGTAACCAGAATCACGATGAACTCAATAACATTCAAGGCGTTCGGCCGAATTAGCTCAACAGGACACGAGGATCAGAAATGAATGCGGTGGTTGTTGCTAAAAATATTAAGGCTTCTATGAGGGTAACTCTTCACTGACAGACACCGACATGGACATGGAGGGTTCTGCATTTATTTCAATCAAAAGATCTATGGTAGGTCTTTGTGAGCCCGATATTTTTTGTAAGCCCTAAGGGGCCGAGATATTTTCTGTATATTAGGCATTTTTGGGCCTTTTTATAAGGGATTTCGAATGTATGCTCCTTTGAAGTTTGTGACTCTTTTGTAGTCCTCTCTCAGACTAGCAGGCTTCTGTAATTCAACTTGGAACATAATATACAAAATCTGCCTTGGTTACCATTGATGATCCATGTTTTGCCTTCTGATTCTTGTGAAGTATTGTGCATTCTTTAGTGATTCATTGAGCTACTTAGTGAAATTTTCTCTTTGCTTATAGCTTTTGTTTCATGTCATGCCTTTCTTCGCAGAAGTAGTATCATGTAGGTTGCAAACTGTGTTTACTTGATCTTGCACATGATCTTCTAGTTCGTGAAAATCTGCCTTTCCTTCTTGAAGGTGCATGTGCATGTCAAACCTGTTTGTATGCGTTATCTACAGGATCTTGTTGTGCAGTCTCATGGATGTCACCAGTATTCAAGTGTAGCTCAAGTATCTCACTATTCCTGTCATTTCGGTGTATCACCCTAGTGTAGTTCTTTAATTTATGTATCTCTTCCCTCTTTCCCCTCAAAGAAACAATAGTTTAGGTGATACCCAAAGGAAGTCGGCCTTCTCTAGAGGTTCATTTTAGTTATAGGTGACCCATAGCCTTGAGATGATCCCATGTTGCTCTAGAATGCTTAGTTTTTGTAAACTTTGCACAGGGTGCAATTCTAGGTGAGAACAATCACCATATAGAATAACATGCCAGACTCCATTAGCAAAACTCTACCTCTCATAAGACTATTATAGTGTTTAAATAAAATTGATCTTTTGTAGATCATTACATAGAAACCCTATCACCCTGCCTTCATTTTTAACTAAATTGCTAATGTCAAAATAGAAAGATTTTTTTTATGAATAGTTAAACACCCTTGTTTCCTAGATTAACCGAGTTTTCTCCTTGACCTTCAACAGCTTGCAGTTGAATCTGACTTGCAGCCTATGCCTATGAATGCACTATGATATTAATGTCTAAAATTTGCATGTTCAACCTTTTAATATGATTATTTGGCATGTAAACTACTTGTTGTAGACCTTTAACACACTAGTGAGATAGAGGAAAATAAAGTGTGTGATATTTCCTTTTGAAGCTATCAATCTCCTCCTTGTCGAAATCAAAATGAAACCTGCTCAATTCTTGATACAAGTAAGCTGAGGAGCCTCTGAGAAGAGAGAGTTTGGAAGCTTCATAGGTGTCAATATATCACTACTTGTGGTAGAGATAGTGTCTAGGAAAAATGCCACCAATAAAACCTTTCGCATGAGTAAGATCATAACCTTGGACACTCTGCAACAAATCCCCATATTGTAGATATTTTTCCTTCACAATTTTGTTAGCAATAGACTGAAGAAAGTTGTAATTTTGAAGTAAGTCCATCGCATTTGATATTATAATATAATATAATCATAAAATATAATAAATTTGATATTATATTTAATATATAATATTTAATATTATAATATAATATAATATTATAATATATTAAATATATTATGATATAATATTAAATTAACAAACATTAGTATAATGTTTTTTAATTTAATCTGTATATGATAAATATATTAAAAAATTATTATAATATATAAAATTAAACAATTGGTCAGGGCTGACCCGATAGAATTATAAACTCTAACTTAAACTAAATGGATATTCGTTGAGAATCAGATATCTATTTTAAAATGGATATCCATTTAGAAATGGATATCTATTTTGGTTTGGTATTACCAAACCAAATGGATATTCTACTTGGGCTTGCAAAAATTCAAAGGCATGAATTTTAAATTTTTGGGCATGTTAAAAATTCCTTTTTTCACATCGCCACTTTTTAGATCCCCATGATCTTGCACAGACCCATGTGGCAGATGAGTATGAGGAAGAAAATCATGCAGATGTAGATACGAGTGATCAGGATTCTAGTCTTGTTGGAAATGTAGATGATTATGATGGTGTTTTGTCACCTTAACTTGTTAGCTTGTCACCTAAACTTTTTTTATATGTATGGTGTAATTTATTATCAAATGTAATAAAGATTTGAGTATAGGTGTGCTTATTCACTATTTTTTTACTTATACATTTCTGAATGCAATCATTATTATATTGGTACATTGTATACAAGACCTGATATGTTCACTGCTGATTTGAAGTGCATTTAAATGTAGGTTCAATCATTCTTCTTAGTTTTCTTACTTTGGTTGAAATTAATTTTGTTTATTTAGAATATAATATCTTGTATCTCTTATATGTTTTCTACAAGTTAGAATTTTCTAACTTCTCTAGAACTACTAGATATGAAAAGAAGTGTGCCATAGAAAAATGGCCCCTTGTCATTTTCATGGCCTTTTAGGTCTTGTTTCATGGTGTTGGAACTATGTTGCTCTAATTTTATGTTGTAACATGGCTTGAGCATGCTTATTTAGGTAATAAAACTCAAAGAACGACATCTTGTGAAGGTGTTGTAAGAAATTTCTACATTCTTCTAGACTCTATTAGTTACAATTCACCTAAAAATCACCTTTTTACTCATCAACAAGTCGTATTTTGAAGTGTTGTAAAGTCTTTTAACAAGCTTTCACACTCTTATAGGCATAACATTACTATTTATCCCTTTCTCATGCTTTATTTGGCCCCTTTATGCATTCATATGCTTAATTAAGTGTATTTTTGAGTATTACCCTGACAAACAACATTAAATACAACATATTTCCTGACACTTGTTTTTAGGTCCTAGGTGGGACCCATTCTCCATGGGTGGTGAATGAGTCTCCCTTGGCATCAAATTCAAAATATTTTAAATTTCCTTTTGGGATTCTATTCAAAATCACTTGAAGTTGACTTGTTATGAGGTATGAATAGGTAATTAGGGCACAAGCATGTATAAATATGTGATTTTCACTTCATTTTACATCCTCCTACAATCTCCTCACCCATTCAAGCATTTCATCTCATATTTCAAGAATTCAAGAACTTTCAAGCAACCATTGACATTACTTTAGAATTGCATCATCAAGGGTTTGGTAAGTTGATAGCAATTGCATGTTGTTAGTTTATCCTTCCTTTGCATTTCATTATTTTATCAAAGGTTTGATTACCAAAAATAGGGTTTGATCAAGGCAAACCCCTATTCACTAACCTTAAACCATTTTCCCCTATTGCATGTTTGTTTCCAAAACTAGGTATGCAAATTTGACAAGATTTTTGATATTGAAGATTGGTTTACAAGTCAACTAGGTGCTTCAATTCAGCTGAAGTCTATTTTAAGCTTGGAGAGGGTTTTTTGTTCGTTTTTGCAGAATTGACTTCTATAACCCAACAAGTAGACTTTTCCAGATCTGGTGTTGTAAAGTTGTCTCCCAATTTTTTAGAAATTTAGAAGAGCATTGATTCACCACCTGAGGTGAATGAGTCCCACCTTAGGACTGAAAGTCTAAATTTTGTGAAATTCTAGATTCTAACAAATAGAAACGTGTTCCCAACACTTTTTCACTAGGAGGAGGACTACTTCGCCACCCTAGGCGAATGAGTCCCACTGTGAAAAATAATTAAATTCAACTAGCATCTAGAACACTCCAGATTCATCACACTTCATCTAGGTGCACTTAGATTCATCCCTTTCCTTTATGTTCTGCATAATTTCTTCATTTACTTAGTTGTTTGCATATCACTGTGTGTTTTCAAACATAGTGTAGATCTTAGTTTTTCATTTGTGTTCATTCTTCTAGATTAGTCAATTGCTTATAGTTAGCTTCATTTAGGTTAGAAAATGTAACACATAAAATTAAATTAAATGAACCATTAACATTTTTGGCCTACTTCTCTCCTTTTAGGTGAAAAACCCTAGAAGAGTTAGAGAAGCCCTAGGAACTAAAAATCTACAGTTCATTTTGGTGAACCTGATGTTTGAGCACTTTACATTTTTGATTTCATATTGCATCCTAGTTTTCATGTGCATTAACATTCAATTAGTACATTGTTATTTTTTGCATTCTAGGACATTTTATCTTGCATTAGTGAAAACTTCATTTAGATTTCATTCTTGCATTGCATCTCCTTGAAAAAATAGAAATTTTGCATCTTGCATCATTGTTTGCATTTTGTAGGACATTAAAATCATCTTCAAATTTTTGAAAAATACAAAAAAATTGCATACTAGGACTCATTTTCCACCCAGGGTGAATCAGTCCCTCTACACTTTTTCAACATCTTTGTAATCTTTTTAACATTTTTTTGCATTACTGCTTCCTGTTTCTACATTATGTTTTACTTTCCAAAATCTCTATTTTGCATTATTTATTTCCTCTTATTTTATTTGCATTATGGAATTCTCTTTCAATAAGTTTTGGAATTCATTAAATTCATTGGTAGACATGTCCAATTGTGCATTTGGCTATGAACCTAATGACCTTGAACAACCTCATTCTCCTTTAACTCCTCATGATTGTCCTCCACATGAAGTAAACATCATTGGAGAAGATGATGCTAAAATGAACAAGTTCTACAATGATTTCCTTGATAACTTGGAAGCAAATGCAACCTTTTATCCCTCCAGGAGGTCACAAGATCTTCCCACTGCTGCACCCCCTGATCACTTTGCATACTTACATCATAAAGTCACTATAGGACCTATGGTTCCTCCCTCAAGTGGACCTAGTCCCTCTAACCACTCAAATTCACAACCCTTTTATGATCACAAAGTGACAAATACTCCTATCAACCTTGAAACAACATATGGTAAAGGCTTCACCATCTTAAGTACACAAGGTTGTGACACAAAACATGAACATGACATCCATCAACTTCTTGAACAATAATCAACCAAAGCACACACAACATGACTAGGATATCAATATCCTTCTCATCTTGATAGACATCCTCTTCAACCTAGGAGACTTCAGGATTCTGGAAGAGTGATCTTGAATTCTCCTCCTAACTTAAACATTATCCTTCCATGTGAGCAACCATTATCTCCTTCTAATGACAAGGATGTTAGGATCCCTATGGGTCCTCTTCCTCCTTCTATTCATGAAAAAAGTGAATCTAGCAAGTGGAAATGACCTTACAAACTCAAAAAGATTAAGTTTCCCACACATCCTCCACCTGAATGTGAAAGGAGACTTCAACTTCTCTTAAACAAAGTTCTTATACTTTTACCACCTATGAATAGGTTGGTTATTCATCTAAAATACTCTAACATACCATTTTGCAAATATCATCACATCCTTGGACATTGTATTGAAGAATGTCAGACATTGAAGGACATATTGGATAACTATCACTTCATTGATACCGATTGCCTCCTCGTCATACCTTAAAACACTATAATACCCTCATCATGCCATAGTTGTAAAATTCCCTATTCTGACTATTGCATGATCCATTCCCATCACTCACCTCGGCTCATTCTTGTCCTTACACTTTGTGGAAGGCAAGAAGTTGTTAGCCTTGTCCTTGTAATGCATTTGTCTTTGTCTCTTACCTATGTTATTCCTTTTCTTCTTATCCATTTAAGATTGAGAAACCAATAACTTAGTTAATTGTTGACTTACATTTGCATTACTTTTCCCTTTGTCCTTTTTACGTTTTCATGTGTGTATTGTGTTCCCCCATATCATACATTTGATACATCCTCTCTTTGTACACTTCTATTTATATCTCTCTTCTTCTATATGTTGTGCATTGTCTTTTTCACTTTTTATTTTGCATTCTCCTTTTGAGGATTATGCAAAGCGTAGAGACACCCTATGTCTCTTCCATGATTGACCCAAAAGATCCTCTTCTTTTTCACTTTTTTTTGTGTTTTCCTTTTGAGGATGACCCAAAGTGTAGAAATGCCCTATGTCTCTTCCATTTTGACCCACAAGGTCTTTGTCTTTTTCTCTTTTTTTTTTGTGTTCTCCTTTTGGGGATGATGCAAAGCATTGAAACCGAAACGTCTCCTTCATGTTGACCCAAAATATTTTTCATTTTCTTTCACCTCTCTCATTTTCTTTCATTTCACTTGTCTTTTCCTTTTGGGGATGATGCAAGGCATCAAGACCGCAATGTCTCTTCCATGTTGACCCAAAACAATTTTTTTTTTCTTTTTTTTTCACTCTCTTTGTCATTCTCCCAGTTATATTTACTTTGGGGAATGATGACAGTTATATGCTCTTTCATAAACACATTGCAACAACGAATATACTGACCCCAAATCCATAGATCCGTTATGTGTTTGGTGTGATTTCTTTTCTGGGGGTCAATTCCCTTTCTTTTTTTTTCATTTTTCCTTAACATGATGTAGCCTAGCTTCAAAACATATGACTTGGCATAGGGCTTTCCAAGTTAGCTCTCATGTATTGTTTTTTTTTTTTGCATTTTCTTTTCTTCTCTACTTTGAAGTAATTTCTCACAAAACAATGTGTAGCAATTCCTTTAAAGTGGGGGGTATACATTACCATCAATTCATTTGCATTCTTGGTTCCTAGTGCAACTTTGTCGTTTATGTGAGTGTTTGTCACTTTGTGGATGACATTAGGTGTGATGTATTTCATAAGTGTGATATTTCTAATCATATTACATTGCTCTTGGTGGCCTGATGCAATGCACTGCATCCCCTAAGTTGTGAATATACTATTCCTTGATTGGTCATCTCTTGGAGAAATTAGACACAATGTTCCCTAAGTGACTGACCTTGCATGAACTAAACATGACTATGGTACTTTGTCCTTTTGTTCATAGCATTTGTTTCCTTGTGGTTGCTTGTTAAAGTTATCAACAGGTATAACTTTGGCATGGTTGAGTGGGAAGCCCACCTAGCAGCATGACTTTTCCCCATAGCCACTTTTGTGTTTGTGTGTGAATACCAACTAGCATATGTATTTTACTTTTGGGCTTTCTCACCCCACAGACAACTAGTTTTGTGGCCCTAGAGTGAGTACATTTGGGACTTCTCACCTGGTGGACCATCCTTTGTTCTGTCGCCCTAGAGTGAGTACACATTCTCTTTTTCACCTGATTCATTTCAATACTTGTGTGTTCCTTTGTTCTTATGCTTAGTTTTCCATGGGATCTTCATCCTGGGGGCTTGATCATCCCTCTTGACTATTGTATTCCATCATGTTAACCTAAGTGCATTTGAACCCTCTTCTCAATGTTCATGGCTACTTTAGTGTGAGTTTGAAGCAAGTTCATCCTCTCACTAAAGTGGGGGCTGAATGTGCCATAGAAAAATGGCCCCTTGTCATTTTCATGGCCTTTCAGGTCTTTTTTCATTGTGTTGGAACTATGTTGCTCTAATTTTATGTTTTAACATGGCTTGAACATGCTTATTTGGGTACTAAAACTCAAAGAATGACGTCTTGTGAAGGTGTTGTGAAGTGTTGTAAGACATTTCTACATTCTTCTAGAATCTATTAATTAAAATTCACCTAAAAATCACCTTTTTACTCATCAACAAGTCCTATTTTGAAGTGTTGTAAAATCTTGTAACAAGCTTTCATGCTCTTGTAGGCATAAATTCACTATTTATCCCCTTTTCATGCTTTATTTGGCCCCCTTATGCTCGCATATGCTTAATTAAGTGTATTTTTTAGTATCATCCTGACAAACAACAGTAAATACAACATATTTACCAACACTTGCTTTTAGGTCCTAGGTGGGACCCATTCTCCATTGGTTGTGAATGAGTCCCCCTTGGCCTTAAATTCAAAATATTTTAAATTTCCTTTTGGGATTTTTTTCAAAATCACTTGATGTCGGCCTATGATGAGGTATGAATAGATAACTAAGGCACAAGTATGTATAAATATGTTATTTTCACCTCATTTTACATCCTCCTACAATCTCCTCACTCATTCAAGCATTTCATCTCATATTTCAAGAATTCAGGCATTTTACAAGATCCTTTCAAGCACTATTCAAGAACTTTGAAGCAACCATTGACATTACTTTAGAATTGCATCATCAAGGGTTTGGTAAGTTGATAGCAATTGCATGTTGTTAGTTTATCATTCCTTAGCATTTCATTATTTTATTAAAGGTTTGATTACCAAAAATGGGGTTTGACCAAGGAAAACCCCTATTCACCAACCTTAAACCATTTTTCCCCATTGCATGTTTGTGTGTAGACCTAGGTATGCAAATTTGACAAGATTTTTGATGTTGAAGATTGGTTTCCAAGTCAACTAGGTGCTTCAAGTCAACTTAAGTATGCTTCAAGTCAACTTCAGTCTATTTCAAGCTTGGAGTGGGTTTTTTGTGTGTTTTTTGTAGAATTGACTTCGACAACCCGACAAGAAAAATTTTCCAAATCCGGTGTTGCATAGTTGTCTCCTAACTTTTCAAAAATTTGGGAGAGGATTGATTGCCCACCTATGTTGAATGAGTCCCACCTTAGGACTGAAAATATGATTTTTTTCAAATTATGGATCTCGATAGATAGAAACTTTTTCGCAACACTTTTTCATTGGGAGGAGGACTAATTCGCCCCCCTAGGCGAATGAGTCCCATTGTGAAAAATCAATAATTTCAATGAGCATCTAGAACACTCCAGATTCATCACACTTCATCCAGGTGCACTCAAAATCATCCTTTTCCTTTCTGTTCCGCATAATTTCTTCATTTACTTAGTTGTTTCCATATCACAATGCATTTTCAAACATATTTTAAATCTTATTTTGCATTCACTTTCATTATTCTAGATCAGTCAATTGCATTTAGTTAGCTTCATTTAGGTTAGACAACATAACAAATAACATTAAATTGAATGAACCATTAGCATTTTTGTCCTACTTCTCTCCTTTTAGGTGAAAACCTTAGAAGAGTTAGAGAAGCTCTATGAACCATAAATCTATGGTTCAAGAAGAAATCAAGGTCTAAAGGTATCAAATAGTGCAACAAGATACCTATGAAAGTAAACAACTCATTAAAATCCTATCAATAAATTGTAGTCATTTATTTGATATTTGGATAGCTTTAGTTTGTAATACAACTTCTAGCTTCAACATGCATTGAATATGCTTGTGTGAAGGAAACAATAATGAACATATATGATTTAATGATACATATAGATATCTTCACATTAGGTGAAAAAAATATTTAAACTATACTATTAAACAATTTGTGTCAAAAGACAAGTAGAATTCCCTATCATGCTCCCCCTTATTGTTATGTTGCCCTTAACTTTAGTACTGTCATGTTGTTCTGGATCATGCTATGTTTTATTGCTTCAATTCTCCCCCTTTGACATCAATGGAAAGGGTGCTAAGTCAATTAACCACTTGACTTAAATCTCCTAATCAACTTGTAGTGCTTCTCCCCTTGTCTACCTCCCTGCATTGTACCTAGTAGTTAATGTTGCTTCATTTTCCACCAGCTTTTGATTTTCTTCAGCCAAATTCTTTCTTACATCTTAGGAAAGCATTGCAACATGCACAATTAATGTTGTGGCCTCTATTGCTGATGTATTCTTCAATGTTTTTACTAGTGCCCCTCCTCTCATTTCTTCAACCAACTCAAGAAATTTTGGCTTTTGAGTCCTTGGGTCTACTCCCCACATAGCCAATACCTTGGAACTAGGATGGTACCTAGATCTTGTTATTGCTTGATCCACCTCAAACTTTGAAGAAACTACAACGTCCTTTTGGCTTCTAACTTGGTCAATCAAAAATGTAGAATGCAAATCTAAGTTCGGAAGCAAATTAATACCACTTTCCTTTACTATCTTTCTCACTTCCTCAATATTGGAACCTCCAAAATTTACCCAGTTCTACCACCTCAGAAAAATTTAAAACCAATAAGTGAACCCTTGTGTTACTTGAACATTCTCACTAGAAATAAAAAAATAACCCATTTGGTTTGATTGACATTGAAAACCCCATACAGTTCCAAATATTTAAGAAATCATCATATATGCTTAACTAAGATGTGTCTAGTGCCTTTAAATTCATAAAAATTCATTACTACACCCCAGTGGGAGTAGTTGTTCAGCTATAAGGTCCATCAGTGGTATGGCGGGGTAGAAAATAAGATGTAACCAAATACCACTATACCACAACATTCATAAAAGATGTGTGTGAGATGGTAGTGACAAGTCTCTTGAGTATAGAAGTACATCACTACCTTGTGACAATCAGTGACTACATAAATAAAAGTTGTGGTATGGTAGTATGATCTCAACCTAACTATCAAAGGTTAACTCGTTGTGCCATTGTGAATAAACAATGACATTAAAATAACATGCAACAGGAGGTGTTAAGTTATGTAACCTACTATCCCATGATCAACAATCTGTAAAGAAAAAGTAAGTGTTTGGTATGGTGATATGAAGCTATATAACCTGCCACCCGGCTATAAACATATTTTAAAATTTTAAAAGGTACTTGCGGTATGGCGGTATAAGGATGTATAGCCCACTATCCCACAATGAACAAACTACAACATAAAATAAGCATGCATTATGGTGGTATGAGAACCACAACTTTGCAGTAGAAAATTGATAACATAAATAAAGCTCACAGTATAGTGGGATAGCCTAAATAAGTATATTACGTGACACCACCATCCCACAATAGTTAAGAGAAGTGATGGAGGTACTATAATACAGGTTGGAAAAAGAATTTATGTCAACTATGACAGTAATTATTTGATTATCATGAACCATTTGATCTTCTAAGATTAACGACATATATTTAAAATTAAAATATGGGAAAATTATGAAATATTTTGAACGTAGTAGACATTAATGTCAAAATGAATGAGTTTAGAAGCAATTATATCTAGAATTCTAAGAATTTTTTTGTAATCATTTACAAAAGGATTGTCATGCCAAGGGCTAAGGATTTTGAGGAAGAAAAGCTCTACAACTACTATATCATCAGGTAAGTGCACAAACACTCTTTGTAAGTAATTCTAAAGCATTTGATTGACTAGGATCTGTAATTAAGGGCTTAGAAAATTCAAAAGTAAAAATTTTACACCATTCCACCTAAGAAGAGTGAACCTGTAGTAAGAAGGAAGAACCCAAGGTGAAGAAAAGGCCTTTACAATGATCCATACTAGAAAATTTACCTGATTCAATAGATAGAGGATTTAAGAAAGTGTTTAGAGACATAGCTCACAATTTTTGAGATGCAATCATTCCCATCCATGGGTGGGATTTGTTTTGGTATTTTATGATAAAAGAGATGGAAAAATCCAAGTGTCAAACCCTTGGAATCTACACCTAGCCAAGATGGTAGTCTTGAATGTCTTTATAGATGTTGAATTCATTAGAGTATTGGCACAAAACTATCATCCAAACACCGGAACCATAAGGATGACAGACGGTTCACCACTGGTGGTATTAACCAAGTCTATCAATGTAGAATGTTTCAAATTGAATAAACAAGCCCTTGCTAAAATTAAATTGCAGAAAAATGAGTAGTACAATAGGTTGAGGAAAACTTATAGGAGTGATGAACTCCCTATGCACATGAAGAAGGGTGAAAATAACATAAGAATACCTATCTCCCCTTCCCACATTGAGCCATTTCCTGTAGGAAAATTTCAAATATATTTTAAGAGAACCTATTTTTCCCTGTGTCAAATTCTTGGAATGGATTCTCAAGAGAAGATGCCAATAGGCCTAGTGATGATGGTCATGAGGATCCAAAACCTTGAGACAAATATTGAGTATAATTTTTCTTCTTTCATTGAGAGAGAATTGCATGAAGAATTTTTGCAAGAGAAGATAAAGACCCCATCATGTTCAAATGTTACTCTTTGGTGTGTCACCTAATTATATATTAGAATAGTGATAAATGGACTAGGAGAATATGTTTGGGAATGGTTTATCAACATGTTAATCAACTTCCTATTCAAACTTGGTGTTATATGTGGGATAATAGATGTAAGAGGAGCAACTATGCAATTTTTTCATGATTATTTTGTAGTAAGAATTATCTTTGTGCTTGGTCATATATCACCAAGGTTACATAACCAATACTACAACTGTTAAGACCCTTGGAATTGAGGCTAGAGAAAGGGCACACCCACAACATTGGTGATTGGTTCTTTTTTCCAAATGTTATAGTAATAAGAGTATATGGATGCCCCTAAGTCCCACATATTTTTCCCAAGTTTGTTCCTCTCTAATTGGCATTCTTAGAGTTTATGTGGAAAATTTTATGGATGGAGAAGGAGGTCATGCATAAAGAAAAGAAAGTTACATTCTTGCCTAACTTGAATTTATGTGAAGAATTTTCCATTGGATCTGATACTCTTGAGGAGTTGCAAATTATTTGAAAACAAGATATTCTTTGGAGTCTTGGGGAGAAAGGGTCTTTGACCACAAAGGCCACATTAATTTTTTGAGGAAAAAAATTCTCACTAAGGCTGGGATCACCAATGAGGTTGATTAAGAGGAGGATGTGATAAGAAAATTCTTGAATCTCCAATAATTATTTTAGAGGAGAAGAAAATGGAAGATATTAAAAAAATTAGAGGAAGAAAAGAGGAAGACAAACATTGATTTATTGGGATTTCATATAGATGAAATAGATCCCCTCAAGAGGATCAACCTAGAGATTGATAATTTTGAGAAATTATATGGTAAATCAACAATAGAGTTGGAGAATCCCACCAAATTACCTACCAAAAGATCAAGTGGAGTTGTAATCTCGGAGCCCCCTCTAGACACAAATTCAATGCAGTATGCCTCTCTAGAATCACCTCTAGAGCAATCAAGTCCCAAGAGACAAAGGGTATAGGAGCCAAATCCACTTGTATCATACAAGATAAGCGAAGAGGTTGGAGATACATAGGAGGTGGCTAGTGTGCTAAGGCACTTAAATGATGATGTTGAAGTCCTCAGCCACTCCAAAAGTATGAAATTGAAGCACACAAGCCAGGGGTGAGGGTGGATATGTATGCATAGGGTGAGAAGGAGATGCATTATGATGAAATAATTATTACAAGGATATGCATGCATAGGGTGAGCAGGAGATGCATGATGATGAAAGAATGATTATAACCTTCAGATTCATGGAGGATGATGAATTTATCAACACCCCAAAATTCAAAGACTTTTGGATTAAAATGAAAATGAAAGAGTTTGAGGAAAGAGTTGAGATAAACAATATGGGTGCCAAGGAATCTCAACATGATCAAATTGTGGCCCAAAATTTCAATGAGTTAAGGATAAATGATGTTGACATTAGTCCACAAGAAGCTAGGAAAATGATGTTGAAAAGCAATATCTTTCTTATACCTAGGATGAATTTGAAAAGGATGTACCTACTTGATAAGGTAAGAAATCAAGAAGACCCCATGTTAATGGTTGAGTTTGATTTAGAGGAAGGCATGAGCAATACATGATATAATCCAAGAAGTGAGACCTTAGCCTTTTGGGATAAGAAGAAAAATATAGAGAAGCCAAAATTGTTGGAAATTATATGAGAAATGAGAGGGAGTGCAATGGTCAAGACCCTCAAAGATAACTTGGCCTTAGAAGTATCTACCATGACTATGAATTCTGCTATGTTCACTCGAGCAACTATCAAGAGTTTAGAGAATAAACTTGTAGAATATGAAAAAGCACAAACAGATATCAATGATGAAGTGAACAGGTTGTTTATAGAGAATGTGAAGCTAAAGCAATAGCTAAAAGGGGAAGGCCCTTCTTAAAGTATTGAAATGGTATTGTACCAGCCCTCAACCCAAAAGACTGATGATGTTTCCACTAATCAAATAGAAGCCTTGAAGCAAGAAATATAAATCTTAAAGAAGTGGAATGAGGAGACCAAAAAGGAAGTAAGGAAACAAATCTATGGAGCATTAGAAAAATTCTTGGAGCATAGAATCAAGATGGTGATAGAGAAGGCATAAATGGTGCATGAATGTTATATTTCCCTATCCCAAGCAGTAGAATAGATGAATGCCCATGCTCTCACTTTGGATCTTTTTTTAAGAAATTGTAACCCATCCAACATACACTAAGCACATTGTGAGAGGTCTTATAGAGAAGTGTGGATGCACCTAAAAATTTAAATCCCATAAATAGGATGGTGAAATTAGCGATTAATGAGTCCTAGTATGTGTTAGGGGAGAGCCAAAAGATCACTACAAGAATATAATCTTTCCATATAGTCAAATAGTGGTTTATGCCTAGGATGCTTGGAGAAGATGATTAGTTAAAATATTTCACCAGTTGGAAAAGTGAGTTCAAACAAGTAGTCCCAAATTGCATTGCTCATTTACAACAAGATCATGATATAAATGTCTATAGTTTTAACTTGATGTTGGATAGGATGATTGCCTTGGATTCTGGATACTCAAAGTTCCTTGCAGAGACTAGAGAATCTTTAGATAGCAGATGGAGAATTCACCTTGCCAATGTATCAGAGATATAGGAATATAAATGGCTCAATGATTATATAGTGTTCAAATGGGAGCATACATATCTGGCTCCCATAGAAGAGTAGGCCTGGTGTCAGAAATTGTGAAGTATCGAGCATTAATGATGTTATCATGGAGATAGGACCTTGCTATATTGGAATTATCATGCGTACCTTACGAGGACTAATATACTTTGCTTTCTTATGAGTGCTTTGGACTTCAACATTTGATAATTTCTCTTCATTTCTTATCTTTCATTACTTTTATGTAAACACATGTAAATAACGATAATTAAGACCTTTTGATTTAGGTAACTAAAAAGACATTTTTTCAAATAAAACAATCTAAAGCTTCTCGCTTTTCTTATCTATCTATAAAATAGAAATCAAGAACGAATCAAAAAATCATTAGTAGTAGGATAATTTTTTTAAGAGAAAAGACTTCTGATACATATTGTCAAATCATTTTGAAGTATATCAATGGAGAAGACGTTATAATTTGGTGGCTAAAATTTTTGTTTTAGTTGTTTGTTGATATTATTGAATACGATTGTGTGGTTGTCTCTAGTTTGATTTTTCTTCATTATTTAGATCAAGTGTATCAAGTATATGTTTTCTTTTTCAAGGAAAATTTGTTGTTTTTGTGTGATATATACATTATTGTTTGTTTGGACTTCAAGAAATGAGGAAAAATAATTTAAGGAACAAATTAGATGATAGTGATCATAATATTGAAATTTCAATGATAGATTATGAGCACTTTTGTAGAGAAAATGTGGCCAAGAATAATGAATATTTATCACATCTTGGTTTGAAAAATAGGAAAGTTGTAAATCCACTAAGTAGTATATTATTTGTTTAATGGTGTTTAATGAAATTTTATAGGCAAGAGCTTTATGTATATAAGACATAATATGATATATTTTTTTGTTTTATAGGAAAGAAAAAGAGTGCAAAGAAAATGCAGAGAAAAAATAAAAGGAAAGAAAAGATAAAGTGTTGCCAACTTGTAGAAGCCAACACATTTGTGATTCAACAAATGCAATTGGTGAAAAGAATAGTTGTGATGATGTGCAACTTGATATAGCACATGGTGATGTGCAACCTAATATAGCACATGGTGATGTATAGCCTGATATAGCACATGGTGACATGCAATTTCATGATAATCTCTTAGCACAAAGTCTAAGAGAGATTATTGAAAAACTTGAGTGAGAAGGAATAGTAAGTTTGTAGATGATTTATTCAAGATTAAAGGATGTTTTTGAAGTGAAATATGTAGAGACCAGTACTGATCTTATAACTACTCATGCCACACATGATGTGACCAAGGAGCATGAAGTTCTAGTTAATGAAATTCATGAAAAGAGACCACTTGCATCTTGTGTGCCTCAGAGTGTACTTGTATCTACAACTTTTGATTGAACTAGTGGATCAGCCAAAAATATTGGTAGTGGTTTAATAGAAGATGTGTCTACTTTTGTCAAAAGAAAAAAAATGAGTCAAGATTTATACAGATCTATAGTGAGGAATGAAAAATAAATAAAATTAGAAGGAAAGAAGCCATTCTTGGTTGAGATATCAAGAGATGGTGAACCCATTAGGCCAAATATTGCAAGGTGGGCCTCCAAGTTGGGTGTAAGATGTAGGGCCCATTTGGATATTTGCAAATCAAATTTTGCAAAGCAAGATCCATGATGTGTGGAAATTGTTATACAAAAAATGGAAAATTCTTTTGAGACTACTGGTAGACAAGTCTCTAGAAAATATTACAAGAAAAAAATGAGACTTTTGATGAAAAAATTTAGATACAATTGCAGAAAAATAATCATGGAGGGAAAAGAGAGGTTAGGCTCCACTCTATCTCCCAAATAGTGGGAGGTATTGAAAGAAAGTATGTGTTCTGAAGAATATTTGACAAAGAGTAATAGAGGCAAGAGATCAAGAGATAATGTGAGGGCTGGATATACATTTGGCTAAGGTAGGTTGCAGGCCAAAATGGACAAAATTGGAATAAGTGTATGGTTTTTTCGTTGAATTTTCATTGTGTTATTTATTTCAAGTTTTTTATTGAACTAACTATATGTTGAAATTTACATTATATTTTAGGTGGAAAATAGTAACAAAGAAGTAGGTGTAGAAGATATCGTCAATTATATGGCAACACTAGATCCTAGTAAATCTAAGAGTAGGATGAAGTGGAAATTTAGTTTTTCAATAGAGATTTCATAGCCATCTGTTAGATTCCTAGTAAGATCCTCTCCTGATCATGTCAACTCAAATGAAGGGTACCAACATGTAATGAGTTGCATTTACGGTCTCATTGAGAAAGTTTTACAGTTGGTTACCTCTGTTAAGCCTATAGTTTCTACATAAAATGAGCATAATTCCATAGATTCAGATGAGGTAAGAGGCTCTATTGATCTCCTTTCTTCTTGATTGGAAATTTTGTATACAAATGCATCTTAATATGTAGATTGAAATCTGAGCATAGGAGAATCCAACCTAGTTTCTTTATTCTTTGAGTGATCTAGAAAATGTTCTTTTGGAAAAATTTATAGCTTTCATTCTTTACTTGACTATTGAATTCTTTGTATATTTTTTTGCATGATGGTTAAACCACATGCAAAGCAATTTTATCAAAGTAGCATGGAAATGAAAATTCCTTGATATCAATAGAGTTGTCGATGTTGATAATGATCATGATGAACTAGACAAGAATGTGCAACACATCCATAGTTGTGTTGAAGTTGAGGTAATATAATAGTTCTTGTTAGTTATCTATCCCAATGTTTTATCATTCTTCACGCTTAAAATGCTCTTTTGGACAAAAATTTATAGTTTTTGCATTCTTAAGTTGTAAGCTAATTTGTCCCAGTGTTTTTTCATTCTTCTTTTGGAAATTTTTTTATAGATTTTTCATTCTTTACTTGACTTATATTAATTTTTACATGATTATTAAATAACATGAAAAGTAATTATATGAAAGTAGAACAAAAAGAAAAAGGCCCTATTAATAGACCTCTCTGCAAAGCTGCATAACTTCATGTCAATGTTGATAGTGATTATGTTGAACTCAGCAAGCATGTGCATGATATTCATAGTAGTAGTGGTGTTGAACTTGAGATGAGTGTTATGAAACCACAAGCAAGTAAGTACTATTCAAGTAAGTAATGGTTGTTTTATTATGTAAATGAGGGTAATCATACCTATGTGATAGAAGCTCGTTAGAATAGTAGTGAAGTTTAATTAGCTAGTATACATAGATTATGGAAATAAGGGAGAACATATAACTTACATATGGACACGTTCTATATCTAACATTTGTTTCATATCAAATAGTGGGAAGTTAACATTTTTTTAATATGTTAGGTGCATGGTTTTAGGTATCCGATTGTCATTTTCTAGTTTCTTATAAATATTTATTGAATATTTATCTATGTGTTACCAAATGTTTTATATCTCAATATAATGTGTATTTTTTTTGTTTTTTGCAAAAATATATTGATAAAATCAGAGAAGGGGATAAAGTTGGGGTGTTGGATGCATTTGATGGTGTTGTTGTTGGCATTGGGCTATTGTACATAGAGTTAAATTGAAAGGAACAAGAGATGCAAATGTAAATAGTTTAAAGGTCACAAGTAACATATCCCTTTCTTATGAAGACAAAATAGATGGATTTGTTCATCTGAAAGAGAAAGAAGGAACCTTCACATGGTGGCCACTAAAGTATTTGCAAAAAATGGCATGGTTGATATTTATCATGTACTAGATATTAGACAGCTTGACCCACAACTTTATGCAGTAGTTTGAATGTGTTGTTCAGGGATATTTATCATGGTGCATTTGCAAGAGTTGGAATTGTTAGACTTTGGCATTTTTTATTAAATATATATAAATCTTACATTTCATCAAAATTGCATTATATTTTTTATTACAGATTACCTTTTTTATCATGATGTTGAATAAATATTTTAACTTCTAGCATGGTGTAGCTTGTTCATATATGTAATATTTTTATTTTCTTTTATGTTTTAATTCAAGTTTAATAATATGTTTGTTTCCGCATTATAAAATTTATGCTATTTAATAAATTATTCATATCATATAAATAAAAATTTACTACTAAACTAGTAGTAAATATAATGATTATGCAATTAATAAACAATTTATCAATATACTACTAATTGACATAAATAAACAAACAAAAATAAATAAATAAAATACCAAATGACAATAATTAAAAATTAAAATGACTAAATTTACTACCAATTAATGGAAATCAGTCAATTAAAATGACTAAATATACTACTAATTGACATCAATTAATAATTAAATTGACTAAATATACTACCAATTGACAAAAATCAGTCAATAAATATGAATAAATATATGGCCAGTTGCAAATTTTTTTTATTAAAATGAATAAATTAATGACTAAATATACTACCAAATTGATCAATCAAAACAGCCAGTAAATGACTAAACATAGTTTAGTCATAAATTTGGTTGCATTATAAATGACCGACAATAAACTATAATGGTCACATGACCAAGCTTAGTCATTTATATGCAATTTTTAGTAGTTTTTTAATCATTTATTGTTGTTTTTCTACTAGTGTTTACTAATGATAACATAATGCAACTAATCAAAGCATCAACTGCTCACATTCTTGCAACAATCTTATCCAACAATAGACATCAATGACAACACGAACTGCTCATACTTACAACAATCTCCCCCATTGTCATTGATGGAAACATATGATGTGAAAAAAACATCAAATAAACAATAGCTTTGAATACCCACACACTCTAACTCTTCACATTGATTCTCCCACTGAATAATTTCTTTTTCACACTGCTCTCTCCCCTTTTTAGCTTATCTTCTTTACTTCTTTCTCTCTCCCTGATAACTTATTCTTTTTGACATGACTCTCTCTCCCCCTTGTTACTTATTTTTTTCACATGACTTCCTCTCCCCCTTTGACATCAATGGAAAAGGACAAAAATGTTTGCATTGTTTATTCTCTTCCTTCGACATCAAATAACTTACTTCTACAAATTCTTTCCTTTAATGCTTTGTATAACCCCCTTAGGAGCACACACCAAATTGTACCAAATCAACAACCACTGCATAATGAAAACACACGCCAATCAGTAATGCTACTACCTACTCCCCTTGAGAGGTGACCACCAACATTAGTCCAAAAGAGAGAGTGAATCTTAAGATCCACTGGATTGATGCATCTAGTTCAAAGAAGGAGGTGCAACAAGTCTCGACTTCTCTCATAGATACTCAAAAGTATCCTTAGGAAGAGCCTTATTGAATATATCAATAATTTAATCCTTTACAGGTACATATTCAAGCTTCCCCTCATTCTCCACAACCTTCTCTCTCAGAAAGTGATATCTGATTGAAATATTTTTGTCCTTAAATTCATCACCAATTTTTTTGAAATATTGATTACACTTGTACTATCATAGAAGATAGAAATCAGTTTATCATAAATTACTCTGATATTCTTCATTTTTTGCCTCATCCACAACACTTGTGTGCAGCAAGATGCTACTGCAATGTACTTAGCCTCTATAGTAGATAAAGATACTAAATCTCATTTCTTACTTAGCCATGATACCAAGCTACATCCAAGAAAGAATGCACCACCACTTGTACTTTTCTTATCATCAACACAACTAGCCAAATCTACATCCATGTAAGCACTCAAGGTAAAATTAGTAGCCTTTGAATAAAATTCTTTGGTAGACATGTACGAAAAATGTGGTAGCATAGACAAGGCAGTGTAACTGTTGACATAATCTAGAGTGTCCTTTAAATATTTGAATATCCTCTTCACTGTTGCAACATGTGACTCTCTAGGATCTTCTTGAAATCTAGCTACAAGAAAAAATACATGCATTATATCCAGTCTAGTAGTAGTTAGATATAGTAATCCACCAATCATTGATTTTTACTTTCTCTAATCATTCTTAAGAGATTCATCTTTCCTGCATAACTTGTAACCAATAACCATAAAAGAAAAAATAGTTTGGAGTCTTTCATTCTAAACTTCTTCAACATTTCTTTGGCATACTTTAATTGTGAAGTGAATATACCTTTGTCTGTTTGATTGATTTGTAGCACAAGGAATAAATTCATCTCTCCAAACATAGACATATCAAACTCATTTTGCATATCTTCTACAAATTTCTTACACATATCTTCATTTCCTCCAAAAATTATGTCATCAATATACACAACCACAATCAATAAATTTGATCTTTCTCAACTTTAATGTAAAGCTTACTATATGTGGCACATTTATTAAAACCTTGTTGTATCAAATACTTTTCTAACCTTGCATATCAAGCTCTAGGAGCTTGCTTCAATCCATATAATTCCTTATTCAATCTGTAGACCATATCTAGTTTCTATGATAACTAAAATCGTTTCGATTGTTCCATGTATACTTCTGCCAATTCTCCATTCAAGAAAGTAGACCTCACATCCTAAAAACTTTAAAGTCCTTATGTGTTGCAAAATCTAGAAACATCCTAAGAGCTTCCATTCTTCCCACTAGAGTAAATTTCTTTTAAAAATATATTCCTTCAACTTGTGAGTAGCCCTTAGATACAAGTCTTTCCTTGTTTCTTACCACTTCTCCATTCTCATTTAGTTTATTTCTGAACACCCATTTAGCTCCAAATATGTTTTTATTTGTAGGTCTTGGGACAAGTTCCGAAGTCTATTTTTTCTTAATCTACAGTAGTTCTTCTTTCATAACTTTTATCCAATGTTCATCTTTTCATGCATCAATCACTATTCTAGGTTAAACTTCATAAAGTAATCATTAGTGTAGGTTTTCATTTTCCTTATGTTAGGGAATATTTATTTTTCCTACATACATTATTAAGCTTGCTTAGGTTATATTAGAATGGTTAGGATGAGGACATGTGGCATAAATCCATCACTCGCATGTGTCACTCACACCCACCTTTGGGTAGTTGAGTCTCACACCCTCTTTTTGGATTTATTAGCCACCTCTCATAACCATTTCTTGTCCTTACCTGATAGGAACAACCATGTAATATAGAATTTACCAAATAGGTAAAACTCCCACCTATTATGGGCACTTGGGAGTTATTACCCCTCTTGGATTTATTTTCCATTATTTTTCTATATAAATAACACTCGCCCCTTCCCTTGGCTAGTAAGTATTATGGAATACTAGTTCAGTGCTAAGGGAGTGTTGAGTTTTGTTCATCTTTGGTCTTTTTTCTTCCTTTCCCTCAATCACTTTGATCTTGGGTGGTTTCACAACCAAAACTAACATGGTATCAAAGCTAGTTGTGAGTTTTGAGTTACCAGTTTCTTCAATCTATTCTTGATTACAAAGTATGCTCTTCTCTTGCATCTGATGATGACCTGGAGAATTAGAAATGCTTGATAGAGATCTCAGTTTTTTGGGGGCCTTCCTTTCTATTGAATTTTATTGTAGGTGTTTTGGAGTTTCTTGGAGAAATTATGAGCTCACCATTGAGTTTAGAGCAGCCGAAAGAGAAGATTAGGATTTTATTTTTCCCAAATCAAATATCAGATGCGAGATCTATGAAGGGTTGAAGAGAGAGGCTTTTTGAGAGGTTCCAGAAGGTAGCTATGAAATCAATACATTTTCGGCCCAAGTCGACCTCACCATCATGCTTAGAAGCATCAAAACCTAAAGATTGACTACCAATTTATCAATTTTTGAGAAAGTTGATTTTTGAGGCAAATTGTTTTTGTAGGAAAAGCTATACGATCCCACCTACAAAAAGTACAACACAAATTTCGAGGTGAAAGTTGAAAATTAATTTTTTGCATCATCAAAAAATTGTTGTTTTCAAAACAAAAACAAAAAACACATTTTTTATGAAAAAAAATTCATTGTAAAAGTTTTTTTTTTAATTTACAAAAAATAAAAGTCCAAAAAGGTACCAAAGGTTGCCTATACCTGTAACTTGTACTTGAAAGTTGTTTTATGCACCATTTAAAGTGTGCATCCCTTTATTTGTGGTGTGGGGGGTTACCCATACCTGCAACTTGTACCTGCAAGTTGTTGTATGCACCATTTAAAGTGTGCAACCCTTTATTTGTGGTGTGGGTTGCGGCCTTGGGCCCCCACTAATTTTTTATTAAGTTATTTTATAATAAAAGTTTGTTTTAAAAATTGTATTATTAAAAATTTCAAACAAACATCATAAAAATCCGCATCCCTTGTAATTCGGCTTTTGTACACTGCACAATACACCCTCAACCTTTGTGCCAGGGATTTGACAAGCTTAGCCACAATTAGTAGTTATTTTGGAATTTTGCCAAATTTAGCAGGGTTCTATTTTAATCTGGCAGTTCACCAGTTATAGCAAAATTCTAAATTGCTTGGATATAAACAAATTTGGTGGATTCCCTAAATTTAGTAAGACCTCAACTAAATTTGGTAGATGTTGAATTTTTGCAATCATTGACCCCTCTCTATTGCAATTTTTATTTTTGCACCTCAACTTCAAGCACAATATCTCAAGCATATGGTGGCCTTTTTTAGAGGATTTTCTTTTTAATTTCGGGTAGAATTTCATGCTCTTCATAGTGGTGTGATTATTTTTTTCTCAAGTGATTGCATTTTTCTAGAAAATTAGTTTTATCATCAGATCTAAAGGATAGTCATCATTTTTTTAACTTCAAATGAATGTAACCTTCACATACGACCTTGGATTGAGGTGATTTTTTTTAAAAGTGAATATTTTTCTAAGCACTACATATTGGTGTTGTTTTAAAGTTCTCATTCATAGATTTTATTGCACTTTCAGTATTTGGGTCCATTTTTGGACATTATAAAACTTTGGAAAACACTCCAACATTGTAAACACACTTATTTATAAAGTGACAAATCATTTTTTTGTTGGAGGGATTCTTTATTTAGTGAAAGAGTAGGGGGTCTTTGTGTGTGTGTGTGTGTTTTATCTATTCACTTGTGCTCTTCTTTTCTTTCACACATGGATCATTCTAAGGTTCCTTTGCTAACACTTTATAATTATGAAACATAGCATCAACATATATGGAATTCCTTAATGCAACTTGGGTATACTCCATATGTTGAACAAAAGGTAGCTAAAGCTACAAATGATAAGGAAAAGTTAAAATGGATGCTTGAACATACAAAAACTCTTGGATGTCTTCATAGTTTTGTTTCCCTTGATCTTATGTTTCAGATTGAAGCATGTACAAATTCATATGATGCTTGGGTAAAGTTAAAATCTTTGTATGGTACAACAAATGAAATTAAAGGCTATTAGATTGACAATGAATTGATGAGCCTTGATCCTAAGAACTTTGGAAACATCTAGGATTATTTTACTAAGTTCAATGATCTGAGAGCATAATGTAAAGCTTGTGGTATTGAAAAAAAGGAAATTCAGTTAATTTACAATGTACTGAATAAAATTGGTCCTTAATTTGGAGCTTTTGTTTCTGGCTTTCATACTCATAGACTGACTATGGGATTTGCATATACTATTCCTTCATTTTCAGCTTTTTTGAGATGTTAATCCATGAAAAATAGAAGCTTCTTTCTATGGGTCTCATAAATCCATCAAAGACTTAAGCTTTGTTGGTTGGTCAACCTAAGGGGTAGAAATATTCAAGACAATTTGACAAGAAACAAAAGAAATATAAGAAAAATCCACACACAAATCAAGCACAACACAAATCCTCTTCAAGGGAGGATTCATCTAAGAAGGAGAAGTCTACTTGTTCATATTGCAAGAGAACTGTACATGAAGAACATTCTTGTTATAAGAAGGATATTGATGAACTGAAAAATCTTCTTAAGAGGAATAATATTGATCTACTTTCTAGAATGTCTGAGTCTACTTCTTCTTCACATTCTAATTAGTCAGGATCTATTAAGGATAAATTTCATGTAGGATTTTCTTTTGAGTTAAAGAAAAATAAAGGTAAATCTCTTTGTGCTTCTACAAGTCATGAATCAGGGAAGTGGCTCCTAGATTCTGGAGCTTCTCTTCATATGGCTTCTACATAGTCTATGTTCTCTTCTTTGAGCCTTGTGTTATTGCACCTATTCTAATGGGAAAGAACACTTACATGAGTGTATTTGGGAAGGGATTTGTTCATATTTGGGATGGAACCTTCAATGATGTTTTGTGTGTACCTCACTTGATGAATAATCTTCTTTCCACCTATTAGATCACTCATGGTGGAGTAGGGAAGACTATGGAATCCATGCCTGATTCAATTATCATCAGAGACTTGGAAAGTAGAGAGATAATTGCTATTGGGATGGTTGATCATGCATCTTGGTTGTATTCCTTTTCAAACTTTGCACCCGATGATGATTTTGATCCTTTTATTATTGATTACACTCCTTGTGTGACATTTTATTTTGAGGACTTTGTTTACTTTAACTTGGGTATTCTCACATCAGATCTAGTTCTTGACCCTTTCATTCCTTCTCCTTCATCTACTATTGCTTCTAAGGATACTTATGTTACATTTATGGCTACTTGTGATTCAGTGCAGCAAAATACACATCATCTTCTAGATATGGCTACTTTAGATGACTACTTGATAGACATTGCATGTTTGTTCATAGAGTCTTATATTTTAGACTTGGGAGACACTATTCATGACATCCATCTTCTCTTTGATGAAGTTGATTCTTCTTTAGTTGTTGTTTAGGAACCTTTGGATCCCCCTTTTCATTCTCCACATGATCATTCATCATAGTTTGACATGATTGTGGATACTTTTGAGCAACATTTGGAGGAGGAATCTTTTTCTTCAGAGGAGATAGTCGAGTCTTTGGATCTTGTTCTATATACATCTCTACTAGATTTTGGATTGTCATCTTCATTAGTGTGGCCTATAATGCCTAATTTGATGGTTGCATCTTTCAACATCAATATGGAGATAGATGAGAATTTTTCAGAGGCTTCTTACATTTTAAGATTTCTTCCCTTATATTCCTTTTAGGAATGGGAAGAAATTCTTCATGCACCTTTTCTTTTGTTTCTTTCTAAGGGGAGAAACATTTTTCAAAGATTTTGATCCATCTTCTACATCTAGTCTCGAGCATAAACCATTGGTATAGTTTTCTACTTGAGGGAAGGCTACATAGTCTTTCTTCTCCTTTCTAGTTTGGAGGGGACTTCTTCCTTGCATGGGATTCTTCTTGTGTTGGGAAACTTGTTTTCTTTTATCCCTTTTGGGGAGGATTTTTGTCCCACTAGGTTTTCTCCTTTTCTCCATTTGTGAGAGATTATTTTGTACATTGGTACCTAACATGGCCCAGTATTTGGCACCCATATTTGTGTCTTTTCACCCACCTAAGCTACGCTTAAGGGGGGGTGTTAGTGTAGGTTTTTTATTTTCCTTATGTTATGGAATATTTATTTTTCCTGCACACATTATTAAGATTGCTTAGGATATATTAGAATGGTTATTATGAGGACATGTGGCATAAATCCATCACTCACATGTGTCACTCACACCCACCTTTGGGTAGTTGAGTCTTGCACCCTCTTTTGAATTTATTAGCCACCTCTCATAACCATTTCTTGTCCTTACCTGATAGGCGTAACCATGTAATCTGGAATTTACCAAGTAGGTAAAACTCCCACCTATTATGGGAACTTGGTAGTTATTCCCCTCTTGGATTTATCTACCTTTATTTTTCTATATAAACAACACTCACCCCTTTCCTTGGCTAGTAAGTATTATGGACTGCTAGTTCAGTGCTAAGGAAGTGTTGATTTTTGTTCATCTTTGGTCTTTTTTCTTGCTTTCCTTCAATCACTTTGATCTTGGGTGGTTTCACAACGAAATCTAATAGTAAGCACAAATTTACCTCTTCTTTGGTAGCTTTCCTTCTTGTCAATACACCTTTTATTTTGTCTCCAATGATATGTTCTTCAGAATGATTTCTCTACACATACTTAGGGGTTCTAGGGGTATTTTCTAGAGCTTCTTCCTCTTCAATCTTCACTCAGTTCCTTATCCTTTTCTTTCTCTCTACAAATAGGCTCATCTTGTTCATATTCATCTATCACCACTAAGTTTTTAATATCTTCATCAACCTTGAAGTTTGCACTCTCAATAATTATTTTGAGTCTCTTGTTGTGGCACCAGTAGTCTTTTCTTTTAGTAGAATATCTATGGAAGATTCCTTCATTAGATCTTTCATCAAAATTTCCCAAGTTTTATTCATCTCTTCTAATATAACTCTTGCTTCCAAACACCCTAAAGTACTTGACAGTAGGTATCCTTCCATACCACAACTCATAGGGAGTCTTTGTGTTGTTTGATTTTTCTTGAACTTGGTTAAGTATGTAATCAACAGTATGGATTTCTTCTCTCTAGTGGACTTTTGGTAGGTTATCTTCTCTCATCATAGTTCTTGCAGCTTCTTGAATAGTCTTAGTTTTCCTTTCAACTACTACATTTTGTTGAGGAGTTATAGGGGTGGAAAAGTGCCTTTTTATGCCATGATTCTCACAAAACATGTTAAATTCATTGGAGGTGAACTCTCCACCTCTGTGAGGCCTCAAACACTTGATATTTATATCCATATCATTCTCAACCATAACTTTAAATGCTTTGAACTTATCTAGGGATTCAAATTTTTCTGTAAGAAAAGTAACCCATGTCATTCTAGAATAATCATCAATAAAAAGCATGAAATACTTGTCACCTTGAAGACTTATTACTCTTTTAGGACCAAAAAGATCTGCATGGAACAATTCCAATAATCTAGTAGAAGATTTCTCTTTTCCTTTGAAACTTCATCTTGTTTTCTTTCCAATTTGACAATCGTTGTAGACAACATTGATAAGCTTTGTAATCTTGGGTAGATATCTTACTACTTGTATTGAAGTGATTCTTACTAGATTATGAAAATTAATGACACATCTGTCTTTTCTATAGCCAAATTTTATCATTCTGAGTCATAAAGTAATGACCATCAACACCCTTGAGCTAATAAACATTTCCTTATGTCCTTCCAACAACAATCATAGTTCTAGAACCTTTTCTAATCTCACATCCATAATCCTAAAACATAAGATTGCATCCTTTTCTACACATTTTTCCAACACTCAAGAGATTATTCCTTAAAACCTTAGCATAATAAACATCATCAATATTATGCTTTCCATCAAAATTGATTGAACCTATTCCACATATCTTAGAACCTGAATCATCACCAAAGCTAACAAGTCCTCCATCATAATTTTTCAAGTTTAAAAAACTTACTCTTGTCTCTAGACATATGGTTAGAGCACCCACTACCAATGATCCAATAGTTCTTATCTTGTCTAGCATGAAAAGTATATACCAAAGTACCTTTAGTCTTATCCTTTCTCTCTGAAGGGCATTTCTTCACACATCTTTTAGAGTTAGAAAAAATAGATTCATATTTTAAATCCATGAACAAGAATTAATCATCATCACTCCATAATTAGATTCATCATTAGAAATAATTGCATCCTCTCTAACATAATCGATTTTCTTAGTCATCTTACCTCTATTCTCCTTGTTTTTGTCACTCACAACTCTATTTGGACATCTTGAAGCATAGTGACCTATCTTTCCACAACTGAAACATTTGAAAGGAAACTCACCTTTGTACTTTCCAATGTAACCCTTTTTCATCCTTCTTACAAAGTTAGCTTCGACATCATCAAGATCCTCTTGATTTGATTCTTCAATCTTCTCTAGTTTTCTAGCCTTTAAAGCAATCTCAACTTTTGGTACACCATTATTAGTACCAAATTCTCTCATTTCAAATGCAATTAGAGAACCATACAATTGATATTTAGTATAATGATCTATGTTTTGCGATTCCTCAATAGCAGAAAGTTTATGAATGTAAGCTTTATGAAGGGTTCTAAGAATTTTCATTACCACTTTTGATTCTTTGAATTTTCCACCAAGACCTCTAATGGAGCTGACCACTTCATCTACCCTATGTATATAACTTGTAATGTTTTCATATTCAAACATCTGCAAACTCTTAAATGTGATCTTTAAATTTTGCATCTCATCTTGTGTGACCATATTATCTCCTTCATAAGGATGCTACCACAACAGTGTATCACTTTTGGGATGTGTGGATTCTTTCCTAAAATCACTATTTTTAGAAAAACTAGTGATTTAAATCTTGGGAGGCTCCATCTAAAGGGTTTTAATTGAAGAGGTATAGATAAGACCCCCTTAGATAAAACCCCCTTTTTCTTTACATTTTGAGGGATTAAATAACACCATTTGAAAATTATATTTTTCAAGATTGTAGCCCTCGAAATGAGCTTTCCAAAAAGTATAGTTTTGATATATTTTCATTTTATCATGTATTTAATTTTCAATTTTTACTAAACATAAGTTTTTCTTCAAACATCAAGCTCTTTGTTGTGTAGAATTGGAAAAATAGTAAACCATTGTAAACAAATTTCAAAAAATTCCCTTTGCCTAGATATTGATGTCCTTGTTTCACCCCCAAAAGAAATTGGATTTCAATATATACACATCAAATTAGGTTGTATGGCACACACTTGTGTCCAAATTATAGTTACAGTGACTTCAAAAATTAATTTAGAAAAATATGCAACAAAAAATTATGAAAAAAATCCTTTCCCTAGATATTGATATTGAGAATCTATATTTCAAAAAATAGAATTTAATTCTTTATAGAAAAAAGGTTATGTTGTATGACACAAACACTACTTTTTGAAAATGTTGTTTTCTATTTAAAACTATTTGTTAAAGGAGATGTTGAAATATTCATGATTTATTTCAAAAAAATTAAAAAATATATATTTAGAATCTACATACAAATTGCTACAAATCACTAGTTTAGATCATCTTGAAATTATTAATGGTTTAGCTGCCATAGGTCTGAGAGGATGAATATTTAGTTAAAAAAATTGATGTAAATTTCCATATTGGGAAAAAAGTGAGACATAGTATTGTGATATCACCTATAAATACTTTCCAACTTGTCCCAAATTTCTTTACCAATTTTTAGATTCGTAACTTTCACTAATTTAGAATTTGTAAGACTAGTCAAGAGAGCATACCTTGCTTTACTATTTCTTTCATATGATTTGAGTTTGGCTTCAATGCTCAAACAATTTTTAGGCATAGTATATCCATTTTGCATTGATTTCCAAACATCATATCCTAGATAATCTGAAAAACCTTCCATTCTTGTTTTCTAGAATGCATAGTTTGTTCCATCAAATATAAGGATCTCCTTCTTATGTGTCATCCTAGATCTACCTTAAGCAATTAAGATTTCTTTCAAGGAACCTTTCTCTACACCAATTGTTGAATGTAAAAGAAAATTGTGAGGGGGGTGAATCATTTGTACTTCAAAACTCTCATAAACATTTAGATCTACATTCATTTAATAAACCCTTAAATCTATTATGATGATTTAGCATGAAAATTAAATTAAAAAAATGAAACAACTTAACACCGTACACAAGAGAACACCAAATTTACGTGGGAAAGCCAAGAATGGAAAACCATGGTGAGGATTAGCTCACAATATAAGTAATATTAATACCAAATACAATAGGGCTCACTACCCAAAGAAGATAGGCTCACTACCAGAATAGAAAATAATATAGAGAAGAAATGTTACAAAAAGAAAAGCATCTCAATACAATAGAGAATCTATCACAATGACATCAACACCTTCATAGTCTAATTGAAGAGTTGCAACCACCTACTCACTACATCCAATAAAATAACACATGAAAGCTCACACTACACTTCTCAATTTTACACTCTAACACTCTACAATTTGCATCTTTTTCACCTCTCACATTTGTCTTATCATCCTTCAACAACTCAACTAATACTTATACCATCCTCAACCTTGAAACGCTTCTCTAATATCGACTATACACATCAATCATACACATTCAAATGAGGTCGGCACCAAAACACTTTCGTGGTGGATGGAAGTGGAAGAAGACCACATACAACCTTAATTGAGACCAAAATCTATAACACCACACAATCACATGCTTATATAAACAATATTTATTCATTGCAAGCAATGTAAACTCCAGGTCAGTCGTTACCCATGCAAACACCATTAAACTTCTAAGCACATGATTCCTCAAACCTAAGGATGACTTGTGAACCACACACCATAGTTTAACATGATCTAGAATATTCCTCAAACACCTTAAAATCCAACAAAATCCTTCACATCAACTTGGAACCTAAAGAATGCACACAACCGGTACATTTAAACAAATCTACCATAAATTCTTACTCAAAAAGCTAACTTTTGAAGCACCAAACCATGAACCATCTTGATTGAACAATGATAATGCTGAAACACCATCAAAAATCCTTCAAATTCACAAGACCTGAAACACAACTACAGAGAAACATGGAGTAGAAAAATTTCTCCTTGACACCTCTGTAAAACACAATCACACATTGGTGAACACAACTTCTTTTTTGCAACGATCCAACACACCAATTATTGAATATAACACCTCTGAACATCTCTCACCAACATATCTAAATCACACAGGTATATCTTTAACCTAGAAGAAATGTAGAGCAATACAAGAACTCACCTATGTAATTCAAAACACCATTGCAACCATTATTTCTGCTTTTTATCAAATTTTATCAAAAGAACGGTTTGGAAACCAAGCACCAGAGACACATTCTCATCATCTTCAACACTTTCATATCACAACTAAAAAAATTGCAACATAGCAACTCAACCACATATTGATATAGACATAAGCTTATCAAAGTAGCACTAGAGGTTGACACCAATAGCTTTACTAATGAAAACATAATGCAACTAATCGAAGCATCAACTACTCACATTATTGCAACAATCTTATCCAACAATAGACATCAATGACAACATAGGCTTGTTGACATCAATGACAACACAAACTACATATACTTGCAACACTAGTGCACTAGAGTAGAGATGTGAAATTTTGCAGTGAGCTTCAAATTTTGAGGATCCTAATTTGAAGAGTTCTAGGTCGAGCAATAGATAGATTTCTAAAAATACAAAAAAACCCAATTTTTCTATGTGTAATACATAATTATGTATATATTTTTGAATTAATACAAATATATTCCAAATGCAATTTTTAGATTGTAAAATTCAATAATCAACTAAACCTAGTTTTAAAAATCTAGAAATTGAAACTTTTGTATCTTTTGAAATGAAAAACACAATGTAAATATTTACCTTTTCACTTTATTCAATAGAATATGCATGCATAAATGACAAATTTGAACACTCTTAGATTGTATTCGGACCTAGCATGACCTAATTAATGTTTTAGAAGGGTTTTAAAGTGCAAAAATATTGAATTCACCAAAATATGATGTAAGAAAAAAGGGATGTAGGGTCTAAATCACACATTCTCCTATATCATAATGGAAGAAGCCAAAAATGATCACAAACACCCACTTGGATACTAACCTCAATAAAAGAGCTAGAATGGTGGATCAGGGTTTTGGTTCTTTCTTAGGGGGATGCATTATTTGATTGATAATTGACCAACTCTAAAGATACAAATGTAGATCTAGGTTAACTATTCAACTATGACAAACCATTATGATTTCAAGAAAGTACAAAACAAAAAAACAAAAATGAGGTATGGGACAATAAAGTGTAGACATAGAGGAACTTGGCATTGAAATGTGAGCTTGAGTTGTTTGGATAGGGGTATTAGCACCCTAGACCCTAGAATGTAGACCTTAAAAAAAATCAGATATTAGCTGGTGCTTTTCTATAGGCTCTTTTTTTCAAGCTTAGTTTCAAAACTTTGTCTATCACTAATTAATTCCACTTTCCCTAATTCGTTGACATATAAGGATTGAATGCTTGATTAAGAAATTAGGTCTTTCATCCTCTTTTGATTTCATTTCAGATATGTAGCCTACACATAATAGAGGAGGGAAAGATTGTGTTGCATAGGGGCTTACCTAAGTCAAACCCCACTTTTGTTGTCTACCTCCACAATGGCTATGATGATGTGAAAGAGAGTGTTTACCCTCTTTCGAGTAGAGGTAAATGGATAAAGAAATGATAAATTGATAAGTGTTCATATTTAAATAATAAACCTTGGTGTAAGTTCATGTGGAAAGAGGTATAATAATCTATCAACCACACACCATCTGATGTGAATGTAGCTAGGGATATGACAAAGGCATACCCATCATTTTGGGAGGACTTTTTAGACTCATCATCAAAATCACATTTTTTTCCTCCTCCTTGTAGTTTCTTTTGAAATGGGTAGGCTTGTTGTCATTCCAACATTTTTCCTTTGTCTTGCAAGAAGATTTAGATCTACCATAGGATTTGGATCTAGACTTGTCTTTCTTCTCACCATTCCCTCTTTATATTCCATCACCAAGTAATACTATGAGTCTAGAAAAGAACATAAAAATGTCATGAAATGATCCTCCTTGTTCATATTCACTCTTATAGAGTGTTAATAGGGTAAATTAATATCAAAACCATTTAGGTACCTAGCTAGAGAACTATTATCCTCCATCCTAAGGATTTACAACTTATTTCTTAAGAATTTTTTTACTTATAATATATTTGGCCTTGTTATCCTCGAATCCAGCTGCGCTTGATTCACAGGATAACCCCCTATGAAACTTCTCCATTCCGTAGGCCCATGCACTCTAAGCATGCAAAATGAGATGAATTTTAATTTTCCTTCATGTGTGATCTTGAGCCACAAATTGTCCCTTAGAGTGCTCGTCTTTCATCATTTTTTGAAAACCTTCAAAATGAATGTTTTTTCATTTTTCAGTTTTCATGAGTTAGAATTTTTTTCCCATGTATGAGCATTGTTTATTAGTGCCCCTACATGAGTAAATTAGAAAAAAATTTATGTGAAAATGTGTTGTTTTTCAACTCCTTTACATGTTCTCCTCTCCTTCACATGTCAAAGCGCCAATTTTCATCGCTTTTGCATTTTTTATGTTTTGTCATGTTTTGAATATGTTAGGGTGGTGTTTTCTACTGCCCTTACATATTCCCACCTAGATTCCCATGCACAAAAATTAATGAACTCTTCGTTCATTAATGATGCCCCATTAATTGATTGAATGACTTTTTAAGTCGGGTTTATTTCATGTTAGTATTTTTTTTGTTGTTTTTCCCATTCAGTATACCTTGGTGAATCTCCTCATTACTTCCTCGCGAATCTAGTGTGTGAATTCATCATAGGTTTTTGTCGGATCTAAGTTGGGTTTTGAAGTTTTTTTTCATTGTTTTCAGGTATGCTTCTTTCTTCTCACTCTAGTCGTTTCTTTGCTTGGTTTTCGCTTGTTTTCTTTGTTAAATCACTTATCTTAGCATTTCTATTTGAAATCCTATTGGTGGTTATATTCTCTACTTCTTTTTTTGGTTTCTTCTATCTTCTCGTCTTATCTCCATGCCCTAGCTAGGTTTTTTTCCTAGTTTTTTGCAAATGATCCACTTTTCATTTGTGAGTTGGTTAGGTTTTTAGTCTTTATGTGTTTCACAAGTCATGAATTCCCTACTATAGGTTGTTGTGGTGGAAATCACTGCTCCATGAAGGTTATAAGATTTTCCTCAATGTAGAAGCATTATTTATTTCCACCCATGCATTAAGCCTATCACTTTTCCCAAATGCAGGGGTGGTGATTTTCACCACTCTTGCATGTTAGATTGGTTGAAATAGCTCACCATGTAATGGTGTTGATATTCACCGCTTTGGCAAGTATGAAGATGCTTGCCAACTCCTAGACGTAGGAGAAGTAAAAATCACCACTCCTAAAAAAACAACGTGTCTTCCTTGATGCATAGGTGGTGATTTTCACCACCTCTACATGCAAAATTTTGCTTTAAGCAAGAGATGTAAAAGTGAGATTTTTTGTCGCTAGTGCATGAAGTCACCTTTTTAGAAGATGTTAAGGTGCTAAAAAATACCACCTCTACATTATATCTTCCAAGTCTTTTAAAAAATGTAGAAGCATTATTTTTCAACGCTGTTACACATAATGCAATTCCTCAAGGTGTAAGGGTGCTGATTTTTAGTGCCCTTGCACCAAAATCAGAAATTTGGCTAACATTCAAAATTCTCCACAAATACTTTCTGAACCCCATTCTTACCACATTTGCCTAGTTTTTCATGCTCCATAGTGTTGTGTGAACTCACAACACACCCCATTTTACCCCTTTGGAAAAATGTGGACCCCCTTTTTTTTCTTTTTCCTCGACTTCTCTTTTGTTTTCGCTTGCTTCGACGTTGTTTTGCTACCCGACTGGTTGTTGATTTCTCCTTCACTTTCACTTGGCCTTTTGTTTTTATATCCTTTTGCTTCCCGCATTTGGTGTTTCTGTCATGCCCATAATTTTTACATGTGGACATACAACACAACCAACAATTTTTTTTTTATAACACGCTAAAACACCATTCATAGCAACCTTGTTCACACAAGGACAAGAGTCTATAATTTTTACCCTTGGTGTAATGGCTTGAACTAGAATATTAATGCACATCACTTGAAAGTGTGGTAAGGAAAATGAAAACGATTTTGGATTGACTCCAAACATTGGGTTTACTAGACTCCTAACTACCAACCAAAAGTTGATGTTCATGTTCTCAAGAAGGATAATGTCCTTGTTAGACCTCCATGGCATGGCACCCTCACATGGAGGAAACATATAGATATCAATGATTTGATTTACTATTAATCCTAAGGATTAATTGACAACATTATTTTACTTGACAGCCCTACCCCTTTTGCCATCTTGATGATATCAAAACCATTCACATTTAACATCTTACTTTACACTTCAAAAGGTGAGAGTGGACAAAATATTTATAATTTACTTTAATTATTAATTTCCTTATTTATTTATTTTTAACTAATGTAAATTTATATATTTACTTGCCCTTAATCAAATGAATAATAAATGTACCTTATTTTCACAAAGAGCTAAAATATGAAATTAAGGAATAAAATATGCCATTAATTATATATTAATTCTTTTATATATGCATATTGTCATTTCTTTTAATAGGAGGGAAAAAAAAAATAATAATAAAGAAATTAACAGTCTAGTCTTTATCTTTAAATAAATTCTAATTTAATTTATTAAACTCTCTTGATTTTAAGTGCATGGGAATATATTCTCATCTTTTAATTTAATATCTTATTTAATCTTTCTTTTGGATCTCTTACACAGATATATCTTCCCCACTCCTTTCCCTTTTTTGTTACATGTATTAAACCCAAATTTTCATTAGCGTCCATGCCAAGGGAAAAAATATATCACTTAATAAGGTAACTTCTTCTTTTCTTTTCATTTTAATTATTATCTCTATATATTCTACATTTAACAGTCATTTCTCTTTAACTCTTTTTTTTACTAATAAGACTTCTAAAATATACATTTACCATAATAATATTTTTGATTTAATGCCAATATATAATCTAAATTTATTTATTAAATTTGTACTTATATACATGAGTAAATTATCAATATTTACTCTAAAAGAATAATTAATTACTTATTTATTATTACATATAAAACAATAACATAAATCTCTAACAAAATTTTAAATGAAAATAATTAAAGCTACTTAGTTCCTAACCTATTATAAATTCCTTACCTAAAACTATAAGCCACATAGGCCCCACCTCCCCCTCTTAACATATTCTTTATATATATTTTGTCCTTGTTACATTTCAAAATTTACTTGATTAATCTATTTATCTCCTTTTATTAAAAAGAACATATGATTCTAAATTATGACTCACGGTTAAGATTTTTTTTTTTTGTTTTATTCAAATTTAATATGGTACTTCATCAAAAGAGATAAATAGAAGTATGCGTTTAAACCTCCAACTAATCCGTGACCCATTATTTATGGGGTCCCACGCACTTTACTCATTCCTTTTTTTTACACACATAGCCAGTTTATTAATTTATTTATTTGCCCTAATTGTTGGAGAACATGCAAATTATAGCTGCTCAACATAGATTTTGCAATGAAATATAATTGTGTGAATTATTATTGCTGTGTTTTTTTTTTCTCTCTCTTATAATTATCTCATCTTAGTTTTTTTCTTCTTTCTTTTTATTGTTGCAAGGTTCTAAATCCAGTGGTCTGTGTTTATTTATTTATTTATTTATTCGTGTGTTTTTCTCTACTTAATGTGCTGCTACAGGTGCGGGTGGCCATGTCTACGTAGGGTAAAGGGAGCCATAATATTAAAACTTCAATGTGCTCATTATTGACCGTAATTTTCATTTTAATAACCATACTCTAAAAGCCTCATTGAAAACCTTATTTTCAGGCTGCAACTCACCTAAATTGGTGAAGTGAAAGGTCAATACAGCGAGTGAGCATTGGGAGGGCTACGCTCCCTCCCAGCTCATTTTTATTTATTTATTAATTTATATTTTTTAAAAACAATAGGGAATTAACTTATATATTTGCTATTTATTTTTTTAGATGATTTATTTTATTTAATAAATGTTATTTAGTATTAATCAACATTGTGCACACTGGTTTGTAGAAGAATGTATTCCTATATATATTCTCTTCTGTATTTATTAATTTTAAAATTATTATAATTTGTATTTTACAGATTTTGCAGTGATATAAGGGACTTTTGGTTTTAATATAAGTTTTGTTTGATACATGAGATTTCCAACAATTTGTAAAAATCATATAAACATTCCACTTTGTATAGATGTAACAATTCCAAGAGACTCTGCACAAGGTTGTCCTTGTTTACATACTCTTCCATGTGGTTTTTCCATTCACCAACACTCCAGGCAAAAGATGTATATCAGCTATACTAGATTTCATGAATCACTTGCAGTCCCAACCAAACAATATAAAGAAAAGAACAATACCCACATTTGTCTTTGGTTTTCAAAAGTAATATAAATAGAAACCAGAATGAATTTCTTCTGAAATTTTACAATCACATCCTTGATTTAATAACACATAAAACAAACTCAACATTTATTGCAAGCCTTATCAACTTTTTTTCTTTCTTTTTTTTGTATTGTTTCTTACATTATTTACATTCTCATTAGATTATTACTCCACGCATATAACAAAATTCCTCATAGTCAAAACTTGTTTGTAGAGATAGGGAGAGTGTTCTTGTTGTGCACTTTGTTTGTAGAGAGAGGGAGAGTTCCTATCGTGCCTGCATATTTCAACTCAATGGGGGAAATGCTAACCACCTAACCAAAATGGGTCCTCAAGCAATATTTGCTCTCACCATACCCCCTAGCCAAGAGAACCCTAGAAAGGCCCTTATAAAAAAAAAATCACAACACAGGAAGATACTCTTATGGCCAAGTTTTCCCAACCTCACAACTTCAAAGCCAAGACTGTAGTTCATATATCTCTCAATACTAACAAAACAACAAACACAACATGACACACACAAAGATTCACAAGTTTCCATGGCTGAAAATTGCCCACATACTTTTATTACCAACACACACAACCACTTACAAAATTAATTTCAACAGATTTTACAAAGGCCACAAGATAAAACAATTTGGACTTACCTCCCAAGATGGATAACTTCCATGGCTAGGTGAACAATCCTTCCTCTTCCTTCCCTTATTCCCCAACTCCCATTAGCAAAAAAAAAAAATATCCCCCTCCAAACTCCCTCAAAACACATTATATTCCTTTCTTGAGATTCCTTAACCCTAAGTATCACTTTTGGGCTTTCAAATTTTTCCAAATAACTTAAATTTTCTCTTTTTTCACCTCCTAAAAATTGCTTGTATCCTTGCATACGGGTTTGTAATTTTCAACCCACTCCCATGAGACACCAAGGCACCATTTAAACATAAGACTACAACACAATTTTTTTAAACACTCAAATTATTTTACACACCCACATAATAGACCACTTTCTCTCAGTATTGACACAATAGTGCATATCACTTCAACATATGAAGTGAGGTGACTAGGGCCCCTTTAGGATTCTCTCGTTTCCCATTGACTTGTGTATATACTGAAAATATCATTGCAATAATTAGTCCTTCTTGAAAATAAAATAAATTGGAATATTCATAGCTCTTGCACAATTATCAATTTAACAAAATGCCAAATTTAGGTACCTTGGTCAGCTTTGTTGGTTACCACATGCATTATTATAATTTGAGTGCTGAAGGTCAATATACTCAAACTTTCCATTCAATGTTAGTACCCTATAATTCTCTTTAAATTTGTGAACTTAATAAAACATAATTAATTTAAATTAAATCAAATCAAATTCTATATTCTAATAATTTTATTCACAAGTCACTTGAGCATTCAAAATTATTCTGACTTGTATTTACACATTTACCTCTAGAACAAGAGGAATAGTACTAACCTTTTGTGTGATCCAAATTATTTAACCTGACATAGTACATAGCTCACATTTATAACAATTGTTAGCAAAACATATCCATATCCTCCAATTCTGATTTAGTCCCATTATTCAAAACATAATGGAATTTAGTATATTTCCAAATAGAATTATCTAGCTACAATATCATCCACCTTAGAGCAATAATCAAAGATATAGAGTTCATTTGAGATAACAATTAGTTAAACTTCTAGGATCATTTATTACATCCATGCTCTACAATTTGTGGTTAGCTCAAGCCATACTTTGGTTAAGCATAAATAATACCTTGAACCAAATCAACTATTAGACCAAAGATAGTGTAAGCTTTAATCCAAATTTCAATTTCTATCTACGAGGTATTTAACTATATGAACCATAATGAACATTTCACTCAACCATCAAACTATTGATTATTATTCATGTACTATGACATTATTAATTGCATACCATTCATGAAATGAGGAAATTTTTTTTTCCTTATTCTATTTACTTTTACAAATAAGTTGGCACACATAAAGCATCAATTAAAAGAATTTACACACTTCAACATTCACTTCATATTGTTCATTTCAATTATTTAATTTTCTCTTGCTTTCTTTACGTTGGATTAATGAAATAACTCACATTCTACTTCATAACTCACCTATTTCACATCCCTAGACAAAATTCACATCAATTAGAACCATCTAAGTCATAAAATTAAGTAAACTACTTAACTTGATAACAGAATCATCAATCAAACAAAGAGTTGTAATCCATACATAAAAGGTTAGACCTTACAGTTTCTATCTTCTCACAATGCTTAATATGTTACCGAAAATTGGAGTCTCGAAGTCTTGTCTTTGTGTCAAGGGAATTTGTATCTTCATATGATTCTAGTTTTGCTCAGTATTTCACTAACTGGAAAGTTGTCAATCCCGGTAATTTCCTTTTTACCAAATTCTGGTATTTTATTGTTTGCTTTTTTGAAAATTGGAAACCAGAGAGTGTTTTGAAATTTTTTGATTTATCTTTTAGACTCAGTTTCGGGTTTTTTTTCCTCTCATTCTGGTTTTTCTTTCTACTTCCTTAGAGAGTATTTCTTGGATCCTGGTGTTTGTTATTTTCAAAAGCAATACCAAAAAGCTTTAATCCCAGTGATCATCAATTGGTCACATATTTTTAATGACATATCCCTTAGAAATAATCACTGTGACATCTGATTGCCATGCATAATCACCGTGCCATCTTCCTTCTCAAATAGTGAGCCATAATCTGTAATGATTGCACCTTTATTCTAGGAATTAATGCAAAATAACAGGTAATTAATGTAGGTGGCAAACTACCTATGTACTTGGCACCACCTCAAGCATGCAATTTCTTTTGCAACACTCCACTTCGCATCATATTGCAAATTTGCTAAGGACATTGAATTAACAAAATGACATTGGTGCACAAAGAGAGGTAAATTTTGAGAAACCAAGACACAACTATCGAGGGTTTTGAAGTTGCATTTTGAAAGATCACCATTATTTACCAGAACCAGCTATGTTTTGAATAAATGATACTTTGTTAAGTATTCCTCAAGCTTTAAAATCTTGATAATGGTATTTCCATTCAGAAATTAAAATATTGATTATTTTGTGATTTGTTAAATTTAATTGAGAATGAATTGAAAATTTTATAAAACGTAAGTTTTGGTTAAATTTAACCCTAACTCACACACAAGACACATATTCTAAAAATTGTAGAGCACATTATATACAAAATGAGCACTTCTGACGCAAGGGCAGAAGACGAATTCAAGTATTGCAATTCGCAAGTCATACCCATCAACATAGTGGTTACAAACACTCATATGGGATGGTCTTCTAACATTGAAATTCATTCATGACTATTACAAGAGAATGCTTCTCAATGCACCAATAATGTTGTGGCAAATGGGTTACTTCATGCAGGAGAGTTTTCACCAGCAATGGAGGCTCCTGAATTAGTTATGCAATGTATAAATCATTACAACCTAGCCAAGAGGATTGTTGAGAAAGAAGGGAGAATTTACGCAGACCTATCATAGAAAGGAATCATATACACATTTGGTCTCCCCATTTACACATAGTTGTTAAATGTTGACATGAAGGATAAATCCAGGACATATCAGAGCATTGAAGAGCATAATAGATAAATTATGAGCACTCAATGGTGCCAACAACCAATTACACAATAGACCAAGGTAATTCAAAGGTCTATGTTTAAACAAGAAATGCAAGATATTATAACTTTGCTGAGTAGAGTGGTTGGTTGAAGAGATGCAAGAAAATTCAAACCTTGGATGTTTGTAATAATATCTCACATGATAGAGGGTCTTGTTGAATTGCATTGGGGAAAATTGATAAGTGACAGACTACATGAACAAAATACTACATTTCCCAAGACCAGATGCTTCTACATTTCATCGTATGTTATTTACACATGTGCTATGAGATCCAATAAATAAGGGTTGAGACAAGTTGGTACTCTGGGCACAGAGGTTGGTAACATTTTTGATATATGCAAATCTACCCCAAATCACCATACATGGGTATAAAGATGATTATAGGAAAGTTAATGATTTGTTATCCATGAAATTGGCAAGAACAATGGAAGGTGATAAAGCTAAAAGATTATCCCGGGAAGCACAAAGTGCCATTCGGCAAATGGGAGGCTGATATATACAGTTCCCAACTTACTCCTACATTAGAGTGGAGGGATTTGATGGACACCCCTTCATGCTGCCCAAGTATCCTACAGATAAAATTGTTTTATTGGAACTAGTGATATAGTTAAAACCTTTTCAGGCTCTTTATAACCATGCTCACAAAAATGCCTCTTTTAAATTTCCCTTTACAATAGGAAATTATAAGTGCAATGAAATTAAAGTAACTAAATTTTGTGAACTAAGGACATACCATTTTGAAGAGTTCCCACTTCAGGGAGTGTACTATGATATTGAAGGAAATATTGCTAAAAATATAGCTAGTTTTCGTGCTCATGTGCCACATTTAGAGAACTATTGGCTTAACTATGAAGATGAGCATGTGGTAAGAAGAAGAAAATATGAAAGAATGTCTCTAAGATTTGCTTAGATGCTCAAGCTTTATGATATCCTAGATCAGCTGGACGAAGATGATGGTCATGTGTTGAACCAATTCTACAATGATGACAGGGTATATGATGAACCCATTTCGGACCCAGGTGTTGATGATGAAGATATGACATCAATTGATGAGTTCAACAGACTAGTCTTAAGGTATACTCAACACTGAATTGATGATTTTTGCAAAGGTTTGAGTGAAAGGGGAATTGAGCCTATCTTCTTAGAAGATAAAAGGAGGAAGCAAAGAGATGAGACAACATTTGAAAGTGAAGAGCCTACCAAGAAGAAAATAAAGACTAGTAAGGTGGCTCTAGGTATTAGAATTGAAGAAAGAACCCCTAAAATTACAAGACAAGAAGTTCCCACAAAACCATCTAATAAACAGAAAGATGCAGAGATAGATAAAGATAAATAAAAAGTGAGACCTAAAGATGCATCTTCCTCTCTAGCTAAATCAAGAAAAAGAGTGGTTATTTACGAAGGAACAAGAGCAACATAAAATGTTTGTGCACAAACCAAGTCTGCATCTCAAAGGGTTGCAGTGTTGCTTACCTCTCCCCCTTTTTTGTTAATATGGCTAGTATGAAACAAGCACTAGGAGGAACTCCTATCACTTTCGAGGAAATCTTTGAAGAAGATGAAGCTAGAATTAAAGAATAGATGGATAAATGGGGTGCTATGTGGGAGAAGGTGAAAGAAAAGAAGTCTAATGACAAACCCATGGTACATCTAGTGACAAAATAAATTTAGGATGAAGGTTCTAACCCCATAAATGTTGAAGAAGAAGAGTTTATTCAAGGAACACTCGCCTCAGAGGTAAGAAATCCTAGCATACTTGAAATGGAAATAGGTGGAACTACAGAGCAGGATCCTATTGATGAAAGAATTGTTGAAGATACTCTTGATTCCCATCCTTCACTTGGGAATGTGCCAAATATTACTAAACATTCATAGGTCTTTGAAGAACCAGAGAAAGGCCATGTTGAAATTGAAATTAAAATTGTAGAAGTGGAAGCTACACAATTTTTAGGAGATGGAATTGAAAATGAAGAGAATCCTGGTGTAGAAATTAAGAAAGAAGATGATGTTCACAGAGATAAAGTAGAAAATATGGATAAACAAGAAAATATAAGTCTCTAAATAGAGGAGGAAATGGTAAACCCTACCAATCCCGAATCTATGCCATATATCATTGAAGAAATTCCCATTTCAAAAAATGTGACAAGTCAAGGAGAAGTTCCTAAAACAAATATAAAATAAGAAAAAAGAAATGTTATAAAGGTACATCAATATGATGATGCACCTAATTGGTTAATTTTGGAATTAGCTTCCCCAATGGAAGTGGAAGTACTACCTATGAATCTTAATAATTTCAACCAAGAAGTAGGTACTCCTAAACCTAGGCGTAGAGCAAAGGAAAATCATGTCATACAAAGAAATATAGATGGAAATAGAATATTCAGATAGCTACTCCAATAGTTGATAAGGAAAGACATGAAATAACACCTAAGGAGTATAAGATAACAAGCATTAACCTTGGACACTCTTCTTGGCAGCAATAGTTAGAGGAAATAAAAGTGAATTTAAATGCTATTGTTGCCAAAGTATAGAAATAAAAATAGAAGAAAAGAGAATTGAAAGAATGTGTTGCTACCTTGGTAAATTTTATTAATTCATTAACTTTATTTGGTCGAGAGCAAGATGAACTACCCCAACATCTGGTGCTGATGTTACAAGAGAAAGTAGATGCAATTGGAGTAGTTTGCCATAAAATGAACATGTTTAAAGAATGGATTGAGTACTAGGTAAAGCAAGGATAATAATTTATTACAAATACAATAAGGAAGTACAAGTAAGCATACCATCATTTGGAGAAATCGAAAATATTTGAAGACGAATGTATATTTCACCATGAGCAAGTCATTGAAGAAAAGCGAAACATTGAAATTCTCATGCAGTCAGATATCCAAAAGTTAATATAGAGTGATGTAATATTAGGACATGGACTTCAATTGCCAGAAAAATGGAAGAAATGGTTGAAATGGGAAGGTGACATGTTAATACCATGTATTGAAGGATTTGAAAAGGTCATCGTCGAGTGGAGAAAATTGATTAGTGAAAGTCAAGAATTCATTGAATTACTAACACATCAAGGTTTTGATCCCCAAACATTAGGGCAGGAAGGAAAAAAAGCTAAAGCCTTCAGGGAATGGATAGAAAGAATAAATAGAGATCCTTTTTAGTTGTTGACATGGGAAGTGATTGATGAGATGATACAATGCAAAAATATTATAGTCAAGTATGAAGCAGACAAAGCACAAAAGAGAGATATCATGCTCCAAGTAACTAAAGAATATATTAGGCTCAAGCTCACTTGGAGAGCAATACAAAGGATTTCAAAAGAATGCATGCATCAAGTATTAAGTGCTTTCCAAGAGTATAAGTCAAAGAAAGGTGAAGAAAAAATCCTAGAGCCCGAATCATGAGAGAAACAAGAGAACTGGACACCGGATACCAGAAGCATGATGAATTTTATTTTGTTTCAATTTTGAGTTTGCAGGTTGATCCCGGTCTTGGTACATGTTACTTATCCTAGTTTTTTGGAAAGACGCGAATAGCCTTGAAAAATGTAAAGTGATCATGCTCCAGAGTATGAAGAAAAGTGTTTTTGTGGATGAACTCAAAGCCTTGATTTATTCTAGAATGTTCTTGATGACAGTTGGTAGATGCCAAGTGCCACATTTTAATTTTTTATTCCTGATTCTTTGGATAGACTTTTAAGTGAACATTTGGGGCCTTGTTTCTATAAAAGGCCATCTCCTCCCTCATTTTTTATTTTAAGTTCAAAATTTTTGGATGTCAAAGGAGCATAAACTTTTAAGTTTTTGTTCCTTTTTCCTATTTTTTGAACCATTCTGGCATAAAACTTTGTATGCACTTAGACATTAATTAATATCAGAGCTTATTAGATAGCTACCTATCTTAGTATCTTTTGTAGTTGGTTTTGTTAGTTCGGTCAAACAAGACTGTATGTTTTACCATTTAAGGATGCATACAAAACCTACTCGGTGTCTAGAAATGAAACCCTTCTCTTTAAAAGCTTGCGCCATTTTATATGTAGCTGTGAAGCAATCTGGTGAAGTATAAAGTGGTTTTCTCTATTTTAATTATTTCTTTGGGGCATCCATGGAGAATAACTAGGAGGAAATTTTAATTTTTAGTATTTTTTATACTTTGTTTTAGAATAGATGTTTAAATATTTGAAAATGTTCCAAAAAAATTAAATGAATGGAAACAATTTTGTTGAAAATCCTTTGTTTTCCATATGATTGTTGAATTCTTAATGCTAAATATACTTAAGTGATAGCAAAGAATTTGTGATATTCATGAAATGTTATTGTAAAATCTTTTGATTTCGTGATGTTATTCTATGAATGAAGTGAAACTTTTATGTGAAGTGCTTATAATTCTTAGCAAAATTGGAAATAACCATAGTCCGTTTGAGATTAACAAAAATATCACATCATTACCTGAGAGCAATCCTAGTGCAACCATGACCTAGTTATCGGAGACTTGGGATTGAACGAAAGCCAATCTTTGTCCTATAATGCTGAATTTCCCCTTAGGTTGTCTTTGTTCCATATCTTTCAAGAAGGATAGGCTCTTTGCAGTCTTGTCTGTGAAGAATTTATTTGCCCTATTTTCTATGAGTAAAACCATCGTCAAAAGGAATTGGTGCTAGAAGGAGGGCCTATTGTTATTTTTTTTGGTTTTGTTAAGGTTTAAGCTAGATTTCTGTAGAATCGCTAGATCTCGATCTGGTGATCCTCAGGTAACTTTAGTTGAGCTTAGTGGTCGAACATCATCTAGACCTCAAAAGTTTGGAAGTTTGAGTGCAAGTCTAAATATTCCAACTATTGTTACACCACCACCTCCCATAGTGATGGCATTCTTTAATGTGGAATCACCAATTCAATTTGTTGTATACATTGATTTACCAAAAAATCTTGACAAGTTGTGTCCTAAATATTATTTTCACAAAGATGCGAAAGAACATATCAGTATATTCAAGGATACATGCTTTAGAGCAAGGATTCAACACGAAGATGTCATATGTAGGTTGTTCCCATATACTTTGAGTGATGAAGTTTACCAGTGGTATATCAACCTACCTCGTAATTCCATTCGATCATGGCAAGACATGGAAACTCAATTTTTAGCCAGGTTTAGAACACTGACTAACCCCGATATGTTATATCATCAATTCACTCAAATCAAAAGGTTCGAAGGAGATCCTATAACTGTTTTTAATGATAGATTCCAAAAGGCTTATTCTAAGCTACAAGCACCTTATGTAGTGGATAATTTGTATGCTATCACAATTTATTATACGATAGTAGATCCTTTAACTGCTATGTTTGTGAAACAAAGAGAAAATCCTCCTACTTTACCAGAAGCCTATGTCGAAGCTGTAAGTGTGGATTTAGAAATAAAACATCTTGGAAACAGATTGTCTGTGAATGGAAGAAACAGATTGAACATTTACCCTACCCCAAATGCAAATGGAGTTCCTATAGGTCATCCTATGGATCCTAATGTTTATCCTACAGTGGTACAAAATGGGACATTTCCTCAAAGTACTTTCTTTCAACTAAGAAATAGTCAAGCTTTAGTCCCTCACACTGGTCCAGCTATTATAGAGCTACATCCTAATGGGAATTCATTTTTCTTGCAAATTGAAGAAAATAAAAACATCAAAATTTATGAGGAAAAAGAAGACATGAAAGAAGTTAAAACTCAATTGAAAAGGTTAACCACATAGGTTACACAATTAAGGAATAAAAATTTCTATGCTTAGAGTAATAGTCAAAATTTGCAAAACTAAATGTATAATGTTCCTAGGCCACCTAGACCTTGGAATACACGCCCTAATAATGGGGGAGTATCAATGCCTTTAGATAATCCTGATTCAACTGATGAAAAATCTACATCAAAGGTGAATTTAGCTGACCTTGTGATGAATAATTGGTATAGAATTCATAATACAAATGCTCATGCTGAAGTAGACTATTCACAATTCAAAATTGCTTCATAAATTTTTCTTGCTACTACACACTACAATGAACATTGTGGTTCTCATCCTCCTAAAGGAAATTAATTAGTTCTGGTAGGATATGACTTTTCTTTAATCTTGGAAAGTTATGAACATTTCAGATCACCCATTGTTATTACAAGTCGATCTCATGAATATGAAAGCAATAATTCTACTATGACTTTGGAAATATACACTTTTCCTTATCATGATGAAAATGAGCCTCAAGAAGAAATAGATGAAATACATGCCTTCCAACAATATCAGAAGGGACATAATTACAACATGAGGAATGACGTTAACAGTGGAGGTAAATTCAACGAGCCTTTAATGACATCCATCCTGCCTAATAACTTCAACACTCCACCTGATGAAAAATCAAGCAATAACCAAGGGTTGCCTAAGGTAACCTCTCACTACAATTCATCAAATGCTTCAAAAGGTGAAAAGATAGATTTCACTAACCAAAACAATTTGAGTAATTATTTAGCAGAAGAAATTTAGAAGGTAATGTATACACCTAAATATGGTTTGGATAATCTAATTAATTAAATACGATTTATTTGATTAATTGACCTTTCTATTTTCATCTATTTATAAATAAATAGAAATATTTATTTATATAGTTCACATTTAATTCTTCTATCTTTATATCATATTATTTCATCTTAATTAAATAAACAAATCACATACTTTGTTTTATTTAATTATTATTATTTTTTATTTTTATTTTTTTTAAAAAGGGGTAAAAACTTTATTAATAATCAGAGAAAAGCATTACAAAGAACCATCAAGCCAACTCCCAAATACACCAAAACTAAACAAGACACAAGAAGCCAAATCACTCAATATTACTGACATTTCTATTTTCAGCAAGAATTCCCTCCAATTTGTGGCATAGCTCTGGAGAAACTTGACCCAAATCATCAACATTCCAACCCTCTATGTGCTCAGAAGCCCAATGAGCCAAAAAATCAGCAACTCTATTGCACTCCCTTGGGATGTGGACGAAGGACGCCATCTCCATCAGAGAACTAATCCACAAAATCTGTTGAGCCAACCTAGCCAACTACCAATGAACACCCATCAAATTCCCATCCTTTAGCAAGTTTATCATAACTTGTGAATCAAACTCACAAATAACCTTACGCCAACCCAGAGCAAATGCCCGCTCAAACGCATATAAGATTTCCAAACCCTCCATAAGATTAATGGGTTGCACCCCCTCATAAGCAGAAAAGAAGAAGATAGTCGATCCCAAATAATCTCTACCAATCCCCCCCACCCCAGCAGGCCCAGGATTACCCCTAGAACAACCATCGGTGTTGAGCTTCAAAATTCCAATCGAGGGTGGGAGCCATCTACCAACCCTATGAACCCTCTGCCGCTGGTGCCGGCAATTCCTGAGGCTAGAAGCAACCAAAGACGATCCTTGGATACCCAATCTATCCACCACCCTAGCATCCCCCTTTTCCAAGGGAAACCCAACCTCACACTTAGCAGCCACCATTTCCTGAATCATACCCAGAATTCTCTGCCAGACTTGTTGTACAACCAAATTCTCCCCACGAAAAATCCTATGATTTCTCTCTAACCAAATCTGCCAAAGGATGAAAGTAGGCCCCACAAACCATACGTCCTGCAGAAAAGAGGTCGTCGAAGGAGGCCTACCCAAACTGCTCCAAAAGCCAATCAAAGAGGAAGCATGAACATAGGAACTATTCCACGCTCCCCACCAGAAATGCCACAATTGAGAAACAAAGGAAGAATGAAAGAACAAATGAGCAAAATCCTCCTCCCCTCCTCCACAAAGAACACAAACAGAGGGACCTTGAAAACCCCACTTCTGAATATTGTCCCACATCAAACATCTATTACGGGCCAAGGTCCAAACAAAACAGTTGCACTTTGGCCAAGAAAGCTTATGTAGTGCCCCTCCGTTATGACCTTTCCGGATTTTGTCTAAGTGTTTATTTGTGTTATGGTTGTTTTGTGTGTGATTAGTTTTATGCAGTTAACATAATATTTGATGAAATTGTGTACTCAATTAATTAATATAGCATTGAGTAAATAAAAATAGAAATTAAGATGAAAATTAAATAAATTAGTTTTATAAAATATTAAGTAAAGAGTTATTAATAAATAAATAAACTAATTGTTTTGAAAAAAAAGTATTCTTTTAATGATATTCGATAATAATTAATAAATTATTAGTTGTTCAAAGATAATTATCATTTAATGATTAAATTCAATTAATAAATTTAAAAGTGAGAAAATATTAGAGAGGATTAAATATTAAAATTGTACTCAAGTTTGCATAAGGATTAAAGCAAGGAAAAGAATCGTTTATTGCTAAATAAATAAATAATAATAAAGCATCATTTTGGGAAGAGTAAAAGGCAAGGGAAGCTGGAAAAAGATGGTATATGCTTTATCTTCCTTTGTCTCATCATCTTCTAGGTAGAGTTTTCAATCATTGAAACTCATAAAATTAGAATTGAAGAGGCATCTTTGGGGGGGGGGGGGGAAATAAAAAATGCTTGCACTGCACAATACTTTTTAAAGAAAATTACAGATTATGGGTTTTATTTTGATATTGTTTTTCGATCTAAATTGATTTCGGAATTCTAGTGTGAGGGAAGGATCTGTGGCTGTGAGGTGGAGGTCTTCTATTCATCCTCATCATTTCTAAGTGTAGGTTTCAGGTTGGCCATTGATTTTCTCTATTGCATTTGATTGCTCTCCTCTTAAAACTTCATTATATTGCTATGGGTTCGCAATTGTTAATAGTGTTGTTATTAAATTTCATTTAAGGGCAGAGGGAGGATTTCTTGGTATTCGATGGTTGTCTTGCTGCAATTCTAATGTTAATTCTCTTGGAAGCTTGCTTTGTGATTGTTCTTCCACTTGGTTCTCTGGATAAACACTTTTGCTTGCATTTTTTTTAAAGTTTCTTGATCTGTTTCAACAAACTTATTTCATGTTCATTATGTAATCATAGTACTCTAAGAGATGATGTAGATGAAGGTGTCCTTTATATTGTCACGAGCTTTGTCTATGTTTTTATTCTTTACATCATAAGGCGTGCCATGAAACCATGCGGCTATTACCTTATTCTCTGCATATAGTTGTAAGGTAGGGTGTATGTACTCAAACAATTTCCCTGTTTCCGTTCACAATCTATCACTGCGGAAATGCTTGAGCATAATAAGATGTTTATAGGTTTAAATAATTTCTCTGATTTCGTTTGTCAGCCGGTCTCAGCCGTAGCACATGATCTTAATAGGAAGGTTATAGATTTAAATAACCTGCTTGGTTCTGCTGTCAATCTATCACAGTTGCAGCGCTTGAAAATAAAATATTGTCTTTTACTAGCATAACAAAGAGCTTGCCATTAATCGTGGTGAAGTTTATCTTCCATACTGGTGCATCTTTGGAACTCGCCACCAAACAGAAAACGTGTCTAGCTCAAAACATAAAAATTTGTTCATTATTTCTCCTCCTCTCAAGCCACGTATTTGCACCTCACCTTTCTCCTTCCCTTCTGACTGGTGAACAAAATTTTGGATTTGATAATAATGCAAGTAGACAGCGATATTTGCAAATTACAATATTCACTTTCTAATATACTTGGCAACCTGTCCCTGTTCGGCATTTGGAGTTCAGACATTGTACAAAATTTAACAATCTCCCTGAAATCATTGATCACCTGTCACAGCTACAACTTTTCGACTTGCAAGGGTGTTGAAACTTGAATAATCTCTCTGATTTCCATGGTTTTGTTGCTTCCCTATCGGCCTCTATTGTATATCCAGAATAATACAGGAAAACTCTAGAGGATTGCTCAAGATATTTCGATAGTACTGCTTATCATGTCCTCCACTGTGCTAAGAGATTTATGAGCTTTCTTCCAATGCCTAATTCAAAACTAACAATACTGATTAAAGAAGAACATGGCTAAGCTTATCCTTTAATAAAAGGAAGACAGATCTTTAATTTATCTTTCCAAATAGCAACCGAAGCACCAAGTTCTCGATTAAATTAGATGACTAAGCTAGTTTCTTTACGGATTGCTTCCTTGTATGAACTACATTATTTTAGTAGAGGCATAAGAAAAGATGTGAAGTACTTTTCTTTCCTAGATCTGTACGAATAAGAAATTTAGGTTCTGATGTATATATCCACCAAAATATGTAATAGCCAGATATCTAAATTTTTCTTTAAGAAAACTCAGGAAAGAGTTAAATGAAGCGAGTAGAGAACCCAAACCAATCTTGTTGTAAAATAGTTCTCTTCTATTTGATTAAACCTTTAGTTTTCTAATGAGACCTTTAGAAGAAATAATTATCCCGAATTAATTGAGCCAGTTACACATTTCATCTTCTTATATTTCTAGTTTACTAAAGCCCAAATGGTCCTGTTAAAAATTTAAAATTTAAGGATTTAACTAACAAATATTGTATTGACGAGAATTGTATTGTGCAAAAGTGTATTTGTTTATATTTCCTTAAAGTTTTCTGATATTCATAATTTATGTTAGCTAGAGATGTAAATCTAACGTCCGGCCTTACTGATTTAGATAATGATAAATGATGAGTTTGCTTTAAGGTGACTTGTTGAGGAATTAGGCTAAGGGAATAGTGATTTTATATCAAAAGATGTATACAGTAATTTAAAAAGATTGGAAAATTGCTTAAAGAAAGGTTAACTCATTAGGTTAGATATGTAGGAGTTTAGATCTATTAAATTTGGAAATTAAGTTATAGTTGGTTTTATTCTTATAAAGGAAATTAGAGATAATTAAAAATAAATAAAAATAAGATGAAATATTCTGTGTTTATTATGTGAAAATTATTTTAAATTCATATGAGAAAAGAATATTTTTGGACTTCTTAGATAATTTATTGTGTTTAAGTTATGTTGAAGAAATGATTTTGAGTGAATGATTTTTCTAAAAGGAAATGTTTCGAAAAATAATTATGTAAGGTGTAGTTAAATTAGGTGCAACAATTAATTTAAAGAGAAGAAAGAGAATGATTAAATAGTTTAGATGATTAATTGAGTAATATTAAGGAGGTTCTTTAATTATATTGTCGTAAAGTTATTAACTTGTTTTATATAAAGGAATTAAGTAATCTTGACAAAAAAGAGAGTGATAGAATTAGGAATGGAGATTGTTGTTATTTAAGAGTAATAATATAATGTGTAAATTGGAATATATTTGTTTTAATTTGTGTCTTTGGCTTAAAAACATCAGATTATATCTTCACCTCGCAATATTGTGATAGCCTTAAATGTTGGAAATGATTGATCTTTAAAATAATGTTCTTTTTAGATTGTATTTCTTATTGAATGAATGGATATATTGTATTTGAATGTGTGGTTTTATGGATTGTTTTGATAGATCCTTTTAATGTGACTTTTCGTGAGTTGATTTTGAGTTGGGGATTTTCTCTCAATTAATGTATGTTGCTATTTGTTAGGAACCCATATGTTTTCTTTTGGTTCTTTACCCTAAGTGGTAAATCGGTTGATGTTATCATTGTCATGATTGATGATTCTGCTTGAGTTGTTAATGAGTCAATTGAAACGTTCTTTGAGTTATGGGTATTCCGAGAGGAGAAAATAGAGGTTTCCCTTGGATTTCCGATTTAGTTCGTATCGAAGTTGTTGATGTTGTTTGAATGGAGTTGTTGATCTTATTTTGATGTATTCTCTCATTATTTTTGAATCGCAATTAGTTCTTGTGGCCTTGCAATTATTGTTGTCAGTTCTTTGATGGGGAAACCCTAGTGTAAATTTTATGAGAATCTTCCAGAGGCTTATTTTTTATTGTTGGTCAATGTCCCTCCTTTTTATGTGCCTTTGAAATGGCAAATGTTTTGGTTTCATGATTTTGAAAGGGTTGTACGGGAATCATTGAGATTTTGATTATGTATTTATAGTGAGATGGGTAATGCCTCACATGTTTCTCTATTGTGATCTAATGTTCTTGTTAAGTTGTACAACCCTTGTTTTTCAGTTTGATGTTGTTGGGTCTCTAGAGAGAGTGGCTCCTCGTGGGGGTCGGCGCCCCGTTGAAGGGGAAGGGCACAGGATAACCCACGAGTGAGTTGGTAATCAAGTGAAAACCTAATAATTAACTTAGGAGGGATGGGTAGTAATATCATTATAAGATTAAAAAAAAAAATGGATGCCTCGTCTTCATTAGTGCTTTCGTAGACTAACGGAAGGCTGAGAAGGCCGTGGTTGAGAAGGTCGTGACCTCGTCTTCACGAGAGGTTTACGGCTCCGCATGAGTCACCCTATGGACCGACGCCTCCAGTTGGGAGGAAGGGCACAGGATAGCCATAGATGGGACCGACTCCTCCATTTGGGAGGAAGAGCACAGGATAGCCCATGTAGGACTATGCGATGACACTCTCCCCTAGTTGCCTAGGTGTTTTACTTTATTGTGTTCCTCTGGAAGTATGTTATGGGAGTTGGTTTAGATTGTGGTTGAATGGACTTATATTGATTTATTATTTATTGTCTTAATACATCTTTGGTGTACTTTGTGGTCTTGTATGATCTCATTGATAATTGATTTATGACCTTGTACTCTTATGGTACTGTGACATGATGTTATTTGGAATTGTATTATGTTTATTAATTCAGTTTGTTTTGGAAGTGTTTCATGATCTTTCTTTGGTTACTTGTTTACCGGTTATCGTTTTGTTTAATGTGATGAGATTTATGACTTTAAGTTATTATGTTGAATCTTGGGTGTTGTTGATTATGTCATTGTAATCCTTGAGGTTTATGATACTTTTGTATGATGTGAGTCTTGTGGTTCCGTGTTTGGACGATCTTGGTTGAGGTCTCTCTCTTGTTAGCTCCTAGCACGGGGGGTGGGTCTTTGGACTCACATGGTTGGGTGGAACGTGCTAAGCACCCCATTGGGTCCCTAGTCGAGAATCGAGAGGTGCGGATTGGTGCTGTTGTAGCGACTCCAAAGTTGTATTTGTCTTGGGAGCCAGTTATGATACCTTGTATTCATCTATTCATTTGTATCATGATTCTTGTTGTATGGTTTCCATTTATGTTCGAGAACATTGTCGTATCATTGTACCTCTAGAACATTATATTGTTATGTAATGTTAAACTCAGTGTGGATTTTGGTCATGGCAGTTGTTATTCAATGTGTTAAGTTATTCATGTATATGTTGTATTTATGTTCATAGATGGTTCTTATCAATGAATTTTCATGTATGTGTTATATTTGTTAATGTTTATTTTGTTATGGATTATATCTTTGGCTTTTATTCTTTATTATCGTTGTGTGGATGTAAGTCTCGTAATGACTCCTCGTGTACCCCAAGGGATGTATGTGTTAGTGAATCTGCTTAAATGAAATTCATGTTATGACTTAATGTGTATTACATGTATATTATGTTATCTTTAAGAAAAAAAATTGCAGTGATTATTGTTTATTTGTCCTTTGGGATTCACACGGCGGGGCGTTACAACATGGTATCAGAGCATAGGTTCCTACACTGGGCACTATGTGTGCTCACTATGTAACCTTGCGCTTAGACCTGTGAGTCTTGAGTTTCACTTTTCTTTTGTCATTGTTGTGAACCTGAGTTTCCTCTGTTAATTGGTGTCGGGTCGATGGTGCAGGAAACTAATGGGAAAGGATAGGACCCTCGGTGTAGTGCACAATGCACCGGTATCCTTCCTGTCAAGGATGCTCTATGGACCCTTGAGTTTCAGTGTGATCTATTTCTTGGTGATGTGTTTTATGTGTGTGGATATGTCAAGTGTTCGTGGAATCTGCGATTTTGTTGTCCTTGAGTGATGAATTATGTTTTCCTGAATCTGTGAAGGTGTAAAATTTTGCCTTTTTATTGATATTGAGGTAGGATTTGGTGATGAATAATGGTTAAAGTGGAGTTCTTGTGTGAAAATTATGAGTTTTTACGAAGATGTGAGGTTTTGTGGATAATTATTTCTATGATTTTTAGCAGAATATGGTATCTTGAGGTTAAGACGCAACTTGAATTATTGGTACTAATGTGCAATGTTCTATGGTAGCTTTTGATTTACAGGAAGTTGGCTTCAGAAACGTAGTGATGAAGGTAATGCAATTGTAATATTTAGGTATAGATACTTATAATTTCAAGTGGTAATTCATTTTGATATAGTAGATGAATTAGGTTTATGGTTAGCATCCTTATGCGAATATGGCTTAACTAATAAGAAGCAAATTGTTTATGAGTTACTAGAATTATTTTGACTATTATATGTGGTTTGGTGGGAGTGACAGTGTGGTATCACTCGCTTGTAAGTGCCCTACTATGCTGGGAGTTCCTCTCACGATGTATTTGTGATATATATGTATTATGCACAACGTTTGTTTGCATGCAGGATTGCAGGAACTAAGTCTCGATTCCACCTGCATTGTCAGGACAGGGCGAGCATTATATACACCCAATGGGTTTGACGTTGAACATAGGAGCTGACAAGAAAGTTTCCCTGACTTAGTTTGTCCACCCCATCCTTGTGGTTGGAAAATTAGTCTGGTTGCAACCCCGTCACCACTTTTGTTTTGGTATCATTTCTTTATTTTTCGTGTGTTTAATTTCATTGCTTACCTGGTGACATTTAATTGATGATATAACTTGTGGTGTTGATGTGCTTATGATCATTGATATTGTTGTGTTATCATGTTTATGCTTGAGCTCGACTTCCCGCAGTAAGTTGAAGCCTTGGGGGGAGGATGTAGTGCTCCTCCGTTATGACCTTTCCGGATTTTGTGTAAGTGTTTATTTGCGTTATGGTTGTTTTGTGTGTGATTAGTTTTATGCAGTTAACATAATATTTGATGAAATTGTGTACTCAATTAATTAATATAGCATTGAGTAAATAAAAATAGAAATTAAGATGAAAATTAAATAAATTAGTTTTATAAAATATTAAGTAAAGAGTTATTAATAAATAAATAAACTAATTGTTTTGAAAAAAAAGTATTCTTTTAATGATATTCGATAATAATTAATAAATTATTAGTTGTTCAAAGATAATTATCATTTAATGATTAAATTCAATTAATAAATTTAAAAGTGAGAAAATATTAGAGAGGATTAAATATTAAAATTGTACTCAAGTTTGCATAAGGATTAAAGCAAGGAAAAGAATCGTTTATTGCTAAATAAATAAATAATAATAAAGCATCATTTTGGGAAGAGTAAAAGGCAAGGGAAGCTGGAAAAAGATGGTATATGCTTTATCTTCCTTTGTCTCATCATCTTCTAGGTAGAGTTTTCAATCATTGAAACTCATAAAATTAGAATTGAAGAGGCATCTTTGGGGGGAAAATAAATAAATAAATGCTTGCACTGCACAATACTTTTGAAAGAAAATTACAGATTATGGGTTTTATTTTGATATTGTTTTTCGATCTAAATTGATTTCGGAGATCTAGTGTGAAGGAAGGATCTGTGGCTGTGAGGTGGAGGGATTCTATTCATCCTCATCATTTCTAAGCATAGGTTTCAGGTTGGCCATTGATTTTCTCTATTGCATTTGATTGCTCTCCTCTTAAAACTTCATTATATTGCTATGGGTTCGCAATTGTTAATAGTGTTATTATTAAATTTCATTTAAGGGCAGAGGGAGGATTTCTTGGTATTCAATGGTTGTCTTGCTGCAAGTCTAATGTTAATTCTCTTGGAAGCTTGCTTTGTGATTGTTCTCCCACTTGGTTCTCTGGATAAACACTTTTGCTTGCATTTTTTTTGAAAGTGTCTTGATTTGTTTCAACAAACTTATTTCATGTTCATTATGTAATAATTGTACTCTAAGAGATGATGTAGATGAAGGTGTCCTTTATATTGTCACGAGCTTTGTCTATGCTTTTATTCTTTACATCATAAGGCGTGCCATGAAACCATGCGGCTATTACCTTATTCTCTGCATATAGTTGTAAGGTAGGGTGTATGTACTCAAACAATTTCCCTGTTTCCGTTCGCAACCTATCACTGTGGCAATGCTTGAACATAATAAGATGTTTATAGGTTTAAATAATAACTCTGATTTCGTTTGTCAGCCGGTCTCAGCCGTAGCACATGATCTTAATAGGAAGGTTATAGATTTAAATAACCTGCTTGGTTCTGCTGTCAATCTATCACAGTTGTAGCGCTTGAAAATAAAATATTGTCTTTTACTAGCATAAAAAAGAGCTTCCCATTGGTCATGGTGAAGTTTATCTTCCTTACTGGCGCGTCTCTGGAACTCGCCACCAAATAGAAAATGTGTCTAGCTCAAAATAGAAAAAGTTGTTCATTATTTCTCCTCCTCTCAAGCCACGTATTTGCACCTCACCTTTCACCTTCCCTTCTGACTGGTGAACAACATTTTGGATTTGATAATAATGCAAGTAGACAGCAATATTTCCAAATTACAATATTCACTTTCTAATATACTTGGCAACCTATCCCTGTTCGGCATTTAGAGTTGATACATTGTACAGAATTTAACAATCTCCCTGAAATCATTGATCACCTGTCACAGCTGCAACCTTTCGACTTGCAAGGGTGTTGAAACTTGAATAATCTCTCTAATTTCCATAGTTTTGTTGCTTCCCTATCGGCCTCTGTTGTATATCCAGAATAATACAGGAAAACTCTAGAGGATTGCTCAAGATATTTTGATAGTACTGCTTATCATGGCCTCCACTGTGCTAAGAGATTTATGAGCTTTCTTCCAATTCCTAATTCAAAACTACAATACTGATTAAAGAAGAACATGGCTAAGCTTATCCTTTAATAAAAGGAAGATAGATCTTTAATTTATCTTTCCAAATAGCAACCGAAGCACCAAGTTCTCGATTAAATTAGATGACTAAGCTAGTTTCTTTACGGATTGCTTCCTTGTATGAACTACATTATTTTAGTAGAGGCATAAGAAAAGATGTGAAGTACTTTGCTTTCCTAGATGTGTACGAATAAGAAATTTAGGTTCTGATGTATATATCCACCAAAATATGTAATAGCCAGATATCTAAATTTTTCTTTAAGAAAACTCAGGAAAGAGTTAAATGAAGTGAGTAGAGAACCCGAAACAATCTTGTTGTAAAATAGTTCTCTTCTATTTGATTAATCCTTTAGTTTTCTAATGAGACCTTCAGAAGAAATAATTCTCCCTAATTAATTGATCCAGTTACACATTTCATCTTCTTATATTTATAGTTTACTAAAGCCCAAATGGTCCTGTTAAAAATTTAAAGTTTAAGGATTAAACTCACAAATAGTGTATTGACGGGAATTGTATTGTGCAAAAGTGTATTTGTTTATATTTCCTTAAAGTTTTCTGATATTCATAATTTATGTTAGCTAGAGATGTAAATCTAGCATTCAGCGTTACTGATTATATAATGATAAATGATGAGTTTGCTTTAAGGTGACTTGTTGAGGAATTAGGCTAAGGGAATAGTGATTTTATATCAAAAGATGGATACAGTAATTTAAAAAGATTGGAAAATTGCTTAAAGAAAGGTTAACTCATTAGGTTAGATATGTAGGAGTTTAGATCTATTAAATTTGGAAATTAAGATTATAGTTGGTTTTATTCTTATAAAGGAAATTAGAGATAATTAAAAATAAATAAAAATAAGATGAAATATTCTATGTGTTTGTTATGGGTAAATTATTTTAAATTCATATGAGAAAAGAATATTTTTGGACTTATTAGATAATTTATTGTGTTTAAGTTATGTTGAAGAAATGATTTTGAGTGAATGATTTTTCTAAAAGGAAATGTTTCAAAAAATAATTATGTAAGATGTAGTTAAATTAGGTGCAACAATTAATTTAAAGAGAAGAAAGAGAATGATTAAATAGTTTAGATGATTAATTGAGTAATATTAAGGAGGTTCTTGAATTATATCGTTGTAAAGTTATTAACTTGTTTTATATAAAGGAATTAAGTAATCTTGACAAAAAAGAGAGTGATAGAATTAGGAATGGAGATTGTTGTTATTTAAGAGTAACAATATAATGTGTAAATTGGAATATATTTGTTTTAATTTGTGTCTTATGGCTTAAAAACATCAAATTATATCTTCACCTCGCAATATTGTGATAGCCTTAAATGTTGGAAATGATTGATCTTTAAAATAATGTTCTTTTAGATTGTATTTCTTATTGAATGAATGGATATATTGTATTTGAATGTGTGGTTTTATGGATTGTTTTGATAGATCCTTTTAATGTGACTTTTCATGAGTTGATTTTGAGTTGGGGATTTTCTCTCAATTAATGTATGTTGTTATTCGTTAGGAACCCATATGTTTTCTTTTGGTTCTTTACCCTAAGTGGTAAATCAGTTTATGTTATCATTGTCATGATTGATGATTCTGCTTGAGTTGTTAATGAGTCAAATTGAAAAGTTCTTTGAGTTATGGGTATTTCGAGAGGAGAAAATAGAGGTTTCCCTTGGATTTCTGATTTAGTTCGTATCAAAGTTGTTGATGTTGTTTGAATGGAGTTGTTGATCTTATTTTGATGTATTCTCTCATTATTTTTGAATCGCAATTAGTTCTTGTGGCCTTGCAATTATTGTTGTCAGTTCTTTGATGGGGAAACCCTAGTGTAAATTTTATGAGAATCTTCCAGAGGCTTATTTTTTATTGTTGGTCAATGTCCCTCCTTTTTATGTGCCTTTGAAATGGCAAGTGTTTCGGTTTCATGATTTTGAAAGTGTTGTACGGGAATTGTTGAGATTTTGATTATGTATTTATAGCGAGATGGGTAATGCCTCGCATGTTTCTCTATTGTGATCTAATGTTCTTGTTAAGTTGTACAACCCTTGTTTTTCAGTTTGATGTTGTTGGGTCTCTAGGGAGAGTGGCTCCTCGTGGGGGCCGGCGCCCCGTTTAAGGGGAAGGGCACAGGATAACCCATGAGTGAGTTGGTAATCAAGTGAAAACCTAATAATTAACTTAGGAGGGATGGGTAGTAATATCATTATAAGATTAAAAAAAAATGGACGCCTCGTCTTCATTAGTGCTTCCACAGACTAATGGAAAGCTGAGAAGGCCGTGGTTGGCAAGGTCGTGACCTCATCTTCATGAGAGGTTTACGGCTCCGCATGAGTCACCCTATGGACTGGCGCCTCCAGTTGGGAGGAAGGGCACAAGATAGCCATAGATGGGACCGGAACCTCCAGTTGGGAGGAAGAGCACAAGATATCCCATGTAGGACTATGCGATGACACTCTCCCCTAGTTGCCTAGGTGTTTTACATTATTGTGTTCCTCTGGAAGTATGTTATGGGAGTTGGTTTAGATTGTTGTTGAATGGACTTATATTGATTTATTATTTATTGTCTTAATACATCTTTGGTGTACTTTGTGGTCTTGTATGATCTCATTGATATTTGATTTATGACCTTGTACTCTTATGGTACTATGACATGATGTTAGTTGGAATTGTATTATGTTTATTAATTCAGTTTGTTTTGGAAGTGTTTCATGATCTTTCTTTGGTTACTTGTTTACCGGTTATCATTTTGTTTAATGTGATGAGATTTATGACTTTAAGATATTATGTTGACTCTTGGGTGTTGTTGATTATGTCATTGTAATCCTTGAGTTTTATGATACTTTTGTATGATGTGAGTCTTGTGGTTCTGTGTTTGGACGATCTTGGTTGAGGTCTCTCTCTTTTTAGCTCCTATCACGTTGGGTGGGTCTTCAGACTCACATGGTCGGGTGGAACGTGCTAAGCACCCCATTGGGTCCCCAGTCGAGAATCGAGAGGTGCGGATTGGTGCTGTTGCAGCGACTCATGAGTTGTATTTGTCTTGGGAGCCAGTTATGATACCTTGTATTCATCTATTCATTTGTATCATGATTCTTCTTGTATGGTTTCCATTTATGTTCGGAAACACTGTTGTATCATTGTACCTCTAGAACATTGTATTGTTATGTAATGTTAAACTCAGTGTGGATTTTGGTCATGGCAGTTGTTATTCAATGTGTTAAGTTATTCATGTATATGTTGTATTTATGTTCATAGATGGTTCTTATCAATGAATTTTCATGTATGTGTTACATTTGTTAATGTTTATTTTGTTATGGATTATATCTTTGGCTTTTATTCTTTATTGTCGTTGTGTGGATGTAAGTCTCGTAATGACTCCTCGTGTACCCCAAGGGATGTATGTGTTAGTGAATCTGCTTAAATGAAATTCATGTTATGACTTAATGTGTATTACATGTATATTATGTTATCTTTAAAAAAAATTGTAGTGATTATTGTTTATTTGTCCTTTGGGGTTCACACGGCGGGGTGTTACAGCTTATTTCACACTTTCTTCCACCAAGGCACCTCCACTCCCTCCAACTGATGAGATAAAAAAACCTGATATCTAGAAGCAACTAAATAAACCCCTTTTGGATTAGGAGACCAAGAGAGGATATCCCCATCTAGGAGAGAACTACAACGCCTACTAGAGAGGATATTGTGAAGCTCCACATAGTCTTCATCCAAGCCAACAACAGGCCACTCATCAGGACGCTTCCATCTCACCATTACCAGCTGGTCATGGACAGAGTAAGCCATAAAATCACTCACCCTAGCCCAACCAACCTCAAGAAACCTTTGACTCATATTCAAGATATTAGGGAACTAAGTAGTAATGGGAGGAAAGCCATCCCAAGAATCCGACTAGAATTGAGCCTTCGACCCCCCTGCAAATCCAGAAAAGGCCATCCTTAACAAGCATCACACCTTTCTTAAGTGTACTCCAAATTATCGAGCCCCTCCCTTCCAAGGGAAAATGAGGAATATCCTGCCAAGCAACTCTAGGGTGGTATTTATGAGATAAAATCCTGGCCCAAATATGATCTTGCTCCATGCACCACCTCCAATATAGTTTACCTACCAAGGCCTCCCTAATCAAAGACGATTACCTTAACCCAAGACCGCCAAACTTACAAGGGCTACAAACCATATCCCAATTAACAAGGCTCCACTTCGAAGACAACAAGTTACCATCCCATAGAAACTGCCTGGCTAAAGAATTTAAATCCTTAACAAACCCCATCGGGGCCACCTAAAGCATACATCTATAGATGGGAAGATCCTGCACCACAAACTTAAGCAGTTGAACATGACTAGCAAAGGACAGCCACCTATGTGTCCAATGATTAACTTTTCCCCAAAATTTGTCTAAAATATTCTGCCAAGAAGCCTTAGGTAGCTTACCAACAGAGATAGGCATACCAAGATAAGTCATAGGAAGAACCCCAATTTGAAATCTCAAGATATAGGCAATTCTCCACTGAATGAGCACCAGAGTGTTAAAGAAATAGATAGAGGAATTATCTTCATTAATCCGCTGACCAGAAGCAGTAAGATACACATCCAACACCTTGTGCAAATTGGAAGCTTCCCTAATAGTGGCCATTCCCATTAGAGCCGTGTTGTCCACAAATTGTAAATGAGACTGCGGAGGAAAATCCCCTCCCCAACACCATCCTTGAATATGTCCTAGATCAACAGCCCCTCTGATCAAATGCCCCAAACCTTCCACCAGCAAAATGAACAAGTACGGGGAAAGGGGGTCTCCCTGTGGCAAACCACAAGAGGCTTTAAAAAGCTCAGAATGCTCCCCATTAGTTAACATAGAGAAGAAAACTGAAGTAACACAACTCATAACCCACTGAATCCATTCAGAATCAAACCCAAAAGTACCCAACATCCGTTGTAGGAAATTCCAACGAACATGATCATAAGCCTTGGCCATATCCAGTTTGATGAACATCGCCTTATCTTTTGAGCTAGCCATCGAGTGAATGGTATCTAAAGCAATAAAAACCCCATCCAAAATTTTCCTACCTTCCACAAAGCCACTTTGTTCTTCTGAGATCAACATTCTCAACCACTTTTTTAATTTGTTAGCAATCACTTTGGAAATAATTTTGTAAATCACATTGCACAAGGAAATCGGCTGAAATTGACTTAACCTATCTACCCCATCACACTTGGGTATGAGGGCAAGGAAAGTAGCATTCAAAGCCTGTAACATCTACTTATTCTTCTGAGACTCCTGAACCACTTCCAGTAAGTCCAACTTAATAATATCCCAGAATTCTTGAAAGAATTCAACTTGGAAACCATCAGGGCCAAGTTCCTTCCCTTTCTTCATCTAAAAAACAATTCCATCCAACTCCTCCAAAGAAATTTCACCCATGAGATGCTCATTCATTTCCTTCGTGACCAAAGAAGGAATACAGGAAATAACTTGAGCCTCCTCAACAGAACCTCCTTACGCTTCCTCCCTGAATAGAGAGTCAAAATACTGCACCGCTTCATTCGAGATTTCCTGGGATGAAGAAAGTTGTTCACCTCTTTCATTAACCTAAATCGAAATAGAGGTACCCTGCCTTCTGGTTTTCACTGAATTAAAGAAGAAAGCAGTGTTTTTATCTCCTTCTTGAAGCCACTCAATTCTGGCCTTTTGTTTCCAAAAAACTTTCTCTCCCAATTCACACTCCTCTAGCATCTTTAGAGCCCTAGCCTCATCTTGAAGCAAGTTAGTTGTCACTCCCTCTTCCCTGATCACCCTTGTAATACCATCCAATTCAGCTTGAGCATGAGCCTTATCATGGAAAATATTTCCAAAGCATTGTTTATTCCAACGCTTCAACTGGTATTTAGTAAATTGGAGCAATTTAGCAAAAGTATACATTGCCGTACCAAAAGTTGGCCTCCAACCTTCCACAAATCAGCCACATGGACATGTAAAGATAGATCTCGCAACCACATGAGCTAAAACTTGAATGAAGGAGACCGAGGCACACAAGCAAAAGAAATGGAAAGCTTGATAGGCCAATGATCCAAACCCCTCCAATCCAATATTTCAGAGCAAGAGGTCCACATGCCACCAATCCAATAGTAGGAGATCAGGAAGTGGTCCAACCTTTCAGCAATGAAATTATCCCCCATCCTTCGATTGTTCCAAGTGAACCGGCCATTACTGGGCTTGATGTCAATCTGATTCAAAGCAGAGATGTTGTCCTAAAGAAGAAGCGTAGAGGAATCCAACCTTACATTACCTCCCCTCTTCTTAGCCAGCTCAGCAATGGCATTGAAATCTCCAGCCAAAATCCACTGATGAAGAGGAGCCATGCTACACACATACCTAATATGGGACCATAGCAACTACTTGCCAAGAAGATCAACAGGAGCATAAATATTAGAGAACAGAACTGACTCTCTCATTTCAAACCAAGAGGCCACCATAGAAATGGAAGACCTATAGGACATCCACCAGAGAGGGCGCACCTTCTGAGGGTTCCACAAATAGGCCACACCCCTGGCTGAGCCAAGGGCCCCAATGCATTGGAACCATCCATTCCCCCACAACTTGGGAATCATACCAACCATACCTTCAACTGATAACTTAGTCTCCTGCAGGAAGAGAACATCAGGAGCATTACTTCTAATCAAATCGTGAACAACTTTTTGTCGAGGGCCACTGTTGAAGCCCCTCACATTCCATGATAACACAATCATTTTCGGGGATTCAAGAAATGAGAATCTAGAGTCTTGATCGACCCTGACTCCACCAAATTTTCCCCTGTTAACTTGATCTTTTCCAAATACTTTTTATGGCCAAGCTTGGAAGATTTCTCTCCCACCCCTTTTTTGGAATCCTTTTGATGAAGACCCAAGGAAGAGAGGGACTTGGCATCCCTCTCGATAACAATACCAACATTCAGACCTGGGGAAGACCCATCCCCACCATCCTTCTTCAACTCAGCTACATGAACTAACTCCACCATGACACCCATATGAAGGTCAGTGACCATCTCAAAAACACTAACACCCTGTGCATGGGAAGCCTCATAATGGATACATGTCTGGCCCAAACTCAGAACTCCTTGATCTAGGTTAACCAAACCTGGATTCACTTCCTATTGTCTGAGATCATCTAACACCTCAAATCTGTTAAAAGTTTCTTCATCTTGTCTTTCTTTGAAGGTCTTCTTCTGACCCCTATTCCTGTTATGGCCTCTAACAGGGATGAAACCATTTGCAACAGCCCCAACGTCAGGAATAGGATCCTTCCCTCTATCAGTCATAGGAGGGTTGTGTGGAGGCTAAGAAGATGAGGCCTCCACAGGCCTCACCTTAGGACATCGTCGCAATAAGTGACCATATTCATGACACAAATGCCAAAGAAATGGGAGAGTCTCATAATCCAAATGCTACACCCAAGAGTAAGAACCCATACACATATCCACGGTTCAGAATATATTATGTTATACTTATATTATATACAAATATAATATTATTATAATACATAGAATACTATAATTACATTATAATATAGTTATATATTTATAATATTATATAGATATATTTAGGATATTATATTATTTTATATGTGTTACATATATAATATATTTTTATTTATTGTATTATATATTTTTATAATTATAATAATATATAATTATGCCCATCCATGCTCTGCAATGCATGGATGGGCAAAGATTATTATATTATTATAATTATAAAAAATATATAATGGTGATGCATGAAGTTGGGTTACACTTTTGTGGCCAACTCCAAAAATTGAAAATGGCATAACGAGTGTTATAACACTCGCATTATGTCATTTTAAAAGAAAAAAAAAAGTGAAAGCTATTCATTTTCTGTTGTCTATTTTTTTGCTCTTCCCGGCCAAAAACCCTCATTTTCGCTCACATTCTAGGAGGAGGAATTCTACAAAATTCATCAACAATAGTTGCTTTTCTTTGCAAAGATGGTGCCACGATGATGAAGAGGTGTGGGAGGTAAGTATTGTTTGCTATTTGTTTTGAATTTCTTAGTTTCAAGTTGATTTTGTTTGTTTTAGGTTAGATTTTATTTTTTTTTAAAAATTTGTAGGAGATACAAATAATCCTTCCAAATCCTCAAAATCCTCAAGAATAAGAAGCAAATCCTCAAAAAATCCTCAACAAAATCAACCTCCCCACCAATCACTCAACACCCTCCTGGCACTCAACAAAATTTGAGGAGTGAAATTGAGAACAACAAAAAACAAATTGAGGATCTTATTAGTAGGTTGAGTGATCCAAATGCTTCAACCACAAAAAGAATGACACTAGAAAATTCAATGAAAGAGATGTTAAAAATGTAGATTCAATAACCCAACAAATAACGGGAACGAAAGATAAAATGTGTTTTTCCCATAGTTGGTTGGAGTAGGTATATTATTCATTTTCCTTTAAGTAAATTAGAAAGACAAGGGACATTATATATTCTAGAAAATATTTAATCATTAAGCAGTGAATACATGTTTAATCCATTGAATGCAAATTGTGTGAGATGTGTTGGAGAGCTAGTGGGTATGCAAGCAGTGAATAAATAATCAATTCATGAAATCTGAAGTGATTGTTGGGCTTCATTTGTTTATTGTTTGTTGAAAATCTTGTGTGTTTTTAGCTCTCTATGTTCTTAATCCTGGGAACAATAGACTACTGGTAAGTGGTTTGTTTGTTTGTTTATGATACTTGTTAGCTACAAGTACTGGTTGTTGTTACAAGGGATAGGAGGAAAAATGGGCATATTAAATGGCATATGTTATGTAATCCATGAATGTGGAACAATTGAAGCCAAGGAGTAGGTGAGTGTTGTAACAAACAAGAATTATCATAGGAAAATGTGAATGCTTTGAGCAAGGTCTTGTTCACTATGGAGGTATTCAATGCATTGACTATGTATTCATTACCTCAATATCCATGAGCCTATTATCAAAGCTCACAAAATTTTCATTTCATCTCTAGATGTTTGCAAAAAATTATTGTGTTGGTCTTTCTTTCTTTCTTTTACATATTTTAACATGTGCTTTTGTGTTTCATGTTTATGAATAACATATTATCTTGGATAATTTGCATTTAATAGACTATTGTTTCTAATCTGAGTCATACCATTTAATGCATTAACACATGCATTGACTTCTTCAACATCTACCATCTTGTTGCTAAAGGCGGCATAATTTTCATTCAAACATTAAATATTTGCAAAATATATAATATCCTCCTATTTTCACAAATTTCTTTGATAGAAATGAATAACAGGCCTACTCAAAGCAATATAAAAGAAGAATATTTTTTTATTGTCTCTCAATCACAAATGAGAGCATTGCAATTGTAACTTTCTTGTTAGCTTCAATTGTTTCATGTAATTTGTTATCTACTATACCTATTTGTACAATTAAGCCTTATAACAATGAATAATATATCTAGTTGCAGTAGGACAAAAGTACTAGTAGCAAGACAAGGGAAGTCACTTAAGTGACTTTGTATAATGAATACAGTTGCACCAAGTTATTATTGCAATTTTTTAATTGACTTTTGAAATAGTTTCTTTTCCAATGAAAGTGTATTGTTTAAAATACTTTGCTAGCAGGCTAGTGGCTATCCAAGCAATGAATTCAGAGTTAATGCATTGTATGCTTGTACAAGGAAGAAGACCTTGCACTCAAAGATCTAAAAGAGTATTGCTTTATCTAGTAACAATAGGCTACAAGATATTGGGATTGGTCCCTATCACTCATACTAGCATATCATGTTTCTTAACACGCTTGTTGATGTTTTTGTATGATAAAAAGGTTTAATGCATTCCCTATGTTATTTGAAGTTAATATTCTATTGTTTCTAATCCACCTATCATACCATTCAATGCATTGATTGCTTGAGTATCTATTATCCTACTGTCAAACATGATTTACATTTAGCGATTAAATATTTGCAAAATATATAGTTTCCTTCTATTTTGCTAATTTAATTTAACAAAAATGAATAGTAGGCCTTCTCAAACCAATAGAATAATTGTAACAAATGAGAATTAAGACAAAAAAAACTAAAAAATTTAAGCAAGGTCTTGTTGAATATGGAGGAATTGAATGCATTAACTATGTATTCATTACTTGGGTAGCTTTCAACCTATTGTCAAAGCTTGTAGGATTTGTATTTAATGTTTGAATATTTGTGAAAATTTATCTTGCACAATTTGCATTTAATAGACTATTATTTCTGATCCGATAGTTATACCATTTAGTGCATTAAACATGCATTGAATTCTTCAGTAGCTACCTCCCTATTGCTAAAGTTGGTACAATTTGCATGCAATGATTGAATATTCACAAAAAATATAATGTGCTCCTAATTTCCTGATTTACTGTAACAATTTAAATGAATAATAGGCCTACTCCAATGAATAGAAAAAGAGATAAATTATTTATTATCTCTTAAAATTTTTGAATGAAACCATTGCAATAGTAACCTGTTGCTTAGCTTTAATTGCTCCATGTCACGTGTCATCTACTATACCAATGTGTATAATTAGGCTTTATAACAACAAACAATACTTGTAGTCACAACATGATAGAAGTACTGATACCAGAACAAGGGATGCCACTCAAGTGAATTTCTAGAATAAATATAGTTATAACAAGTTACTATTGCAATCGTTGGGTTTGCTTCTGAGATAGTTACTTGTTGAATCAAAATGTATTGTTTAAAATGTTTCTGAAAAGAAAAAAGCTTTTTTCTTTTTAGAAAGCTTGTTAGCAAGCATATTGTATGCCATGGACTTTGATCATTTCTCATATTCTCCCCTCTAAGAAGAACCATTGTTTGCAATTGGAGTTGGAGGCGAAGACGTATATGAGTGCAAATATTCTAGGTTGTTGACCAAGAAACTAGAAGGTCAGATTCTTGTATCATTCTTCTTGTTTCTTTCTAGTGAATTTTAAGTCTTCCAATATGTCTAAAAATTATGTCTTGTAAGAGTTGTGAATAGTAAATGAGAAGCCTGGATCAAGAATCTGACTTACTGAATAGACAGATGAGTATAGTGAATGGCATGCTATGTAATTCACAAACATGAAACTATTTTATGGCCAATAGTAAGTTACTTTTATAGTGAGAGTTATGCATTATTACAAGAATGTGATATGTAGTCCATGTGCAACTTTTCGCTTTGTATATTGATAACATTCTATAATTTAAGTATATTTCCTTGTTATTGTTTTGCTATTGATTGTAGCAGGCCTAATATTGATTTTCCTATAAGAAAATATAATTGATGTGCTATGCGAAACATTGCATATCAATTGCATATCACATGGTTGCAATTATGCATATATCTAGCTATAGCATTGCTGCAATCAAATGGTTGCAAAGGTAGTTTGCTTATCAGATTGAACAGTTTCAAACAATTGGCATAATTTTTATAGACATTCGAAGAATCAAACTTCATTGGAAAGAAAAGAGATAAATCATCTAGAATTCTAACCTCATAGTCTCTTGTTCAAAAATCAAGTATATTTGTACATGAAAAGCTATTATAAATGTTATGTTGATTGCATTTTTTAATGCATTAAATGCAAATTGTGTGAGATGTGTTGAAGGCCTAGTGGGTACACAAGCAGTGAATGCATAGTTAGTTCATGAAATTCTAGGTATGTGTTGGATTTTTTTGTGCTCATTCTTTTTTATTTATTTCTTCTTGAAAATCTTGTATTTTTTATCTCTAGGCTCCTCTCTTGCATGTTTGTTATTATGTGCAGTGTGTGAACACGAGAGAATCCATATGAATAATGCTCTACGGGTGAGTGACTCCTTTTTTTGTTTATGATACTTGACAACTAGGATAATTTCTTGTTGTTAGAAGAAGTATGGGTATAGGTGGGTACAATAGATGGAATATGCTACACAATCCATAAACATAGAACAATTGGAGCGAAGTAGAAGGTGACCAATGCGATAAATGAGAATTATCACAAAATAAACTGAAAGCTTTAAGCAAGGTCTTCTTCACTATAGAGGCATTGAATGCATTGAATACATGTGTTGATTGCTTGAGTGGCTACTAGCCTATTAGCATAGCTCACAAAATTTTAAATTTAATGTTTGAATGTTTGCAAAAAATTATCACATTTGTGTATTTTTTTGTAAATTTTATCATGTGCTTTTTTGTTTCATGTTTACAAATAATATATTATATGTCATCAAATGTGCTCATTTCTCTGATTTGTCTTTGTACTAGGAATCATTGATTGTGATTGGATGCAAAGGAAAAAATCTATATAGTTACATATATACTTGGTTGTCGAACAAAGAACTAAAAGGTTAGATTCTTGTATCATTCTTCCCTTTTGTTTGCAATGAATTTTAATTCTTCCATTTTCCTAAAAACTATGCCTTGGAAGAGTTGTGAACAAAAAGGGAAAAGCTCGGTTCAAGAATCTGACTTGCCAAATAGATAGATTAGCATAGGGAATGGTGTTTCATGTAATTCATAAACATGAAACTATTTTTTTGTAGGAAAGCAAATTACCATCACAACTATTGAATTCACCTTTGAAATAGTTGCTTAGTGAATTAAATTATATTGTTTAAAAATTTTATGTTTTTTTTCTATAATCAGGAATTAAGGACAAATTTATCATGTTCGAAAATTATGTTTTTTTCTCTTTCTATTGGTTGGAGTAGGCCTATTGTTCATTTTCATTTCAGTAAATTAGGTAAATAGGGGGACATTATATATACTAGAAAATATTTAATCCTGAAATATTGAATATAGATGTTTAATGCATTAAATGAAAAATGTTTGAGATGTGTTGGAGAGCTGGTGGGTATGCAAGCATTAAATGTAGAGTTAATTTTTGTTTTTTTATTGTTTGTTGAGAAGGTTGTATGTTTTTAGCTCTCCATGTTTTGTGTTTGTTTGTGAAACTTTATAACTGGAAGTATTGCTAGTTGCTACAAGGGCTAATGGGACAAATGGATGTAGTCCATGACATATAACATGCTATTCATAAACATGATACACACAAGCACACAATTAATTTTTGCAAATGTTTAAGAATCAATTCAAAACTGTAAGGGATTTGTGCTAAAAAAATTCTGATTGTACTTGATACACAAGCCTTGCCAACAAATCAAATTCTATAATCTAATCATTTCTACTTTTATTAGTTCATGTTGATAGGAAAGTTTACTATTGCATTCATTGCACTTGCTTTTCAAATAGTCGCCTTGCTAGTGAAATTATATTGTTTAAAATATTTTTTCCTTTTTCCCATAGTCGGGATTTAAGCACATATTTTTTGTCCTTGAAAATTATGTTTTATCTCTTTTTCTATTGGTTGGAGCTATTGGTTGGATTAGGTCAACTTTGTAATTGTATAATTTGCATTGGATATGGAACACATCTCTATCAATCTACAATGATTGCATTAAATTCCACTAGGTCTACTATTTAATTTTGTTTAAGTAAATTAGGAAAATAAGACATTATATATTTTGGAAAAATATTTAATTGTTGGATGAAAAGTGCACAAGCTTTGACAGAGGGCTGGTTGGAAAAAAATCAATGAATGCATGATTAATGTACTAGGTCTATTATTCATTTCCATTTAAAAAAAAATAGAAGACTAAGATGACATTATGAATTTTGGCAAATAATTAAACAATGAATTGTATATCTAATTATTGCAATTATGCATATTCCTAATTGCAAAAGTAAAATATTTTGTGCAATTGGAGACGGAGGAAAAGATATATATGGCTGAAAATATAGTTGGTTGTTGAACAAGGAACTGGAAGGTTAGATTCTTGTATCATTCTTCCCCTTTGTTTGCAATGAATTTAGTGAACAATAAAGGAGAAGTTTGGTTCAAGAATATGACTTATCAAATAGACAAATGAGCATAGTGAATGACATGCCATGTAATTCATAAACATGAAACTAATTTATGGCCAAAAGAAAGTTACTTTTGTAATGAGAGTTATGCATAACTACAAGCATGTGATATGTAGTCGATGTGCAATGTTTTGCTTCATACATTGACCATATTGTATAATTTAAGTATATTTTCGTTCATTTTCTTGTAAGATAATCCGATTGATGTGCTATGTGAAACATTGCATATGAATTGTGTATCACATGGTTGCAATTATTACATATTTGGATACAACATTGCTGCAATCAGATGATTGCAAAGATCATTTGCTTATCAACATAAATTGGACAGTTTAAAACACTTGGTATAATTTTTAACACATTCAAGGAGTCAATTATATTTGTACATGAAAATTTATTATAAATGTTATGTTCAATGCATGTTTAATGCATTAAATGCAAATTTTGCAAGATGTGTTGGAGGCCTAGTGGGTACAAAAGCAATGAATGCATAGTTAATTCATGAAATGCCAGGCATGTGTTTGGTTTTCTTTGTGTTTATTCTCATTTTTTGATTGTTTCTTGAAAAGCTTGTATGTTTTTGTTGTTGCTACATAAAGCAATGTTGTTTTAGATCTTTGAACAAGGTCTTGTTCACTATGGAAGCATAGGATGTATTCACTGTGGATTTTTTTATTTAATAGGCATTGGCCTACTAGCAAAGTTTATAAAATTTGGATTTAATGACTAGATATTTGCAAAAAAAATAAAAATCATGGCATTCTATATGGCTTATTTTCTTAAAGGAAAATGAATGTAGACCAACTTGAAGGAATAAAAGAAGATATAAATGATAATTTTCAAACATTCCCATTTAATTTTTTTCACCATTAACATACTACAAGGTCTTGGGATTGCTTCAGTATATTATGTTTCTCAAGGCACTTTTCTTTGTCATTTCATTTCCCTAAATTGCGTCACTTTAATAGTTTGATACCAATTTGTTTTCGTGACACTTTTCAATGATGTAAGCCAATTAATATTTCAAAGGAAATTAAAGCAAGTTCTTGTTCACTATGGAGGCATTGTATGCATTAACTATGTGTTGATTTCTTGAATGGATACTAGCCTATTAGCAAAGCTCACAAAATTTTAATTTAATGTCTAAATATTTGCAACATTTTATCACATCTATCTATTTTTTTTTGCAAATTTTATCACGTGCTTCTATGTTTCATGTTTATGAATAACATATTATATGTCATGAACTATGCTCATTTGTCTAATTTGTCTCTAAAACAAGAACCACTTCTTGCGATTGGAGATGGAGGCAAACATCTATATAGTTGCAAATATACAAGTTTGGTTGTTGAACAATGAACTGAAAGGTCAAATTCTTGTATCATTTTTCCCTTTTATTTGCAATGAATTTTAAGTCTTCCAATGTTCCTAAATATTATGCCTTGGAAGAATTGTGAACAATAAGGGAGAATCTTGGTTCAAGAATCTGACTTTCTGAATTGACAGATGAGCATAGCGAATGGCATGCCATGTATTTCATAAACATGAAACTATTTTTTGTACATAAGCAAGTTATGATTAGAACTATTGAATTCTCTTTTGAAATAGTTGTTTGGCGAATTAAATTATATTGCTTAAAATTTTTATGTGTTTTTTCTATAATTGGATTTAAGGAAAAAAATTTCATGTTTGAAAATTTTGTTTTATAAGTCTTTCTATTGGTTGGAGTAGGCCTATTGTTCATTTTCATTTGAATAAATTAGGAAAATAGGGGGACATTATATATACTAGAAAATATTCAATCCCAAAACACTAAATACATGTTTAATCCATTAAATGTAAAATGTTCAAGATGTGTTGGAGAGTTGTTGCATATGCAATAGTAAATGCATAGTTAATTCTTTTTTTTTTATTGTTTGTTGAGAAGGTTGTATGTTTTTAGCTCTCCATATTGTTTGTGCTAGGAACAATGCACTATTGGTGAGTGGCTCGTCTATTTGTTTGTGAGACTCTATAACTAGAAGTATTGTTGGTTGTTACAATGGATAAGGGGACAAATGGGTGCAGTCCAAGGTATATAACATGTTATTCATAAATATGATACACAAAAGTACACAATGAATTTTTCCAAATGTTTAAGAATTAAATTGAAACTGTAAGGGATTTGTTACTGAAAATTCACTCTTTGCACTTGATACATAGCCCTTGCCAATGAATCAAATTCTATAATCTATACATTTATGCTTTTAGTAGTTCTTATTGATAAGAAAATTTACTATTGCATTTTTTGCATTTTCTTTTCAAAAATTCACTTGGCCAATGAAATTGTAATGTTTAAAATATTTTTGTCTTTTTCCTATAGTTGGGATTTAAGCACATACTTTTTGTGCTTAGAAATTATAGTTTATCTCTTTTTCTATTGGTTTGAGTAGATCAATTTTTTATTTTCCTTTATGTAAATTAGGAAAATAGGGGGACATTATATAGGGTGGCAAATATGTAATTGGTGGATGCTTATTGTGCAAGTTTTGGCAGTGGGTTGGTGGGTACTAAAGTAGTGAATGCATGTTTAATGCATTGAATGCATGTTTAATGCATTAAATGAAAACTTTGCATAGTTAATTAATGAAACATGAGGCAAGTGCTGGTTTTTGCTTATTACCATTTGTTTATTATTTGTTGACAAGCTTGTGTGTTTTTAGGTTTGAGTTGTGATATTCAATGTTTGTTATTCTATGCAATGCATGAATGGGGGAAGAGTCATAGGAATGGTGTACTATTGGTGACTGGTTTTTCTATCTATTTGTGATACTTGATAACTAGAAGTGTTGCTCGCTATTACAGGGAGAATTGAATTTTTTGAGCAAGGTCTTGTCAATAGTAAGTGCATTGAAAGCATTAACTATGTGTTTATTGCTTGAATGACCATCAGTCTATCAACAAAGCTTGCAAATCAAATTGTGCATATGTGTTGGACGGATGGTGGGTACACAAACAGTGAATGCATAGTTAATTCATGAAATCTCAGGCGAGTGCTAGGTTTTATTTGTGCTTATTCTTGTTTTTTTAATGTTTGTTGAAAATATTGTGTTTTTTTGGCTCTTGATTACACTTTTCCATGTTTGTTATTCTCTAAAAGTGCACTACTGGTGAGTGACTTGGCTGTAGTTTATATGATACTTGATAGCTACAACACTTGAGAACATTTTTTTTTAACTTGAAGATTATCACTTATATCTTTTTCTATTCTTTCAAATAGGTCTACCATTCATTTTCCTTTAAGCAAATAAGCCAAATAGAATTATGTGAAATTTTCTTGCAAATATGTAGTCATTAAATCCAAATTTTACAACCTTTTCTTGTAGGCTAATGCCTATTAAAGCAATTAATGCATAGTTAATGCATTGTATGCTTCCATAGTGAACAAGATCTTGCTCAAAGATCTAAAACTATATTGCTTTATGTAGCAATAACACACTACTCTTCTAATGCATCAATCAATGTACAAATTTGTTTCAAGTCTATATTCTCACATGTTCACATGTAACACCCTTGTCATTCTTACTATGCATGCACTCAGTTGACATCTAGAAGTTATGCAATACAACAAAGCATAGGAAAGTATTCATGTTTACAGGTGTTCACCATTGACACACTACAAGGTATTGAGATTGCTCCATACTAGTAGCCTCAGCATATTGTGTTTCTCAAGGAATTTTTTGATGTTCTTTTCCTTCCTTAATGTGTCCCTTTAATCATTTGATGCAAATTATTTTTTCTAGGACTTTTCAATGATGTAAGTGGATTAATACTTGAAAGGAAATTAATTAATATTTAAACCTCCAGTCTAGCTATACCAATAGTAAAAGAGATAAATCATGGTTTCCAAATATGAAGAATATGTCCATAAATCCCAAGCATATAATGTTCCCATATTTTTCTAATTTACTTAAAATAAAATGAATAATAGACCTACTGCAAGATAATTAAATATGATTAGCCAAGGAAGTATTACAAATGAAAATGGTAAAATTAAGAATTGAATGCAAATTGTGTTAGCTTTACTACCATCATGCACTTCACGTGTCTGGTGTTTTGCTTACAAACAACTTACTGTTGCAATGAGAGTAGGCCACTATTGCAATTGTATGATGTTCACTAGATGTTCATTGTTGAATGAAGAGAAATAGTTGCACTTGTGTCTACTACAAATCAAATTGATAATTTAATATAATATTTTTTTTTTTCACGTATATATATTGAATTAAAAATAAACAACTTGTAATATATTTTATTTTTAGAGGTAGGTTAGAGTTTATGGTTTAGAATTTATTATTAGGGTTAGAGTTAGGGATAAGGTTAGGGTTAGGATAAGGGATAAAATTGGAGTTAGGGCATGAGTTAGGTCATTAAAATAACTATTTAACAATACTAAAACACTATAATTAACAAAACTTACTTTTATTTTATTCACATTAATAAAACTTACATTTAATTTTATCAAATCTAAAAAAACAATAATTACAATACTATTAAGACAAGTACTAGTCACTATGTGACACTTGTTAGTATAATAGGGCTACCCCTTTGGTAGCACTTATTCACCAAAAAATATATATACTTATTAATATATAAATATTAAAATATTAAAATATAAAATATGTTATATATCTTATTAAATTATGAAAACATTAAATTTTAAATGTTTATTTTTTTCTAGATTTGATGAGATGACTTTATAAAATTAAATATATTTTCTATAACACCTCAAACTTTTAAAAATTTAAATATTTTACATATTCATTTTTTTTTTTTAAATATATATATATTAATTGATAATTAATTAAGCAGAGCGAGTATAATAACCTATATAGCTATGCCGAGACAAACGAAAAAAAACATTATCACTATATAACAAAATTCCATTTCTCCGGACGACTTTGACCTTATTTCGTCTTCAATGGCATCTTAGAGTGAAACAAAATAGGTGTAATGGCATCTTCATGTGCGAAGATGTCATTACAGCTGTATTTTTTATTAAATAGCTGTATAATCCTCCCCTATATCTCTTGCCCTATAATATTTAATTATACTTTCAACTCGCGCCATGTGAACAGATTTTGCTGTTTGTTATTTTTCAAAGTCAGGATTCGTATTCCGGAAGGAAATAATTCGATGAATAGAAAATATTAAATATGAATAGACCGAGATTCGACATTTTAAACAATTTCAGATCATTTCCGCTGTCACGATACAATCAGATTTCCTTTATATATTATTCTTAGAAATCAGATTAAATAGTTTTTATTTTTTGTTTTTTGTTTTATATTGAAGGTCTTATCTGATTTTTAATTTTTTTATATAATAAAATATAGCTTTCTATGATTAAATCTCTTTTTTATTGATATTTATAAAATGAGCTGTACCGCTTTTAAGGGCCTTTAGTCTACACAAAAGTTGGCATTACAGCTGTATCGATTCAGATTTTGAGAACTGTTTTGTGCTAAGTAGTCTTGATTCTTCACATGGGTGAGGTTGAACCATTTTGGTATTTTTTCGGAGTGCGTCTCTCTATTTTTGTCTTTAACAAATATGCCATTTGTCAAAGTGTAGAAAAAAACTGAAGTTTTCTTTTATTTTAGTTTAGTTTTGTTTTGTGCTAGTCTTGATTCCTCATTTGGGTTAGGTCGAATCATTTTGGTATTTATAGTAGTTTTGTTTATTTTTATCTTTAACAAATATGTCATTTGTCAAAGTGTGCAGAGAAAGAGATTTTTATTATATTTTAGTGATAATGTTTATTTATGTCGTGGTGTCTCTAGTGGCTTCACCTAACACACTATTTCTTAAATTTTTTTATTTATTTTTTTGACAATTATCTTATATAAGAAGAGAGAATGGGATTTGTATGAGATCATAGAAGATTATAAAATTCATAATAAGTTTTATTGAATAGGGGATAAGATTTGTGTTTTGGCTAGGATAGAGTATTGTATGACCGATTCTTTAAGGATGTAGGGTTGCATAGAGAAATATAATTGTTTTATAAAAAAAAAATTATCGTTCAAATAATTTAGATTGTTAAAAACATGTTTTTATTATTGAGTAAGAGAATTTTATAAATGAATTTTTGAGTCATGCAATATTTACCGTTAAGGTTTATTTATTTTCAATATATATTATATTTATTTTATTAATAAAATTTATTTAATATATAAAAATTAATAATATAACATTTATTAAATATATAATTTATTTAAAAGTTAGTGATTAAGTTAATATTTTAATATAGAACACAAAACCAAATTAATTATAGTAATAGAAAAATAAAAAATATTGTAGTAAATATTATAATATAATATTTATATTAATAATAAAATAATAACAATAATTTAATACAAAAATATTATTGTAAATATAAATAATAATAAAAACAATGAGGAAAGAAGATTAAAAAATGTTGCTATTTTCTTTGCTATCTTAGACTACAATAAAATTCCCTCATGGAAATTTCTAGATGACTAGATTTTGAATGTGTGGAACAAAAGATTAGGGATTCATCATTTATTTTGTAGAATGATACAAAAAGGGTTATTTCTAATTTTCTTTAGATGTATTGAAATGCAAAAGAAACAACCAAAAATGAATTATGGACAGTTGGAAATGTGATGTTTATGGTCATTGCCTGGTCACCAAATGTGATTAATGAGGAAATCTTCACTCTTTCTTATCCTAGATGTATTAATATAGAAAATGTTTCACCATTGCTATGGGCAGTGTTGCCTTAGCTTCTCTTGCATTACGGGAGGGAAATTAGAGTGGAGGAAACAAAAAATACCCTCCTTCATATGGCTGCTTGCGTCCTACTATCCATCAACCTAGGGGTGGAAATCCTCGAGGAAATAGAGCTTCAAACTGATAATGCTATTTGAAACTGTAAAATTGAAATCTTGAGGGCCACTAACACTTGTTTTTTATGTAAGAAAGAAGGGAATAGAAGAAAAATTTACCCTAGATTAAAGAATAAAGGAAAATTTTGTCGGAAATAGGATGCCATTTAATTGCAAATACTAAACATTAATTATTTCATGTATCTCCTAAGTTCTTGGAATGTGTTCAACAACGCTAAGATTAGGATGAGATTAATATTTGATGAAATAATAATGATTATTGACATTTGTAATTAATTCTAAATGTTAGGAGCATGTGAGGGCATCCATTATGAGTTCATAAATAATAGGGGCATATGGGGTGCCCACATGGTAGGGTGACACTCACCTTGAGTTTAGTTAACTATTCAGAGTAAGAGATAACACTTTTGAATGCATGTAAAGATCCTAGGAGTTAGGGTTTGATGTTTGCATGCATGAATTTCAGTTCAATTCAGTTCATTTCAATCCAAAATCAATTTAGTTTAGTTTAGTTTAGTTCAATTCAGTTATAGTTCAGTTGTCTTCAATTAGTTTTAGTTGAATGTTAGTTGACTTTAGTTAACTTGGAATGCATGGCTAATAACTTGAGTTGTATGACAGATAACAGGGACTACCTCCAGTTAACAAGAGAAGGCCATTCTTTTATGAATGGTGTTGAGTAATGTTTCAGCTAACAAGAAATGACTTGGAGCCAACTTGGGTGCCCAAGTTGCTTTCTTGGAATTACCTCTTTTGCATGTTAAGATATTTTTGAAGGCTCACTTAAGTGGGACCTCTAATGGGTGCCTACTTTGAGGAATAAAGCTAGAAGATATTTATAGAACAGAGGTTCAGTTGCCACTTCAATTTGGGATGCCCAAATGCATAAAGATGACCATTGGACATTGTTCTTCATGGGATAAACCCATTTGCATGAGATAGGTGTACCTTTTAGGGTTAGGGCTTGAGCATTGTAATTGTAACTCATGTTGAGTTTACAAAGCTAAATAAAGCCTATTTATCTCAAGCAAGTTGAATATAGTTATTATCAGTTTTATTGCAAGTTGTGAAGAAGATTAGTGAAGGCAAGAAGAAGCATTCTCAAGCAAAAATTGGAGCTATTGTAATCTACTTCAAAGATTGAATAATAGAATAATTCTTGGTGGAGTTTTTTCGTGAAAGGGTTTCTCCATTGTACATGCTTGTGTAATCTTTCTAATATCTTGTCTACTCCTTCTATCAACTTCTATCTACATTCTACAAATAGTAAAATGGATTAATCAGATAATCACCCACAAAGAATATGTAACAACTTAGGAAAAGCTTATTTAGATCAACTATATTAAGGTTTTACAAAGTATTAAGCTAAGAAAACACCTCATTTTTCAACAAATTTGGTAGAGGTCATGATGAATTGGATCTAATCTTAAAATTAAAGTAAACCCTAACACTGATAAGGTAGGGGAGAGTTTGGACTTGAAAAAATGGAATATTCCACCCCAAACTTAGTGGCTCTAGAGTCTAAATCCCCGACTCTAGAGGAACCAAGTAGAAATAATAGGGTTTTGATGTTGGCCTCAATGGTTGAGACTAATCTAGAGCTTGATCTATTCCCCAGGAGCAAGACTCACTATCTAGAAAATATCCAATCCAAGAGGAATTAGAGTCTAACAATAAAAATAAGGAAAGGGTTGAGAGCATTATCTCTAACCCTAAAGAGAGTTCCTTGGGTGCACCCTTCTCTAAGAAGGAGCCCCATAGTCTAGAAAAATACTACCAAAGGAAAGGTGGGAATTTATCCCTTAAGAGATAAAATGAATGCCCAAGAGATGGTCATGAAAAAAATGAGAGAGAAAATTGCTAAGAATAAAAGATTATAAAAGATTTCAAATTTGGCTAGGAAATATTTGATAATAAAGGGGCTACAATAACTCAAAATAATAAAGATATTAAAACCATAACTAATGGAATAACCATCCCAAATAATGTACAAAAGTAACGAAAGAGATACTCTTATTTTTATTTCTAAAGTTCAAAATAAAAATTCTAATGAACTGGAAAAGTCTCAAGAGAATCTAAGAAAAGTTGAGCCCTCTTTAAAATATAAAGCCCACAAGGCTTCAAGAAGGTGGTAGCTCCTCTTCTTTTGATGATAGGGTTGGGGGCATAACCCTAGTGGATCATGGACATGGAGGACAACCCAATCAAAATAATAATGATTCTTATAACACCTCTATTCCCTCTAGATGGTCAAAAGCCTCTAGATGGTGTAGGATATCTAATGAAGAAGATGAAAAGGGTAACATAAACATTCAACAACTTGTAACTCAAGGCTTTAATCCCTTAAGACGGGATGCTTTAAAATTTTTCCAAAATTATTTAAAAAGTTTGAATTTAATAGGGGATAATGAAAACCTTACCAAAGGAGAAGGCACAAAGAGGTATGTTTCCTAAGAAAGGCTAAATGACGCACCCCAACAAGGGGAGAAGGATCAAGAGGGAGAAGAAGGTGGATCTCTTGTAAATAAAATGCTCAAATAGAAAAGGAGAGGTAGAAGAAAGAAGAAAAAGGAGTTCTCAATCCCCTACCAAAAAAATAAAATGGGTAAAGTTATTCTTCCTATTTGCTTTGATGCCTTTAGGGACTCAGAAGGTCCTCAAATAATAGATTATGATGACCCTTAACTATATTTCCTATAATAATAGGGGAATTGAATCCCTAGATAGGAAGTATAATGCAAGGATATTTCTTAATCAAGTCAAGAACAAAGATATAGTGTTCCTTCAAGAGGTCAAAGTTATAAAATTTCATATTGATACAAATCTAAATTTCATTTGGAGGGACTCTACCCACTTTGTAACAAAGCATGCAAATGTCAAGGGTGGGGCTGCAATATTGATTTCTAATAGTTGGGGAAATATGGTTAAAATCAAAGACCTACATCGCCATGCAATAGAACTATCTAGATCTTGATTGAAATTTAGAGAATGGGCATATGCAGGATCATCATGGAAAAAATAGGCCCTTAAGTGGCAAAAAATTCAAAAAAGTCAGAGTTAGGCAACTTGACGTAAAAATTTGAATAATTTATCTATATTATTTCAAAAATATGTAAAAATGTAATCTATAGCAAATTGAATGTAGTTTCTAAACTACTAGGCTTATTTTTTTTTAAAAAAATCTATATGGTGAAAATTTGAAATTTCAATGCAGTAGTACTTAAATTTCAGGGAAAAAATTAGAAGTAGGTGTCTGTCTGACCACCTTAACCACAATAAAATGATAATTTTTTATAAGATTTTATACATAAGTAGAGGACTCATGTCGGATGTGATGCATTTTTTTAATTTTTTCCAAGTAAATAATTAATTATGAATTTTTTATTGCAAATTTTAAAAAATATAAAAACTCGTGTGTCTGACCACCTTAACTTGGTTAAAAATTCATGAAATTAATTTTTTCTTTTTTTAATATTGTAGTATGTGAAGAATATAATGTGATGCATGTTTTGGATTCCAAAAATGTGATACCATTTGAAAGTTATAGATGTTTTTCAATCAGCCTATCAATTAGGACTTTAGCCGTAATTCCAATAGAAAATAAATAATAATTATTTATTAAATTCAAAGTAAAGCATAATTTATATTGGTGGAAAGCTGAGAATCTCCTTTAAAAACCCTTTTCATTTCATCAATTTTGTGTTAAAAAAAGTTGTCAGCCACATACCCTACAAATACCCATGATCATATTGCCACTTTTTGGCTCATCATGATCTTGCACATACCCGAATATGAGATTTGGCATCTACTCCATTTATGCTCGAAATGACTATAGAAAAATATGTGAGCTTTGGGACTAGATGAGTAAGTTGCAAGACATTCCTTGGATTATTGGTCATGATTATGATAGAGAATTTAGAAGATAATTTTATGGTGGATGTGATACGGGTTGGAAAGGCAATGAAAAAAATCTCTAGTACAAAATGTAAAATTGAATCAGAATTTTTGACCCCATAGAAGGGAAAAGAAAATAAGAAAACATTTGGTTCACTTGGTGCAATTATCAAAAAGGTTATAAAAGGATCTATTGCAGGATAGATAGGTTTTATGCTCACAAAGAAGCCTTCCAATTTGACAAAGTAAATGAAACCAATACCAAGGTTAAGGTGACTCTGTGGACATTTTCAGACCACCAGCCAATTGATTTTAAAGTAATATTGGAGAAAGATCAATGCATTTCCTTAAAGAGATACAAAAAATTCTTGTTGAATACAAACCTGTTGGCTAATGAGAATTGTTGTGATGTCGTATTCAAAGTAAGAGAAATTAACAAATGGATGCATAGGAACATTTCATGCAATGAAAGGTGGAATGCCAATGTTGAAGCCTGGAAGAAAATTTTCCAAACACTTGGAGAACAAAAAGCTAAACACATGAGGAAAAAAGAAAACCTTTTACAAAAATAAATTCTAAGAGCTAAAAGCTCAATTCAAGAGGACCCCATGAATATAAAACTAATTAAAGAGCTAATATCAGTTAAAGGTGAACTAGAAAAAGTCAAAAATTTGAAGGACTAAGGGGTGAAGGTAAGAGCGAGGATGAAATTGGCTACTTACAGTGATAGAGGCTCAAAATTATGTTGGAAGAATGTCATTGGTGCTATTATTAGCAACATGATCATGAGGGACAAGCACAAGGTACATTACTATGTTTTGTATTGTTTTCATTCATGTCAACATTATATCTAGACATGGAGATCATGGTGCAGATCATTGCAAATCATTTTGGTTGGTTCTAACATGTTTTGGAGAGTGTCTGGAAGACATTTTTGCAAGATGGTTTGATCCGGTAAAGTTGGTTTTGATGGAAAATTGACTAAGTGTAAAATTTGTTAATTATGTGTAATAGAGCTCTAGTTTTTGGGTCCGCACCAATCTGTGAGTGGATATCTTACCCCACAATTCCAACATTATTTTTTTGGTTGTTAGAAGTATCTGATTCCATAATTTTTTCATGTTTTGGCTCTTTGTTTGAGAGATATAAGTACTAGAAGTTCAGCCTAGCAAGTTACAATTATTTCCTATATAGTGTATATGAGTGGGACAGTTTGCACTTCTCTACAGATAATTTTTTGGCTTTACAGCCTTAAGAAGATATTGACAAATGTCAATAGAGTATGAATTCCAGTTGGCATGATGTTTTGAGGTACACGTGTCTAAATATGTATACACAGTTAAATAATTTTTGTCTTAGGTCTTTTGCGATGCCAACCTAATAGGTGTGAAGATACATATGAAGGTTAAATATGTATTGTGGTCTTATATGGGAGATATTATAGGTCCATGCCAACCCATTTCAAAAATTTTAAAGATTTGAATATTGGCATGAGGCATATGTGAAAGGATTTGAGCCAACAAGTTATATCTTGTATATTACATCTAATTAGGCCAACCTAATGGATGTTATGCTTGAAGCATATATATGTGCTAGATCATTTTTGGTATTTTGATAAATGTAAGGAATATGGGACAAGTAAATGATGTGAATACTACTAGAGCAGTGCAAATTTAAGTTGTCAATGTTGAGTAGAAGATTAGAGTGATGTGAATGTAGAGGGAAGTAGAGTGTTAGATTAGAATCAAATGAAGTGTGTAAAGTTAGTTTATTGAGCTTCACTAGAATTGTAATTCATGAATATGATAGATGCAATTATAACAGTTCAAACTAGGCTATGAGCCACAATCTCTCTTCTATATTTTTCCTCAATGGGTAGTGAGTCCACCTACAATGAGCATTTTTGTAAATATACTATAACTGGTTATAATATTTTATGAGCTAATCCTCACTATGTTTTTTCCCATTTTGGGTTTTCCATGTAAAAATCCCAGTGTGTATGTGTTATGAGTTATGAGTTGTTGAATGTTTCATGCTTTCTTTCATTACTGTAATTTGGAACCTATGGAAAAAATGGGGGAATGATGATGATGTATGTATTCGTACCCACTTCCCAATGTGATTCCACTCAAGAATAATCCCTTGAGACTTAATGCAAAAGAGAAAGATATCTAACAAGAGGGTTGTTCTTATGGGTTGGGAATGATCTATTAAGGGGTTTTCCACCAAGTTTAGACTTTAAAAAGATAATGAAATGCAATGAAGAATGTAAAACCTAATTGACTGCAAAGACCTAGAAAATGCTTTAGAAATGTAAGTAAAACAACACAGAAAACTACTAAAAAGAATGTGTGCATCTAGGAGACTAAAGAAGGCAGAATGGAGGTTTGGATCACTATAAATTTTGTTGCTAAAGCTGACTGGGACTCATTCGCCAAGCTGGGAGAATTAGTCCAGTTTCGTGGAAAATGTGCCAGAATAGGTTTCAGCCAAAAGGGTATCCATATCTATGAAAGTCTATGTCAGGCATGTATAGGGGGACTCATTCACCAATAGTGGCAAATTAGCCCACTTCTACTTTTTTAGAAATTCTAAACTGGATTTTGTTCCTCTTAGTCTGCTCTGCTCTTTCCAACTGATTTTTGGATCTAAATTTGTAAATTGCCATATGTATCTATCTTCTCCAAGCTTCTCCAAGGCTTGATGACAACTTTAGGGACTTGACAACTCTTCTCCAACTTTGCTTCTTGATAAATCTACAACCTAGCCCTGGAAGTCATACACAAGAAGCTCCTAGGGAAAAATGTTGGGGGCAGTTAGTAGATAGGGGTTTTCCTTATTCAAACCCCTTGTTGGTAATTAAACCTTGAAATGAAAGTAAATATGAAAGGAGAATGATGAATGAACAAAGCACAATGTTGCAACTCACCAAACCCTAGCAATAAGTTGTTGCAAATGTGCTTGAAATGGCTACAGTAGACGAGGTTCTTAATTCTAGCTTGAGGGAGATACATCTTGAATGAAATACTTGCTTGAATCATAAACTCTACATCATAATTGTTAGCACAATAACAAACATGATGAATGTAATCTTTGACATGATGATTGACACTTGAAGAATGCTCTTGAATGCTTGATAATCCGCCCTTGAAATTTCTTGAATGATCTTGTGAATGCTAAAATTCTCTTGTGAACTCTCTTGAATGATCGGTTACTTGAATGTTTGTTAGGAGAAAATGAGTGAAAGAACCTTGTATTTATACTTAATTATGGAAGAATTCATGAAATTACAACACTACAAGCCAACATTGGATCTTGGAGAATAAAATCCTGCTAAAGATTTAAATTAAATATGATTTTAAGCTAAATGGGACCAATTCGCCACCCTGGGTGAATTGGTCCGACCTAAGGGGACTAATTCGCCTAGTTTGGGGAATTAGTCCCACCTTAGGAATTTGAGGTGGGTTTTTGGTATTTTGATGTTTTAAATGCTTTTTGTCAAGATTTACCTCAAAAATACTCAAAATAAGGCTTATGGATGTAAAATGGAGCCAATTAAAGCATAATAAAGCCTAATTATTGATGATAAGCCTAGAAAAGTGTGAAAGTGTGTTACAAAAATTTACAGCACTTTGAAATAAGGTAATATTAATGTTAAAAAGAGGTTATTTAGGTGAAATACATTAATAAAACCTTAGAAAAGTGTGAAAATGAGCTACAACACTTCAGTAAGGTATCATTAGAATCCATTAGTTTACAACGGCCCAAGACCTAATGTGAATGTGTTAATCACATTACAACACTAAATCAAGGTAGCAATAAGCCAAAATCACAAGGAGGACCAAAAACAAGCCAAAAAAAGGAGAAGGGTTACTTTTTGGATGTTCCATTTAGACCCTACTTTAGTGAGAGGATGAACTTGCTTCAAACTCACACTAAAGTAGACCAAAACACATGTACCAATGCTAAAAGGATGAGATGACAATGATCAAGAGGGGTGAGCAATCCCCTAGGATCAAGATCCCATGTAAAATCAACATAGGAACAAAAGAACACACATGGAAATGATATAAGGAGAAACAATGAAGCACAAGCATGCACTGCCAAAGATGAAAGGGAAAGTGAAATAAAAATATTAGATCAAGCTTTGACCATTTGTCCATTGTGATGTGGATCAAATCTGGTTGTTTTTAAAAAAAAAATGCATACTCACTCTGAGGTGACAGAACTTCAGGCTGTCTGCTAGGTGAGAAGGCTTAAAAGTTGAGAAACATACACTCATGGCTGGTATGCACTCACACACACTCAAGTGGCTATGGGGAAAGTCATGCCCTGGATTGGGATTCCCACTCAAACCATACCAAATTTATACCTCCTAATAACTTTAATAAGGTGCCACAAAAATGATTTTCAAGAGCTTCACGAGACTAGCAAAATCTTGTATGCTTGGAGCTCACGAACAAACAAGATGGCTCCATAGACATGCAAGTTGTATTATGCAAGGTGGCCATATATCAACAAATTCAAAATGCAAAATGAAAAGAATGTTCAAAGGAGTCCTACTTAGTTCATGCAAGGTCTTTAACTTAGGGAACATTGTACCTAATGTCTCCAAGAGAGGACCGATCAGAGAATAGAAGATTCACAACTTAGGGGATGCAGTGTGTCACGTCAAGCCACTAAGAGGAATGTAATATGCTAAGATAGATCATGCTCATGAAGGAAATCACACCCAAAGTCATCCAAAAATAAAAAAATGCATTGTATAAAGTAAGAAGACTGAAATGAACCATGAAAAATAAAAATGTAAAATGAATAATGCTAATGTATGTCCCCACTTTAAAGGAATTGCTAAACACCATACTGTGAGCAATTAATTTAAAGTAGCTAATGATAAATGCAAACAAGAAAGAAGATATGAGAGCTAACTTGGAAAACCCTATGCCAAGTCATATGTTTTTGAGTAAAGCTATTTCATGCGAGAGAAAAGGAAAAGAGAGGGGTTGCCCCCAAAGTGAAAACACCATACACATAAGGGATCTATGGATTTGGGGTCAGTATGTTCTTGCTACAATGTTGTTTTAGAGAGACATAACTATCATCATCCCCCAAATACACATAGAACTAGAAGAATGAATGAAAGAGAGAAAAGAAAAACCTTTCTGGGTCAACATGGAAGAGACATGAATTGACGCCTTGCATCATCCCCAAAAGGAAAACATAAGACAAATGAAAGAGATCTAAAAGATGAAAGAGAAGCGTTTGGGTCAACATGGAAGAGACATGAATGTATTGATGCCTTGTGTCATCCCCAAAAGGAAAATACAAGACAAATGAAAAATATAAAAGATGAAAGAAAAGCTTTTGGGACAACATGGAAGAGACATGAATGTCTTGACACATTGCATCATCCCCAAAAGGAAAACACAAGACAAATGAAAAAGATGAAAAGCAAAAAGAAATGCACAACATCGAGAACAATGAAGGTATGCATAGAGGAATGCCACAAAGAGAGGGAACATCAAACAAAATGTCACTGGGGATCACATCACACACATGCAATCACATGAAAGAAAAAGGAAAAATAAATAAAGCAAAAATCAAGTAAGGAAAATGCAAGTCAACCAATGAGCAAGTCATCCACCTCCCAATCTCGATCGGTATTAGCGGAAGGTAGAAAACCAACCTAAGGGACAATGAAAAATGCATTACTAGGATGAGGCTATCAACTTCTTTCCCCATTGAGTGCGAGACAAGAGTGATCTAAGGTAGGTGATGGGAAGGTCATGTAATAGTGAGAATGTTCTACAACTATTACATGACAAAGGGGTCCCACTTTAAGGGATTATTTCTATAATATCAAATTGTTGAAGGATCCTTATTACAGTTCAACACTCATCAATAAGATGCCCAAGAATCCTATGATATGCACAATACTTCATGTTATCTTTAGGGAATTTGCTTCTAGTACGAGGTGGAAGTTTAAGCCAACCTGTGTCTATAAAATGTTTTAGTTTTCATTCTTGATTTCTATTTGAGTGTGTGAGAACTTGTAAGGTGTTTTTTTTTTGCTAGATTCACCAACTTTTGTAGATGGAATCAAGGTGGGAAGAGCTATAATCTCCTTTCTTTGTTGTCTTGGTCACTAGGAGGTATTTGTTGTTCTTTAGGAAGAAGGGCATTCATATCGAGAGGAGAATCTAAGATTATTTTACAATCACTATGGAGTCTTAGATATTATTTAGGAACATGTCTATTGTGAGGGGGATATTGATATCCTAACCCTTGTGTGTTTTCATTAGTTGATATTTGTTCTAGAAGTTGATTAATTTCATGTTCTCTTGTTGTATTTCATCCTTGTTTACTCAAGGTTGTGAATCCTTTTCCATATTTTTCTTCTAGGTTAATTGAAGTATTTGTTACTTTGTTGTCATAAAATGGTTGAGTGTCTACTTGTTTAGAGGAACTAGGTTCACCTAATGTAGGAAACTTAGTTTCAACTTGTGTCTTAGTTTTAGGATGTAAGTACCCAAACATCTCAAGAGGTGGCATTGTTGTGGGGTTTGGTTATTTCATGGATGGGTAAAAGGATGCATTTGCTTCAAGGTTGTTCAGAAAATCATTTAGGAACCTATTCATGCTTTCATCATCTTCTCCAATGATGTCAGTGTCACGAGGGGTACATGCATTAGGAGTTGAGTATGAGTAAGGTCAATATCATTAGTATCATTTCCAAAGGCACAACTTGACACATCCATTAAGGATTTTAAGGACATCCAAAGATTGTTAAAGCACATATCCATGATGCAAATTTTAGATTGTAAACTATGCAACAATGTTGTAAATGCAATTTTGATTTTAAGCAATCCACAAGATGAATAAATTTAAGCTAAATGCAATGAATTGAATAAAACAAGAAATCTGCAAACTGTAATAGAAAGGTAACAGTAGCAAATAGAAACTCAGAAACTCAAGTATGAATGCTAGAAAATGTAGTGCAAAATGTGTAAAGGGACTGATTCGCGTATGGTGGTGAATTAGTCCTAGTGATGATTTTTTTGAATTTTTGAATTGAATTTTTGAACTGAATTTTATATTTTTTGATGCAAATCTAAGATGCAAATGCATAATTTCACTGATTTTGAATGCAAAAATGTAAGCTAAATGAGCTTTCACTAATGCAAATTTTGAAACACTAGAATGCAATTTAGCCAATGCAAATCCTAATGCAATGTTAATGCAAGCTAATTCCAGGATGCATATGCACTCCAAATCAGAATTATGATGTTCTAAAGGCAGGCTCACCAAAATGGAACTATGGAAAAATGGGGGAATGATGATGATGTATTCGCACCCACTTCCCAAAGTGATTCCACTCAAGAATGAACCCTTGAGATCTTAATGCAAAAGAGAAAGGGATCTAGCAAGAGGGTTGTTCTTGGGGGTTGAGAATGATCTATTAAGGGGTTCACCACCAATTTTAGACTTGGAAAAATAAAATGAAATGCAATGAAGAATGTTAAGCCTAATTGAATGCAAAGACCTAGAAAATGCTTTAGAAATGCAAGTAAAACAACACAAAAAACTACTAAATAGAATGTGTGCACCTAGGAGACTGGAGAAGACAAAATGGAGGCACTAAAAAATTTGTTGTTGAAGCTAACTAGGACTCATTTGCTAAGCTAGGCGAATTAGTCTAGTTTCGAGGAAAATGTGCCAAAATAGGTTTCAACCAAAAGGGTATCTAGATCTGTGAAAATATTTGTCAAGATTGTACAATGGGACTCATTCACCACTAGTGGTGAATTAGACCACTTTTGATTTTTTAGAAGTTTTGAACTGGATTCTATTCCTCTCATTCTGCTCTGCTCTTTCCGACTGATTTCCAAATCTAAAACTACAAATTGCCACATGTAGATCTTCTCCAAGCTTCTCCAAGGGTTGATGACAACTTTACGGACTTGAAAAATCTTCTCCAACTTTGCTTCTTGATAAATTTGCAACCTAGCCCTGCAAATCACACATAAGAAGAGTGAAAAATGTCCGGGGGGGGTGATTAGTAGATAGGGGTTTGCCTTGGTAAAACCCCTTATTGGTAATTAAACCTTGAAATGAAATAAAATATGAAAGTAGAATGATGAATGAGAAAATCACAATGTTACAACTCACCAAACCCTAGCAATAAGGTGTTGCAGATGTGCTTGAAATGGCTGCAATGGATGTGGTTCTTGACTCTAACTTGAATGAGATAGATCTTGAATGCAATACTTGCTTGAATCATAAACTCTAAATCACAATTGTTAGCACAACAATAAACATGATGAATGCAATCTTTGACATGATGATTGACACTTGAAGAATGCTCTTGATTGCTTGATAATTTTCCCTTGGAATTCCTTGAATGCTCTTGTGAATTCTAAAATGCTCTTATGAACTCTCTTGAATGCTAGGTTACTTGAATGCTTATTAGGAGAAAATGAGTGAAAGAACCTTGTATTTATGCTCAATTATGCAAGAATTCCTAAAATTGCAACCCGAAGAGCTAACATTGGATCTTGGAGAATAAAATCCCTCCAAATATTTCAATTAAATTTTATTTTAAGTTAAATGGGACTAGTTCTCCACCCTGGGTGAATTGGTCCCACCTAAGGGGATTAATTCACCCAGCTTGGAAAATTATTCCCACCTTAGGAATTTGAGGTTGGTTTCCAGGATTTACCTCAAAAATTTCTCAAAATAAGGATTGTCAATGCAAAATGGGGCCAATTAAAGCATAATAAAGCCCAAATATTGATGATAAGCCTAGAAAAATGTGAAAGTATGTTACAACAGTTTACAACACTTTGAAATAAGGTAAGATTAATGATAAAAAGAGGTTATTTAGGTGAAATACATTAACAAGATCTTAGAAAAGTGTGAAAATAAGTTACAACACTTTACAACACTTGAGTAATGTATCATTAAAATCCATTAGTTCACAAAGGCCCAAGACCTAATATGAATGTGTTAATCACATTACAACACTAAATCAAGGCATCATTAAGCCAAAATCACAAGGAGGGCCCAAACAAAGCCTGAAAAAGTAGAAGGGTTACTTTTTTGGATGTTCCACAATTGAATTTGTTGAGTGGATTGGATGTTTAAATGTTTGAATAGTTTAAAAGAATATTGATTCACCCCTCCCCTCAGTATTTCAAGTTTTCAATAATTTGCATTAGAGCTTGGTTCCTTGGAAAGAGCTTAACCACTTGGGGAAGATCAAGATTGGAGGCTAAACACATGACTGTTAGAAGACTACCTACTCCTCTAGAAGAGATTCCTATTATTAGATTCATAGAAAAAGATTGCATGATTGAAAAAGATGGAGAACTCAAAGTTTCCCTTGAAGATATTGAAAGGACTGAATGTGAAAACAAAGATCTAAAAGAAAATGTCAAAGAAGCAAATGAATGCATTGGAAAATTGAGATGTAACAAATCAAGAAGTTCAAAGAAAGGCATAAGGAAGTCAAGGAACAACTGAAGCAAGAAAATGAAACTATCACCAGTCTGAAAGTGCAACTTGAAGAAAATAAAATAATTGAGGAATTTCTAAATGCAATGGTGAAAATAAAATTTGAGGAATGCACAAGTCTTGAACAAGAAGTGGTAAATCTGAGATTAGGTTTAGAGTAAGTAAGGATTCATGAAGATAAATTCAAGATGAATTCTACAAAGCTTAATGAAATGATTGAAAATAAAAAAGGCTCTAAAGATAAAGAAGCTTTAGGATTTGAAAAGGGTGAAAGTTCAAATCAGATATCAAATGTCAAAGATAAGAAGAAAAATGGAAAGCAGATCTGAAATAAAAGGAATGAATCTAGAAGACCATTGGTCAGACAACCAAATGAACAAAGGTACCCATCATTTAATGGTTTATATTATTCTTGCAATAAATTTGGACATAAGGAAATAGAATGTAGAGGTAGAATGAATCAAAATGTTCCACCTTTTTTTGGTCAATGTTTGACATTCAAGAAATTTGGTCATAAAGCTAGTAAGTACAAAAGTCAAATGATGAATGGCTATAATAATGGTAGAATGGTTCAATCTTTCAAAGGATACTGTTATGAATGTTATGGATTTGGGAATAAAGCTAATCAATGCAAATCTAGAATGAATGGAAGTAATATTGGTTAGAACAATGTCACTTGTTATAATTGCAATAGGCTTGGACACATTCCTAAGTTTTGCAGAAGAAGAAATATAAGGAAGGATAATCCGGTAAAGAGGAATGAACTAGTGTAAAAGATTGATCCGACAGAAACAAAGAAAGAGATAGAGGTTAAGGATGAATCTGTACCAACATCCGATGCAGATGTTTCCTCCAGAAACTAAGTTGAGATATTTGGCTAAAGGGGACCTTTAATGAACATATTTTTTCCCCTACCAAATAAAATGGTGTTGATGCCCCAACACAAAAATATGTGATGTAGATCGACATGCTTGATCAATTGATGAATATTTTGGAATAAAATGTGATAATGTGGAAGTTTGTGGAGCATCAAAAGTTGGTTGTGCACATAGTGAAAGGGTTCTTAGCTTTATTGTTTGAAAAATTAAATACAAAATTAGGTTAAATTAGAAGGGTTAGAAAGTGATTTCACTTCGGAAAATTCATTTACAAAAAAATTTGAGGAGCAGAGTAATGAAGGAATGATCAAGGTGATTCAAGATTCAATGCATTGAAACCCTAGTTCAGAAAGTGAAAGAAATGATATTTACAATCTCAGTTTTTCCCTACTTCCACATAGAACTTTAGGTGAAGGAAATTTTAATTCATTTGCAAATGGATAAACCATGGGAAATAGAGATTACTAAGAAGCCACAAACTAAGTTAATGAAATTCCCTACAAAATCTATAGAATACGACCTGTTAGGTGCATTTTCTCATGTTCCATATGGCATTTTTCAAACCAAAACTATAAGGATTTATATTCAAGGCAAGATGGAAGAATATATTGACAACAAGTTAGGAGATATATGTGGATGAAAGAACTTACTAGAGACAATTTTTCCCTAAAACCAGAATACCAAAACCTAGTCACAAAGAAACTTGGTGTATGGCAATGGTTTCCAAATTTTTGTTTTGATTACAAATGGCTTAGGATTGTGCTAAGCATAATTCATGATAAGTTTCTGTGAACTAACATGACTAGAATCATAACACAAGAGGTGATTAGAGAGGTTATAGGTCTATGCTCCACTATACCTGTTCCTGTATTGAAATCGATCAAACATGAAGTTGTAATGGAACTAACAAGTGTAACATATGATAAGGGAGCTCTATACATTAATACCATTAGAAATCAAGTTGTGATATATGCATAAATGGTGATTGGCTATAAAATATATTTCAAAAATAGGGAAAACTCAATATCTGCCTCCAGAATTAGTGTGGCATATGAAATGGTTGAAAAAGGTGTTGAGAATGTTGCTAAGGCAATAATTGATGGAGACTTTGAAGAAAACCAAGGAGAAGAAATATGCATTTAAGTATGGAACTTTAGTTGTGTATTTACTCTTTTATTTCCTAAAAGAGCTTCCTAAAACTCAAAGTGTGAAATGGTTTTAAGGAAGTCTTGTAGCTCATTAGATTATAGACTTTATGAGAGGTCTTGGTGATGTGAAGGCATAAGTTGATGCCCTTACTGCTTTCTTTGTTGTTTTCCAGAAGAGGATGCATGAAAGAGATAGGATACCCAAGAAAATGGTAGAAAAATATTTTAAATATCATATTCCTAGTGTCAAAAGATGAATGTATGATGGAAGTAGTAGAATTGAGGATAATATGGATCCCTATTGGAACACAAAAAATCTACTGAGAGGGAGGGGGTGACACTGTATTGTCCCATCAATAAAACTCCATAGTGTCGCCATCGCTATGTTGAAGGGACATAGCCCATTCACTCACTGAGCACACACTGTAACACCGACACACCACTAAGACCCTGCTAACCTAGGTAATGGGACCAGTCACCTCCACGAGATGAATGACATAAGTTGTCACTTAATGTATCCTGTAACTAGTTATAGCAAGTCAACAAAGAATTAGAACACTTCAATTAGATCCACCATGACTGATTTATCTTTGCATTAGCATGATTGAAACTGCTCATATTACACTTATGATTGACATTAATGACCACAATTCACCACCTCCATTTGACATATTCACCCTTTTGGCATCAATGAAAACAATATGCCAACACCTAACAGTCTAGAAGAAGGAAAAGAGTTAGTGATGGAGTTTGAAACACAATGCAGACTACTTGGGGTAGTGAAAAAGGAACGGGAAGAAGGTAAATAGGCATGGCAAGCCCATGTATAGAAATTACAAGAGTCAATATCTTTCGAATGACAAACATTTCTTACTCTTTATGCATTTCTAGTTTTTAGTTTTAGATTCTTTGTACATATGTAGAATATATAGAGTAGTTTCTTGTATAATTTTTTTAGTTTTTCTCTGGTACATGACTTAGGGGGAGTCAATTCAATCTTTTAGTTTGTACATACGCATATATTTCTAGAATGGATATTTGGTATAAGTTAGAACAATTGTTGTAGGAACCCTTTTCCCTTGATGTCAAAGGGGCAGAATGTCTTGGAGAATTTTTTGGTGATATTTTGGTATGTTTCCATCAATGATAAAGGGGGATAATTTTGGAAGAATTTCATTGATGCTATTGTTGGAAACATGAGAATGAGGGATAAGCACAAGGTATATTACTATGTGTTGCAGTGTTATCATTTCAATGTCAATATTGTATCTTGACATGGAGATCATGCTGAAGATAATTGCAGATCATTTTGGTTGGTTCTAAAAGGTTTTCGAGTGTGTGTGAAAGATATTTTTGCAATATGGTTTTATCCGGTTTAAAGTTGGCTATGATGGAAAATTGACTAAGTGTCAACTTTGTTAATTATGTGTAACAAAGCTCTAGTTTTTGGTTCTGCACTAGTCCATGAATGAAGATTTCACTTTGTGCTTCTAAAATTATTTTGTTGTTTATTAGAAGTATCTGATTCCATAATTTCATCTTCTTTTGGCTCTTAGTTTGAGAGATATAAGTAACAAAATTTTGATTTGGCAAGTTAGAGTTATTTCCTATACAGTGTATATGAGTGGGAGAGTCTGCACTTCTCCATGGATAAGTTTTTGGGTTTAGGGTCTTAAGGAGATATTGACAGATGTCAATAGAGTATGAATTCTAGTTGTCATGATGTTTTTAGGTATACGTGTCTGAATATGAATACACAGTTAAAGAATTTTTGTATTAGATCTTTTGTGGTGTTGACCTAATTGGTGTGAAGGTATGCAAAGGCTAAACATGTATTGGGGTGTTATATAGGAGCTATTATAGGTCCATGTCGACCCACTTCAAAGTGTTTTGAAATTTGAATCTTGGCATGAGGTGTATGTGAAAGGATTTGAGTCGACAAGTTATATCTTGTATATTACATCTAATTAGGCTAACCTAATTGATGTTATGCTTGAAGCAAATATATATACTAGATCATTTTCAATATTTTAATGAATGTAAGGAATTTTAATGTTGGAAAATTCACTCTTACATTTTCACACTTTGTTTAGGTCCCCTCAATTAAATTAGACTTAATTGTGCCTTAATAAACCCTATTTTACATCTACAATCCTAATAAATTACATTTTCTAAAGGGGAAACCTGACAATAGTTAATGCCAACATAATAATCTACCTTGAGCAATGTGTGTTCTAGGAATGGGGACTTGGGACTCATTCGCCCATGGGAAAATGTGTCCTCCCTAGGCCTTTGAACCTAAAGTTAATTTTTTTTGGGTTGTAATTCAATGTCCTTGAATTCAAATTTTAATGTTGGCTTGTGATGTGTAATTTTTGAGAAATTATGGATACATACCTATAAAAACAAGGTTATGTTATCATTCAAATCCTAGAATTCTAAAAAAGAAATTAAGTGAGAAAAAATAGAGCATAGATTATGATCAAGGGAGTTCAAGTGTAGATTTATTAGGGATTTATTGCAGCAATCAAGATCTCAAGCATTATGTCAAAGTCTTTTGCAATCATGCATATTTTTGTAGCTAACACTGTGATGTAGGTTTCAAAAATCAAGTCAAGCATTCAAGTCAAGTTTCAAGAATCAAGATCCACATCCATTGAAGCCATTTTATGCAAGATCAAGATCAACATTTCATCCCTCCAAAGGTTTATTCAAGGGTTTGGAGAGTTGCAACATATAATTGTTCATTCATCATTCATTTCATATTTCATTATTTCAATTCAAGGTTGATTACCCAAATGAGGTTTGACCAAGGAAAAGCCCCATTCGCCAAAAACAAATAATTTACCCCTCTTGTGTTTGTGTTGTAGATCTTAGGTTGAAGAAGGATTGAAGATCTCTTGAAGAGAAAAAGTGGAAAAGTTGTCAAAGTTGTCATCAATTCACGAAAACTCACCTATAAATCTCATTTTCAGCTTTCTGACATTGAAACTCAGATCAAACAGAAGCTATAGACTAACATCAGAGGATCTTGAAAGCTAGTTGAAACCTTTGTACAAAGACCCATTCACCTATAGGTGAATGAGTCCTAGTTAGCCTCCTGAATTTGTATTTTGGTGACAAGTACACATCACTCTGTCATTTCCAGATCTACTGAAACTTTGTTGTTTGTTTTTGTATTGTTATTTAAATTGATGTTTCAATTTTCAATGGGAATTATTGAGTTGATTTACTTCTTTTTTTTTCTCCCAAAAGTGTTATTTAGGTTGATACCTCTATCCTCAATCATAAGAAAATCAGTAGATTCCCTCATTGAGTTGACTCACCTAATGGTTGTAAGTCAATTGTTTGTGTGGATCTCATTTCCTAATGAAATAAAGGAAAATAGTTTTATCTATATCACACACCTCACACACCATTTTATGTACCACCTATTTTTTGATGTTTCATTTTGGTGAACCCATCATTCTTGCACTATTACCTTTTTAAATTTGGAGTCCATTCAAACCCTATATCTAAGATTTGCATTAAATTACATTACATTGCATTGATTTGTATCTCATTTAGGGTTGTTAAATTGTGTTAGTTTGCATCTCATTTAGGGCTTTAGGTTTGCATTTTGCATTCTTTAAAATTTGAAAAATACAAAAAATTGATTATTTTACATAGTGCTTATATAACATTGCATGATCAATCATTTAAATTAGAAAATTGAATCAAAATTACATCTCAAATTAGGTTTTTTTTATTATCATTTAGCATCATTTCACATTTGCATTTAGATCTGATTTGGTAGAAATTTGAAACTATAACTACCTGTTTGCAACCATAATCTAAAAACATAAACATCAACTCAAAAATTTGTAATTTTATTTTTTTAAACCCTACAGAAAGACCCATTCACCCATGGGTGAATGAGTCCTTGATCAGGCCTATTTTTAAATTTCTAGGCACTAAAAACTCTCAATCTGTATTTCATGTTTCTATGCATTCAGGTTCCTATTTTAGTTTCTATAATTTTTTTTTTGAAATCATTTACAATAAGGTTAATTGATCAATTCAAGTGAATTTCAAACATAAATTAGAATTACAAGACATAATTTTCATTCTTTTCATAGTATAATAAAAAAATCATCTTGTTTAAAATCTAGAAATTGCTCTCTTTTAACATATTTGCATTACACTTTCCTATTGTCTATTATTCCTTGCCTATTCTCCATTTTGTGTGCACCTTAGGTTTGGTGAAACTTGTATGAGCTTCACAACTTGGTGTCCTGTTGCCAATACTTTAGTAAGACATAGCTCTAGGCTCAAGCCATCCCACACTAGCAAATTTGTTGTGGATCTTGAGTTCTCTAGCTCTTTCACTCATAGTGTTGACACTAGTGGACCCATCATGGACCATACCCTTGACACCTCATTTCTTATGACCTCTTTACCAAAAAGAAATTTTACTAATATTGAATCAATGGTTGCTAATGTACCTCAAGGAGAAATAAGGAAAATGGAAGAAGAATTAGAGAAATTGAAAAACTTTCAGAATTTTGAATACATTGTTCATGCTACGATTCTTGTCATAGAAAACATGAGGAGAATGATTGATAATGAACAAGTAATATAAATTGTGTGTATCCTATCTCATATCTTTAATAAACATGTCCCTACAATGAATAGTTGTGCTCAAACTTTGGGGTATACTCATTTGAGTCAAGGTGGAAATCCAATTCGCCTATCCACAACTATGACTTCTATTCCGAAATACACTAATCCAACTATTACTACAACCATACAACCCACTAGCAATTTCAACACTACCTTAGGTATTTCCATTGCAAATCCCTTTAGCTTTGTTCATTCAAATCTCATATATCCTAATCCATCTCCCCTCATAAATTTACAATCTTCGAATACGTCTACTCCTCCATCCTATTCACCTCCATCTCACAACACAAACAATGATACCATCCTTAAAAAACTCTTGCAAAGTGTTTCATCCCTCCAACAACAAATTACTACATTAAATCAAAATCAAAATGGCCATCCTTCACAATATGTCAAAAGAAACCTTTTATCCTCGGAGATATTGATAACACAAATGCCACAAGGTATAGAGATTCCTAGATTTGAGAAATATGGTAGAAAAGAAGGCCCTATTAGCCATGTTGAATCTGCATACACAAATTTATGCAGTGACTTCATCTTTGAGGATAAAATCTTGGCTAAAATCTTCCCTAGATCCTTGAAAGATACTTCTTTGGAAGAGTTTTGTTCCTTACCGAATAATTAAATACATTCATTCAATGAACTTGTTGATGCCTTTCTCAATCATTTCCAAGTGCACATGGGTCCCAAGATGACCTTAGTAGATTTAAATAAACATAAGAAAAAGGATGATGAAAACGTCACCGACTTGATTGGTTGTTATCTATTGCTTTACTCATAAATCAACATTAAGATTCCTAATATTGATCTTCAATTCATGCTCATTGAAAATTGCAACATAATATCCAAGATAAGATTGGGATGATGAAATTTCCATCCTTTACACAATTGTGTACTTCCCTTCATGATTACCATACTTTAGTTAGTAGTCGTGAAATGAAAACTCCCTCTAACCATCCTAAAAAATCAAAATCCATGCCTCAAGCCAACTACCAATCATTCAAGAAAACAAATAAGGTATTTATACAACTCAATTCTCCTCAACCAACTCAACATGTTGACTCTTAAGTGAATGAGCTATAAAAAACCAAATCCATATACATTTGGGGAGAGGAGTAGACAATTTACCCCTCTACTCGATACCCTTCATTCCATCATATTGTAACTCTGAAACAAGAAATTAATTTCGTTACCTCTTGTTAGAGCTCCTGATCCTAGTAAACCTTTACCTCCAAACTATAAACAAAATTTCTTTTTTCCATTATTATTGACAAAATAGACATGATATAGAACATCGTAAGCATCTTCAAAATATTGTGCAAGACCTCATTAATTCTAATCACATTTAAATTGGTAGTGTCAATGATCAAGGAATTATTGAAGTTCAACCTCGTAAGTTCCAAACCAATATGTCCCTTGACATTGCTTTCTCACAAAATGACATAATTAAACATGCACCCATGGTCCTCTTTACATTGTCAAAAGAATTAATGACAATCCTACTAATGTGATGTTAATTGATCTCATTTGTGTAGAGAATGTGATCATTGAAGAATTCTTATTTGTGCATGAACTTTATCAAGATACTTATGAAAAAATGAAAGCATGGATCAAAACACATAATGGTTTTGCTTGCCCTATGATAGGTTCGATAACTCTTCCTTTACTAGTTGGACCAAAAAAATTGAATTTCTCTTTCTCCATCATACTGACGTCAATTCAATTTCATGTGAAGTTAGGCTATCCATGGCTTCAATCCATGAAATCCATTATGTTGGTCATACAAAAATGCTTGAAGTTTCCCTTTAATAATCAAATATTTACTATGCATCATAGTGGCTTTTGTGTGCGAGAAATGTTAATATCAAAATAAGATAATAAAAACACACCAATGCAACATTAATACTAAAGAAAACTAATAAAATGAAATCAAAGAGAATTCAAACAGAGCTTCTTCAAAATCATTCCATTGTCCTCTATCTCCAGTGATTTGCTTGAAGCTGTTGCTCTCTGATTATGTAAGCAAAGCTTCTCAGAATGGCAACCTCTAGAATGAATATGCAAAGGGAGAATACTTCTCTATCCTATATGCTGGTGGAGTGAAATGTTGATATACGGATATGCATAGGGGCTATGGATTATGAATGCTTCTGAAACTATGATATAAGGATGATAAGCTGTGATATGGAATGCTGATATACTAAACTATGCTATGCTAAACTCTAAAGGCTATGAATGTTAAAAGGCTATGCTATTGAAAATTTACTATAGTTTTCTCGTACAAAAGCTTCTCTCTGTTTTAGAGACCCGACAGTCCCTTTTATAGATTTTCATAGGCAAGAGCCTAGCTGGCAAAGATCAATGGTTGTGAGATTGTTTGGTAAATTTGAATGGTGAGAGATGAAGAGGTTAAGAGGAAGATGGAAGCTGTTGGGAGGTTGGAGAAAAGAATGGAGGTTTGTCTTCAACCCACGGGAACAAGCTTGCTTAGAAACAAAGAAATTAATTTTTTGTTTTGAAGTTTGTTTCATGGTTGTTGAAGATAATCCAAATTAATTAAATAAATTTATTTAATTTTGTGTGTTATGTGGGTTTAAAATATTTTTGAAATATTTGATGTGAATGAACATTAGAAGATTCAATTAAATATTTATAATATTTAATTGTGATGTGACTTTAGAAGAATTTAATTAAATATTTAAAATATTTAATTGTGAATGGAATTTTAGAAGAATTTTTAGAAGAGAAGAATATTTAATCTTTATTTGAATAAAATATTCAAGCCAAGATTATATATGATAATTAATATAAATAAATCGTAATGTTTATTTAATTAATTAAGAAATGGATTAAAAAATGATTAAATAAACTTATTTATTTAATCAAAATGAAAGAATGAACAATATAAATAAATTATTTAGATTTATTTATACATAGATTGAATTGAGAGAATTAATTAAATATTAAAAAAATATTTAATTAATTACCAACTATTGTGATGTGACCATTTTTAGGTTATACATTTTGCCCCTCTTTGAAGTGACGTGTTTTACGCATTGCTTCAAAGAATTTTGAAATTTTCCCCAGATGCTGATTATCGAATGTTGATAAATATATGCCCCCTTGGATGATGAATCGATAAGATTTTGATTTTTATGAATTTTTGAATTTTTAGAATTTTTTGGATTTTTTTTTTATAGATTCTTATGATTTTTATGATGTCGATTCATCGTTCAAAAATTATGATGTGAAGAAATTGACATGTAAAGATGTGAGTTGAAAATTTGATGACCTAAATTGCCCCTGTAATGATAGAATGTGATAAAATGCCCCAATTTTTCCTTTAAATAGGTTAAAAATGTCATTTTCCATTTTAACCTAGTAAAAATTGTAATTTTTGAGCTTTGGAGTAAAAAAGATGGCACTTCCTATCCACCAGCACTGTTTCGAGCACATCTGATGACATCAGTGACAGGCACACTATGGTCCCACAGTATGTACCCCGTTAAACTTTTAGTGTTTGAAAATTTTCCATTTATGGCACGTTTATCCATGTTTTGATGTGAAAGGGTGTGTTTTAGCGCTTTTTATATTTTCTGTAGTGTCCATGATGATTTCCATAGCGCTTTTCATTTTGTAGCACCCTCGATGGTTTCTGTAGCGCCCATTAAGATTTTTGTAGTGCCCATGATTTTGTAGCGCCCATGATGATTTCTACAGCGCCCATGATGATTTTGACAGTACATGACCTTGTATTGATTGTTTGTGTATTGCGATGTCCTAATTTGATGATGTTTTTGTGTGATTAATTTATTCCCAAGGTTGTTGGAAAACAAATAGTAGCTGATAAATTTGTTTCTAAAGTTGTTAAAAACAAATTGTTGTTGATAGGTTTGCTTCTAAGGATGTTAAAAACAAACATGATTGTGATAAATTTGTTTTCCATGATGATGAAAAACAAATAGTTTGTTGATAAGTTTGCTTCTAAAGTTGTTAAAAACAAACAGGATTTTGATAAATTTGTTTTCCATGATGATGAAAAATAAATAGTTGTTTGATAAGTTTGCTTCTAAAGTTGTTAAAAACAAATAGGATTTTGATAAATTTGCGTTTCATGAAAATGAAAAATAGATAGTTGTTTGATAAGTTTGCTTCTAAAGTTGTTAAAAACAAACAGGATTTTGATAAATTTGCATTTCATGAAAATGAAAAACAAATAGTTGTTTGATATTCAGATTTGATTGATTTGTCGTGATGATTTGATATTGATGTTGCTTTGACTGGATGATTCTTCCTATTGAACAGGAGAGATTGGGCGTCTTACAGTTATAAGAGAAATTCCTAAAGACATGGAGATTGATTCCTTAGCTTGTACAAGAAGATAAAGATGTTATCGAGGCATGCAAATTGACCTCATTACTTGAGATGCCTGAGGTGTGTCTCAACAGAGGTTTATTGACAGCACTCGCAAAGAGGTGGCACAGTGACACGAACACCTTTCATTTGCTGACAGGAGAGATTACCGTGACTCCAGAGGATGTATATCGCATCTTGAGGATTCTAGTGATGGGTGAGATAGTGAGATTTGATGCCCGGGAGGCGGGAGGTATTGATGCTTTGAGGCTGATATTGAGAGATGATCATATTGTAGGATATTATATCTCATGGGAAGAGATGACAGATTCATATGCACCTTTACCCTCTATACTTGTAGGCTTCATTGGAGGTGTTTTGTGCCCCGACCATAGGTTGAAGGGTTTTGCAGTCGGATGGGGTCATGTACTTGAGAGTATGGCGATGCAGGGTACATAATATGCTTGGGGATCATGCATGCTTACACATTTATACGATGAGCTACACCATATTGTGTATGGTGGAGGCTGGACTTTAGCTGTTGGTTGTTCACTTTTACAGATATGGGCATGAGAGCACTTTGCCGTTATGCAACCATTGACCTGAGGATGACGGCCTGTCGATTGATCGTATAGATTTAGATATACTGATGTCATTGCTTAGTCGAGGCTAGGCAAACTAGATCATTAGTAGCGTCTTTTGGATGATCTCAAGACAGTATGCTAGTGGCCCTATGTAGATTGTGAGGCATGGGCAAAGGATGCTAGGGAGATGCCCTATGTGTTTACTTCCAGCTATTTGATTGGTCGTACTCCTGGGATTATTGAGAGGTTTCTGCTTGGTCGGGTATGGCGACAGTATGGTCGGCCTCAGGGTATGCCATAGGGTTCGTCTATTTATGCATGTCGACAGTAGGAGATTACAGTGTGGGGTCCACAAATTTCATATGATGCAGCAATGGCAGAGTTCACCAGCTTGGGAGTACAAGCATGGGACTACAGAGCTGATATTCTTGATGGGGGGATGACATGAGAGTATGGTCAGTATGTGCTGGAACATCCTGTGCCACGATTATTTGAGCCTGATGAGCCTACTGCTTTAGTTGCAGAGCAGAGACCACCAATAGGGGGACATAGGTGACAGCAAGAGGTGGCTTCAGAGGGTGATGACTCTGAGGAGGATGATGATGATGAGTTAGATGGGGATGGACATAGTAGAGATGAGGAGAGTGGAGGTGATAGTGGTGGAGGAGATGGTAGAGGTGGCAGAGGTAGCGGTAGAGGTGGTAGCAACAGTGGTAGCAGAGGTAGTGGCAAAGGTGGACCGCATATGAGACATTCAGCTCCATCGTCTTCAGTAGATCCAGCGGTACCAAGCCAGATATCTACCTTGTAGAGTAGAGTGCAGAGCTTACAGGATTAGTTAGCACAAGCACAAGCCTTGGTTACATAGTTACAGTGATAGTTGACAATAGTTACGGCTAAGAGAGATATAGCCAGACAGCAGGGTGAGCAGGCCATGGCCCTAGCTGATAGTCTACAGAGAGTAGCAACAGGTACCTCGATTGGTGACATGATGAGAGAGGTGACCAGGGCCACCCAAGAGGCAGAGTTCTATAGGACCAGGTATCATGATGCAGTGCCACCCGAGCAAAGAATGAGTTATACATAGTCTCGGTCTACACATAGTCACTCTCAGGCTACCAGTAGGGGCGTATCTCAGCCATTACCTCCAGGAGGGTTACCAAGGGTAGGTGGAGCAGGTCCATCAGGTACAGGTGGGGTAGGTCCCAGACTAGTAGCATCAGAGGATAGCACTTCGTAGTGCTTTTTGCATGATGTGTAATGCCACAATCTTAATAACCTAAGAATGTTGCAAATGTGTTATAAAGGTGTAATATTTTTTTTTTAAAGTTTAATTATAAGTTAATTAATTGCATACATTCTTAGGTTAAGCGACGTTACACTACTTTGAGTTTTCCATAAGTGACTAAAGTATTTCGCATTGCACATTTAATTAATAACATAAAGATAAACATTGCATAATATTGAAATTTTCCATTCAAGATATAATAAAGTACAAACATGTTTTCCATACATTGCATTGATGTGATATTACAATACTCATCCAACTTGATGAGGTAGTTCAATAATAGTTACAAATACAATTACATTGTTCACCTCTTATACATTTGAGGGATGTTTTCAAATACAAGTTTACAATATACAATGATGAAAGTATAGAAGAAATCCATGTGCGAGCTCTCCATCCATGAAGCTCTCAATGCTACAAACAAACTGGGGACCCAACGGAGTAAGGTGCACGTTCCACCCAACCATGTGGTACCTATAGGTCCACCCCCCGTGCTAGGAGATAGTAATAAGGTTACCTAGACCTAATCTACTAACCCTAGACACTAGTACACAACAGACTATTGGTTACATTGCTTCAGTTTTGATAATTGGAGTGAATCACAATTACAAGGTTGGTATTATTCTAGATTAAAGATGGCATCCTGCTTGATGCAAAGAGTTACCACAGTGTTTTCTTCTAGGTTTGGCCCCAATCCTTGGGATTTACCTGGTAACCTCTCTTACAAAGCTGGCCGGGCCCCTATTACATCTTGTGCGAGTCGAATGCCTTTTAAAGGAACGAAGACTTGTCGATTTGCCATTCGAACCTTCTCATCTTATATACATGGTGAAGCTCAAGAGTCATAAGTGAGGCATAAGCATCTTGTTAAATGTTTTAGATCTAACTACTGTGTTTTTTTTAGTTTTCACTGAGTTACTAACTACTTGTAAGTTACCCTGACACCACTTTGTGTGTCGGCCCTTACAAATAGCCACTCCCCTAATCATAACAAGGGTATACTGTGTTTTCCTGACTAGGGTTTATAAGGTGCACAAAATACATCTCACAATAACAAATAATTCTCAACAATATCAAATCACAATATTTAGCGCATGCACAACCCAAGTCATCACAAGAAATACATTTGAACAATTAAATACCCTTTTTTCACAATTCATTCCGGAAGGCTTACACAACAAAGACTTTCCCAATTTGCCCCAAAGGAAAATACATTTAAAAGCAATTCAAGAAAATAAATATCTAATATTCGGATCTACTAAATCCTTATGCAACAGTTGAAAATACAACATATTTATAATTATCTTAATAAAAGATTTAATTTGAAGACAATACAAGTAATTGTTTTATTTAGTCTATTCTCTCAAACTCACATAGAAAAATAATTTCTAATTTTTTTTTCAATCATAATATTTCTCATGCAAACTTTAAATAAAATAATCATTTTTCTAACTTCACATATTTAAAAAAAACTTCAATATTAATTTTATTTATTATACATCTATTTAAATGTATATGCATTTATATAAATAAATGTATTTTCCATATTCTTAAAAAAAATCAAATCTTGAATAATCTTTTTCCAAATATATATATATATATATTAAAAAATTTAAATGAAAATTCGAGTTTTATAACATATAACACATATTTTAACCAAACCCGAACTTAATATATAAATCACGTTTTAAAAAGTCGGAATTTTTAAAGGAAAATAAAATTAGGGCTGGCCGCAGCCTCCCATTAGGGAGGACGCAGCCTTGCGAGGCTGCGCCCAACACTTAATCAAATATGGGGAGGGTTTCAGCCCTCCCCAATATAGTTTTATATTTTTTTAAATCAAAACAAAATTTCCACGTGGAATCCGAGCATTTCGGCGATTCTGGGTTTTAAAATAAACAGGAAATAATTTCTTATTAAAAAATCCACCTGTACGACGATTATGGGTTTAACAATCTCATAAAAAAAACTCAACGTAATATATATTTATATTTAAATATAAATATAGAAAGACCAATCAATTTTAAATTATACATACAGAAATTTATATTCTGGTAAAAGTTTTCAACAGGGAAGTAAAAATTAAATTTCTAGAGGGTTTCAGAAAAATCTATACAATTTTTTTTTTTAAACAGGTAATTTCCTTCACCCAAAATTTTAAATAATTTTCTACAAATAATATAATACAGAGGTTTTCTAAAATTAATGAATCCTCTCAATGGAACAACACAGTAAATAATTTCTTGTGTGGAACACAGAGATTTAAAATTACACAAAATTTCTTTTTCAATGCTTTCCTTTCAAAAAGAAAATAAATAAACAAAATTCACCACAAGAATACCTTTATCCCGTGCTTTGAAAATTAACTAGAAAGGAGATTGCCTGTAGCTTCCGATTCCTTCCCGCAAAGCCAATCCAAAATAACCAACCACCAAGATCCTCCAAAGGATCTTCCAATTCCAAAATCATCCAAAATATAACAGAGAGATAACAACTTCTAAGAAGATTTTAATTTTTTTCACAGTAAGAGAATTTTTGCAAATCTTCTGATAATTTCCCCGTGAGGAAATTGAATAACCTCTGTGATTTCCCGAGATCCACAATAACCTCCCGTAACAAATTTTTCAACAACCGCATAAAAATACTGGCACACTTGTTGAGAAGTGGTTATGAGAAATATCTTCTCCACTTCTCGGCAATTTTTGCCAATTCAAATTTTGCATGCCAATTTAATTTTAATTAAAATTTTGCAAAACTCAATTTTAATATACATGCATTTTATTTTTATTTTATTTTATTTTTTAATTTTCTGATTCTTTTAAATACAATATAATTTATACACTTAATAATTTAACTTAATTAATTTATTTATTTAATTAAAATAGTTTAATCTTTTTTTTTAAGACCAACTATTTAACCAAATAAGCTAACTAATGTATTAAATTATCAAGTAAGTAAATTTCAATCATATTTAAATATTAATTAAATAACAATAATTAAAGCACAATAACTAACATTAAAATTAACCAATATTTATTTTTTTCAAAACAATTTAACCAACAGAAAATACAATACAACCTATGTCTCAAAACTGAAAACTGACTATGTACTAAGACCAAGGTTAAAGACTAGACTAGGATAAACCTAACTACTATCTCCCGTTCAACATTTCCATTGAGTCTTGACATGCTCAGACTTGATTACACAGGTGGATTCGGTGTCATGTACCTGCAAATCCTGCAACCAAGCAAATAACGTGCATACATGTATATATATAAAGCATTAAGCAGACACACCGTGCAGAGAAAATCACAGATATCGTAGGGCACTCGCAAGCGAGTGATACGATTCTGTTCTCCACACCAATACACTTCACAGAAAACTGACTAAATAATTGTTGTTAGTCCATCATAAGCATGTACATAGCAATAGTCATCTGAAAATAACATCTACGCTATATCTAATCATAACTGAAAACAATAATCATCATACAAAGTATCATCATGTCACAGAATAATCCATCATCGCTCAAAACCAGCGATCATAATATCCAACAAAACATCATAAATCTAACAGTATGAAAAAGTATCAACAGAAAGCATAAGCATAAACGGAGGGGTACTACATGCAATCCTTTCCTAGCCACAAAACCTTCATCAATGAAATTGTGTGTTACACCACTATCTACTAAACATGAGATTCATTTCCCCCTCACAACTGTTCTCAAGTAAAAGGGATGTTACGTAGGGACAACTAAAAGAAAAGAAATAGTACCTTGTGACTTAGTGTCAAGCTCCAACTGTGGTGCTTGATCCTCATAGCTATCCAAACAAGTGCCTTCAATTGCCTCATTGTCCACATTGAAAGTGATTTCTATGAGATGTAGTTTTCCTTTACCAAGGTATCTATGACCCTTTCACATGGTTATTTGAAAGAAGAGAAAATATTTTTCCTCCTTAATTCATTCATTGACTCATTATCCATTTTAGGGGTATGAACTTAAGCTAGTTAACACTTCCCTGAATTGATATGTCCTCTCTAAAAACTTTTTTTGGTGGCTAGAGAGGTGGAGGAGTAGTATCAAGATCAAGAGCAAGCTCAATAACATCATCAAGAGTTTTAGGCCTATTCGCCTTTACCAAACCATTCAACTTATCATTCAACCCTTCAAAAAATAGCATTGTCACCCTTTTCTCCATAATATCAGATACCATAACATCAATCTATTAGAACTCATCAATGTATGAGTCTTTGTGCCCTACTTGCCTCAATTATGTGAAATCTCTCTAGCAGACTTCCACCTCCTTCCTATTAAACCTTGTGATGAAATTGTTAGTTAGCTCCTCTAAGAATGTATCATATTATGGTTTTGAGTCACAAGCCCATGATGCCACCAATCATAAGATATTCCTTCAAGGTGCATAGTTTCAAACTATATTGCATTCTCTTCCAACATAGGATTGAGCTTCAAAAATGTATCTAACTTGTGAACCCTTGCTCTAGCACTTGTCTTGCCATCAAATTTTGGAGAGGAACTTTATTTAATGCTTCCTCATACTCCTTGTAATGCTTCTAAGGATGCCTTCCTTAATATTTTCTCTTCTTATTCCTTTACTAGTCCATTTATTGATTTACATTGATGATAACCCTAACCGCCTCTAGAAGCTCCATATACTCATCATAAGAAAACATTATGTCATCCTTAACATGCGTTTCTTCTTCTTCCTTAGGTGTAGTCTCTACAAAAGTAGGTTGAAAGGTCATATCCAATATAGTAGTGGCTCGTTTGGTGTACATAGTTGTTACCCATGTTGTTGTTGTTAGCACTTCTATTTGCACTTAGGGTTTGTTGATCAACCTACAAATCTCCAAGTGTAGCCTCTAATTGATCTTGGAAAGATTGCAATATTTGTGTTTGTTGTTGGGAAAAAGCTTGCAAGAACTCTCCCCAAGGTTGATCATTTTTCCTTGAACCATCTTCACCCATTTCTCTTTGTTGTCTTGTTCTTCTATGATAGTGAAACTAATAGGGTGACTACATAAAAGACCCTTAGGTTGGTAGGATCTAGGCTCTGATACAATTGAAGTATCCCAACCAATATTTGTGCATTTTTTTGATATTTATTGTAATGGAAAATTCATTCCCTTTAATTTTATTTTTTATTTCTTCTTAAACCCTAGTTCATTGATGTATTTTTTTGAGCTTTATAATGCATGAACAATAGTACATAATGCAACAAAAATATTGAAAAAATTGTAGCGAATAATGGTAGCATTAAATAAATAACATAGCATGATTAGATCCTTTAATATGAACCAACAAATGTATGATATAAAAATTTAGCTTACTACTACAAAATATGAATGTAAATTACAAAGTAAAGCGGGCTTCAAAAATGTACCAAAAAAAGAAGAAACCCCAATAATGTAAATGCAACTAACCCTAGGTAGGTGAAGCTGCTCTAGCTACAAATATGAAACTAAATGATGAAGAAACAACTAAAATAACCCTACCAAGAGTGTGCTGGCCTACTAGACTAATGTTAGGGTTTTTCCACCCTAGAAAATATGATTTAGAACCTCTAACTTACACAACTTCTCCTTCAATTTAGAAATTCAAAAGTTGATGTAAATTAGCATGATGCTAGCAATTATCTGCATTGAAGCACATAGGAACCTCCATCATGAAGTTCTCCTTGGAAGAAGCTAGGGTTTCATCCAACTTCTTCTTTATTCTCAAGGTTTTTCATCCTTAGAGAATTCACCACTAAGTAGAGTAGAAAATTAGGTATAATTCGATTGATGATTAATTCCCCCAAACTCACCTTGTATAAATACACATATCCTTATAACTCCCAATTTGGCTTACCAAGGTTTCAGAAATTTGAATTGTTTTAATTTATTTTTAAGCCTCCGTTCCTTGGGTGCCAACTCCTAATTTATATTTATTTTATTTTTCTTTCTTAGACTCCTTATTCCTCCAAGGGTCATCAAGGTCCATATATATAATATATTTTGGCATAAATATTTCAATGTTTTTCCCTCCTTTTTGGGCGCACAAACACAAAATAATAAAATATTATTTTGTTATCTGATTATTACATAAGGGACATTACACCATGATATGGAAGACTATGATGACATAATCATAATGAATTGGCCCAATGATTGATCCAAAAAAAATAAATAACATAAGAAATGAAAAAAAAGCAAGTATACACGCATGCATAAAGAATGAAAAATAATATTCTATTCTTGATCAAGCTATAAAAATTGATTAACAATTATAATAGCATTGTTTATGTGGGAATGATATATATTGAGAATAAAATAAGGATGGAGAATGATATATCCCATTTATGATAGAATGATTGTTTAAAAAATGGCAAGGGTTGGATTCTAGCAAGACTAATGATAAAGCCTATATATGCTTTCTATTTGAATCTATTTGGAGTTCTTGGTGAGATTTGTCAAATTGTACTAGTATTTGAATTTTTTTGTGACTATCATGTTTTTTTGGATTTGGATATTGTAGCATTTGATTACCTCTTGATTCCATGTAAGATTATGATAATTTCGTATAACCAATGATAGTGAAAATCCTAGTATAAAGTTGAGGGTAAAGGATATATAGGATGGAATAATTAAGGGATGCAGGATAGAGGGATTCAGGGTTTATTCTTTAAGGACTGTATCACATAGGGATTGTGTATTTATTTTCATTATGATACATAAAAATGTTAATTGACATCAAAGTATGGTTGAAATGTTTGTTTTCAAACTTTCTCATAACCTTTGATAGTATTGGAGTCACCAAAAAAAATAACCCTTATACTTTTTCTAACTTGTTCAAACCCTCCTTGTGATCTTTTGCTTAATGTTGCCATGATTTAATGTTGTAATGTGGATAAAACATTCACATTAGGTCTTGGGACCTTATGAACTAATAAATTTTAGTGGTTCCTTGGAAAAGTGTTGTGAAGTGTTGTAAAAATCTTACACACTTTTCTAGGGTTTTATCAATTAACCAAGTATAATAAACATAATTTTAATCATAATCAACCTTAATATTGCCTTATTTGGAGTGTTATATAGTGTTGTAACACACTTTCACATTTCTCTAGGCTTATCATTAATAATTGGGATTTCTTATGCTTTAATTGGCCCTATTTTGCATCTGCAAGTCTCATTTATTGCATCTTTTCAAGGATAATCCAAAAACCAATTAGTAACTAATCATAATTTAGGTGTTACTGGTTTGTGTGGCCTAGATTTAGTGTTTGTGACTCATTTGGGACCTTGGGTGAATGAGTCCCACCTAGGTCTTTTTGGCCTTGATGCAAGTTTCACACATTTCTAAGTACTTTTCATTTTTAGTCCCATACAGTATGTCTGGTGGGACTCATTTGCCATCTTGTGCGAATGAGTCCCGTGTGACCAAAATTCAAATTTCTAACGGTATTTTATTCTCCTAGATCTAATGTCAGCTTGTAGTGTTGTAATTTTGGGAATTCTCGCATAATTGGGTATAAATACGAGGTTATTTTAGTCATATTCTGACATATCAAATTTTACAACATTCAAGAGTTCACAAGAGCATTTGAGCATTCACAAGAGCATTCAATGCATTTAAGGGAAGATTATCAAGCACTTTAAAGCATCTTTCAAGTGCCAATCATCATGTCAAAGATTGAATTCTTCATGTTTGTTATTGTGCTAACAATTGTGATGTAGAGTTTATGATTCAAGCAAGCTTGCATTCGAGATCTATTTCATTCAAGCAAGAGTCAAGAATCACATCCATTGTATCCATTTCAAGCACATTTGCAACACCTTATTGCTAGGGTTTGGTGAGTTGCAACATTGTTATTTTTTCATTCATCATTCTTCGTTCATATTTTCTTTCATTTCAAGGTTTAATTACCAACAGGGAGTTTGACCAAGGTAAACCCCTATTCCCTAACCCCACAACATTTTTCCCTCTTCTTATGTGTGATTTACAAGGCTAGGTTGCAGATTCTTCAGGAAGCAAAGTTGGAGAAAAGCTACCAAATTCATAAAGTTGTCATCAAGCATTGGAGAAGCTTGGAGAAGTTCTACAGGTGGCAATTTGCAGTTTTGGATTTAGAAACCAGTCAAAAAGAGCAAAGAAGACTGAGAAGAACATAATCCAGTTCAAAAATTCTATAAAATTAGAAGTGGATTGATTCACCACTATTGGAAAATAAGTCCCACTGTATAGGCTTGACATAGATTTTCATAGATCTAGATACCCTTTTGGCTGAAACCTATATCTGCACATTTCCCAAAAACTGCACTAATTCGCCTAACTTAGTGAATGAGTCTGAGTCAGCATTAACAATAGAATTTTTTAGTGATCTAGACCTCCATTATTCCTTCTTTAGTCTCCCAAGTGCACACTTTTAGTTTCATAGCTTTCTATTGCATTTTGTTTATCTTTCTAGGTCATTTAGGATTAGTTTGCATTCAATTAGGGTTTTATTTTACAACTTGCATTGCATTTTCTTTTCCAAGTGTAAAATTGGTGGTGAACCCCTCTTTAGATCATATTCAATCTCCTTTGCATTGAAATATCTAGCATTATCCTTGAGTGGAATCACTTGGAAAGTGAGTGTGAATACATCATTCATCATTCACATATTCATATTTAATAGGTTCCAAGTATACTAAAATGGAAAGTGTGATATAATATAGAATATGCACTAGATATAGACATATCAAGACATTTAAAAATATTTTAGAATATTATTCCCATGTCCTTCTCAAGGTAAAAAAGTGTGATGGAGGATGGGTATGGTGAGATGAATAAGAATGATGGAGTAAAATATGATAAGTATAATGGAATGAATATGTACCATGTAAGTAAAATGTATCATAGAAGAGACCTAATACCAAGTGCAAAAAACACATAGACAACTAATTTATGCATGATACTTGAGAATTATTTTCATCATGATGCCTGTCCAAGGTGCCATAATATTGGTTTCAGCTATTAGATGATTTTTATCTTTTACTTTTTTCTCCTTTTTTAAAATTTTATTTATTTTTGGTGACATTTTATTGCTTGCATGCAAAAAATAGCTTTCAATATGCAGGAACGTATGATTCCTAATAGTAAAGGGTTCTTGAGGGTCTTCTCTATCTAATTTAATACACATGCATGGTCCTATCATGATATGATGGTAATAACTTGTTGTGAGTAATTATGTTTCTAAGATCTTACCACTAATGTTTAATCCATAGATGTTGTCATCCTCCTTGATAATTGAGCTATCTTTATTAGAATGTGAACATTGTAGTAAAGTACCATCAAATCCCCTATCGTACTGAACTATATGTTTTTGTATGTGGGACTCTCTTACACTTCTAGGGTTTTGAACCTAAAAGGAGAGAGATACAAAAACCTTAATGATTCACTCAAGAACAAACCCTTGAGATTTCAATTCAAAGGAGATTGAAATATGTCAAAAGGAATTGACCTAAAGGTTGAAAACTAATAAAGGGGTTCACCACTAATGCAAAACTTGGAGAACGTAAGATGTTTGAAAACATAATGTGATATGCAAAATGGCCTAGAAAATGGCTTAGAAATGCAAATAAAATGAAACATAAAGCTATAAAATAGAAAGTGTACACCTGGAAATGTGTTGAAGACTGGAAATAGCTCTGAAAATCTAGAAATGTTAACTTTTTGACCAACTAGGAGTCATTTTCCAAACTAGGTGAATCAGTCCTAGATCAGGATTTCTACCCAAAAAGCTATTTCGGGGAAAAGGGTACTGGAATCTACAAATTGTTCTGAAAAACACCTTTAGTGGGACTCAGTCACCATTAATGGCAAATCTGTCCCATTCCACTTTTTCAAAAACTAGAAACTCTGATATGTACTCCAACACCTACACTTTCTTTCCAAGCTGGGTTCCAGATCCAAAACTATGAAAACACTTGCAAAATATAATATAATTGGATTTGCCAATGGGGGGTTTTCCTCGGTCAAACCCCTAGTTTGGTAATTAAACCTTGAAAGAGATAATGAAATGTGCATGCAAACCCTAGCCTTAAGTGTGTCTAAGACTAGGAAATCTGAAACATAATGTAATCTTATTTTAATATGCAAGAGCAAGATTCATGAATGAAACTTGAATAAAGCAAGAATTACTCTAGGAGACCCTAAATCACCTCAAATGAATCTCAATGATATGCAAACCTTCCTTAGGTTGAAAGTTGGAAGACAATGGAAGATGGAATCACTTAGAAAATAAGTCCTTAGGCTTGGCTTGATGGCTAGTTGCATCTCCCTAACCTAGAATTCCTCATGATTCACCATAGGCATCCATGATCAACTCTTGATAATACTAGATCTTGAATACAAGTGAGCTTGAAGACCTACACAAATCCTTGAATGGTGCTCCAAAGCTTCAACTTTGCTGCAAATAGACTTGTGAATCTTCTTGTGAAATATTTTCAATATTTAACTCTTGAAGTTGCTTACTTAGGTTGCTTAGATGTCTTGAAAATGACCTAAAAACTTATATTATAGGCATTAACACCTAATTGATCATTATTTAGAACTCAAAAGTGGACATCCATTGGAAATTTGAATTAAGTTGGTGAATTTCCCGTGCAAACTTGAAAAATGCCCCAAAAGGGACTCATTCGACACTCTTGGTGAATGCATCCCACCAAAGGGGACTCATTTTCCCAAGGTAGAAAATGGGTGCCACCTAAGTTTTTTGAGGTGGGTTTTCAGGATTTGAATGTCTTGAATGCTTTTTGTCAAGATTTTATATGATTTTTAAGTGGAATAAGTCTCAAGGTTTGAAATAATGGGTCCTAGGGGCCTATGAATGGTGATTTTTAAGGAGTAATTAATGCAAGGGTGCCAATATAGGTCCAAATTAAGTGTTAAATTACCTCTTTATTCAAGAGTGTACAATTTTCTATGCTACAAGTACAAGGTTATTGCTAAGATATAATGGACTCAATATTTTAGATGTTTCGACTTTATTTTTAATTTGACATTATAGTTTTTGACTGGTGATTGGCGATTAGGATGTTTAGCTAAGATTGGGTTTTGGATATTTAGATTCATATTTTGGATTGTTGGATGTAGGATTTTTGGCTATCGAGATTTAGGATATTGTGTGATTGCATTTGGATTTGAGATGAAGATTTTAATTAGGACGAACAATCACACACACTATGTTTGATCTTGGAACCTTATATGTTGGATTTGTTGGTTGTTGCAAGGATTGTTTGCACCTTCTATTTGCAAAGCTCTTCTTTTTTGCCTCATAATGATTTTTTGTTTCATAATAATTTTTGATTTGTTTGAAGACTTTACCTTGCCTAGATTATTTAATATGGTTTTACTTGTATCTTCTATTGGATTCCTTATGTATTTTTTATTTTTTACCCACATTGTTTTAACACTTCCTTTTATTATTTAGAGACATATGATTCCCTTTGGTGTCACTTTGATTTTGTTCTTGATATTGATATGTTGCTTCATATTTGTTCTTTACTTTGTGGTGATTCTTGGATTCAAGTGGATTCATTGTGTCATGTACTAGGGTATCCAAATTAAATTCAAATCATTTTTTACGGTCCATGGGTAGGATGTTATCTTGAAGTTCGATAATTTTTGTGATTGCTTCATCATTTTGGAATATCCCAAATGATAAATGATTGTTTTGGTCCCAATCCATGGGTTTAGTATGTTGGAGGTCAAGGTTGAGGTCGTGGATAGTGACATCAATGAAAGGATTGATGGTAGTAATATTTTGATAGGGGCTATTGATGGACTCTATTTGGATGTTGACATCAAATGAAGTTACCTCTTTTATAATGAATTGTATTTGATGTCTTGATGCTCATGATTTGAATAAACTGATATAGGTTCTAGGATTCCTTGTTCATGAAGGCCTAAACCCTTCCCTTTATAGCTCATGATTCAAAATTTTCTTTACAATATGACATTTATTGCTACAAAAGTATGATGCTAGCTTGTTAATATACTATATGAATTAGGATTAGTTTTTAAATATATCAATTGAGCATTGAATTTGAAATAAGTTGCATGTTACTCAACTCATAGAAGTAAATGAGAGAGGAAAACATAGATCCAAATTGAAAAATTCAAATTTACAGATTTGAGGTTCAAATCTATGGTTAACCTAGATCAATTCCTCACCAACATATCAAAACTAAAATGGTGAATGATTAAATGTAATGATTACATTTAGATCCTAAGAATAAATTATGATAAGAGAAAACTAAAATAAAATTATTTGCTAAGTTCCACAAAGAATATACTATCTTGTACACTAATCAATACATAATTAATAACCAAATATCATGAATCTAAAAGAGAAATGAAAATAACACCTACTAAAATTTAAAAAATGTTTGAACATATCAAGCACCAAGCACCCCTTGACAATTAATATTTTTGATGAAAATATTTTAAAAACACTTCCAAACATTCCAAAACAGTTTAGAATGAGATGATTGTGAGATAGAGAACACCTTACCATTTAGCAATAATTTATAGATAAATGTTGACTTAGATATTCTTGGTATTTCCTTCCAAGAACACATTTCGGTCTTTCTCTTATCTCACATGTGCGGAAAAGATTGATGGGGTTCTGCACCCGTGTTTCGTGCACGGATTATAATTGTAGACTTTCTTTTGAAAAAACATGTTGAAAGAGAATAAGTTCAGTTTTCATTGAGTAGTCAGATATGGTAAAATACTATTAACTAATATTAAAAAGTACTTTCAGGTTGTGCATATGCTGATGTTAATATCAGCGACTCGCAAAAGCAAGTGGCATTGTTCCTGTGCGTAGATGATTGTAATTATGAGGTTGTTTACTGGTTGCTCAACTCCTGGGCGAAAAACGACAGTATGGACCTGAAAGATGTGATAGAAGGGAAAATCCCGTTTGGTAATCATCCCAAATTCGTAGAGATGAACAAGAAGCTTTGTTCTCTGGCCAGGAAGCTTGGAGACAGCGGACCTGTGACTGAAGAAGTGGGCAAACGGAAATTTACGGGGTCAGATTCAGTGAAAGACGCACTTTCCGATATGATCAAAATTGTAAATGAGGAGAACCTACAACAATACTTTTTGTCTATTTTCAGTCATATAGATTTTTATAAACTTTTTTATGAATCTTGCTTTCCAAAGTCGTTTGAGGAGCCTCAGTGGCTTAAAGATTTTGCTGAGCAGGGAGGTGAGGACTGGAATAACATTGCAGATGCGATGTGGAACTTTTTGTCCGAAAGTTTTGCAGGGTCGATGGTAGAAATCTTTGCACTCTTCATTCTTGCAGATATATGTAAGCTAAATGATGTGAATAATCGAAAGACAATAGGCTTAAGCCAAAATAATTTCATGGTTGCATCTTTGATTCTATTTTACCTCTCTTCATTCCGAACCGACATCGTACACTCAACTCTGGCACATGGCTGCAATTGTAGTTGCGCTATGAAAATGATATGTTACTTGGCATCACAATGCGGACGAGATGATCTTCCAATTTTCAACAAGACACTAAAAAACAACGCAATGTGGAGATGCTACGACCAGATCGGAAATTACAATCTGCTAAACAAGCTTCTCGTCCTTGTAGCTAGTGGTGTAGCTTATAGTGAGCTGCAAATGGAGGGAAAAGATGATATGCCTGAGCTAAACAAATTATTAGAATGCGGAGCTGATCCTGGAGCAGCCTATGCAGTTTTAGATGTTCAAAAGCTAACAGCCCTACACGCTGCTATACGGTTTTTAAAAGATGACAACTGTCAGAAAAAGGTTGCAGAAACTTTGCTCAGCAAGTGCGATGGACAACAAAAGCAGCAGTTGATAGATGCCCCCGATGAATATGGATGGTCTCCTCTTCACATTGCTTCTGGGCGGGGCAGCGCACAGACATGTCAAATGCTTCTTGACTACCGAGCTAAAGCACATGTTTTATATCCAAAAGACAATACAGCCCTGCACATCGCGGTTAAATGTGGGAGAGAAGCAGTTGTTGATGTATTTATGAAACATCCACATGTTTTAAAAGATGAAATTGGAGAGGGACCTTTAAATACAGCGGTTGCCAACAGAGATATGAAATTAGTAGCAAAGTTGATATCAAAGTCAAAAAAGCCCGATACTTATTTTGATAAGGTTGATCTGGAGCAACTTCTACATTTTTCTTTACTGGAAGGGTCTGTCGATATTGTTAGAAAGCTATTTAAGCAGACAAAACTGCCATCTGGTGAATATGATGACGAAGGGAAAAAGGCTTTGCGTTGGGCTGCTATGTGTGAAGATGATGAGAAAGCAATGGAAATGGTCCGCATGGTATTTGAACATAATGAAGGAAAGAAAAACCTGGTCTCCAATTACGACAGAAGAGGAAGGACCGCTCTCCATGAGGCCGCTTTGAATGGAAATAAAAAGCTCTGTACATATCTTCTGAGCACAATTCCAGATATAATAAATTTGAAAGACAAAGATGACCGAGGGCCTATATATGACGCAGTTAAAGGAAAACAGAATGAGGAAGACATTGTGAGGATGTTTCTTCATGAATATTTCATGAGAGGCATTTCTTTGAGTGCTTCGATAGACCGAAACGGCTTGACACCATTACATGTTGCTGCTTCACTAGGCAAGAAAGACCTTGTCAAATTGTTCATTTCCAGCCAAAAGAAAGGCAAGGAATATTTGAAGAGAAGATCAGGAGATCTAGTTGCACAAGAAGCCTCAGATTATTTGAAGAGAAGTGATTTCCTTGGACAAACAGCCCTTCATAAGGCCGCAAATTATGGAGACACGGATACAGTTAAAATTCTGTTGAACGAAGGTGCCCATCCCCTAGAAGAACGTGATTGTGACGGTCGAACTGCACTTCACTACGCTGTGAATGCTGAAACTGGAGGAGACAAAATAAATTTAGTTAATTGTCTTTTAAAAGGATGCAGAACTAGTGAAGAAAAAATGCTTTTGTTATGGGCCTCTGCAGCAGGCTTAGGCACCGCTGACCAGAGTCTCAGCAGTGATGATCAACTTCACAAATTTCTGGTAGATAAAAAGGATGAGATTAAAAAGGACCTGCGTACTGGGAATTTGTTGAAAACTGCTACTTCTGTCGGAGATATAGAAATGACAAAAGAGTTGATTGCCAGAGGTTATCAAATTGAAGATATACACGATACAGAATGGAAGCAAAAATTAACTCCAGAAGAAGAAAAGAATGTACAGACTGGTAATTTTTAAATCCTTCCTTGACTGCCATAATATTTTACATGACAACTGCCTTTCAACTAATGATTGCTTGATTTATTTGCAGTTTCGAGCCAACTTAAGAGGATTGCCGAACAGGGGAATGACCAACCAACTGTAGTAGACAATCTTGGTATATAAAAATCAATTCTTTTTTTATTCAGGATATATCGATCTTTACGTTTTCTCACATTATAAATTTTTTATTTTTGATCTTAAATTTTACCAATTGCTAGGTAGAATTGACTATGCACATGGTCTTGTTGCATTACTTTTGAATCCTTACATAATACCTCCCATTGTTGTGGGAATCTCTGGATCTTGGGGAATGGGAAAATCGAGCTTAATGGTGCAGGTATCATGCAATCGATTTTTAGGCTTATTATAAACAATTTTTTTCATTGTGAATGATTTCATCTAAAATTATATTTTCCCTTTATACAATTCAGACAGAAAGCATTTTGCTGAAAACAGCAGCTCAATTAGCATTGTTGCCATCTGCAAAATTATCAAGTTCAACTTCAGAATTGCCCGAGATCACAACCTTTGAATTATCAAAAAAGGGGAAAAAGAAATATGAAGAAATCAAAAGACATGTGGATTATGAACAAAAAGCTAATAGAGCCTTATTTTCTAGCATGATATATACAATTCAAGGTTGGCTAAAGAAAAGCGACATAAAGGAATCTGGAGCGAAGGTAAATTCTATAACGTGCAAGATAAATGTCATTGCTTCTTCATAGTACGAATTAAAATATTATTCAAACTATTTGTTGAGTGAATTTTTTTTGGCTAGATCGGACATTCAGAACGAGACTCTCTTGCAGACTTCCTAAATAATTACCAAGTTAAATATCGTAAAATTTTTAAAACACTTGCTGCAATGGACAGCACCAACATGGTAACAGTGCTATCTTACCATTAAAATTGATTTACTTTAAATTAATTCTAACACCTGACTCTCATTCAGGGAATTATATAGTGTTGAAACTTATTGTAATATCCATTCTTTTTCCAGTTCACAAAGATAACAAGAGAAGATCAGAAACATCAAAACTCACATTCCAAGAGTATATGGAGAATGGTGAGGGACAAGGTGAGGATCTCAACATAATTATTAAATATTTTAATGTATTTTTATCTTAAAGAATTGAAGGGTGGGTATAAGAAAATTACTACACCCAATTTTTTCTTTCTAGTCAATTTGTCAAAAATGATCATATATTATCTCAATAGAGAGGTCTTTAGCTTATAAAGAATTTTTTAGAATCACGTAATGAAATGCAAATTAAAAAAAATCATTCATAAATATCTAACATGCAAATCATTAATAAATATGTAATACTATTTCTTTTCTTTTGAAAAACTATTAAAAAACATTTATTTATTTTTTAATGCTAAAGAAATTATTTTAGTGTGGGAGTTCTATAGTGTTGAAACTTATTGCAAATATCCATTCTTGTTTTCAGTTCGCAAAGAGAACGAGAGAAGATCATGCACTCCAAAACTCACAATCCACTTTATGGGGAATGGTGAAGGAAAAGGTGAGGATCTCAACATAATTAGAAATTATTTTAACATATTCTTATCCTAAGGAATTACTTTTATTTCAGTTCGCAACAAATGTTCAAGAATCAAAATCAAGTGCCCAACAATCAATGGTGGATTCTCCAAAAGAGGGAAGTGTCCCAAATATTTTAACTGTCCAATATAACGCATGGAAATATAGGAACGAAACAGAAGCATTAGCAGGCATGGCAGTTGAGATCACCAGAGAGTTGGAAAGAACTATGACTGAGGCTCAATGGCTTAGCACTTGTTGGAGAAATACTTGGAAAAAGAAGAAATATAATATATGGGTTGAGATTATTTATCCATGCCTCCTTGCTGTGGTTTTGGCATGTACATTTACCTGGATTTTATGGGTAATTCTTGACAAATCAGAGAAATTGAAGGATTGGGTAATACCAAAATATGCATGTTTACCAACAGCTATTGTCATTATAGGATGGACTTTGACAAAGTCAGCAATGGGCATTTTAAGACCAGTTAGTACTCAGCTGATGAATTATATATCATTTCCAGATCATACAAACAAATTGGGCTATCAAGAAAGGGTGATATCAGATATCACTTTCTTGAGAGATGAAATTGGTAAAAAGCCTTGTATGGTTTTCAAGGCCTATTCCTGGATATACACCATGATTTCCACACTGTGGCACCTACTTTTTGAGTGGTGGTTCACATTATTGTTTTTTCGTCCTACAATCTTTGAAAATGCCAAAATGATTCAAAAAATAGCCTCTGCATCTGGTACCAACCTTCGAATAATTGTTTTTATTGATGATCTTGATCGTTGTCAAGAATCAGTGATTTTGCAGGTATGTATAGAGTATTTTTGTAATTTCTATCTTGTATAAATTTTGCCATCTATAAAATGACTGCAACAATATTTTTGTCTCATTCAAAATTCTAATATTGTTATACATTTGATACAGGTTTTATCAGCCATTAATCTTGTGTTGGCAGTGTGTGAAATAACCGTGATATTGGGAATTGACAAAGGGTTGATAGAAAGGGCTATAATAAAAAAATATGGAGATAATAAAACTAATAGATCATTCAAAGATAATGAGGAGCTAGCAGACAAGTATTTACAGAAGATAATACAACTTCCACTTGATCTCCCCGACCCTAGTGAAAAGCAATCTCTGATATTTTTGAAACGACAGTTGGGCGATTTCAAAGAACCAAATAAGGGCGCTGATTCAGAATTAAAAGCAGATGGAGGCATGAATAAAACATTAAGACACAATATGTTTATGCAAGGTAGAATAAATTATTAAAGCAAGATTTTAGAGGAAAACGGAGAATTGTTGTTGTCTTTTGTTTTTAATCTTTATCTTTATGATACTAAAAAAAACCAGATATGATTCGAAGCTTTTGTTAATAATCACAGATGGTGCTGAAATGTCAAGAGAATCAACATCATCGGATTTTACGGAAAGAGAAACTCAGGCACTTACACAACATGCTATAGATGTGACGCCTACAACTATAGTATGTAGTTGCGAGCGCACAAATATGATTTTGCAGTTTTTGAAACACCTGTGCAAACTTTTCCTCTCGGCCCCTTCAATTTGTTATGGTTAGTATTCGGCTAAAATTATTAAGTACTTTTTAGTAGTTAATAATCCAAACCTAAGGTGTTAGTAATAATGAAAAAGATTGAAAAATTAGTTAAAAGACAATTAGTACAGTATATAATAAATATGATATATATTCAATTATTTAAATATTTATAATACTTTTATCCGTATGTTATTTTTTTTAGTTACTTACATTTCTTGAATTTTTATATTTTAATAATGTAATAATGAACAGCTTTTTGGTATTCAAAATCCATCAATACAACCCTGTTTCAAACAATAAATATTTCATGGACGAACTGTTCCTCCAACTAGCTTAAATAAACTTATCTATTCAATTAGGAAGGAGAGATGAAAAAGAAGCAACCACAAATGATGCGGCTGCAACACCATCTTCTCAAACAAGAAGTGAAGGTCAACAAAAACAACAAGCGCCCATTGGTAAGGATGTTGTAAATAAAATAAGTAATTAATGATCATAACTTCAGTTTTAATACGTCTATTCTTTATACAATTTATAATAAAGATTATAATGTTTAAACATTTTGTACGTGTTTATGCAGGAAACATAAATTGCTCGTCTTGGATTCCTATAAGAGAGATGTTGTTTGTTAGGTATAGCAGAGGAGAACAAGAAGCATTTTGTTTCTTTCAGCAGTTGGCGACAGATAATAGAAAACTTCCTCGAGAGTGGAAGCGCCATCTCACTTATCATAGATTAGTGTGGAACATATTTTATCTTACAGGAGAAGCCAAAGATTTAGCTGGTTGGCAGGTACAATTGATCACATGGATATTTGTTTGCTGGGAATGGCGTGAAAACATGAACTTTGTTATTCAGGTATACAAGACTTCAATAATTTTCTCTTTTTGCATGCCAATTTGAAACTAATATACAAAGAATATTTGCTCTTAAAATATTGAAAGTTATCTTTTGTTTCTACAGAACTGGAACAAAATTGGGATTCTGAAAAGCTCACAAACCAATGGCCCTTCATTGCAAATGATTATAGACTATTTTATTGAACTGGAGAGTAAGGATAACTTGAAGATTAGTGGGATTAGCAAAGAAGAAGCGAAAGAACCCAGTGTTTCTAAAGATAAAAGTATTGAAACAAGAAATAGTAACTGGGAACAAAAGAAACTGGAACAAGCTAATAAAGGCAATATGGGGATAGAAGATTTTAGTCCTCCCTCGTTTCAACGGAAGAAGAAGAAGAAGAAGAAGGAGGCAAAGGAGGTAAGAGAATCAAGCCTCGAAGGAAATATCGATGATGAGGAAAGATGCAAAGGGGCTGGTCCAGGAAAGCTGAACACTTCTGTAAATAAAAAATTTGATGTATTAGAGAAAACATTAAGGAAGGAATTGGATGAGCTGAAGAATGAAATTAAAGATATGAAAGAAGAGATCATGAAACAACAAAGTAGAAAGAATGAAAAGAGGGAGGAGGGAAAAAGAAAGAAGCTAGAACGTTGGGATACATTGAGGTCTGCATTGAACAAATACGATGTTCCCATGAATGCAATCCAGGCTTTTCAAAGGTTCAGATTTTATTGCATAGCTGGCAATCTCTCATGGCCTTTGCCAGAACAAGTTCAGAGAAAAGATAAAATTGATATTCACAAGGATTGACAATTCTAATTGTGCTGAGAGTTGATACTCCAACTATTTTTAAATGAGTCTATTCTTAGATGTTTGATGTATGCACATTTGGAGTGTAATTTTTTCAATGATATTTTTGGAATTTCTGAATGCGTTTGCAAATTTCATCGATGCATGCATTTGTTTCTTGACAAGAGTTCAAATTAAATTTTTTAATTACTTTTTAAGAAAAAAATAGAATATTTTTAGAAAGCCTTTATATATATGTAGCCCATAGGTTGAAGCCTCTATATATCAGTAGCATCATTTCCATCTTTGTTATGTAATAGCTAAAGTCAATTTAGACTTCTGTTCGATTTTGGGCAGTGGCATATGAAAGACGTAAAATTATTTTGGTAGTTTTTTGTTCTTTACTATGTGTCTAGTTTCATGATAAGTCGCAACAAATATTCAATGACTTTTTTATTGTACATTTGTATAAGAGGTTCATAAATTTGTGTATTTGTAAGAAAGAATAAATATATGTTGTTTCTTTCTTATTGTCCTAAGTTTTCCCTACTGGAATGATAAAATAATTTCACAATCTTCATTTGGTATTAAATTAGGTGAGTGATTTGGCTCATTGGAGAAGTGGGTAATGATTTTCAGTTATGGGAATATTAATTTCAAGAGTAAGGTGTAGCTATAGTAGTGCATAATCTTGCATGGCTTTGTGTGGATGTTACAATAGATTAAGACATTAGTTGAGGTGAGAAATTTTCATAAAAAGTCATCTAATTTATTTATTTTGAAATTGAAATATTTTTCAAATTTTTTACAGTATCATTCAAGTTCTTCATCCATGTAGTTAAAATTTAATTGTGTAAGAAAATAACTTGTTTCAAAGGGAAAGATTCATTAAAGATTAAAGGAAACATCCAATTTTAATATATTAAAATATATTTTGAAAGAAATAATATGAATGTTAATAAAAAAAATGAAGATTTGGAGGAGAAGTTGAAGTGGTTTGATAAATAATTTAAAATCCTTGATAAGAAAAAAGATCTTGAAGAATGAATTATCAAAATTAAAATTAAAAAAAAATAGTTCAATCAATTACTTGAAGCATACCTAAAGTAAAATGAGTGTTTAAGTTGTAATTCATCAATATATAATACCTTATGTGATACAAATGATTTGGGTTTTACATTTGATGAGTTATTTGATACATGTGATATAATTAAATTTTCTTTTGCTGAAGAGTGCAAGGTTGAAGATAATAATGTTTTTGAATCAACAAATATTGCAAATAGTTGTGATGTCAATAAAAAAGATGTTTTCCAAAAAATATAGGTTTCAACATTATGAAAAGAACGGGCTACGATAGAAAAGGTTTGGGAAAGTATGGGAAAGGAATTAGAAAGCCCATTAAGCCAAGTGTGAAGCTCAATAATGAAGTTTTAGGATTTGTTAGAGGTAAACAAAATACATGTGATGTTATAGGTAAGACAATGATAAAAAAGTTGATTCAAGAAATTCAATGTTCTTATTGTAATAGGAAATAATATGAAAGGGAAAATATTACAAATATGTTCAAAAATATGTACAAGCATAAATGCTTGCATGTCAAAAAGATAGTATTCAAATAAGGTTTGAATGTTTGAGTTTGGTGACTTATGATTTCTTGTTATGATTAGAAGGAAGTCATTGTATTGTTATATATTCTTAGTGAAAGAATGCTATCCAAAAGTAGATAGTGTAGTGAAGTTCTAGTACGCACAAAGAAAGGTATCTTTATTAACTATGTAAGAGAAAAGAGGAAAAGCTATGTAATCTCTCAAGAACAAAATAAGTGATTGTAAATGAGTTGTTATCTCCTTCATGAAAACATATGGATTGGTACTAAGTGAGTCTATAATACTAGGTACAAAAGTGATGGAAATATTACAATAAATAAGGTATGGTCAATAGAAAAATAATTCACATATAGTGATTTTAATGTAGGAGCATTTAGGTATAGGAATAATCAACATCAACAAAAAAATTGTTTACTTGGTTTTGATAAAAGGGATAAACGGATTTTACATGGACCCGAAACCATAAAGTAACATTACAAGCAAAGACCAAAACAGAGGTCCGAAAGACAAAAAGGCTGCCAAAGAGAAAAAAACCAGCAAAAATAGATAGCCACAAAAAGCCTCAAAAAAGCCACTAGACGGCCGGCAAACAGACAAAACTAGGCCCGGCCACAGCTAATCCATAGACTTTAGAAGCTCATCGGCAACCTCTTCTAGGTCCACCATATCTTGGATCCCCTCCATGAAAATCTGAGTCATATTTGGGGTAGTCAGGGCTTTTCTTTTCATACTTGATCTAGTGCTCCTAGAGATCCCCGCTTCCTCATCCTGGTCTTTCTCCTTATCAAGGTCGACAATCAGTGCTCTTTTTTGGGTTTTCTCCAATCTTTCGGTCATGGCTTTGATGATTAAAGAGTTATGTTTGGCAATTCTGCAGTTCTAATCAGCAATTTTTTTCGTGGTTCCTTTAATTTTATCAAGATCATTTTCAATAGTGATGTCCTTTTGTATGTTATCCTTCGCAAAGGTATTCTTCTCCACTTCGAGCTGTATTAGCCCCGCAACTTTGGCTTCAATTTCCCCCAACTTACTATGAAGAGACAGATTTTTGGTCTTCAACTCACTGATTTCATAAAATAACCATTTGGTAGAATTAAATTGGTCCTCAAAACATCTCTTGGCAGTTCCAACGAAGTCAAAAGGGGGGTCACAATCAAAATTGACCCCAAAATTAACCGACTCCACACCGCTGGGAGGGCTACAGTTCTCCTGTTGAATATTTTGAGGGAAGTGGGGATCCTCAAGACTGACCTCGACCACTTTAGCAGAAACAACAGGAGAGTCATCAGGGTAGGAAACTAACTTGTTAGCCGGAGAACTAGAGCCCACCAAATTAGCATTAGGGTTTGTGCGGCTAGGGGTAGGAACAGAGCAAGCACCAGAAGGTTGGCGGGATCAGCCAAAGGCAAAAGGGGGGGCATGGGAAGTGAGGAGAGCTTGACACGGCTAGAAGAAACTTTAGTCTTAGACAAAATTGTTTACTTGTTGTTTGAGTGTGTAGTTTCAATTTTAGTTTTAATTGAAATATTAATAAATCTTTACCAGTCAACTTTTATAAAAATTAAACAATAATAACAATCGCATATGTAAAATTAATTTGCATTCTTTCAAGGCTATTTACAATTGGGAAATTTTAGTATATGCATTTTTTATTTTATTTGCAAAGATCTTTGGAAAAGCTACAATGAGAAGTTGAAGAGGTATAGTCAAACAAGAAACCATATGCCGAGGAGATGAAAAGACAAGGTGAATAGTAATAGCAAAAGAAATATGGTGTGGGAAATAGTATTGAGTAGAGGTAGGCACATAGACAAAAAAAATTTGAAGTTTTGCTATTGTTGTAGAAACTTGTGTGTGCAAGGAGAAAGTAAATAAGTGGGGTGTTGAACATAAAAGTCAGAAATTTTTTGTAGTTGAAATTATTATTTTCTTTGTTTCAATGGAAAGAGGATATAATGAAGTATAGTGTGGGTTTTAGCTAGCAACTGTGAATGAAATTTTAGTGCGTAAGTTTGTATAAAGTGAGAATCAGACAATGAATATTTTGATTGTAAGATAAATCTACAATTGAATGTGAAGAAATTTATTTGAACAAAGCAAGAAAATTAAATTATTTAATGTTATATATTTGCATATGATGCCTAGAAAAATGTGATTAAAAATGCATTATATTTCTTTAAGTTTGTGGATTTTACTTTCAGTGTGAATTTATGAATTAGTGAAAAAGTTCTTTGCTGCAATTTTTGCTCAGTTTGGTAAGAATCGAATTCTAACTTGCATCATTTGGTATAAGAGTAGGGGATCTTGAGAATGGAGAGGATCCACCAAGGCCTGTGAGAGAGTGAAGCAATTGTGGAGAGCTCATGGGGATATTTGCAAGTAGAGAATCCTAGAGCAATCGAGAGCTAGGGAGTTACTAAAGAATTTGTTTTGTAGATTGAGAGTGTGATGGTAGGTTATAGAGCATGATGTGAGAATTGTGGAAGATTGTAGTAGCTAAGATGGGTATATTCATAAGGAAGAAGCCTATGATTTGGGAAGTGTGGAGATGGTACAAAGAAAATAATACATGGAGGATGATAAAAAATATAAAAAAATTATTGGATAAACTTGAAAAATTAGAGGCACAATTGAGGGAACAAAAAGATGTGAGAAAAGGAGATGAGGATGGAATGAACAAAACAGAGCCTACAACAAAGGTAGTCAAAGAGGAGAATATGTATTGATGAAATACAAGGAGATTGCAATGAAGGATGAGGAAGAGGATGAATTGTTGTCACCAGTTTTGGTAGTGGACAATGAATGGTTGGAAAATGTTGTAGCGAGTCAAAGAAAGAAGAAAAGCATCACAATGAAGAAATTAGAAGTTACTAATACAACTAATAGTGAATTTACAACAGTTAATGAAGATGCTTTAGTATGTCCATTTAAGGTAGACAAGGTTGAAGATTGTAGAGAAGAACCTATGGAAACATTCAATTTCCATAAGTTTTTGATGAATATTTGTATACAACACACTACGATATGAGTGACATGAGAGTTTGGATGAGGAGACTAGTTACTAATGGGTTAGATCCCATAAAGGAGGTGAGAGGAGAAATAATTTGGTGGAGAAGGACACCACATGATGGATGTGAATCCATCAGAGGAGAGAAGTGTGGTGAATGGAGTTGTAGGAGGAAGATGACATTTATTCCAACATGGTGTTGGAAGAGGAGAAAAAATAATTAATCTTGTGCACTTAACCCAATGATGGAGTTCGTTACAAATTGCATTCAAATTGGAAGAGTAGTTCAATTACTCAAATCCACCATTGTGAGCCTATGCTTGCAATATTTCTACCTAGTGTGTTTGATGTAGGAGCATTCGGGTATACACATACTCAACATCAACAAAAAAATATTTACCTATTGTTTGAGTGTGTAGTTTTAAGTTTGGTTTTAGTTTAAATATTAATAAATCTTTTCTAATTATTATTTTTTTTAAATAAGGAATATGAACAATAGGATATGTAAAGTTAATAACAATGGCCTATGTAAAATTAATTTCCTTACTTACAAGGCTATTTACAATTGGGAAACTTTATTAAATAATCTTTTAAATTTTATTTGCAAAGACCTTTTGACAAGCTATAATGAGAAGTTGAAGAGGTTCAATCAAACAAGAAACCATATGCCTAAGAGAGGAAAAGACAAAGTGAATGGTAGCATCAAAAGAAATATGTGCGAGTAAAATGCATTAAAAAATGATAGATTTATTCATCATTATGCAGGCATTTATAAAATAGAGAAGGAGCGGTTGCACAGTTGGAATGAGGTGGTTGTAGAACTATTCACAACTCTTTAAACATCCACAACCTAAAAAAAATGTAGCATGTAATGTAATATAAATGTTACATGCTAACATTACCCCCCTCTTATTATATTGTTCCTACAAATGTAACCCCTAAAAGCTCATATTCACTTTTCCAAGGGACCCCCTTAAGGATTACATAACAAAACATGTTGATTATAAAATATGTATACATATTTTAGAATATTTTCCTTTTGAAGAAGCAAATCCTAAATCAAGTGGACTCCTCCATGTTTTTTCGTAACCTTTGAAAAGATGTAGCCCCTAGCTGAATTCTCAAGTTCTTCCTCCCATGAACCTTTTGAATTATAAACCATAGTTATTGGAAAAAAATTCCTCCTAGTTTTCTTCTCAACCCTCATTAAGGTATAACCATCATCCAAGTTGTATCCGCAACCCTCATAAAGGTGTAACCCTTGGTCATAGCCTCAAGTTCTCGGTAGGAAACAATCCATATTGAGCTCTTCACTAAAATCCTTACCTATCTCCAAAAATCAAACTTCACAATATATGTATCCTTCAAATTTGTCAATAATAAGGAAAAGCATGAAAATGAAGCCAAAAATGATTCTCATGCAAAGCATCATCTCAAAGTGAGAACCTAACTTGAGATGATGGAAAATTCTCCATCCTCTAGTGCTACCAACCTCCAATATAATATTTGTTAGTCCTTACCCTCCAAAATTAGCACTAGAGAAAAAGCCACCAATATATGGATAACAAGTGTGATATACTGCATCAATAAACTTATCAATAAGCCCATACTCCAAATCTTTCACTAGAGACATGCAGTTATCCCTATCAATATCCTTTCTCAAAATTTCTCCCTAAAATCTCATATAGTAATCTAACCGCATTTATCTTGTGAAACCTTATTTCTTTTATTCGAAACTTAACATTAAACACTTCATTATGCCAAAGCATACAATTTCAATCAAACAAATATTTTTGCTATTTCTCCTTTATTCAAGAATCTTTATGTCTTATCAATATCACCTAGAGTGTATCTTTTTCGAAGTAAATATTATAACAAAATAAGAATAAAATCCATGACCAATCATCAAAAACACAACATTAGACAATTTCCAAAACCACTTTGTACTCAATTAACATCTACCTGGGTGAAAACAATACCACTAGAGGCAAACGCCAGGTAAAGAGCTTGCAATGGTAAATCGTAATGTAAGAACCTTCAAATTAGCCTACCATGAATCTTAAATATACATCTACCAACTCCAAAAAACTATGTAGTCATGTTTCCATCCTTAATTCAAAAATAGAAAAGACAACAAAAAAGGAATTTCCCTAATGGGCTTCCATCAAACTTATGCAATTCATCAATTTTGGTGCAAATAGTTCAATGTGTGGAAGCCATCATGAAATGAAATTAGACCCAATATAATTTGAAACTTATGCCCTTTTACACAACTCTATATCCAATAAAATGATACAAATTATGTTCAAATGGACACAAAAATGAAAGCTCAAGAAACTAAGTTGAATACCTTAAATATTTTTGAAATATGCCTCTTCAAACTATGGCTTGCTCCTTCATTTCAACTTGCAAAAGGATTTAAATAAAATTTGATATAGTGCCAGAAAAGAATTCTCCAACCAAAAGTACCAATAGAAAATGCTATTCCCTTCACATGTTATTTATGCCATTTCTTCCTCTAGAATTTGATGAAGATATTAGCATATTTTCATCACCAATCATAGCAATGGATCCATACACTAGAAAAATAAGTCACATCTATGATCTTTCAATGAATAGGTACAAAATTTATGGAATGTTAGAGGCCACTCTGTTCTTTCAAAACTCCATGCCTAAAATACCACACAACCACACCTTTCTTGTAGACCCAAACACAATCATATAGATTGTTGTCAAGATTTCTATGTGACACCTCTTCTTTTTCTAGGATTCAAACTTATAGGCATAATAATTGATCAAAGCTCTGATACCATATATGAGTAAAATGCATAAAAACTTGATAGATTTATTCATCATTATTTAGGAATTTATACAAGAGAGAAGGACCGGTTGCACAATTGGAATGAGGCGGTTGCAGAACTATTCACAACTATTCAAACACCCACAATCAAAAATAAACATAGCCTGTACCATGTAATATAAATGTTATTTTCTAACAATATGGTGTGGGAAAAGGCATTGAGCAGAAGTAGCTACCCAAAAAACAAAAAAATGAAGTTTTGTTGTTGCTATAGAAACTTGTGTGTGTAGGGAGAAAGTAAAGAAGTGGGGTGTTGAATATAAAAATCAGAAATTTATTGCAGTTGATTTTTTTTTTTGTTTTCTATGCAAAGAGGATAGAATGAAGTATGTCATGGGATTTAGCTTGCAATTGTGAATGAAATTTCAATGTTTAAGTTTTTATAAAGTGAGAATCAGACAATGAAGATTTTGATTGTACGATAAATCTACAATTGAGTGTGAAGAAATTTATTTGAACAGAGAAAGAAAATTAAATTATGTAATCTTATAGATTTGCATATGATGCCTAACAAATTGTGATTAAAAATGTATTATATTTCTTTAAGTTTGTGGATTTTACTTTGAGTGTGAATTAAATGTTAATTGGAATAAAAGTTCTTTGTTGCAATTTTTGTTCAGGCTGCTAAGACTCAACTTCCCGCTTGCATCGGTTTTGACTTATGATAAATTTAAAATTTTAATGTCATTTAAAATTATTATCCATTTAAACATTATAATTGAATATGAAGGTTGAATTTTATGTAGTAATGGAACCATTTTATTTCAAGAATTGGTTAGTGGTTATTGATGAAACTCTATAAGTGTGAGTGTGTGAATGCAGTAATAGGTTGAAGAACAAAAACATGGTTGAGGTAGGAGTGTTTAGCTAGATGATAATCGGTAAGCTTGTTGGAATTTTGAACACACACCACTAAAGAATCATAGTATTTGCATAGGAAATATGAATTTGATGTAAATTTTATATGGTTGTTTGGTTTAACTTGTATATATAATTCTCATTTTAGCCTTTGAATTCAAAAAGAAAAGGAAAAGGAAAATATATAAGCATAAGTAATTATGTGAGTAGACTTAAGAAATATAAAATATATGATTTAAAATTGATACAATGTGATGTTTCTTGCTCTACCTTATAAAGGATTTTAATCTTGTAAGAGAATATATATACAAATACGGAAATATGAGCATGAGAAGGGAAAATGACTTATTTTAATAAAAATATATTTTATGAAAATTTCTTTGAGCCATGATAGGTTGTAAAACTAATTGCTCTGTTTTCAAATTTGAAAAATAATTAAGTAAAACATTAAGGGGGATTCCCATAACTACCGCACAATTAAGATTTTGTAAGACAACTAATCAAGGCATCTCATGAATAGGAGAAAGTGGCAAATAAACACATAACCAAAATTGGAAAAAAAATGTAGATTTTGGTAATGAAGAAAAAATCACACACAAGTGTAAGGGTTGGGAGAAAAATCAACAAGAGAAGGTGATTTTGCAAGAAAAAGTAGGGGAAGGTGGTCGAGTTTTAGTTGGAGAGAATAGTGGGCCAATTCATTAAGGAAAAAGCTACAATTCTATCACTTGACCAATCCATCTAGTAGAATACCTAGCACAAGTCGAGGTATAAACTATTGGTGATTTGGAAACTTTGCTTGAAACAATTAATGCAATTTATTTCTTTATTCCTTCTTCTATCTTTTTGGTACAATTGATCTATGCTTATAATGAATTCTTTTGTCTTGGCTTTGACAATGTCATCTATCATTTCTCTACCATTATTTTGGGGAAAGCCCCATTTCTTTTATTTTCTTGAATAGTAGCCTCTATACTAGTTTTTTTTCCAAATTGATAATGAATATCTATCTCATATGCCTCTAGCTGTGTAAAAGTGGTAAATATTTAAAATCAAATTTGGATTCGATAGTTGTGAACCCTATTTTCATTTTTTTTTTCATGCATTTGAAAACTCTTTTCAATACGATAAGATAATTGGTTCATTGTCATGGTGTAACTGATTCACTATATTATGTTAACTTTTCATTGATAGTGTAAACCCAAATCAATGCATTAATTTATTGTCTCACTGATAGTGAAACCTGATTACATAATATTATGATATCATTTCACTGGTAATGTGAAACCTAATATGATAATGCTATGTTATCTTCTCATTGTTATGTGAAAACACAATTTCATTGTGATGTGTAATCATATCATTGATAATGTGAAAGATGATCCATTGAGATACAACATTGTTTCTCTATTATTGTGAAACCCAATCACATTGTGAGATATTATTTTTTCACTGTTAATGTGAACTTGAATCTTTGTGTGATGTTATGATTTTTCTTATGCTTATGGGATGCTTGAACACATTGATTATGTGGAACTGAGTATTAATCAAAGAATCCATGAAACTACATGGTTTTTTGGTAAAAAATATTGCTTCTTTTCTATACTTACATGGTAATGGAATTTGTAACAATATAATTTCAGAGGAAATAGATTTCTATTCTTGTTTTAAAATAATGTATACACATACTTATTACTGTAATGAAGGCCATATATGTGTATATCCATAAAACCAATTATGAATATACACATACATGTGAGACACCTTCTTTAAATGATTTTATTTATTTTCCTTAATTGAATATTAGCTTATTTTCATGTAGGAAAAAGGAAATATTTGTAATCTATATGTTGATGCATGTGTGAAGAAATGTGCATGAAAGTATCTTTTAATTGATAAATGTAGAACATGTTACAATGACTAATTGTCTAATGTGTAATGTACAAAGGTAGTAAATATGGTTAGTTTACTTTGGAATAAACTCTTGAATCCAAAATAATCCAAGTGAAACATATGTATATTAAGTTCAAAAATTGTTTCTGACTTAATATCATAGAAGTATAGTTAGAATAACCTTCTAAAAATCATATTAAATGTTTGTAAAATTGTTGAATAGAAGGGAAAGGGTGTTTCCTTTTATATGTAGAAAGTTATCTTTTGGGGCAGGTTCCAAAAATAGATTAAAAAAGAGCATCAATTTTTATTTCTCCAAAATCTATCATTTTGTAGAGCATAGCTTATGCTTACCCAAGGGTTTGTAGCCCATAACATCAACAAAATAATTTTTATTTAACTCTGCCATATCCTAACATTGATCTTCCATGTTCTATTTTTTTTTAGAAAGGTTTGCAGTTATGTTAGGTATGCACCATATTCCACCTTGCATATCATTTTCTCTTGCCAAGTAATTCATACAGGGTTAGGTATTCTTCGAGTAGGAAGAATTTCAAGGAAGCGTAGCTTCGTGGTTGTGTGGAAAAACACCTCAACCATGTTCTCATTCACTAGATGTAGTGAGTGTTGAAGAGGAATAACATGGAATTTCATATTTTGCTTATTGTACTTGTACTATATGATGTAAAACTTGAGTTGACTATGAGGCAATGTTAGCCTAGTCAAACTATGTAATTTGACAATTTAACATTTAGAAATGAATATAAATTATTATTTGGACATGTTGTGCTATAATATTAATTGATTACTTGATTTATGTCCTTAATTTAATATTCATAATGTTTGTAGTGTATAAAAATGTACTCCTTTACATTTTCACACTTCATTTGGGCCTTCTTAATTAAATTGGACTTAATTAGGTCTTAATAAGCCCTATTTTACATCTACAAGCCTAATAAATTATATTTTCTGAAAGGGGAATCCCAACAATAATTAATGCCAACAAATAATACTTTATCTTGACTAATGTGTGTTCCAAGAATAGGGGCCTAGGACCCATTCACCCATGGGCGAATGGGTCCACCCTAGGCCTTTTAACCTAAATTAATATTATGTTTTTGGTGGTATTTTAATGTCTCCAAGTTCAAATTCTATGTCAGCTTGTAATGTTTAATTTTGGAGAAATTAAGGATACATACCTATAAATACAAAGTTATTTTATCAAATCCACCAGAAGAATCTAAGATTTTTAAGAGAAATTTTACAACAAAAATATATTATTGTCAAGAGCATTAAAGAGAAGATTTCCTCAAGAATTTTTTTTCGCAATAAAGATCTCAAGAATTATGTCAAATTCTTAAGGATCATGCATATTTTTGGAGAAAACACTATGATGTAGGTTTCAAAGATTCAAGTCAAGCATTAAAAGAATCAGTTAAAGGATCTATTGACATGCACAAGATAACTCAGAGGGTGGGGGTGAATCAGTTGTCACCAATCACATTCGCAAATCTCAAACAATTATTAACAATTACACATCCACTTTAATCTATTATTAAGTATGAGCATGAAGTGTAAATAATAGAAACCAATATCAACACAAGAAACACTAGATTTATGTGGAAAACTGAATAAGGGAAAAACTATGGTGAGGATTAACTCACAATATAAGAGCAATTGCAAAACCATTTACAAAGAGGCTCACTACCAAAGGGCTCATTTACCAAGATAGGAGGCTCATTTCCTATTTAGATAGGACTCATTATCCAACAAGGAGGCTCACTGCCTATAGATAAAGAAAAGAAAACAAAAATACACCACAACAACTTTCACACATCCACAATCTTGATCAGAGAATTATAGACACCATTAGCTCATTGCTTTCAGGAGTATAACACATTAAAGTTCTTGCTACCTCAATTCACTTTCACACAATATTTCTCAACTTCCTTGCTTCTCACACTCATTTCATACAATCCTCAACACCTTATCTTGTATTTATACCATCCTCAATCTTAGAAACTTTCTCTAAGGTTGGCTACACACTCTTCATTTTACAAATTCAAATTAGGTCAGCAACTCAACATTCCCATAGTCGAAGAGAATGAGAGAGGACCAAACCAACACTTAAATAAGACCCAAAAAAACATCTCAGGTCAATCACGTGCTTCCTTAATTGATACTTATCCTTTGTATGATGTGTAAACACCAAGTCGGCCAAACCTAATGAAAACACCATTTAACTTTGAAGTACACACTTCCACAACAAGAAGATAACATGTGAACCACATAACATGCTTCACCATACACCATAACACATCTTAGATGCCTTTAGATTCATCCACAACTGATACAACAACCTTCATACACAAAAAACTTTCCATTAGTCCATCCTAACTATACAAACATACAGAGTAATTATGAAACTAGTCTTCCAGAGCACCAAACCATGAACACCTTTGATATAGCAGAAATATCATCATTACAATCCTTCTTCTAGATCCACAAGACCAGAAAAAAAATAGTGGAGGACTACAAAACAGATACATTTCTCCCATTCTATAGACAAATCACTATGCCAAACTAGTTCACAAACTGATGAACACAACATTCACTCTTCATCAACCTAGAAGCTATAACCCATGATATATCACCCAAGGATTCCCATAAAAAACACTTCAGATCTGAACAAGCATAGGATCAACACAAAAGAAATGCAGATCATATACCAAAGCACATTCTAAACACACATACAATTCTGACTTCAATATTTATTAATTTTCTCAAAAGTAGTTGGTAACTCATCATGTCAACACACCTGCAACACCATAAAGATAGCTCCATGTACTCACAACATCTCAATAGTATTCAACTATACATGCACCACCTACAATCACTTGTTTCCTTTCTCTACAATAGCCTATATTATGTTGACATCAATGAAAACATTAATGACAACACCACCATACTCATTCATACTTACAATTATATATCTCCCTTTGTCATTGATGGCAACACGACTCTCTCTCTCTCCCTTTGACATCAATGGAAAAGAACAAAAAAAATTTACATAATTTTTATCACTCCACCTTAGGAGTGCACCCACACATCTCATACTACAACAATGATACTTCCAACTCACCCTGAGGAGTAGACCATAGTCATTAGCATAGAAAAATGATGAATTTGTATATCCATTGGACTGATCCACTTATATGTGCACCTAGTTCAAATAAGGAGGGGCACTAACCCCCAAATTCTCTTTGATAAACTCAAAAGTATCCTTAGGAAGAGCCTTAGTAAATATATCAGCAATTTGATCCATTGTAGGCACATATTCCAGCCTGACTTCATTCTCTAATAGCTTCTATCTTAAGAAATGATATTGATAGATATATGATTTTTCCTTGAATGAATTACCAAATTATTTGAAATAATTATTGCACTTGTATTATCACAAAATATAGGGATAGGATCATCACACATCACTCCTATATCTTTCAATGTTTGCTTCATCCATAATAGATGTGTGCAACAAGATGCTGCCACAATGTACTCAACTTCTGTAGTGGATAAATAAAATGAATCATGCTTCTTTCTTAGCCATGACATCAACCTACATCTAAGAAAGAATGCACCACCACTTGTACTCTTCTAGTCATTTACACAACCATTCCAATTTTCATCAGTGTAAGCACTCAATGTAAAATTAGTATCCTTAGGATACCACAAGCCATTATCCAAGGTTCATTTTAGATATCTAAATATCCTTTACATAGCTATAACATGTGTTTCTTTAGGTTCTTCTTGAAATTTGGCAACCAAACATACTACATGCATGATATTTGGTCTAGTAATAGTAAGATATAATAGTCCACCAATCATAGATTTGTACATGCTTTGATCAACTTTAGGAGATTCATCATCCTTGCTCAGTTTGCATTCAGTCACCATAGGGGTACTGACTAGTTCGGAGTCAGCCATTCCAAAAAAAATTATCAATTCTTTAACATACTTTGATTGTGAAATGAATATTCCCTTATCAATTTAATTCAATTGAATTCCAAGAAAGAAATTCAACTTACCAATCATAGATATTTTGAACTCTTTTTGTATCTCCTCTACAAATTTCTTGTACATATCCTCATTTCCTCCAAAGGTAATATCATCAACATATACAACCACTATCAAAATTTTGTTTCCTTCAACCTTGAAATAGAGATTACTATTTATGGAGCCTTTGCTAAACCTTTGCTATGTCAAATACCTGTCCAACCTTGCATACCATGCTCTAGGAGCCTATTTAAGTCCATATAATGCCTTTTTCAACTTACAAACCATGTCCAGTTGATCTGATAACTGAAATCCCTCTAGTTTTTTCATGTAGACCTCTTCTTCCAATTCTCCATTCAATAATGTAGACTTAACATCAATCTGGTATACCTAGAAGTCTTTGTGAGTAGAAAATGCCAAAAAACATCCAAATAGCCTCCATTCTTGCCACCAAGGAAAATGTCTCCTCAAAGTATAGTCCTTCAACCTGTGGATAACCTTTGCACACAAGCCTTGCTTTATTTATTACTACTTCACCATTCTTATTCAATTTTTTCTTGAATACCTACTTTGTACCAATTATGTTCTTGTTTACCAGTCTAGGTTCAACCAATTCCCATGTCTGATTTTTCTCTATTTGATGTAATTCTTCTTTCATTACTTTGACCTAATTTTCATCTTTGCATGTTTCACAAAATGTTTTAGGTTCTATCTTAGAAAGTAAACACAAGTTTACCTCAGCTACTACCACTTTTTTTGTCTTTCCTCATTCGCTTTTGTCTCCAATTATCTTTTCTTCCAGATGATTTTCCTATACATATTTTGGAGTCTTAGGAGAAAGTTTTGGAGCTTCTTCTCCTTCAATCTATTCTTCTTATTCCTTATTCTCTTCTTGTACTTTTTTGTAGATAGGTTCATCTAGTTCAACTTCACTTATTTCAATTAATTTGTGTGTATCTTCATCAACTTTTACATTTTCACTTTCAACAATCTTCCTCAATCTTTTATTGAAGCATCTATAAAATTTTCTATTTGTTGAATAGCCAAGGAAAATACCTTTGATCTGAACTATGTTAAGAATATAAACAACAATAAGAATTTCTTCTCTCTAGTATACTTTAGGTACATTTTCCTCTTTTATCATATTTCTTCAAGTTTATTGAACTATCTAGTTCTTCCTCTCAACAAATCCATTCTATTGAGGATTTCTAGGAGCAAAAAGTACCTCTTTATGCCATGCTCTTCCTAAAACATATTAAAATCATGGGGGGTGAATTATCCACCTCTGTTAGACCTTAAACATTTGTTTTTCAGGTTCACTTCATTCTCTACCATATCCTTGAACACCTTGAATCTATCTAGAGCTTGAGCTTTCTCCCTAAGAAAAGTAACCCATGTCATTCTAGAATAATCATCAATTAGAAGCATAAAATACCTATCACCATTAAGACTTCATGTGCTTTTGGTACCAAAAAGGTCTGTATGAATCAATTCTAGCATTCTAGTAGTTGATTGTTCTTTTCCTTTAAAGTTGCATCTTGTTTGGTTTCCCAACTAACAACTTTTGCAAATAGTATTTGTAGGCTTTGTGATTTTTTGTAAATCCCTAACAACTTCCCTTGAACTAATTTTTATTATATTGTCAAAGTTTACATGTCCCATCCTTTGGTTCCATAGCCAAATTTCATCAACCTAAGACACAAAACACTCACCATAAACACACTTAAGCTAATAAATGTTTCCATATGTTCTTCCTGCAGCTACCACAGTTCCAAACCCTTTTTAAATCTCACAAGTATTATCCTGAAACACAAGCTTAAATCCTTTGATACACATTTTTCCAACACTCAAGAGATTATGCCTTAAGCCCTTAACATAATAGACATCATCAATACTTTGTTTTCCATCAAAAATAATTGTTCCTTTTCCAACAATCTTTGCACCAAAATCATCTCCAAACATGACTAATCGTCCATCATACTTTTCAAGTTTAGTAAAATTACTTTTGTCTCTAGTCATGTGATTTGAGTAGCCATTGTCAATTACCCAATAATCTTCGTCTTGTCTAGAATGAAAGGCAATAACTAGAGTACCTTCCATCTCTTCCTTCTTGTTTTTTAGACCACTTTCCTTTGCATATCTTCCATGGTTAGTAGACACTAATTTATTCTCTAAGGCTAGAAACAAGCATTCATCATTATCATTCTCAAAATCAGATTCATCATTAGAAATTCCATTATCTTCTTTAACATAATACAATTTCTTGAACTTTTTGTCCTCTTTGTCTTTATTATCTCTCCTCTTCTTGTGAATGGCTCTATTTTGACATCTTGAAGTATAGTGACCAATATTTCCACAACTGAAACATTTAAAAGGTAACATACCTTTGTACTTACCAGTACCTTTCTTCAACTTCCTTGTAAAATTTGCTTCCAAATCCTCTGAACTATCACCATTTGGATCATATTCTATCTTTGTAGCTTTGAAGTCTATCTCTATTTTCTCCTTTTCTTTTCCAAATTTCCTCATTTCAAATGCAGTCAAGGTGCCAAATAGATGTTCTTTAGTAAATTTCTTAGGCTCATAAAATTCCTCAATAGCTAAGACCTTATCACTACAACTCTTTGGTAGACTCATTAGAATCTTCTCCATTACATCTTCATTTGTCAGAGTACCACCTTAATTTTGACTTCATTTACTGCAATGTCAACCCTTTGAAAATAGCTTGCAATGTATTCACCTTATTCCATTTTCAAGTTCTCATATCTATGCTTAGCTATTAACTTTTTTGATAGTTTAACTCTATCATTTCCTTCATAGTTATCTTTAAAATTTTCCCAAACTTCATAAGTAGTGCCCAATGAAATAAATTTTGTCAGCTAAATTTTAGATAAAGCACTATAGATTGCATTCCTTGATTTCTCATTTTCTTCATAGGAGAAAATATCATTTGTAGAAGGACCACTTTCCGGCTCAATATATTTTTTCTCAACAACTTTCAAAGTCTTGTATCCAAGAGAGATTGGATAACCTCTCATTTGTACTTTCTAGAAATTGTATTCTAATATGTCAAACATAGGGATTGTCAATTTATGTGCCATCATTTCTACCTCAAGCAGTTAAGCTTTTCTCTGATGAACCAAAGCTTTGATACCAATTGTTGAAATGAATAAGACAACTAAGAGGGGGGGTGAATCAGTTGTCACCAATCACATTCACAAATCTCAAAAAATTATTAACTCCACATCCACATTAATCTATTATTAAGTATGACGACGAATTGAAAATAATAGAAAGAAATATCAACACAAGAAACATCAAATTTACGTGGAAAACCCTTTAAGGGAAATACCATGGTGAGGATTTACTCACAATATAAGAGTAATTGCAAAACCATTTACAAAGAGGCTCACTGCCTACAAATAGGAATCACTATCCAACAAGGAGGTTCACTGCCTATAGATAAAGAAAGATAATAGAAAATACACCACAACAACTTTCACACACCCTCATCCTTGATTAGAGAACTGTAGACACCATAAACTCACTACTTTTAAGAGTTTAACACATTAAATTTCTTGCTACGTCAATTCACTTTCACACACTATTTCACAACTTCCTTTCTTGTCATACTCATACTGTACAATCCTCAACACCTTGTCTTGTATTTATACCATCTTCAATCTTAGAAAATTTCTCCAGTGTTGGCTACAAACTCTTCATTTTACAAATTCAAATTAGGTCAAAAATCAACATTCCCGCAGTGGAAGAGAATGAGATTGGACCAAACCAACACTTAACCAAGACCCAGAACAACATCTTAGATCAATCACACACTTCCTTAATTGATACTTTTCCTTCACATGGCGTGTAAACACCAGGTTGGCCAACCCTAATGAAAACACCAATTAACTTTGAAGTACATGCTTCCACAACAAGAAGATAACATGTGGACCACATAACACACTTCACCATACACTAGAACACATCTTAGATGCCTTCAAATTCATCCACAACTACTATGACAACCTTCATACATAGAAAAATTTCCATCAATCCATCTGAACTATACAAAAATATGGTAATTTTGAAACTAGTCTTTTGGAGCACCAAACCATGAACACCTTTGATAGAGAAAAAATATCATCAATACTAGTCTTCTTCTAGATCCACAAGACCAAAAGAAAACTAGTGAAGGACTATGGACTAGATACATTTCTCTCGGTCTACAGACATATAACTGTTCCAAACAAGTTCACAAATTGGTGAACACAAATTTTACTCTTCATCAACCCAAAAGCTATAATTGAGGATATATCACCCAAGGATACCCATAAACAACACTTTAGATCCACATGACCATAGGATCAACATAGAAGAATTGTGGAGAACATATTGGCACACATTTTGAACACACATAGAATTATGACTTCACTATTTATTAATTTTATCAAAAGCACTTGGGAACTCATCATGTTAGCACACCTACAACACCATAAAGATAGCTCCATGTACTCACAACATATCAATAGTATCTCAACTATAAAATCACCACCTACAATCACTTGTTTTCTTTCTCTGCAACAACCTATACTATGTTGACATCAATGACAACATTAATGAAAACACCACCATACTCATTCATACTTGCAATAGGATCAAGATCCACATCCATTTAATCCATTTCATGCAAGATCAAGATCAATATTGTAGATTTCCAAAGGTTTATTCAAGGGTTTGGTGAGTTGCAACATAGCATTGTTCATTCATCATTCCTTTCCTATTTTATTATTTCAATTCAAGGTTTAATTACCCAAACAAGGTTTGACCAAGGCAAACCCCCATTCACTAGAAATAAATAATTTTTCCCTCTTATGTTTGTGTTGAAAATTTTAGGTTGAAGAAGGATTGAAGATATTTTGGAGAGAAATATTGGAAAAGTTGTCAAAGTTGCAAAAGTTGTCAAAGTTGTCAATTCATGGAAAATCACCTATAGATCTAATTCTTGACTTTTCAACATTGCAACTTGGATCAAACATAAGCTACATACTAACATAAAAGGATTCACAAGCTAGTTGAAATCTCTAAGAAGAGACCCATTCACCCATGGGTGAATGAGTCCTAGTCAGGCTTCTAAGACTTCCTTTTGGTGACTGGACATAGTGTTCTATCCTTCTTAGATTTTGCAATTTTTTTTAATTTTTTTCTGTTAGAATTGACCTTTAAATTGTCATTTCAGGTTTGAATGGGAATAATTGAGTAGATTTTCTATTTTTAGTTTTTCTCCCAAAAGTGTTGTTCAGGCTAATACCCCCATCCTGAAGCATAAGGAAATCAATAGATTCCCTCATTGAGTTGAATCACCTAAGGGTTGTAAGTCAATACTTTTTGTGGATCTCATTTACTAATGAAATAGTGAGAAATCGTTCTACATTTTAAATTAGTGAACCCCCCTTCTAAAAACCACAACATATTTCCTTTCATTTCTTTTTGGTGAACCTGGATTTGTACAACAAAATTCTAAAAATTGGAGTGCATTTAAACCCTAGATCTAGGATTTACTTTACTTTTCATTGCATTGATATGAATCTCATTTAGGGTCATTTACATGCATTAGTTTGCATCTCATCTAGGGTTTTAGGTTTTCATTTTTACATTCTTTAAAATATAAAAAAATTAAAAATATCATTAATTTTCTAGAGTGTTTTCATAACATTCCATGATTAGTCACTTAAATCATAAAATTGAATCAAAATTGCATTTTAAATTAGGTATTTTTGCTTGCCATTTAACATCATTTTGCACTTGGATTTAGATTTTATTTTCTAGAAATTCAAAACTATAACTGCCTGTTTGCAACTAGAATATGAAAACACAAACATTAACTCAAAAATCTATAACTTACTTTCTCAAAACCCTAAAACAAGACCCATTTTCCCATGGTTGAATGAGTCTCTGATCAAGGCCTTTTCTAAATTTTTGGGTATTAAAAACCCTTTGTCTACATTTTGTGTTGCACTATTTAGTTTCTTGTTTTAGTTTCCAGAATTTTTATTTTCTAAAATCATTTACATTAAGGTTAATTGGTCAATTTAAGTGCATTTCAAACATGATTTTTTGGATTTAAAATAAATCATTTTCAATTTTTTACATAGTATATAATAACTTTTTTTGTCTTGTTAGAATATAAAAGTTTGTTATCTCTTTGTATTTCAATTCATTCTTGCATCATGGACATGTGAATGGGAGATATATGGAAGTGCCTAATTGGTATGGTTGAAGTTTGAATTTTTGTGTTTGGTAATGATTATAATGCACTAGAACCTAATCATGCTCAATTAAATCCTAATGAATGTCCATGTGAGGTGGAAATCTTAGGTCAAGATGAAGATAGCATGCACCAATTCATACAAGACTCCTTATGCAACCTTGAGAATAATGCACCCTTTTACCTCTCCATGGAACAACCAATACCTCCTACCATACAAAAATTTCATATATCCAAACCCTTACCTATATAATTTGAAACACAAAGAAAGCCTCAACCATCAATCATTAATGAACTTGTTAATAAGAGAAATAATGATACTATTCTATCTTATACTAACTGAGTTACTAATACACCCATTAACTTCAAAGAGAGTTATGGTCAAGGATGTAAGATCTTAAGAAAACAAGGATGTGTCATAACCAATGATCATGAAGTCCACAAATTACTAGAAAAAATCCCAATTGAAGATACCAAAGGATTAGGATATCAAGATCCTCCTTCCCCCGCATCTTCCAAAGAAAAAAGTGTCCATAAAGATCAATAAATCCCTCACAAGGATGATAGGATCATATTAGGTCCCAATCCTTCAAATAAACCTCCTTAAAGAAAGAAATCCAAACCTTATAAAGTCAAAAAATTTCCAATTTTGTACACTAAAACAAAAATCGAATGAAGAATGGATCAAATTCTCTACCAAGGATTGATTCACTTGCCTCCTATCAAAGAAAACATAGAAGGTAAGAGTACAAACATGAACTATTGTGTATTTCATAGAACACTTGGTCATCTTACTGATGAGTGTCATGTTTTAAGATGAATCATTAGTGAATTTGAATAATTTCCAAAAGACTATGTTACAATAATCCTTTAAAAATTAATTACTTTGCTCCTTGCCATGTGATAGTTGTAGAGTCATAGCATACTCACTATTACATGTTTTACATTTACTACAAATCATATCTATATTGGAAGGATCCTATTCTCATAATCCATCTCCACTCATCCTTTTCCTGGACTTAGTAGGGGCAAGGAGTTAGTAAGCCTTTTCCTAGTACAACACTTGTTGTTGTTCCTTTGCCTAGTTAACTACCATCTGCATATGATGAGAAAGATTTGGATGCATACGATCTGCTATAGGTTGACTCACATGTGCTTTACTATTATTTAATTTTTCTTCTTTTCATGTTCTTTTTTCTAATTTCATGTGTTTAATGTGATCCCTTGTATTGTTCTATTTGACATGTCTTTATGTTCATTCCTCTGTTTGCACCTACATTCTTCTATATGTTTTAAACCTTTATATTTTTTATTTTGTCTTGTGTTTTCCTTTTGGGCATGAGGCAAGGCATCAAGATCTTCAGATCTCTTCCACGTTGACCCAAAAAAAAATTATTTATTTTTTCTTTGTATGTGTTATTGTTCCAATTCTACAATTATTTGAGGAATGATGATGTTTCCAAGCTCTATAATTTAACATTGTAGCAAAGACATATGTTGATCCCAAATTCATCCATCCCTTATGCATTTGGGATTTTATTTGGGGGAAACCCTTTTTTATGACATAGATTCATTTGGAAACATATGCTTGACATAGGGCTTTCCAAATAAGCTCTCATGTCTTATTTATTATTTAGCAATGACCATTTTATACATTAAAGCAATTTCTCATTGCATGGTGTTTATCAATTTATTTAAAGTGGGGGAATACATCTGCATTATTAATTTTCTATTTTTTACTATAATTCATGTTTCATAGTGAGGTATTATTACTTCATGTGATGTGTCTTCTTCTTGGTGGTGTGATTGGGTTTGATGTCCTCCAAGATTGTGACCTTTGAGCATATGGCATTCCTCTTAGTGATAATTATATGGATTAGCTTCTATAAGTTGTGAATCTTTTATCCACAACTTGTCCTCTTGGAGACATTAGGCACAATGTTCCCTAAGAAGAGACCTTACACAAACTAAGAAAAACCCCTTTGAATACCCTATCTGCATGTTTGTTCATAAGTGCTTATCATAACACAAATTTCTATCCTTGTGAAGCTTGAACTTACAACTTTTTCATGGCCACCAGGCATAACACACCTTTCTTGCTAGTAGGGCCATGTTTGTTCATGAGTGCTTAGCTTAAAAAAACTTGCTAAGCCTTATGAAGCTTGAAGTTCATATTTTATGGTGCCTTATCAAATTTATCAAGAGGTATAACTTTGGTATGGTTAGTTCAAAGGGAGCCTAATAAGAATCTCTTGTTGGCCATCTTCTAGGGGCTCATCTAGTGGAAAAAAAATTTCACTAGCCATTGTGAGTGCATTTGGCTTGCATAACTGTGAATAATAGGTTTCAATTGTAATTTATTTTGGATAAATAGCTAAGTCTTGATCCACATTGAGTTAGAAAAACAATCAAGGCTTGATCCACCCCTTTTTATTTTTCTTTCTTTTAGTCTCTGACATTGTATGTTTGTGTATCTTCTCTTGTTGGTGCATATTATACATCTTATGTGTGTTCCTTTGTGCTTGTGTTTGTTTTCCATGGGATTTTTATCATGTGGGCTTAGCCACCTCCTTGATCTTTTTCATCTTATCTCACTAACATTTGTACACTTGGACCCCCTCTTGGTGCATATTTTTCTACTTTACTGTGTGTTTGTGCTTGCACTCATCCTCTCACTAAAATGAGGGCTAAATGTAGTGTAGAAAAATGTACTTTACATTTTCACATTTTTTTTGGGCCCTCTTAATTAAATTGGACTAAATTAGGCCTTAATAATCCCTATTTTACATGTACAAGCCTGATAAATTACATTTTCCAAAAGAGGAAGCCCAACAACAATTAATGCCAACACATAACACTTTATGTTGAGAATATGTGTTAGAGGAATAAGGAATTGGGACCAATTCACCCATGGGTGAATGGGTTCACCCTAGGCCTTTTAACCTTAGAAATTTAAATTATGTTTTTGGTGGTATTTTAATGTGTCTAAATTCAAATTTCAATGTCAGCTTGTAATGTTTAATTTTCAGGAAAATAAGGATACATACCTATAAATAAAATGTTATTTTATCAAATCAACTAGAAGAAGAATATTTTTGAGATAAATTTCACAAAAGAAAATATTATTATCAAGAGCATTGAAGAGAATATTTTCTCAAAAAAAATTGCACCAATCAATATCTCAAGCATCATGTGAAAGTCTTAAGAATCATGCATTTTTTGGAGCTAGCATTTTGATGTAGGTTTCAAAGATTCAATTCAAGCATTCAAAGAATCAATTCAAGTATCAAGATCCACATCCATTGAAGCCATTTCATACAAGATCGAGATCAATATTATAGATTTCCAAAGGTTTATTGAAGGGTTTGGTGAGTTGCAACATAGAAATTTTCATTCATGATTCCTTTCCTATTTCATTATTTCAATTCAAGGTTTAATTATCCAAACATGGTTTGAAAAAGGAAAAGACACATCCAACATAAATTAAAAAAATCCCTCTAGTGTTTGTGTTGTAGGTTTTAGGTTGAAGAAGGATTGAAGATATTTTGGAAAGAAGGATTGGAAAAGTTGTCATCAATTCATGGAAACTCACCTATGGATATGATTCCTAACTTTCCAACACTACAACCTAGATCAAACAAAATCTATAGATTGATATCAAAGGTTCTTGAAAGCTAGTTGAATTCCCTTAGAAGTAGAGACCCATTCACCCATGGGTGAATGAGTCCCAATCATCCTCTCGAAACTACCTTTTGGTGACTGGTTCACAGTGTTCTATCCTTCTCAAATCTATAGAAAGTTTTTTGTTTCTATTAGAATTGATGTTTAAATTGTTGTTTCAGGTTTGAATGGGCATAATTGAGTAGAAATTTGTTATCTTTATTTTTTCTCCCAAAACGTGTTGTTTAGGCTAATACCCCCATCCTCAAGCATAAGGAAATCGATAGATTCCCTCATTGAGTTGACTCAAGTAAGGGTTGTAATTCAATTCTTTGTGTGGATCTCATTTCCTAATGAAATAGTGACAAATAGGTCTACATTTTAAATTGGTGAAACCCTCTTCTAAAATCCACAACCTATTTCCTTTCATTCCAATGCTAAAAATTGATTTAATGATGTTATTTAAGAACGACACATTACATTTGGTATCAATGCTTAGGGTTTATATCTAGGCCTATGAATCCATAGTAGTTGGAATTAGGGTTATTTGACCCTTGCTTGATTTTGAGATTAAGGAACTTGAATTGAATGTAGGTATGGGAAGGTCAAAGTCTGTGGAAAAGAAGAGAAAGATAGTTAGGACTTCAAAAAATAAAGTTGTCGTCTAAGGGAACCCAAAGATTGAAGCCCAGCCTAAGATTCTTGATGATGAGACCTTAGGAAATTCCCTCACTTGACTAAAGTTACAAAGGGGAAAGAATATCAAAGAGTCTAAACACATTGTCAAAACTAAGAAACCTTCTACAATACGAGACTATCCCTTGGGGTGCAGAACCAATGCACCCATTATGAAAAAAGAGGAGTGTTTGTGTGCACATCCTTCCTCTTACAAGAAGATTTTTTTAGACTCAGATGAGGACCCAAAAGAGTTTCCTTTGTCTAAAAATGAATAACGCACCTAATAAGGGGGAAATTTTATAAAGAAGGATCTATGTAATCCAATGTTATAGTAAATAAAGTCTTTCTTTTTGTATTCCAACTTGTGAACTTAAATGAATTACCCTTGTTATGAATGAACATGAATATCTTCTAAAGATTCCATGTCATAACACTTAGTATTATGTGTTTTAAATGATTAAATATAGAAACCTTGTGTCAATTATTGTTGTGATATAGGTAAATTGCGAACCACCATGGTGAAAACTAGGAATGACAGTTCAAGTGAGTGAAAAAATGAATGTAAAAATGAGAGTTTTGATTGAATAATTGACCTCCTAAACTGACAAGAAAAAATGATGAATCATTTGGAATAGGAATTCCAAGGTGTGCAAGATGGTTAGAACCTGAGGAGTGGGGAAAATCCACAAGGAAATAGAGATCATGGTGGCAATAACTAAGCAAGAATTGAAGGAAAGCTCCATAAGGACCTTAAAAGGGAATCTCTACTAAAATTTGATGAAAAAACCATAAGAGATGTAGTAGAAGCATGGATAATTGAAATGGAGTACTTTGGGCTTCAAAATTTATCAGATAAAATGAAGGTTGTATAGGTAGCTTATCAACTTTATGGTGAGGCAACCACATGGTGGGACAATGATATGGTAGAATGGAAATTGATACCTAGAGATATAACATGGACCAATTTCTTTAACATTTTTGGAAAAGATGGCTTTCTCAACATGTTTTTGACAAGAATATGAATGAATTCCAAAACCTAGTCCAAGGGAGTATGTGAGTGACTCAATATTGGGAAAGTTCACCCATTTACTAAAGTACATCCCTCAATACCAAACCAATGAGCGCTTTTGAATTTAAAATTTTATATTAGGGTTAAATCCCTAGATTGGAGCACAACTAGATATATATAATCCCCATACTATAGAGGTCTTTGAGAAGGCCACCAAATAGGAGAAAAAGTTTCAACAACTATCTAATTTGCATAAGAGATCAAATTCCAAGTCTTCTAAGTTTGGAAACAATAAGTTTAAGAAAGGAGACAAACCTTGTCAGGTCAAGAACCTAAAAAGGGGAAGTGACTCTTACGAGAAAGGAGATGACACCAATGGTGAGAAGAACAAGAAGGATGGTAAATAAATTTTTTTTTTGATAATAAACATAAAAGCTCTAGAGAAGATAAATCGGGAGGTCGAAAAGGGCCGTGAGATGGGTGCTACAATTGTGGATAAGATCATTATGCATCAAGTTTTCCACAATGACAAAAGGCATGAATGGGAACCAACATCAAATCCATACAAAAGTGGACAATAGACAAGATGAGATTTAAGATTCACCAATCCATGTGTCAAGTAAGCTCTATGGTGAATCTCTTTCTATTTTAATTGATACTAGAGCCAATGAGTCTTTTGTTGATTCAAGAATCATTTCAAAATTACCTATTAGACCCAAACACATGGTCAATTTTTAGATGGTTTAGTTGTTGAACAAGACAACTGATATGGGGGGGTGAATTAGTTGTCACACATTTTAACCTTTAATTAAATCACTAGAACTAATACTTAGAACTACTTAAATTATTAATCATCAAATTCCAATGTAGAAACTCAAATCCAACACATAAACAAAATAACATTGGATTTATGTGGAAAACCTAATAAGGGAAAAACCACAGTGAGGATTAACTCACACTATAGATAATATAAAAAATGATTACAAAAGGCTCACTACCTAAAACAAAGATCACTACCTAAAATAAGGACTCACTATCGAACTGGGCTACAACTTAGAGGACTCAATGCCACAGAGATACGAAGAAGACAAAGAAGACTTGTTACAGAGAGAGTACAATCCTAATGGAACAAAGGATTCCACCATAGTCACTTGATCAACTTGCATGAATGATAGAGTTTTCCTTTTACTCACTACATTCAAAAATTTAGCATTAAGCTTCACATTGATCTGCCACACACAACTCACACACACTTTCTAAATAACATAAATGTCACATCTACTATTTCACTTATCTTCTTTCTTTTCTCTTGTATGTTTTCAATTACCATCTCATCCTGTATTTATACTATATCCAACCATGAAAAAGATCCAAAGTCGGCCATCCAAATTCAAATTCAAATTAGGTCAGTGCCAAAACATCCTAGGGTGGAATTAGAACGATGGAAAACAAAACACACACTTCACCAAGACCCAAAATAGACCAAACATGCTTCATCAACTTCAAAGATAATGCTTAACACAAGGTCAACAAAAATAGTGTAAAACACATAGAACAATTAAGCTCAAAACTTCCAAAGACCAAAAATATCTTCAATGCAATCAAGGAAACACAACTCTAGAACTGTAAGTCAAAAGTGTTCATCAAAGAGAAATCTAGACTAGCAACTTTTCTCTCTGACATCAACTAGAACACATAAAAAAATAGTTCACTACTGGTGAACAGAACTCAAACTTCACAATGAACCAACAACCAAAAATCTAGATATAACAACCTTCAAAAACCATGACCAACATATTTGAATTGCATGAACATAGGGAAAATACCAGATCATCACCCAGAGCAAGAACTGAATACCTATAAACTTTTTTTAATATAATTTTCTCAATATCCTCAACATATACATCTAACAACAACTAGTAGATAACTAGTTGACTAGTTGACATCAATGACATTACCTTCATTCCTTTCTCCATCCCTAGAAAAATCTTCTGCTTTGTCATTGATGGCAACACATGATGTGAAAAACCATCAAAGACACCATACCAGTTCTGAATATACTTCTCAAGATTTTTTCTTTTTGCTTCTCCCCCTTAGAAGATAATCTTCCTCATTACCTACTTTCTTTCATTAGCTTTCTCTCCTTTTCACATGCTATCTCTTCCCCTTTGACATCAATGGAAAAGGAAAAAGATATGTTCATTGAATCTTCCTTTGACATGAAAATAGAATACTCGCAATGACAACACCTAAAAATACCTCCCCCCCCCTGAGAGGTAGCCACCAAAGCATCAATCCATAAAGATAGAAACATGAATCCACTGAATTGATGCATTTTGAAATGAATATTCATTTATTAAATGAGGGGAAATAACCCCTAACTTCTTTGAGAGATACTGAAAAGTATCTTTAGGAAGATCCTTTGTAAATATATCAAAAATCTGATCCTTTGTTACAACATACTCAAGCTTGACTTCATTCTTTGTGACCTTCTCTCTCAAGAAATGATATATGATAGATATATTCTTTTTCCTTGAGTGCATCACATTATTCTTCAAAATTTTAATTGAATTTGTATTATCACGTGATATATTTCAATGTTTGTTTCATCCATAGAACTTGTGTATAGCAAGATGCATCGACAATATACTCAGATTCAACAATTGACAAAGAGATTGAATCTTTCTTCTTACTCAACCATGCCACCAATATGCATCCAAGAAAGAATGCACCACCGCTTGTAGTCTTTTTTTCATCTACACATCCATCCCAATCTACATTTGTATAAGCACTAAGTGTAAAGTTAGTATCTTTAGGATACCACAATCCATAATTTAGAGTGTCATTCAAATATCTGAATATCATTTTAGCTCTAGCACTATGTGTTTTCTTTGGATGTTCTTGAAATCTAGCCACAATACAATCCGCATGCATAATATCTAGGGTAGTAGTAGTCAAATATAGTAATCCACCAATCATAGATTTATATTTGCTTTGATCAGCCTTAGGTGAATCATCATCTTTCCCCAATTTGCAACCAGTCACTATAGGAGTACATATTGGTTTGGAACCATCTATTATGAACCTTTTCAACATCTCTCTCACATACTTAGATTGTGAAATGAAAATTCCTTTCTTTGTTTGATTAATCTGTAGCCCAAGAAAGAAATTCATCTCCCAAACATAGACATTTCAAATTATTTATACATCTCTTCCGCAAACATCTTACACATCTTTTCATTTCCTCGAAGGATAATGTCATCAACATATACAACTACAATAAAGATTTTTTCATACCTTAAAGTACAAATTACAGTCTATCATACCTTTGTTAAATCCTTGTTGAATCAAATACCTATGTAACCTTGCATACCAAGCTCTAGGATCTTGCTTCCATCCATATAAATCTTTCTTCAATCTACACAACATATCTAGTTGATCTATTAACTTAAATCCTTCTGGTTGGTCCATGCAAAATTCTTCTTCTAGCTCACCATTCAGAAATGGTAACTTGACATCCATCTGATAGACTTTGAAATGTTTATGAGTAGCCAATGATAAGAACATCCTTATAGCTTCCATTCTTTTTATCAGGGAAAAAGTCTCCTAAAAATATATGCCTTTTACTTGTGAGTAACCTTTACATGCAAGACTCACTTTGTTTTTGACAACTTCTCCATTCTCATTCAACTTATTTCTGAATACCCATTTTGATCAAATGATATTTTTATATGCTAGTCTTGGTACCAATTCCGAAGTCAATTCTTCTCAATTTGCATAAGTTCTTATTTCATTTCTTCCAATTTGTATCTTTATAGGCTTCCCTTACTATCTTTGGCTCAATCTTAGAGAATGAACATAAATTTACTTCAACAGTAGCTTTGCTTCTGGTTAACACACCTTTTGTCTTGTCTCCAATAATCTAATTTTCTGAATGATTCCTTTGTACATATTTACGTGTCCTAGGGGACATTACTAGAGAATATTCGTCTCTTTCATTCTTTTTATCTACTTTTCTTGCTCATCTTTATCTTGTTCTTCCACAATTTAATCTATTATTACACATTCATGTTCATTAGATACATATCCATCTATGTCAATAGAATTCTTCATTGTCTCATCAATCTTCACATTCGAGTTCTCTACAATTTTTCTCAATATTTTATTGAAACATCTATATTCCTTGTTTTTAGTAGAGTATCCAAGAAATATTCCTTCATCACTTCTTGCATCAAACTTACCCAAAATTTCCTCATCTCTTCTAATATAGCATTTTCTTTGGAATACCTTGAAATATTTAACTATAGGAATTATTTCGTGCCATAGCTCATAGGGAGTCTTTTTACTATTTGCTCTTGCTTGAACTTGATCGGATACATAAAAAATAGTATGCATAGCTTCTTTCTAGTAATCCACCCTTAGTGATCATTGATCTAGCAGCCTCTTGTACTATTTTATTTTTCCTTTCAACAACTTCATTATGCTAAGGATTTCTCATAATAGATAACTGTCTCTTTCTTCCATGAACTTCACGAAACATGTTGAACTCATGGGAGGTGAATTCTCTAGCTCTATCAGATCTTAAGAATTTTATTTTCAAATTCACTTTATTTTAAACCATAGCCTTGAATTCCTTGAATCTATCTAATGCATCTAATCTCTCACTTAGAAATGTAACTCATTTATATCTAGAATAGTCATAAATTAAAAGTATAAAGTACTTTTCACCAAGTAGGCTTCACACTCTCATAGGACCACTGAGATTTGTATGAACTAAATCCAATACTCTAGTAGTATATTGTTCCTTTGATCTGTAATGATTTCTTGCTTGCTTCCCAAACTAAAAATTCCTACAAATAGAATTCACAAGCTTTGTAATTCTTGGTAAATCTCTCATGGTCTGAACAACACTAGTCCTTTCCAAGTTATCAAAATTCATGTGACACATTCTCCTATTCCATAACCAACTATTATTTATCTGAGTCATAAAGCATTTTCCATTAGGACCCTTAAGTTGATAGATATTACCTTCATATTTCTTTCCTATAGCAATCAATGTTCCAGATCCTTTCTGGATCTCACATTTCTCATCCTTAAACACAAGATCATATCCCTTTTTTCACATCTAACCAATGCTCAACAAATTATGCCTTAAACCCTTCACATAGTAAAAATCGTCAGTATGATGCTTTCCATCAAAACCTATTCAACCTATCCCATAGATTTTAGCACCAGTATCGTCTTCGAACATAGCCAAGCCTCCATCATATTTCTCAAGTTTAAAAAAATTACTCTTATCTCTAGTCATGTGATGTGAACAACCACTATCAACCACCTAAAAATTAATTTCTTGTTTAGCATGTAGGGCAGAGATAATTTTACCTTCATTTTTCTCCTTCTTCTTCTCTGAAGGGCTTTCCTTTACCCATTTTTCTGAATTAGTAGAAGTAGGTTCATCCTTAATCGCCAAGAACAAGCATTCATTTTCATATGGATCTTCATATTCTAAATGTTCATTAGAAATACTAGAATTCTCATTCACATAGTAATCTCTATTAATCTTCTTTCCTTTCTTTTCTTTCTTATATCTTTGTTTATTTCTCTTAACTCTTTCTAGACACTTTGTAGCATAATGACCTATTTCTCCATAACTAAAGCATTTAAATGGAAACTTACCTTCATACTTACTAGAGCCTTTCCTCATTATTCTTACAAAGTTAGCTTATATTTCATCAACGTTATCTTCTTCCAAATCTTTAGCTTTTGTAGCTTTAAAGGTAGTATCTAATTTGCCTCCATTTCTTAGACTTGACTTCCTCATCTCATAAGATGCAAAAAATCCTAATAGCAGATCCTTAGTAGAAGTATTATAATCTATTTTCTACTCAATAACACTCACCTTCTCACTATAAGCATCAGTAAGAATTATGAGAATATTCTTTACAATCCTAGTTTCATCTATAGTAGTGCCAAGTGATCTCATTCCAACCACTATCTCATCCAATCTTTGTACATAAGCTTTAACATTTTCATCTTTGGACATATGTTTAGGATAAAATTATATTTCTAAATTCTACAATGTTTCCTCTTTAACTCTTTCATCACCATCATGTGATTTTTATAAAGCATCTAATTCTTCCTTAGTTTTCTTCAAATTCTAAACCTTAATCAACTTGAAATATACCAAACTATTCTTCAAGATGAACTTCACCTTATTGTTCACTTCATGTGCTCTGATCTCTTCAAGTGTACTTAGACCATTAGTAGGAAGAGTGTAAGGATTCTTTTAATCTTTCTCCACATCATATCCATGACACTCCAGAAATTCTTCCATCAATACCTTACAGATACCATAATTAGTTCCATCAAAACTTGCATAATAAAAGACCATCTTTCTATCCATCCTAGACCTTCCTCAATTTGTTAAGCTCTCCACAAAGGAACCAAGATATGATACCAATTTTTTAATAGGAAAACTGAGAGGGGGGGAGAACAATTTTTCACATATTTTAACCTTTAATTCAATCACCAAAACTAATACTTAAAACTACTTAAATGATTAATCATCAAATGCTAATGAAAAAACTAAAATCCAACACATAAACATAATAACACCAGATTTATGTGGAAAACCCAATAAGGGAAAAACAATGGTTAGGATCAACTCACACTGTAGAGAATATAAAAACCAATTACAAAACTCTCACTTCCTAAAATAAGGATCACTTCTTGAGATAAGGCTCAATACCTAAAATAAGGACTCACTATCCAATAGGGCTACAACTTGGAGGGCTCTCTACCACATAGATACAAAGAAGAAAAAGAAGACTTGTTACAGAGAGACTAAAATCCTAATGCAAAAAAGGATTCCACCATATTCACTAGATCAACTTGCATGAATGGTAGATTTCACCTTCTGCTCACTACATCTGAAAACTCAACATCAAGCTTTGCATTAATTTTCCACACACAACTCACACACACTTTTTGAGTCGTATCAATGTCATGTCTACTCTTTCACTTATCTTCCTTCTTTTCTCTTGTATGTTTTTCATTACTGGCTCATCCTATATTTAGAATATCTCCAACCTTGAAAAATATCCAAATTCATCCACACAACTTCAAATTAAAATTAGATCAACACAAAAACATCCTAGGGTGGAATTAGAATGAGCACGACCAAAAAAACCTACTTCACTGGGACCCAAAATAGATCCAACAATCTTCATCAACTTCAAAGATAGTGCTTATCAAAAGGTTGGATAAACTACTATAAAACACATAGAGAAATTAATCTCAAAACTTCAAAAAACCAAAAGTATCTTCAATGCAATCAGGGCAACCCAACTCTAGAACTACGAGTCAAAATACTTCATCAAAGAGAAATACAGGCCAACAACTTTTCTCCTAGACATCAACCAAAACATAGACAAACATATTTCAGAACTAGTGAACAAAACTCTGAAAACTTCACAATGAACCAACAACCAAAAATCTAGATATAAAAACCTAAACAACCATGACCAACATATCTAAACCATATGAACATAGGGGAAAATACCAAATCATCACCCAAAGCAACAACTGAATACTTGTAAACTTTCTTTAATATAATTTTCTCAATATCCTCAACATATACAACCAACAACAAATTTTAGATAATAATTTGAATAGTTGAAATCAATGACAACACCTTCATTGCTTTCTCAATTCTTGCAACATTACTATGGAAATCAAGCAAAGAGGAGGGTGGATTCATGTATCTATTCTTGCAACATTACTATAGTGAGTTAAAACTTTGCAGTTTCTAGACCTAAGTAGATCTTTATACAACACCCCTAGGTAGCTATGATGTAATCTTAGAGATTAATTGGCTAACCAAACATAAGTCCATTATAAACTACATGAGGAAAAAATTGTTAGTTGTCTAGATGACTATGGGAACCCGGTTGAGATTCATGGGTTATAGAGACCACTAAAGCTTAGGAAGATCTTAGTCATGCAACTGAAGAAGGCTCAAAGGAAGGGGTGTACCATATATGCTATACATGTTAGTGAACCTAAAAATATGAAACCTTAATTGGATGGTTACCCTATTCTTAAGGAGCTTTAATATGTGTTTCTTGAAGAACACACAAAGATACCTCTTAAGCAAGAACTTTATTTATCTATTGATCTAGTACCAGGAGCTAAACCTTAGTCCAAGGAACCTTATAGGATGACTACCACCAAAGTATTTGAATTGAAGTCATAGTTGAGAATAGGTCTCATTCAACCTAGTGTGTCTCCTTGGGCTATGTTGGTTATCTTTGTAAAGAAGAAGGATGGGACCTTGCATTTATGCATTGAATATCAGATATTAATCAAGGCCACCATAAAAAATAAATATCCTATCTCAAGAATTGATGAACGATTTGATCAGATGAAGGGATCAATAATGTTCTGTAAAATAGATCTCAAATCCGACTATAACTAGTTGAGAATAAAATAAGAGGACATCCATAAGACTGCATTTTGAACTCAGTATAGGAACTACAAGTTCACTTTAGTACCTTTTGGTTTGACCAATGCACTAGAAGCTTCTATGAATCTCATGAACATTGTATTCAGGGATTGTCTAGATGATTTTGTGTTGATCTTCATAGATAAAATATTGATTTATTCTAAATAAATTGAAGAGAAAAATAGTAATTTGAGGATAGTCTTACAATGTCTGAGAGAGAAGAAGCTTTTTGGAAAGTTATCCAAGTGCTTATTTTATCAAAACATGGTGTACTACCTTGGCCATATCATATCAGTAGAGGGAGTCTATGTAGACCTTGAAAGAATAAAGGAAATTGTGAAATGGCCAATACCTCAAAGTGTGAAAAAATTTCAAAGCTTCATAGGTCTTGTGAGATACTATAGGAAGTATGTACATAGATTCTCTCAAATCATAGCCCCAATCACATCTCTTCAGAGGAAAGGGAATTTTTTTGAATGGATAGAAAAGTATGAGCAAGCTTTTCAAATCCTAAAGGAGAAACTCACAACAACCCTAGTGTTGGATATACTAGATCCCAATGGTCAATTCATAGTGATCATATATGCTTCAAGAGATAGTGTAGGAGTTGTATTAATGTAACTTGGGAAAGTGGTGGCATACGAATCAAGGAAGCTGAAGCAACATGAAATGAATTATGTACCACATAATTTAGAATTGATTGTAATAATGCATGCATTGTAAATGTGGAGGCCTTATCTATAGGATAAGCCATTTAATCTTAAAATAGGTCATATAGGACTGATATATATCTTCACCCAACCAAATCTCAACGCCCATAAAATAAGGTGGTTGGATTTCCTTAGTGAGTATGACTTTAGGATTGAGTACATTAAAGGAAAAGACAATAGAGTAAAAAATTCTCTTATTAGAAAAAGACATCTGGTAGTTATAACCATGAAAAGAGCCAACCTAAGGAAGCAAGTGATGCAACACTTTTGGAACATAGATTTTTGGCACCTAAATCCTTTCTAACGCTTCTAGGGGTTTTCACCTAAAAGGAGTAAGAAGAGCAAAAAATTGTTATGTTATAATCAAATTCAATGCAATATGGATGCAATATTCCAAGATGCAATGTTTTAATTAAAGAAACTTATAAGATTAATTGATTAATTAATGAAAACTAAAGGAAAACAACTTGTTTGAAAACAGATTATGTAGTGCAAAATCACCTAGAAATGAATGCAAAACTAAACAAAACTGAACCAGACTAAAAGTGTGCACCTGAAATGCGGATGAAGACTAGAAATGGATTCTGTAATGTTGCTGATGCTAATTTTCAAGCCTAGTGGGACTCATTTTCCATTCTGGGAAAATTAGTCCCAGTTCTGAAAAACTGTTTCAGAACTCATTTTTTACAAAAGGGTATCAAAAAATGTAGAAAACTCAAAATTGACCTAGAAGTGAGACTCATTCACCACTCATGGTGAATGAGTCCACTTTTGAAATTTTGAATATTCAAAGGTGGATTCCAAAGCTCTCGGTATGCACTTTGATTCCCTACAAGTGTCTTCTTCTTAAACTTTGATTTTTGAACCTAAAAATGAGTTTTTGTTGATATTTTGACTTGTTGAATGAAGAGAAGACCTAAAATCCTTTGAAAAATGATTCTTGATGATTTCCAAGCTTCCAAAAGACCTAAATCTGCAACCACACAAAGCAAGAGAGAGAAAATTTGAATGTTATGGCATGGGGGTTTGCCTTGGTCAAACCTCTTTTAGGTAATTAAACCAAAATAGAGAAAAAATGTAATGAAACATGCAATATTGGAGTTTTTTACCTTTCCATGGTGTGATCTTGAAATTTTGTAGAAAAACATGAAGTATTTTCCCTTGAATGTCTGAAAATTGATCTTGAATGCCTTGAAATGAAGAAAACCTAAGTTGCTTGACTTGAGATGGAAGATTTGTGGATGAATGAATGATAAGAGATTTAAGAGAGATGTGAAAATGAGTTAAAAGAATTATATTTATAGGTAGTTCACCTATTTTACCCATTAATACCTTATCACAAGTCGACATGAAATAATATTAAACTTGAATTTCACTTTTTTCCTGCTCGAAGGTCAAAATTGAGCCAAATGGGACTCATTTTCCACCCATGGTGAATGGGTCACACATGGATGAGATTGATTCACCATGCATGGTGAATGGGTCCCACAGGGGCCAATTTGATAGCTAAGATTCCAAAAGACAAGGAAATAAGGATTAAATTGCAACTTTGTCAGGTATTTGATCAATTTAAGCCTCATGATGCACAATATGGATTAATAGGGCCCCATTAGTGATGATTTGAATTTAAAATAGGGTTTGGAACACATAATTAAATGTGAAAATATGATTAAATACACTTTACAATACTAAAATGAGGTCCACATAGCCTAGGAAGGCACACGAACCAATTTAAATGTACAAGACACATTAAAACACTAGTTTAACATTAAGTTTGTTTTATAATCCTTCTAGATTGATGTGATAATGTTATTAAACACATTTTATAAAGTTGAATTAAGGAGAATTTATTTTATTAAGTTTAGAAAAGCATGAAAGTGTCTTACAACACTACAACACCTTTACAAGATGTCACTAAAAGCATGTTATTCAATTTATAAGTCTCCAAGACCTAGTGTGGATGCATAAAATTCCTCACAACACCTGAATCAAGGCCTCATTAAGTCCAATTTATCATCAATTAATCCCATTTCAAGCAAAGGGTACTTTTTCTACAACACATTTAGCCCCCACTTTAATGAGAGGATGAACTTGCTTCAAACTCACACTAAAGTAGACATTAAAGAGAGGTCCTCATGTTCAGATGCAAATGACAAAGAATGAAAAAGATAAAAGGAGGTGGCTAAGCCCCTAGGATTGAAGATCCTAAGTCAAACCATCAAGATACAAAATCATGCAATGGCAAGAAGAGAAACATGAAAAGGTGGATCAAGCTCTAATTGTTTTTCCAGCTAGTTGTGGATCATATCTAGGTTGTTTGCTTTAAAAAAATAAATGTATACCCACTCTGGGCTGACGGATTCTTGGTATTCTATTGGGTGAGAAGGCTAAAGGGTGAGAAAAAAATGCTAGTTGGCATGCACTCAAATACATAGGTGGCTATGGGGGAATTCGTGTTGTTGGATGGGCTTCTCGCTCAACCATATCAGAGTTATACCTCTTCATAACTTTAATAAGGTGCCACAAAGGAAAAATGATTTTCGATCTCTATGAAGTAAGAAAAACTTTGTATGCTTGACACTCATAGACATTGTTAATGTATAATAGTGTAAGGAATTGTTCCAAGGGATTTTGCTTTGTTTTTGCAAGGTCTCATCTTAGGGGAAATTGTGCTTAATGTCTCTAAGAGAGGATGTGTCAAAAGAAATATCACACTATTGGGGGGAATCGAATCCAATGACTACCAAGAAAAGGACACATCACAAGAAGAAATAAATCACACAATGAAATTTGAGTGGTGATTTATTCCCCCATTTTAAAGTAGTTGCGAACACCAGTACTATGAGAAATTTCTTTAAAGTAGAAGAAGAAGACATGAGAGCTTACTCAGAAAGACCTATGCCAAGTCATATGTTTCTAATAAGCTATGTCATGAAAATGGGAAGTATGTCATATGCAAGCCAACTTAAGGCATGCCATCCACATCCCAAGCTTGTTGTGATGTATTCATGAAAGGTTAATGACAAGCCAAAAGAGTTAACCACAAGTGACATACAAGGACAAGGCTATTGAACCCATTGCCCCCACTGAGTGTAGGACAAAGGTGAGCCAAAATGATTAAGGAGATCCATGATTGAGTGAAAATACATAGAAATTAAAGGAATTAGGTGGCCCCACATAGGAAATCATACCAAACTCCTAAAAAATGTTATATTTTATGACTCAAAGCACTACATTCATTGGTGGAGTGACCATGAACTCTATTATAGGTGCAGAATGAAGTCTTGGAAGAGCATTTCTTTCAAGTTATGGGAGGGAGGGTGATTGAGTGATCTTGAAGGAGTCTCAACAAGATATTCTCTTTATCAAGAGGAGAAGGTGGTCTTGTGGTTGGTGTGAAAGATACATTTTTCTTAGTAGTAGATGTCATATGTGCACAAGTTTCTATAGATTGCAAGATTTTATTCTCCCCATTATAGGAGGGTATAAAATCTAATGAATTCAAATCATGAGCATTTTGTGAGATGACATTGACATTAAGTGAAGGTGTAGTTGTTTGTGTCATATTTTGTAAAGAATGAGTTTCAATACCACTATTATCTATGTGCTTACGATGGATGATGTATAAGGTTGATTTAGGATTGTGTTGTGTGATATTGTTAATGTCAGGTGAAGGTTTGGTGATCTCTATTGGAAGACAATAACCAAGGCCATGAGTTGTTTGTTGTGTGAGTGGATCTATAGGGTTTTGGATACCTTGTTCATTAGCATCACATCCTTTTCCATGATATTCAATTTGTTTCATCAGCTCAATACCTTTTTTATAAAGCATTTTCATTGGTTTTGGATTAGGTGGTTGTTTGTTATTGTGTTTATCAAAGGTTATTGTATAGTTTTCTTCTTTGTCTAAAGTGGTTGAGGTGGATGCTTTCGAAAGGTCATCCGAAGTTGGTGTTGAAATTATTGTTGTGTCTTTTCCCTTCTTTGAATCTTTGTGGATGATTTTGTATTCACCCATGAAGTCATGCTCTAAATCCAAGGAACCTGAATCATCTTCCAATAATGCCATTTGATGTTCAATATGTTGTTGTTTGTCTTCTTTTTTTTGTGCAAGTTACACTTGTGTGGTTGGTGTAAATGTGCTCAAGGAGTTCTTTTTGTTTTTCTCAAGTTGTAAGACACTATAAGGTTCAGGGTCAACATCAAGGGTGTATACTTTGTTGTTGTAGATGTATTTAATTTCGCAATGAAGAGTGGAAGGAACACCTTTCATTGCATGAATCCACTATCTACCTAAGATAAGATTGCATGAAAGTTCATAAGGAATGAAATGGATTGGTGTATTCAAGGTGACCACTCCATCGGTAAGAGGCATATGATTACCCCTAACGGTTTCTTTTTGACATTTTCAAATCCCTTAATAGATAGAGAATCAGGTCGAATGGTTGATTTATCAATTTCAAGCCTATCCAAAAGGCTCACACTACATGCATTAAGAGTATAACCAGCATCTAGAAGAGTTCTCTTTATCCTTTTTGTGTTGTATTGAGTGATGACCGTGAAAGCTTCATTTTGTTTTTGCATATCCAAAGAGGGGAGTTCACTTTGGTGGAAAAAAATGTCAACATTTGGTCCTTGAATCATGGTTGTTATATCAGTTGGTTGCATATTAGAAGGGACTGGAATGTGTTACAAGGCAGCTTGGATCATGTTGTGATAGTGAGGGGAGGCTTCAATAAGATCCCGCAATGGTATCTTAGTAGGAGTATTATTTAGTTCTTCAAAAATATTATACTCCTTTCCTCTAGGAGGACCTAGTAAGAAAGGTATAGAGGGGATAAGATTAGGAAAAGGTAAGGGTGTTGGGGTTGGTTCTCATAGTTGTGGGTTATTTCGAGTGTTATATGTATGGGAAATTGTATTGTAACTTTGTTGCTGCAATACATGAGTTTGAGGAGGGTAAAGGATAAGTTTAGGTTTATTTTGAGTTGTGGGTTTGTGTGAAGGTAGGTAGAGAATAAGAAGTTCGTTATGATGTACCATGGGGTATGTAGGAGGTCTAGTGATTGAGGGGGCTCTAATGGACACTTGCGAATTCATAACCTCAGCGGAATTGGTTTGATGTATCTCTAAGGATGGGAAATTAAGAATCACCGTTTTATCTAAGGAAGATACATTATTATTGTTGTTGTTTTCTAACACCAGGATATTCTCCGTAGAATGAGAGCTTTTAGGAGAATAATGAACCTCATGTTCTTGACAAGTAAGTCTAGGTTCTTCAAAAATTACTCCATCGCTATTAGCGAAAAGATCAATGATGGGAGTGTCAAGAGGGGGATGATTAGGAGAAGGTGTTAGTTGAATTTCCATTGCCTTTGAGGTCTTGTTCTCTTGTGTGATGTTATCTACCCTACTAGGAGAGCTTGTAACATGTTCATCCAAGTTTGAAGTGTGTAAAGTAGCTTCATCACAAGTGAGGGAGGAATCAAGAGAAGGATCACTATGGTTTTCAAATAGATTATCCCAAATGGGAGGAGCATAAGGGAAGGGAGGGTAAGATTTTCATGACTCTTAATAGGGATGTCTTTTAATACCGACCTATCCTCTTGACATCGAGGAGGGGTATTAGGAGATGTAAATGTTTGATTAGTATGGTTGTGGAGATTAGGTAAGGTGGTGTTCAAGAATATTTGTATGATTTTATCTTCTTGTTTTCTAATGTCTTGCAAAGGTTGAGGAGGAGAGGGACAATAAAGAATTATAGGGCTTGTAGCTCCTTTCACCAAAATACATTTCTCACTAATAGGAGAGATTTTGGGAGAAGAACAATTATGAGTGTCATGATTATCTACACTTGAATCCTCTTGTGTTATTATATTCTTGCAAGTCCTATAGGTATTAGGAGGATATGAAAAATCCGTATCAAATACATTTTACTTTACTGTCCTAGATTGTGCTCATGAAAAATATAATCATACAAGCCACTTGCTATTCTAGAAACATGGAATGATTTAAGAGAACACATACTAACATGAGAAAGTAAATAAAGTGCAATGCAATGACTTAAAAAGAACTACAATTTTTAGATGTGAAACAAGGTAATTTTCTAATTACACTATGCACCAATCAGAAAAATGACATGTTGAATATGCAAATGTGAAATGGAGCAATGCATTAAATGAGCTATTTTAAGCTAAATCTAATGAAATTCATGATATAGAAACTTAGTTAAGTGATATAGATAACTGATGGCAGCAAATAGAAGCATAAAAATAGGGCTTTCAGCTCTATAAAAGGTTGTTTCAGGATTGAAAAGGGACTAATTCACACAAGGTGGTGAATGATTCATGCAGTATGGACTTTTTTCAGAATTTTCAGAATTTTTTTAGTGATTTTTATGGATTTTGAGTACTATGATGCAAAAATAAATGCAAAATGTAAAAAATTCATAAAAGTTACATGAAATTAGATGCCAAAAATGCAACCTAAATGCACTTTTTATGAATGCAAAATTTGAAACCTATCATGCAAACCCTAATGCAAGATCAATGCAAGCTAGATGTATGATGAATGAATCCAAATCAGACAAGAAAGTATTCAAAAAGGAAGGTTCACCAAAATTGAACATAGATTTTGGCACCCAAATGCTTTCTAACACTTCTAGGGTTTTTCACCTAAAAGGTGTAAGAAGGGCCAAAAATGCTTATGTTACATTCAAATTCAATGCAATATGGATGTAATATGGATCTAATATGCAAAGATTCAATGTTTGAATGCAATAAAATAATAATATTAATTTATTAATGAATGAAAACTAAAGGAAAACAACTTTTTTGAAAACACATTGTGTAATGCAAAAACACCTAGAAATGAATGCAAAACTAAAGAAAACTGAACCAAACTGAAAGTGTGCGCTTGGAATGTGGATGAAGATATGAAATGGATTCTAGAATGCTACTAATGATTATTTTTAGGCCTATTGGGACTCATTCATAATTCTAGGTGAATTAGTTCTAGTTTTGCAAAATTGTTCTGAAACCTGTTTATGACAAAAGGGTATCCAAAAATGCAGAAAACTCAAAAATGACCTAGAAATGGGACTCATTTGACACCCATGGAGAATGAGTCCACTTTTTTTATTTTTGAATATTCAAAGGTGGATTCCTGAGCTCTTAGTGTGCACTTTGTTTTCCTATAGGTGTCCACTTCTAAAACTTTGATTTTCAAACCTAAAAATGAGTTTTTGTTGATATTTTGACTTGTTGAATGAAGAGAAGACCTAAGTAACTTTGCAACTTGATTCTTGATGATTTCCAAGCTTTGAAAAGGCCTAAATTTGCAAACACACAAAGCAAGAGAGAGAAAAGTTGGATGTTAGGGCATGGGGGTTTTCCTTCGTCATACCCCTTTTAGTTAATTAAACCAAAATAGAGAAATAATGTAAAGAAAAATGAAATATTGGAGTTGATTACCTTTCCATGATGTTTGATCTTGAAATTCTACAAAAAAATAGGAAGGATCTACCATTGAATGTCTAAAAATTTATTTTGAATGCCTTGAAGTGAAGAAAACCTAAGTTGCTTGACTTGAGATGGAATATTGGTGGAAAAATGGATGATAAGAGATACTTAAGAGAGATGTGAAAATGAGTTAAAAGACTTATATTTATAGGAATTTCACCTATTTTACCCATTAATACCTCATCACAAGTTGACAAGAAGTAATATTAGACTGACATTTCACTTTTTTCCCACTCAAAGGTAAAAAATTGAGCCAAATGGGGCTCATTCGCCACCCATGGTGAATGCGTCCCACTTGGATAGGATTTATTTTCCATGCATGTCGAATGGGTCCCACAAGGGACAATTGGATAGCTAAGATGCCAGGAGATAAGGAAATAAGTTTTAAATTGCAACTTTGTTGGGTATTTGATCAATTTAAGCCTCGAGATGCACAATATGGATTAATAAGGGCCTATTAGTGATGATGTGAATGTCAAATAGGGATTGGGACACACAATTCAATGTAAAAGTGTGATTAAATACACTTTACAACATGAAAATGAGGTCCACATAGCCTAGGAAGGCACAAGAACCAATGTGAATGTGCAAGACACATTACATCACTAGTTTAACATTAAGTCTATTTTACAAGCCTTCTATATTTCTATGATAATGTTATTAAACACATTTTATTATGTTGAATTAGGTATAATTAATTTTACTAAGTCTAGAAAAGTGTGAATATATCTTACAACACTTTACAACACCTTTACAAGATGTCGCTAAAAGCATGTTATTCAATTTGTAAGGGTCCAAGACATAGCGTGGATGAATAAAATGCCTCAAAACACTTGAATCAAGGCCTCATTAAGTCTAATTTATCATGAATTAATCCCATGTCAAGCAAAGGGTACTTTTTTCTATGACACAACTTGCAACTTGGGGATGAGCACTATGAAAGAGTAAAGAGACCTCTAGAACAGAATAAATAAGACCATCAATTCTATGGGTATGAGATTGAATCAAATGGAATCCTAAGATATCAAAGGAGGATGTATATTCTAGATTTTGGAGATTTAGGAAGTTGGTATTGGAGGAAATCTATAATGCCCCTTATTTAGGACACCTCAAAGATGTCAAGATTATTACAGAGTTGAAATCTTTATATTTTTGGAAAAAACTCAAGAAGGATTTAGTTGAATATGTAGCTAGATTATTTGAGTTTCAGTGAGTTAAGGCTGAACATGTGCATCCCATAGGGCTTGTCTATCCTCATGACATACCTGAGTACAAGTTGTAAGTGATTAGCATGAACTTTATACAGTGGTTAATATACCTCTAAGTAAGAACATGCATGATGTCAACTTGGTAGTAGTCGATAAATTGACTAAGGTGACAAATTTTATTCAAGGGAACCATAAGGATGGATCATTGACCTTGGAAAATAAATTTGTCCAAGAGATATTCCTTTTTCATGGAGTTCCTAAAACTATCATATCTAATAGAGATACTTGGATGATGTCATGTTTTTGGACATCCTTGAATGAAGCTTTGGAAACTAAGTTGAATTTTAGTTTAGCATACCATCTCCATACTGATGGTCAAATAAAGAAAGTAAATTAGGTAGTAGAGGATCTCCTCTGAATGTCTTGCATGGACCAATAGTATAAATGGGAAAAGTACCTACCATTGGTTGGATTTTCCCATAATAACTATTTTCATTCATCCTTAGGTATGGCACCTTTCAAGGCTCTTTATGGGAGAAAGTGTTGAACACCCATTAGTTGGGACAGGTTGAAAGACATCATTATAGTTGGTCCTAAAATGCTTAAGGAAATAGAAGAGAAAATGAGAGTCATCAAAAGTAGACTGAGGTAAGTTGTAGACAAACAAAAAATTTATTCCGACAAGAATAGAACCTTTAGATAGTTTTAAAAAGGCGATAAAGTATTTTTGAGATTCATGCCACATAAAATCTCTATTACTTTTGGAAAATATTTTAAGTTGGCTTTAAGATATGTGGGTCCATTTGATGTGTTGGAAGTGATTAACCTAGTTTTATACCAAATTTCTCTACCACCTTCTCTAGCTCAACTCCATAATGTCTTTCATCTTTCCTTGCTTAATCCATATCTTCTAGATGTATCTCACATACATGAATTGAATTCACTATAGTTGCAGGTTCCAAGAGTGGTGCTAGTCTAGAGGGGATAATATTAGGAAAAGGTAAGGGTGTTGTTTTTGGCTGTGGCGGTTGTGGGTTATTTCGAGTGTTATATGTATGAGCCACAATATTATAACTTGGTTGCTGTAATACATGAGTTTGATGAGGGTAAAGGATAAGTTGAAGTTTATTTTGAGTTGGGTGTTTATGTGAAGGTAGGTAGAGAATTAGAAGGTTTTTAGGATGTCCCACGGTGTATGTATGAGGTCCAGTGATCGAGAGGGATCTAATGGACACTTTTGCATTCATAACCTCAGTGGTCTTGGTTTGATGTATCTCTAAGGAAGGGCAATCGAGAATCATTGTTTTATCTAAGATACATTAAAAATTATTGTTGTTTTATAGAACCATGATATTCTCCCTAGAAGGAGATATTTTAGGAGAACAACAAGCCTCACATTCTTGACAAGTAAGGCTAGGTTCTTCAAAAATAACTTCATCACTATTAGGAGAATGATCAATGATGTGAGTGTCAAGAGGGGGATGATTACGAGAAGGTGTTAGTTGAATTTCCATTGCCTTTAAGGTCTTGTTCTCTTGTGCTATGTTATCTACCCTACTAGGAGACCTTGTAACATGTTCATCCAAGTTTGAAGTGTGTAAAGTAGCTTCATCACAAGTGAGGGAGGAAACAAGAGAAGGATCACTATGGTTTTCAAATAGATTATCCCAAATGGGAGGAGCACTAGGGAAGGGAGGGTAAGATTCTCATGACTCTTAGTAGGGATGTCTTCTAATACTGACCAATCCTCTTGACATCAAGGAGGGGTATTTGGATATGGAAAAGTTTGATTGTTATGGTTGTGGATATTAGGTAAGGTGGAATTCAAGAATTTTTGTATGATTTCATCTTCTTGTTTTCTAATGTCTTGCAAAGGCTGAAGAAGAGAGGCACATCAAGACTCATAGTGCTTGTAGCTCCTTTCACCAAAATACCTTTGTCACTAATAGGAGAGGTATTGGGAGAAGAATAAGTATGAGTTTCATTATTATCTACACTTGCATCCTCTTGTGTTATTATATTCTTCCAAATCTGATAGGTACTAGGAGGATATGCAAAATGTGTATGAAATGTTTTACTTTGTTGTCCTAGATTATGTTCATGAAAAATAGAATCATACAATCCACTTGCTATTCTAGAAAAATGGAATGATTTAAGAGAACACATACTAAGATGAGAAAGTAAATAAAGTGCAATGCAATTACTTAAAAAGAACTACAATTTTTAGATATGAAACAAGGTAATTTTCTAATTACACTATGCACCAATCAGAAAAATGACATGTTGAATATGCAAATATGAAATGGAGAAATGCATGACATGAGCTATTTTAAGCTAAATCTAATGAAATTCATGTTACAAAAACTCAGTCAAGTGATATAAATAACTGATGGCAGCAAACAAAAGCATAGAAATAGGGTTTTTAGCTCTGTAAAAGGTTGTTTTAGGGGTGAAAAGGGATTGATTCGCACAAGGTGGCAAATGAGTTGGGCAATATGGACATTTTTCAGAATTTTCTAAAAATTTTGAGTGATTTTTATGGATTATAAGTGCTATGATGTACAACTAAATGAGAAATGTAAAAATTCAGAGAAGTTACATGAAATTACATGTAAAAAATGCAACCTAAATGCACTTTTGATGAATGCAAAATTTGAAACCTATCATGCAAACCCTAATGCAAGATCAATGAAAGATAGATGTATGATGAAGGACTCCAAATTAGACAAGAACGTATTTGAGAAAGAATGTTCACCAAAATGAAACATAGATTTTTGGCACCCAAATCCTTTCTCACGCTTCTACGGTTTTTCACCTAAAAGGAGTAAGAAGGACGAAAAATTCTTATGTTACATTCAAAGTCAATGCAATATGGATGGAATATGGATGTAATATTCCAATATGAAATTTTTGAATGCAATAAACTAATAAGATTAATTGATTAACGAATGAAAACTAAAGGAAAACAATTTGTTTGAAAACACATTGTGTAATGCAAAATCACCTAGAAATGAATGCAAATTTAAACAAAACTAGAACAGACTAAAAGTGTGCACTTGGAATGTGGATGAAGAATGAAAATGGATTTTGGAATGCTACTGATGCTAATTTTTAGGCCTGGTGGAACTCATTCACCATACTGGGTGAATTAGTCCTAGTTCTACAAAACTATTCTAGAACCCGTTTCTAACAAAAGGGTATCCAAAAATGTAGAAAAATAAAAAATGACCTTAAAGTGGAACTCATTCACCACCCATGGTCAATGGTTCCAATTTTGAATTTTTGAATATTCAAAGGTGGATTGCTGAGCTCTTGGTCTGCACTTTGATTCACTATAGGTGTCCACTTCTGAAACTCTAATTTCCAAACTTGAAAATGAGTTTTTGTTGATATTTTGACTTGTTAGATTAAGAGAAGACCTAAAGTACTTTGAAAATTATTCTTGATGATTTCCAAGCTTCCAAAATTCCTAAATATGCAAACACACAAAGCAAGAGAGAGAAAAGTTGGATGTTAGGGCATGGGGGTTTTCCTTCCTCATACCCCTTTTAGGTAATTAAACCAAAATAGAGAAATAATGTAATGAAAAATGCAATATTGGAGTTTATTACCTTGCCATGATGTTTGATCTTGAAAATATACAACAAAACATGAAGGATCTACCCTTGAATGTCTAAAAATTGATCTTGAATGCCTTGAAATGAAGAAACATTAAGTTGCTTGACTTGAGATGGAATATTGGTGAATGGATGAATGATAAGTGATAAGAGAGATGTGAAAATGAGTTAAAAGACTTATATTTATAGTAATATTAGATTTAAATTTTACTTTTTTCCTACACAAAGGTAAAAATTGAGCCAAATGGGACTCATTTGCCACCCATGGTGAATGGGTCCAACCTAGATGGGACTGGTTCTCCATGCATGGTGAATGGGTCCCATAGGGGCCAATTTGATAGCTAAGATGCCAGGAGATAAGGAAATAAGTTTTAAATTGCTACTTTGTTAGGTATTTGTTCAATTTAAGCCTTAGGATGAACAATATGGTTTAATAGGGGCCATTAGTGATGATGTGAATGTCAAATATGGATTGGGACATAGAATTCAATGTGAAAGTGTGATTAAATACACTTTACAACACTAAAATGAGGTCCACATACACTAGGAAGGGACAAGAACTAGTGTGAATGTGCAAGACACATTATAACACTAGTTTAACATTAAGTTTGTTTTAAAATCCTTCTAGATTGATGTTTTAATGTTATTAAACACATTTTATAATGTTGAATTAGGGAGAATTGATTTTATTAAGTCTAGAAAAGTGTGAAAGTATCTTACAACACTTTACAACACCTTTACAAGATGTTGTTAAAAGAAAGTTATTCAATTTATAAGGGTCCAAGACCTAGTGTGGACACATAAAATGCCTAAAAACACCTGAATCAAGGCCTCATTAAGTTTGATTTATCATGAATTAAGCCCATGTCAAGCAAAGGGTACTTTTTTCTACGACACAACTTGCAATGGGATGAGCACTATGAAAGAGTAAATAGAGCTCTAGAAGAGAATACACTAGACCATCAATTCGATGGGTATGAGATTGAATCGGATGGAATCCTAAGATATCAAGTGAGGATTTATATTATAGATTTTGGAGATTTCAAGAACTTGGTATTGGAGGAAATCTACAATGCACCTTATTCAGGACACCTCGAAGACGTCAAGATTATTGCAGAGTTGAAATATTTATATTTTTTGCAAAAACTCGAGAAGGATGTAGTTGAATATGTAGCCATATTATTTTATTTCAGTGAGTTAAGGCTAAACATGTACATCCTATAGGGCTTCTCTATCCTCATGGCATACCTGAGCACAAGTGGTAAGTGATCAACATGGACTTTATATAGTGGTTAATATACCTATAAGTAAGAACATGCATGATGTCTTCTTGGTAGTAGTTGATAAATTGACTAAGGTGACAAATTTCATTCTAGGGAACCATAAGGATGGATTTTTGACCTTGGCCAATAAATTTGTCCAAGAGATATTCCTTTTACATGGAGTTCCTGAGACTATCATATCTGATAGAGATACTTGGATGATGTTAATATTTTGGAAAAACTTGAATGAAGCTTTGGAAACTAAGGGTATGTGCAGGATCATGATGGCCCAAAAAGTGGCAATATGATGAGTATGTGGCTGATGAACTTTTTTTTACCAAAAAATTGATGAAATGAAAAGGGTTTTTAAAGGAGATTCTCATCTTTCCACCAATATAAATTATACTTTACTTTGAATTTATTAAGTAATTATTATTAATTTCCTATTCAAATTACGACTAAAGTCTTGATTGATAGGCTGATTGAAAAACATCTATAACGTTTAAACGGTATCATATTTTTTGAATCCAAGACATGCGTCACATTCTATGATTTGTATACTATAGGATTAAAAAAAGAAAAAATTAATTTCATGATTTTTTGACCAAGTTAAGGTGGTTAGACATACGAGTTTTTATATTTTTTAAAAGTTGTAATAAAAAATATAATTAATTATTTACTTGGAAAAATTTACAAAAAAATATGCATCACATTGGGACATGAGTCCCTCTACTTATATCTAAAATCTTATAAGAAAATATTATCATTTAATTGTGGTTAGGGTGGTCAGATAGACACCTACTTCTTATTTTTTCCCTAAAATTTAAGTACTACTGCATTGAAATTTCAATTTTCACCAAATAGATTTTTTTTTTAAACATCCCTAGTAGTTTAGAAACTAAATTCAATTTTCTAAAGATTCTATTCTTACATAATTTTGAAATAATATACATAACTTATTCAAATTTTTATGTTAAGTTTCCTAACTCTGATTTTTCAAAAAAAATTGCCACTTAAGGGCCTATTTTTTCCATGATGATCCTGCACATACCCCTAAGTTGAATTTTAGTTTAGGATACCATCTCCATACTGATGGTCAAACATAGAGTAAATCAGGTAGTAGAGGATCTCCTCTGAATGTCTTGCATGGAACTATCGTATAAATGAGAAAAGTACCTACTATTGGTTGAATTTTCCTATAATAAAAATTTTCATTCATCTTTAGGTATGACGCCTTTCAAGGCTCTTTTATGGGAAAATGTGTTGAACACCCATTAGTTGGGATAGGTTAAAAGACATCATTATAGTTGGTCCTAAAATGCTTAAGGAAATGGAAGAGAAAATGAGAGTCATCAAAATTAGACCGAAGGAAGTTGTAGACAAACAAAAAAGTTATGCCGAAAAGAATAGAACCTTTACATAGTTTTCAAAAGGGGATAAAGTATTTTTGAGATTCAAGCCACATAAGAGCTCTATTAATTTTGGAAAATATTTTAAGTTGGCTCTAAGATATGTGGATCCATTTGATGTGCTGGAAGTGATTAACCTAGTTGCATACCAAATTTATCTACCACCTTCTCTAGCTCAAGTCCATAATGTATTTCATGTTTCTTTGCTTAATCCACACCTTCTAGATGTATCTCACATACTTAATTGGCATTCACTATAGGTGTAGGATCTAGGAGTTGTGCTAGTGGATCCCATTAGAATTCTAGATAGACATAACATCAAGCTACAATATGAAGATATTGTTCAATATAAGGTCTAGTGGGATCAATATTCTAAGGATAGTGCCACCTGGGAGGATGTATAGGAGATATAGCACTCCTTTCCTCATTTTATTCCTAGATAGAATCTTAATTTTTCATTGAGATATGATTGCTCTAACATTTTTTGAAGTTGCATGTTATGATATTTTGTCTTGAATAATAATATGATTAAATGCTAAAATAGACATATGATTTAGTTTTATCTAATAAGAAATGGGGATGATGTCTCTTCCTAGTGGGGAAGGATTTCAAATCTCAAAATTTTCTTGCATTTTTAATAATGTTAAGTTGAACCAAAGGAAATAAGGTTCCACCTTTTGGGAGATGGAACTAGGGTACCTATTTGACTCTTAGTTCATTCAAGGAAACCCTAGAGATCTCAAACCAATGATTCAATCGGGAAAAGAGATTGCTACAAGGTATCCTTAGGTGTGATTAAAGTGGGTTCACCACTAAGGAAATGCTTAGAAAGAAGGAAATGAAAGCAATATTCAAGTCTAATTTTATAACATAGAATATGAAACTAAAAATAAAAATAAAAAACTATGAATAAATAGAAAATTATGTGGAATATTGGAGATACTTGGAAAAAAGTATGCAATATCAAAATTATGACTTTTGATATGAATTGGGACTCATACGCTAGACTAGGTGACTTAGTCCTAGTTTAGGGTTTCAAGTTAATCTAGAATCTACAAATAGTAAATGAGGATCTACAAGAAATGGCTAAAAAGTGGTATACTAGGACTGATACACATAAGGTGAAGATTTTGTCCTACTATTAGGGTTTGGCTATAACTTTGGTATCTATAAACAAGGATTTTCTTACCCTAATCTTGTCTTTCAATTCTAGGGTCTTTTACTTAAAAGGAGAGAAGTAGGCCAAAACCAAGCAATGTCTACACTCAATATTAATACAAGAATCGATGGAATATGTCTAAATGCAATGTTATAAATGCAGAAAACTCATGAAAACTATTGATTATTAATGCAAAACTATTGAAGTGGAAGTTATTTGAAAACACATTATGATACACAAAAAGCCTAGAAATGAAAGTAAACTGTAATGGAAATGAATGAAACTGAATATGTGCACCCGATGACTTGCTGGAGCTTGGAAATGACTTTTGAAATTTTGTTGATATTGAAAATTTGTCCTACTAGGTCTCATTCACCATTCTAAGCAAATTAGTCATAGATCTAAGAAACAATTTTGGAGCCTGTTTTGGACAAATGGGTATCCAAAATTGCAAAAAACACTTTACAAGCCTGGTAGTGGGACTCATTCACCACTAATGGTGAATGATTCAACTTTTGAATTTCTAAAAATCCAAAAGTGGAAACAAAATCCCTTGATCTACACTTTAGTTCCTGATAGGTGTCTTCCTCCAAAACTCTAATTTTTGGCATTGTGACGTTTTGTGAATATTTTGACCTAGCCAATAAGGAGATGTTTTCAAAAAATTTGGAACGTAATATTCAATGATTTTCTATGTCTTCAAAGTACCTAAATCTAAAAACACACAAGAAAAGGAGAAATTTTGGATGTTAGGGTATGGGGGTTTGCCTTGGTCAAACCCCTTTCTAGGTAATTAAACCAAAATGAAGAAATAATGTAATGAAGCATCAAATAATGGAATTAGAAACTTTCCATGATGAGAGATCTTAAATTTCTACAACAATGAAAGAAGAATATACCCTTGAATGTCTAGAAAATGATCTTAAATACTCATTAAATGACCTAACCCTAGCTTGCTTGACTTGAAAGAGATAAAAAATGATGACTGAATTATTAGGTCCTTGAATTAGGGTTTGAAAGCTTGAATTTATAGACAATCCACCTAATTTACCCTTTAATTTGATTGCTAAGGATGACATGAAAAAAAATTAAACTTAAAACCTAATTTTTCTACTCAATCCTTGAAAATAGCCCAAATGGGACTCATTCACCATCAAGGGTGAATGGGTCCCATAGGGGCTCTTTTGCCATTTGGAATGTCGGGAAATAAATAAATTAGGCTTTTAGGTTGTTCTAATAAGTTATTTGATTAAATTAATCCTCCAAATGCACAATATGGGGTCATAGGGGCCTATTAATGATGATGTAAAGAGTGGATAAGGCCAAGGACACAAATTTCAATGTGAAAGTGTGATTAAATACAATTTACATAATTAAAATAGGGTCCATATAGCCTATAAAGGCACACCATCTAATGTGAATGTGTAAAACTGATTACAACACTAGATTAAAGTCAAGTTTAATTTACAAGCCTTCTAGATTAATGTGATAATGCAATTAAATATATTTAACAATATTTAATTAAGGGAAAAATAGGTCCATTCGACTTAAATACTTAATGAAGGTCTAGAAAAGTGTGAAAGTGATTCACAACACTTTACAACACCTTTACAAGAGAAAAAAATTTACTCATTTTTCTAGGGTCCATGACCTAATGTGGACATGTAATCACATTAAATCAAGGTAATATTAAGTCAGAATCACCATAAATGGCTAAACAAGAGAAAAAGTAGAAGGGTTACTTTTTCCATATCCACATTTAGCCCCCACTTTAGTGAGAGGATGAACTTGCTTCAAAATCATGTGCACTAAAGTAGACATTCAAGAGGGGTCCCATCGTACCAATGTGGATGGTATAGGATAACAAATATTAAGGAGGTAGTCAAGCCCCCAAGATGTAAGATCCTAAGTCTATCCTACGTAAGTGCAAAAGACATGCACAAGGTGAATGAAATGCATTAGAAAAAGATGCGCGATCATGCAATGGAAAGAATAAGGAAGAAGAGAAAGATGAAAATTAAAAGGTGGATCAAGCTTTGACTATTTTTCCAACATGATGTGGAGCAGATCTAGGATGTTTTTCCAAAATGCATACTCACTTAGAGGTGATGGAACTCTTGGTTGTCTTTCAGGTGAGAAGTCCTAAAAGGTGAGAAACATACACTCATGGCTAGTATGTACTCACACACATGCAAGTGGCTATAGGGAAAGTCATGCCTCAAAATGGGCTTCCCACTCAACCATACCAAAGTTATACCTCCTGATAACTTTGATAAGGCACCGCACAAAAATGATGCTTGAAACTTATATACATTGTAAATGAAAAATGGTATAAGGAATTTTGAAAGGGATTTTTCTTAGTTTGTGCAAGGTCTCATCATAGGGAACATCAAGCCCAATGCTTCCAAGAGAGGGAAAGTGAAAAAGGTCTCATCTTGTTTCCAAGAGAGGACTCGTACAAGGTCTCATCCTGAGGAACATTGTATCTAATGCTTCCAAGAGAGGAAATCACAAGAAAAAGAAAATTGTAGAATGAAACGTGAGTGTTGATGTATTCCCCCACTTTAAAGTTGTTGGTAACACCATTACTATGAGAAATTGCTTTAAAGTATAATAAGAAGACATGAGAACTTATTCAAAAATCCCTATGCCAAGCCATATGTTTCCTATAAGCTACATCATGAAAAGGGTAGTATGTCACATGCAAGCCAACTTAAGGCATTCCATCCACATCCCAAGATTGCTCTTATATGTTCATGAAAGGTTAACAACTAGCCAAAAGAGACAATGACAAGTGACATACGAGGAAAAGGCTACTTAACCCCTTTCCCCCACTTAGCATAGGACAAGGATGAGCCAAAATGATTGATGAGATGTATGGTAGAGTGAAAATAAATATCAATTAGAGGAATTAGTTGGTCCCACATAAGGGAGATTACCAAATTATTTAAGGTGTTGAATTTTACTAGTCAAAGCCTTACATTCATTAGTGGAATGACCATGAACTCTATGATATGCACAGAATGAAGTCTTGTAATAGAATTTATTTAAATTTCTTGGAGGGAGGGATATCGAGTGATCTTGGAGGAGTCTTGAGAAGATGCCTTCTTTATTAATGGTAGATGTTGCTATGGTTTATTTCAAAGATATCTCTTTCTCAGATCTACAAGATGTCATTCCTACGTAAGACTCTTTAGATTGTGAGATTTTTTTCTCTCCTTTATAGGAAGGTGTAAAATCTAATGAACACAAATCATTAGTGTTTTGCGAGATAACATTTACATTAAGAGAGGATGTCTTTGTTTGTTTGACTGCTTGCAAAGGAGAATGATCAAGACCACTAGTGTCAATTAGTTTCGGATGGTTTATAGTTAAAGTTGGCTTAGAATAATGTTGTGTGAGAGTGTTGATGTTGAGTGAAGGCTCAACAATTTCTATCAAAGGAAAATAACCAAGACCATGAGTTGTTTGTTGTGTGATAGGGTCTATAGGGTTGCAGATACCTTATTCTTTAGCACCATAACCTTTTCCATTGTATCCAAATTGTTTCATAAACTCATAATCTTTTCCATAAATCTTTTTCATTGCTTTTGGATTGGATGTTTTTTTGTGATTAAGTTCATTAAAGGTTGTTGTGTAATTGGTTCTCTTATGTTGTAAAGTGGTTGAGGCAGATGTTTTTGAAAGGTCTTCTATGTTTTGTGTTGACATGGCTGCTTTCTCATGTGCCTTCTTGGAATCTTTTTTTATGATCTTGTACTCTCCCATGAATGTATTTTCAAAATCTAAAGAGCCCCAATAATCTTCTAATAGCTTTGTGACTTCTTAATTATGTTTTTATTTGTTTTTTTGTTGGACGGTTTCCACTTTCGTAGTTGGTGATACTATGTTTGAATGATTTACTGTTTTTTTCTCAATGTTCAAACAACTATTTGGATCAAGGTTAGCTTCAAGTACATGAAATTTGTTGTTGTGAATGTATTTCATTTTACAAGGAAGAGTAGAAGGCATGCCATTCATTGCATGAATCCATGGTTTTCCTAAAATGAGGTTATAGGAAAGATTATTAGGCATATGATTTGGTGTATCTAATGTAACCTCCCCAACTGTAAGAGGCAAAGTGATCATACTAAGTGGTTGTTTTCCTACATTTTCAAATCCTTGGATAGCCAAGGAATCAGGTTGAATTTTTGATTTATCCACATGCAACCTATCCAAAATATTTACACTACACACATTAAGCGATGAGCCATTATCAATAAGGGTTCTCTTTATCCGTATTCTTTTGTGGTAAGATATGATTATGAAAGCTTCATTTTGTTTTTCCACTTCCAAAGGGGGGAGTTCACCTTGGTGGAAAAATGTTAGCATTCAATCCTTGAATTAGGATTGCTATGTCATTCAATTATGCATTAGAAGGGATAGGAATTTTTTGTAAGGTTGGTTGAAGCATAGTGTGATAGGTAGTTGAATTTAGAATAAGGTCCCAAAGGGATATCTTTATAGGAGTGCTCTTAAGTTTCTCAGTAAGATCATACTCCCTTAATCAAGGACCACTAGGCAATATAGAATTGGGCAAAGGTAAGGAGGTTAGGGATGGTTGTTGTGGTGACAAATTGTTTTGAGTGTTATATGTATGAGAAACACTATTATGGCTTGGTTGCTGTGACACATTGTTCATAGGTGGGTAAAGGACAAGTTCAAACTTATTTTGAGTTGAAGGCTTGTTTGAAGGTGGATAAAGGATGAGTTCAGGTTGGTTTTGAGTTTATTGTTTTTGTGAAGGTGGGTAGAAAATTAGAGGGTTCTTAGGATGTCCCACGAGGTATGTATGAGGTCCATTGCTTGAGGGGGATCTAATGGACACTTGCACATTCATAACCTCAGTGGTCTTGGTTTGATGTATCTCTAATAAAGGGTAATCAAGAATCACCTTTTCATCTAAGGAAGAGACATTAGTATTGTTTCCATTTACTAGCACCATGATATTCTTCCTAGAAGGAGAGTTTTTAGGAGAACTGCAAATCAAATTTTCTTGACATTGATGAATTGGTTCTTCTAAAATGTCTGCATCGCAAGTAGGGGAATAATCAATGGCTAGATTTTTGTGTTTATGAATAATGGGGAGGTTAGGGGAAGACTCTGTTTGATTGTAATTTTTATATAAGGTCTCACTCTCTTCTTCCTTATTGGCTACCATAGTAGGAGACCTTGTAATATTTTCATTCATGGTTAAATTTTGTAAAGCAACTTTATCACAAGTAGGGAAAGCATCAAGAGAGGGACCTCTATGATTTTCAAATAAATTGTCTCAAATGGTGGGTGTAATACCCCTCCTCTTACTTTTTGGATTTATTATTTTCTATGCTTTGATTTGATACCTTGATATTGTGATAGTACTATTATTGTTTGGTTTGGTGATTTGGTTAGTAGACTATTTGGTGATTATGCTTATACATTTGTGGGCATGGTTATTTCATATGATATTGTGGTTGGTGATATTAGTTTGATTTCAGTAACATTGCAATGTGTTAATTTAGTAAATTATGTATGATATAATCTATTAGTTTAGAAGTGTTATCTCATCATTTATATTATAATTGTTAGATTAGATGTGATGAAAGGACAGGGTAGCATCACTCATTCGCGAGTGCCTTGCTACACTGCAATTCCTTCTCACAATTTAATGCTTTGATTTTATATATATATGTACATGTATACAACTTTGTTTGGATGCAGGGATTGCAGGTACAAAGTCTCGATTCCACCTGCTTTGGTAGGACAGGGCGAGCACCAATAACCCAATGGTATAATGTTGAAACAAAGATGACAATGAAGTCACCCTGTCCCATGATGTCAAACCATCTCGTTTGAATGGTATTGTGTGTTCTTGTAATTGTTGTTTCTATATTTATTATTGTGGTTTGTGTAGTGCATTTCTCGTAGGTTATTTATGTTGGTATTTTATAGGTTGTGATGGATTTAATTAAATGATGGTAATAATTGTTTATCTTAATGTTAGATTTATTTTTATGAAAATATTTAAATGTTTTATTTATTTTAAAAAGTCATGTGCTTTATTAAATGTAAATTAAATATTAAATGGTGTTTATTATTTTAATTAATTATCTTGTTGAGGATAATTATTAAAATAAATGATTTAAATAAATTAAATAATGTGCTTTGCAAGTAAAGTTGTAAAAATAGAAATTAAAACAAAAGTATTGAAGAACAGAAAAATAAATAAATAAAAGAACAGAAAAAAGATGAAAGAACAAATGAGATTTGAGAGTTGACTGAAAAGCTTGTTTTTCAGGAAATAATTTCTTTTATTTTGGATTTTGTTTGAGCTTTTAGAGTGCAAAGGCAATATATTTTATTTATTGGAAAATTTGTGGGTTTCTACACACATAGAGGAATATTGAGACAGAGTTGCACAAAAAAAAAAAAATTGTTCTGTATTGTTGAATGTTCTGAAGTTTTAGAAAAGATATTTTCATTCTTTTGCTTGAAATATTTTGGAGAGAGTTTTCTGAATAAAGGATTAGATTGGAATTCGAGCATGGTATTCGAGAGGAGATTTCAAAGCAAGAACGAGAAGCTCTTCAGAGAGGTCATTGGGATCAAGAAAGCATCATCAGATTTTCAAATAAGCACAGACTGTGTTCCACTTATTTTCTCCTTCACTTTCTATTTCGAGAAAAAATAAAGATAGCTAAATAAGACTTGTGTGAGAAAAGAAAACTTTTGATTGAATAGAAAATTAATGGAAGAGAGTAATCTAGTTTTCTAAAAGTTTATTGTTGTTTTTCAATCTTCTTTTAAAAGAAAATTGTATTCTTTGGGAATATCCAAATTTATCTATATTGATATGAGGAGATGAATCTATTATTTAAATTTTAGAAGCTTGTTCTTGTTCTTGTTCTTTGGGAAAATAAATCCTCCTGATTAAAACTATATATATATATATATATATATATATATATATATATATATATATATATATATATATATATATATATATATATATATATATATATATTCCTTTATTTTGTGATTATACTGCAACAACCATGTACTTATTTTATGAATATACTGTTGCACAGTCATGTAAATATTTTATTTATTATTTGAATATATTGCTGCTCAGTCATGTACTGTGAATATATATATATATATATATATTTGTTTAAATATTTTAATTATTGAGAATCGTACCATACCAGCCACGTAGTTTATTTTTTATTTTTTTTGGGCAATTCTTGTTAAATTCAAAAAAAAAAAAAACCATGCATCTGTTAAATGAAAATAAATTTTTGTTTAATATTGATTGTTATGGGAGGAGGGAGGGACGGCAGTGCCGTACCCTTCCCCATCCCCAATGGTGCTGGCAGACTGCATAGCAGTCCGACCCGTCCACTTGCCTTACCCTTGTTTTTATGTTGTGTGTTTATATATATATATTATTATATGCGAATATAATATTGTTGGTCTTGGATTTTATTGTATTATTATGATTATTTATATATATTATTAATATTATATATATATGATGTGCTTCGTATAATGTTTAAGTTAATAAATTCAGTTTCATGGAAATATTAAAAGATATTTATTTGTTAAGTTATGTTAAAATTGTATTGAACTTTGTATCGAATTTTATTGTAAAAAAAAAAAAGATTGTAAATACAAACAAATTGGACATTTATTAGAGATTGTTGTTTAATTTTCCATTCTAGCTTTATTGTTTTGGCTGTTATATCGACATGGGAACCTTGTTGTAATTGTGAGCCCAATTTTAGTTATTGTAAATCTTGGTCTTCTCCAAAGGAATGTTTTATATCCTTTGATGTTTATACTTGTATTATTGTGACCAGAATGTTACATGATTTTAAGTATTAAATTTTGGAAGGGTTGTAGGAGAATTGTGGTCACTATGATTTTGAGTTATAGCGAGATGGATTTGCCTCGCATGTCTTGTTTTGTGTTATATTCCTTATACTTGATGGTACAACCCTTTTCATATTTTGGTTTATGTTAGGGTTCTTAGGGAGAGTGGCTCTTCGTGGGGGTTGATGCCTCAAAAGGGGGAAGAGCATAGGATAACCCACGTAAGAGTAGTATAATAAGTGATAACCTAAAAATAGAATTTAGGCCAATGGGTAGTAAAACACACAAGATAATAAAACCTTGGATTCCTCATCTATGCATTAGGGATATCATACACTAATGATAGATTGAGAATGCTATTGTCAGCAAAGTCGTAACCCCATCCTCATGAGAGGTTATTGGATCCGCATGAGCTACCCTATGGTGCCGACACCTCAAGTAGGAGGAAGATCTAGGAGATCCATAGATGGGTGCCAACGCCTCAAGTTGGAGGAAGGGCTAGGAGATCCCATGAGAGCTATGCGATGACACTCTCCACTAGACACCCATTTTCCTTGTTGCTTATTGCCTCTGGAAATTTATTTTGGATGTTGTATCAGTTCTTCTAGAATTGTCTTATGTTCATTTTTTTAGTTTCATTTGTAAATGTTTTATGAATGTTCTTTCGTTACTTGGTCACTGATTATTACCTTGCTTGGATGTGATGAGGATGATTACTTTAAGTTATTAGGTTGACTCGTGAATGTTGTTGGTTATGTCATTGTAATGCTTGATGTGTACTTGAGTTTTGTACCATATTGTTCTGTTGGAGTCATTTGGCTTTCATGCTCAGGATATCTTCCTTGTTACCTCTAAGCATGAGGGGTGAGTTATTTATAATTCGCATGGTTGGGTGGAACGTGCTCCGCACCCGTTGGGTTCCCCATTAGCACCGTTGGGTTCCCCATCCGCACCCGTTGGGTTCCCCATCAACATCCTTCATTTGCAACATTCCTTTAGTTGGATTTTGTTCCAGTGGATCACTTGTAATTTTGATATTATTATACTTTGTATCATCCCACTTGTATGGGAAATTTATTGTAACTCATTATTGAGAACATGTAATCCTATGTTTAAACGATGGTGTAATAGTTAGGATCCTTTGTAACATTATTTTAAATGATTCTATATGATTGTAATATGGGATGTAGTGATACTTTCACTATTGGTTTATGGATGTACTTTTATTAATGATTATTGTAATATAATTGGTTAAGTTGTTTAATAATTATCTTTTACTTTTGTTTTAGTTGTGTTGCGATGTGACCTTGCATGCCCCAGAGAATGTAACGTTAAGATGTTAATGTGCAATGTAAATGTAATTAATGTTCAAATGCATGTTTACTTTATGTTATTTAAAAATAAATAAAAATTGTTTGCAATGTTTGTTCTCTGGGGTTTGCACGACGGGCGTTACAGTGGGAACATTAGGGAAGGGAGGGTCAAGATTCTCATGAATCTTAATAGGTATATCTTCTAACACCAACCTATCCTTGTGGCATTGAGGAGGGATATTAGGAGAAGAAAAATGTTGATGGTCAAGGTTATGGAGACTAGGTAAGGTGATATTTAGAAATATTTATATGATCTCATGCTCTTGTTGTCCAACATCTTCCAAAGGGGGATGAGGAGATGGAAAATCAAGACCCTCAATGCTTGTATCTTCCTTCACCAAGATACCTTTGTCACTAATAAGAGAGGTATCAAGAGAAGAACAAGTATTATTGCTATGATTGTATACACTACCATTCTCACCAATGGAAAATTTAATATTAAGGATTGTGTCAATGGTTTGATAAAAATGATGACTAAAATGTTTCTTATGACCTCATTGTTGTAATCAAAATTGAACTCATAAGAGAGAATGTTGTACTTATATAATCCTTTCTTAACCATATCAAAGCCACATCTTTTGAAAAAGAACATGCTATGATGAAAAGGAAATAAAGTGCAATGTAATGATTTAAAGGGAAATGATAAAATGCAATTTTCAGATGTGAAACAAGTAATTTGCTGATTACATTATTCAACAACTTGAAAGATGAAATGGTGGAAATGCAAATGTGAAATTAAACAATGGATGAAAAGAGTTAATATAAGCTACATCTAATGAAAAGAATGTAACAAAAAATTAGCCAACCAATATAGGTAGGGAATGGCAAAAAACACAAGCTTAAAAAAAGAGTTTTTAGTTCTATAAAGGGTAGTTTCAGGGGTGAAAAGGGAATAATTCGCCCAAGGTGGCGAATGAGTCCTAGTGGGGATTTTTTTTATAGAATTTTTAGAATTTTTAGATATTTTTGATTTATTTTGATGGATTCTATGGTATATTATGTAGACCTAAGATGCAAATGCAAAATTTTAGGAATTTTAATGATTTGAGATGCAAAAAAGAAACCTATATGCACTTTCACTAATGTAAAATTTGAAACCCTAGAATGAAAGTTAACTAATGCAAAATGCAATGCAAGCTAATTCTAGGAGAATTATAGACTCCAACTAAAAAAAAAGTATTCTAAATGCAGGTTCACCAAAATATAAACAAGTATTTTGGTACTCTAATATTCTCTTTCACGTTTAGGGTCTTTCACCTAAAAGGAGAGAATTAGGAAAAAACCAACCAATGTCTATACTCAAGATTAACACAAGAATGGATGGAATATGTCTAAATGCAATGTTTTTGAGAAGGAAAAAATAGGTTTTACAGGGACCTGAAACCGCAGAGTTTAAACAACAAAAGATAACAAAATAGGTCCAAACAAGCAGACGGTTGTCCCAAAAAGGAAACGACAGCACAAATAGACAACAGGGTCCAAAAAAGGACTGCCCAAAAAGCCAAAAGAAAACACCATCGCACTACTCCAAGGTGTTCAACAACTCCTCAGCCTCCTTTTCAACATCCTTCATATCCTGTAACCCCTGCTTGAGGATTTGATCCGTATGTGACGAAGTCGAGGTCATCCTCTTAGTGTTAGCCTAGGTACGAGTTGAAATCCCTTCACCAGCAGATCTGTAGCATCCTCTATCCGCATCCAAATCCACAACCAGCGAACCCTTTTGATTTTTTTGAGCTTTTCCACCATTGCATTGATGATAATGGTGTTATGCCTAGCAATTTTGTGATTGTTTGCCATAGTGGCCCTAATATTTTGGCCTATCTTGGACATATTTCACTCAATACTAGTCAATCTTTCCTCCTGCGAATGCTATCTTTTCCTTGGTAAGGGGGTTTCCTATCCTTCATTCTCTTTCTAACTCCAGCTAATTTTCTACTCCAAATCCATGACCCTGTTGCTTAGATCTATATTACGGCCTTTCAAATCATAGACTTCCTTCTGGGTCCACCTGAGAATAGTGAAAAGGCCATCCATGCTTTTTTCTGCCACACTCACAATGTCCTCAGGCTTGAGCTTATTCAGAGCCAAATTAATTTCATCCTGATTAGAGGAATCATTAGGGGCATTCCCAAATCTTCCAGACGCAAGGGCGCTATGGGCCGACTCCTTACTGACCATAGGTTTATTAGAAAGAATTTCCATGGAATTCCCAGAATATGAGACAAGTTTTGTAACAGAGGTACCTTTAAAACCAGAGACCAAACCCAGAGTAGGGTAGCAAAGAGACGGTTGGGGATTAAGACAGGGCAGCGAGGCAAAACCCGGGCTAGGGCACTCATGCAGAGGCTGCAACTTAGGACATGACGGCGGAGCAGAATCCTTAAGGGCTTTCCGACAAGACAGGGACTGGGGAGCATTCGTATTAGGACCAATAGGGGCACAAGAAGGGGGGCTCGGGGGTTGTTCTCCCTACTACTTTATGTATCCTCATCATCCAATTCTCCAATATCAACATTTTTAGGCAAAGCAGGTAAATTTTGATAATGTTCAAATATGAGCCTAACAAGACTAGGGTGAATAATAGTAGTCCTCCTAGGGTTTCTTTCAACTTCATCAAGGTAATTCTTCAAAGAAGAGAATAAGTAAAAAGGCAGAGAGATACGAACCTTGTGACGAAAGTGGTTCAGAATGGCAAAGTGGTAACCATAAACTCTGGTGAAGCGTCTATCAACCGTTATATAATCCATGATAACTCTTAAAACTTTCCTCCAGATAGATTTGATGGACTCCACATTAAAGTAGCTATTGGCAACCTTAACCATCTTAGCCTTCTCCTTATCTTTTTTAGGAAATTTAATGACCGCTTCATCAGAGAATCGACGGTCCCAATAAAATTTCACACCCTCTGTCGAAAGACCAGTTATCTCATTGATTAAATCCTCACTTAGCTTAACATTCCTGCCAAACAACACAATCTCACCATTTTTCCAATTTTTTACAAAATAGTCCAGCATCCCCTCATCAGTACCATGGAGCTTTTCCAAATACGGGACTAAGCCTCCCTTTTCAATTCTTTCCCAAGCTTTGGCGTTCTTTCTATGCTCCTAAAAATTGCTCAACTCCACATGTTTTCTTTGTTCCCCCATTTTCAAAGCTCTATTAAACAGCACCCTACAGTTACTCTGGGTCCCGTTTAGGCATATTTTATCAAACACGTAGAAAGCGTGCTGGAGACTCTTCTTGAAAAAGAAAATGACATCAGTCCCATCAAATCTAATGAAATTGACGTACCTAATCTTTATCCGCTTCATCATGACAAAGACAAACTTCTCTTCCATGCACTGAATCATAATAAATCAGTGCTTTCACTTCAGGATGGAGGTAGTCATTCTTCCTCCACGTGTTTTCCCCGCCCTTCTTAACCCCTTCATTGGTGAAATAATCAGCCACCTTATTGGATTCTCTATAGGCGTGGGACACTTTCACTTTATCAAATTTACTTAATAATATTTTTGTATCTTTGATCCACTTTTTGATGGTCCACGAGGGAGGGGTAAGCCCAAGAATGCAATTTATTATATTCATTGAATCACCCTCCAACCAAAGACGTTTTGTGTTCAACTTGAAAGCTAAGCTAACCGCGTGATAAGCCCCTACAGCTTCCACAACATGATTAGTTTGGGTGCCAATGTCCACAGCAAAAGCCACAATAAAAGCCCCCGAATTGTCCCTTAAAACACACCCACTGCTAGCTTTCCCAGGGTTTCCTTTAGCCGCACCATCAAAATTGGATTTCACCTAACCCAAAGGTGGCAAAGAACAACTAGCATTCTCTCTCCCACAAATAACAGGTTTGAGGACATTTGACCCAACTAATTTTGAGTTCCACTTTTCAGCCATAGCAATATCGAAAGGAGACCCTTTAGCTTTATCAACCATTTTTCTTGGAATTAAAGATAAATTTTCCTTTATAGCCCTTACAATTTTAGCATGCAAGTCCCCTTCCAACATCTCTTTATCCATAAACACTCTGTTGTTCCTTTCGTTCCAAATATTCCAAGACACAAAAGATAGAACAAAAGACCATAGCTTTCACACAAAAGGATTTTTTGAAGGAGCTTTCCATTGCATGAAGAAATCTTCGACAGAGGTAGGGGAAACCCAAACTACATCAAGAAGCACAAAAATTTTACCCTAGATATTCGAAACAAAAGAGAAATGAAGAAAAAGATGACTAACAGTTTTAGCTTCATTCCTGCACATATAACACCTATTTGGTAATTGAATTCCTCTTTTTCCAAGATTGTCCAAAGTGAAAATCTTATTTTGTAGCACTATCCAGTAGAAAATATTGATTTTAGGAGTCAGGTGATTAATCCAAGCCTTAGCCCAGAAGGGTGGAGGCTCCATCAGACTAACCAGCGTAGACATAGCAGAAGAAATTGAAAAAATACTAGACAGGTTGTCTAACTAGAGAGCAAGATCCTCCACCTGGTGTTGAGCTAGTCTTAGGGCCCTGAAGGCCAACTAAACAGGGCTAAGATCCTGACTGATGGTCTTCAAATCAACCCAACCCCCATTCCTCCAGTAATCTTTAACCAAGACTCCAAATTCCCTTTTACAATCATTCATCCATTTACCGAATTTCTCAATTCTGATCAAAGGATCTTTAAAAAGCCACCTGTCTTCCCAAAACCTTACATAATTTCTTTTTCCAATCAACCAGCCAATTCCCATTTCCAACAACTTTCTACCTCTACTCATATCATTCCAGCAAATAGAACCACGAGATAAAAAAGAAGAATTTATAATCTCATTAAAAGACTCACAGTTATTAAAATATTTGGCTTTTAAGGTATCATGCCATTCTCCATTCAAAGTAAGATTTCTCCAAAGCTATTTAGCAAGAAGGGACAGATTCAGAACTTTAATTTTCCTTAAGCCTAGGCCCCCTCTTGATTTGGGTCTACAAACCAGATCCCATCCAACAAGTGGCATTCTTTTCTTGTCCTCCACACCAGATTAGAGAAACCTTTTCTGAAGTTTTTCAATGGCCTCAGCATATTTAGCAGGAATTTTAAATATACTGAGAGCATTAACAGGAAGATTTTGCAAAGAAGCCTTTAGGAGCTGGATTTTTCTAGCTTGACTTAGAAGAGCTCTTTTCCACCCCGATAACTTCTTATTGAATTTTTCAACCAAAGAAATCCAGAACGAGTCCGATGGTTTAGAGCAAAGAGGCAAACCAAGATAGGTTGATGGAAGAGGCTCAATCCAGCATCCAAGAATCTGAGCAAGTTTAAATTGTCTATGCTCTGGAGTATTGAGGAAGAAAATTGAACTCTTAGCCCTATTAACAACTTGCCTAGAAGCAGATTCATAGAGATTTAGAATTTTTTTGAAAGTCTTAGCTTCAGGCACAGTAGATCTTCCCATGAGAATGGTGTCATAAACAAATTGTTGGTGGGAACAGGTTAGAAGAGAAGAGGAAGATCTTAAACCAGCAAGGGATCTTTGATCAATAAGCTTTTTAATATTTCTTCCCAAACTCTTAGCCAAAATGGTAAACAGAATAGGAGAAATAGGATCTCCCTATTTGAGGCCTCTGGAAGTCTGAAAAAACCTCGAAGGTGATCCATTCACGATGACAGAAGAGGTAAATGTCGAGACAAGCTAGTTCACCATCTGAATGACTCTGTTATTAAAGCCAAACTTGACCAAGATTTTAAATAAAAAATCCCAATCAACCCGATCATAGGCTTTGGAAATGTCTAGTTTAAGAATAAACCCTTTAGTCTTCGAAACCATTAACGAATGTAAATTCTCATGAACAGTAACAACAGAGTCTAGAATGTACCTACCTGGCACAAAACCATTCTGCTACGGAGCAATCATTTGAGGAAGCACAGAAAGAATTCTTGTAGTTAAAACCTTCGAAATAATTTTATAAATCAAATTACACAGGCTAATTGGCTGAAAAGCTTGAAACTCTGAAGCCCCAGGTTTTTTTGGAATAAGGACCACAAAAGTGGCATTCAGTTCTTTCAACAGACATCTTGATCCAAAGAATTCCTTGACAGCATTCACAACATCCAAATCAACAATTTCCCAAAAAACTTGGAAGAAGAATAAGGGAAAACCATCTAGTCCAGGAGCTTTGTTACCATCAAAAGAGAAAACAGCTTTCCTTATTTCAGCCTTGGAAGGAATAGTAGTGATCAAAGAATTTTCATTATGACCAATCAACTGAGGTATAGCCTCAATCAAAGAATCTTGAGCTTTAGGAACAATCTCTCCATTACAAGAAAGAAGGTTGCTAAAGAAAAGGACAGCCTGTTCCCTGATATCATCTTCCTTCTCAAACCTCGTCCCATTTACATCAATGTGAGCGATTCTATTAGTAGCCCTATGTTTCAAAGCAGATAGATGAAAAAATCTGGTATTCCTATCTCCCTTAGTCAACCAAGACACCCTGGATCTTTGCCACCAAAAAACTTCCTCTTCAACAATGATGTCATGCAATTGAATGAGATGTTCATTTTCCTTTTCTCTGTAATTGTCAATGTACCCCCATTTCTGGATTTTAGCCTGGATCTCCTGAATTTTTCCCTGAATTTCTATCTTAGTTCCAAAAATATTCCCAAAGGCATCCTTTTTCCATCTTCTCACATTAGTTTTCACTGCCTTTAATTTTTTAGCAATCCTGAACATCGTTGTGCCAGTAATATGAATATTCCACCATCTACTAATTTCCTCCAAAATTCGAGGATGAGATAGCCAGAATCTTTCAAATCTAAAAGGGAAGTTCTTTTTCACCTTAGTAGGATCCGCCAAAAGACAAATGGGAAAATGATCAAATCCCACCCTTGACAAGGCTCTCAAAGCACAAAAATAGTCTATAAACCATTGACCAGAAACAAGGGCCCTATCAAGTCTCACTCGGATCAAATCAGGCCCTAATCTCCTATTGGTCCAGGTATAAGAAGCCCCTTGTAGGTCTAGGTCTATCAAGGCATTAATGTTAATGAAGTCAAATAGACCTGATTTACTATCCCAGTTGATTTGAGAACCCCCAAATTTCTCATCATTCAGGAGAGGAGTATTGAAGTCTCCAATTACCATCTAGTGTTCATTAACAAAACATCTTCGAAAACCAGATAACTCAGACCAAAAGAAATTTCTAGCATTCTTACAATTCGGGGCATATATATTGGATTGAATCTAGCAAAAATTATCTCTTATGTGGGTAAATCTAGTGGCAACTAAATTACCATTCTCCATTAAGGGCACACCTTTAATAAACATCTTATTCCAAAAGGTAACAATTCCCCCCAAAGCACCCACATAACTATTTTTATGAGCCCCACAGTTCTGAAAAATTTTAAGGCTTTCTACTTTATCTTTAGGAATTTTAGTTTCTTGAACAAGAAGAATATCAGGTTTGTGGTCCCTAACAAAATTTTGCAAAACATCCTTTTTATGATGGCTATTCAGCCCTCTTATATTCCATGACATAATTTTCATTTCTTACCTGGGGATTGAAGTATCTCCGGGATGGTCATTTGGATCCCATCTGCAATATCCTGAAGGCTGCCTTGCTCCCTTTGCCATTTTTCTAATCTCCTTCCCTGGCAAGGCTTGGTACTCCCACAATCTTCCTTGGCCCTAGTTCTGGTGATCATTCCACTTGAAGTTTCCATCTTATTCTTTTTTTCCTTCTTTGACTTTGAATGTGATATAACCTCCTCCCATTCAGTTTCATCTTGGCTTTCCAACTCTCTTCCTGATTCCCCATCCTTCTCAAAAAACAACCTTTGGTCCCAAGGAAGGGTTTCCATTAAGCCATTCTTGGCTTCTGAAGTATTGACATTAGGTGTTTTCAAATTCATGCTTTGGGTCTCATAAGTATCCTTCACCACTTCCAAAGTGGCAATCTCTAGATCCTATACCCCTTTTGAGCAAGGGTTATCATAAGGAAAATGAAAGGGGATAGGAATTCCTATCTCCAGGGACAAACCCTGGATGGGTATTTCCTCCAAACCAGGTACATTCATACAGCCAACCATCATCAGAGGTGAAGACGAAACAATACCCGTATCTTCATCTCTAGTTTTTGCCTTCTTCAGAGTATCCTGGGCTCCCTCCACATAATGATATTCTTCCTTTCTATCCACATGTGGTGAAATCAAGTATTTAGGATCCTTAGGATCTAGAAAGCAAGTGCAATCTGACCCAGGGCAAGCATCCTTATGCAAGCATTTTTGGTTCTCCTTCAGATCTTGAGTAGAAGTGTGTCTTTCAAGATTCTCCTTCGCATCTAGCACAGGCATATGCTTCTCCTCCTTTGATTTTTTTCTAGATAGTCTTAGGGTTGGCAACTTTCTCCTTTTCACTTTTATTATTAAGCGGGCACTTTTTTGCCCAATGCCCATATTTTCGGCATTTGAAGGAAACAAAGGGTGTGGTCTTGAATTCAATAGCTTGCTTCCACACCCCCAGCTTAGATTGGATGTCAGTCGAAGAGGGAATATCAGCATTTTGAGAAACCCCAACATAGATTCTAGCAAAGACCAAATGCTTTCTAGCCACAGTCATTGAGTCAATGGACAAAAGTTCTCCAAAAGAGCTAGCAATCCCGTTGAAAATATCTGTATTCCAATACTCCAAAGGGAGACCAAGAAATCTAGCCCAGACTGGCACCATTTCAAAGATTGAATCAGATAGATCTACCCTAGAAGACCATTTCTTCAGGGCCAAGGAAGACTTTCCAATAATCCAGGGGCCACTGCTTTGGATAGCCCTGGAATCCTCTTTGCAAGTGAACTGAAAAGCAAAAAAACCTCTAGGAAGTGTCGCCACTAAAACTAGTCCACTAGTTTTCCATTTATTCTTAACAAACTCCCTTACCACTTCAATATTAGGTCTAGGACCCAAAAAATTTCCAACCAAACCATTCTCCATCCCAGAAAACTCATGAAAAATATTGATTATTAATGTAAGACTATTGAATTGCAAGTTATTTGAAAACACATTATCATATGCAAAAAGTCCTAGAGATGAAAGTAAACTGTAACATAAATGAATGAAACTAAATATGTGCACCTAAGAACTTGTTGAAGACTGGAAATGACTTTTGAAATGCTACTGATCCTAAAAATTTGGCCTACTAGGACTCATTCGCCATTCTAGGAAAATTAGTCCTAGATCTAGGAAACTATTTTGAAGCTTGTTTTAGACAAATGGGTATCCAAAACTGCAAAAAACACTTTTCAGGCCTGGTTGTGGGACTCATTCACCACTAATGGAGAATCATTCCACTTCAAATTTTTTGAAAATCCAAAAGTGGAAATAGAAGCCCTTGATCTATACTTTAGTTTCTGATAGGTCTCCACCTTCAAAACTCTGATTTCCAACACTATGACTTTTTGTGAATATTTTTACCTAGCCAACAAGTAGATGTCTTCAAAAACTTTGTAACTTAATATTGAATGATTTTCCAAGTCTTCAAAGTACCTAAATATTCAAACACACTAGAAAATAAGGAGAAATGTTGGATGTTAGGGCATGGGGGTTTTCCTTGGTCAAACCTCTTATAGGTAAATCAACCAAAATGAAGAAATAATGTAATGAAGCATGAAACAATGGAATTAGAAACTTTCCATGATGAGATATCTTGAATTTCTGCAGCAATGGAAGAAGAATTTTCCCTTGAATGTCTAAAAAATGATCTTGAATACTTTGTAAATGAGCTAACCCTAGCCTGCTTGACTTGAAAGAGATAATGAATGATGAATGAATGATTAGGTCCCTGAATTAGGATTTAAAATATTGCATCTATAGGAAATCCACCTATTTTACCCATTGATTTGATCCCCAAGGCCAACATGAAGAAAAATTAAACTTAAAACCTAATTGTTTCTACTCAACCCCTAAAAATAGCCCAAATGGGACTCATTCGCCATCAAGGGTGAATGGTTCCCACCTAGAGGGGACTAATTTTACCCTAATGATGAATGGGTCCCACATGGGCTCTTTTACCATTTGGAATGTTGATAAATAAAGAAATTAGGCTTCTAAGTTGTTCTAATCGGTTATCTGATCAAATTAAGCCTCATAATGCATAATATGGGGTTATAGGGGCCTATTAATGATGATGTGAAGAGTAGATAAGGCCAAGGACACATAGTTCAATGTGAAAGTGTGATTAAATATAGTTTACATCAATAAAATAGGGTCCTTACAACATAGAAAGGCACAACATCCATTGTGAATGTGTAAAACACATTACAACTCTAGATTAAAGTCAAGTTTAATTTACAAGATTTCTAGATTAATGTGATAAGGAAATTAAATATATTTTGCAATTTTTAATCAAAGGAAAAATAGGTCCATTAGACTTAAATACTTAATGAAAGTCTAGAAAAGTTTGAAAGTGATTCACAAAACTTTATAACACCATTAGAAGAAATGCATTTTACTCATTTTGTTAGGGTCCAAGACCTAATTTGGACATGTTAATCACATTAAATCAAGGTAATATTAAGGAAAAATCACCAGAAAGGGCTAAATAGGAGAAAGAGTATAAGGGTTACTTTTTTCATGTCCACAATATCCTTTAATGATCTTCTGTAGCTTTTCTCATGTTTGATCTCTAGAACTCTAACCTGTAGGTGACTTTATATGAAAATGAAAACTTGAAAACTTTGATAACTTTCTTCAATCTTGCAACTTTGTCTTCATAGGATCTTCAAGCCTTAAAACAACTAGATTTGAAATCACACATGTAGAGGGAGAAAAATGTTCTTTTGTTAGTGGATAGGGGTTTGCCTTGGTCAAACCCCATTTTGGTAATCAGACCTTGAAATGAAATGAAATAGAAGGAAGGAATGATGAATGAACAATATGCAATGTTGCAACTCACCAAACCCTTGGAATAAAGGCTACAATATTGAGTGAAATGGTAGCATGAATGTACATCTTAAATATTGATTGAGTGTTATGAATCTTGACTCTTGGTTGAATCATGAAACCTACATCAAAAATGTTAGCTCAAAAATGAACATGATGTAAGATAACTTAGACATGATGCTTCAATATTGAATGCTACTCTAAAATTCATCATAATCAACTCTTGAATGCTCTCTTAATCATAAAGTTTCTATAGTGTGATGGCCTCCTACAATGATTTAATAACTAAGCCCTTATAGCCATGATTTAGAGACTGTACATCTAACCTGAATAGCTATTTCAATCATCATGAAGGCACATTTAACTTTTCAACCCAGGGACATGAACTTGAAATGGGTTAGCACAGTATGTGCACTAGGAACTCAAAGTAGCCATTTCATTCTATAGCTAAGAAACACACAAAACTGAAAGTAAATTGCTTGAAAGAGAATGAGACAAGTACTGAACATCAATCAACAACTATGCTAAGATGAAATGTATAACAAGAATGAAAATGTGAGCAACAAATAGGAAACTACACTAGGGTATGTGTAGGATCATGATGGGCCAAAAAATGGCAATAAGATGGGTATGTGTAGGGTATATGGTTGACGACATTTTTTTACCCAAAATTGATGAAACAAAAAGGGTTTTTAAAGGAGATTCTCAGCTTTCCACCAATATAAATTATGTTTTACTTTGAATTTAATAAATAATTATTATTCATTTTCTATTTGAATTATGACTAAAATCCTGATTGATAGGCTAATTGAAAAACATCTATAGCTTTCAAACAGTATCACATTTTTTGAATCTAAAACATGTGTCACATTCTATGCTTCACATACTATAGGATTAAAAAAAGAAAAATTGAATTCCATGAAGTTTTGACCAAGTTAAGGTGGTCAGACATATGATTTTTTATATTTTTTAAAAGTTGTAATAAAAAATTCATAATTAATTATTTACTTGGAAAAAAATTACAAAAAAATATGCATCACATTAGGACTTGAGTCCTTTACTTGTATCTAAAATATTATACAAAAATATTATCATTTTATTGTGGTTAGGGTGGTTAGACGAAACCTACTTATTTTTTTCCTTGAAATTTAAGTACTACTACATTGAAATTTCAAATTTTCACCAAATAGATTTATTTTTTTCTAAAATAAACCTAGTAGTTTAGAAACTACATTCAATTTTCTACAGATTCTATTCTTACATATTTTTGAAATAATATAGGTAACTTATTCAAATTTTTACGTCAAGTTGTCTAAGTCTGATTTTTCTGAATTTTTTGCCACTTAAGGGCCTATATTTTCCATGATGATCCTACACATACCCACTATCTGTTTTTGCTATAGGAACAACAACAAAATGGAATTCTAGTGGCTACAGGAAAAGTCAGTGCTAGATTTCTAACTAAGTACTAAATAATAAGTAATACTAAACTAATGCTAAACTAAGAAGATGGATTACTTACCAAGTGGGCCCCCTTAGAGAAGTATCCTCTAAAACTAATGAGAAATTAGATTCTCAAACTCAAAACATTATTTTATTCACTATAAATCATAGTTACAAAAGAGTAATGTATATGTATTATTGAAAACTAGAGAGTGCAAGTACAATATCAAATCGTGCAACCTCCTGAGGAAGGAGGATCAAATCTTTATTTATACTAATAGCTAAACAAGGTAGTCAACTCCATGACTTGGAGGATTCCATTTAGGGAAAATAGGGAAAGTGGAGGGATGGTGGTTATGTGTGCATGGAATTTGGTTAGACATGCAGGTCCAAATGTAGATCCAACACAATAGTAACACCCATGCATGCTCAATCATTAAATCCCACTACAAGGTGGTTACATTTAGTTGCATGAAGAATCCTCTTCCATCACCCTCCTTTGACTTGGAGTGATTCCTTTGCTGGACATTGTGGTGAATGCCTAGCTGGTGGTGTCCTCCTCAACTTAGCATATTAAATATGCATGCCAAAGTTAGTACACATAATAATTGCACATCTATAACCACATTAAGGAACATTCATTAGCCACATGCAAAATGAGTATAGATAATCCATAAAATATGTAAAATATAATTAAAGCTTGTAGAGATAGGATTAATTCCAATGTCAATAGTTTGAGGGAAACATTATGAAAATACCAACATTTAACATCAAAGTCTATGACATCTACCAGCAAATAAACTATAGATTCTACCCAAAATTGGCCCAAAATCTAGGCTCATTACTCCCCCCAACCTAACGCTTTGTTGATCCTCATATATGGGAAGTTTTGTTCATCCATTTGGTAAAAGCTCTAAAATTTGCAACTAATAGCTATCCAATATCAGTGGCTATAGTGCATGAATAAGTATCCCAATAGAATCCTCCCAATTTGTCAAATGTGTTCCATCTCTGTTTTTCTGCAGCAATGTCATACTAGTAGAATCTGAAGTTTGGCAGGGGCCACATGGGCATGGGTGGCTGGAAAGTCAAGGGAAGCCAAGATCACCCCTGTGTTCTCCCAATCTTAATATACCTATCAATCCTTTTTAGTGATGTAGCATAATTGTGGATGGAATGAGGTTCAACTTGTTTCAGCTCATCAGTTAGACTATTCCATCTTTGTGGTAAACATCTTCTCATAGTTTCATCCTTCCCTATTATCTTTACCTCATACTCACTATAAACGGCCTAAATACAAGGCATAATCATGTTGCCATAACTTGGTTTGAGAAGCATATTGTGCCATTGTCTATAAATATCCCTTGGGTTGCTTAATTCAAACCTAACAAGTAGAGGGATATCACACTCCAATTTCTTATAAGCCCCATGTTGTTGTCCCCAACTAATCTCATTTTGTACCCAAGACATAAATTCCCTCAATTGGACATCCCCAACATACAATAGGGGACTCCAATCATGGTCTTCAGTTACAACATAATTATGCAAATAAAGCTCATAGAACAAATTCTTCATTTCAGGCAAGGCAATCCTATAAGCATTGAAAAATTCAATAGGGGTGTTAATAGAAGGATTCAAACCTGAGGCAGTCCTTGACATCTAAAAAGAGAGATATTTATCTTTCAGAACTAGAGCATAGACCCTTGGAGGGATCCTACATTCCAAAATCTATGGTGCCAAAGCTACCATATCATCCACCCTCTACTTAAGGGTGGCAATTTCTATATTTTTATCTTCAATCTCCTCATCCCTCTTTTGAATCTCCTTAAATTTATATTTTTCCTTTTTCCATTCTTCCTCCCTTCTTTGTATTTCCCTCCATAAATTCAAAATTGTTGTATGTAGTGTAAAATCAGGAGGATTATGGATTCCTACCATTATTTTTGATGTTGGATCCTCATATGGCACTATCTGCATGGACTCAGGCTATTTAGTTATCTCTGGCTACATGGGTATTGTTTTTTCTTTTACTTTTTGCTACAAGGACCCGTTCTTGTTCTTGCTATGGATGCAATTATTCCTACTCTAGTTTTGGCTATTCCTGTAGGACTTCTTGTTCATGCTATAGGAAGTCCTGATTTTCCTCCAACTCCTCAACAATGTTAGCAAGATAGGCTAGTGTTATATTCGCTGCTCTCCTAAATATGTCTTCTTCTTTGACATTCTCCTACCACATTAGAGCTTTAGGGTTCTCATGTGAGGTCTCACCAAGTTTAGGGCTTTCCTATGGAGGCATACCAATCATAGGCCTAGCTGGTCTTGATTTCCTAGGAGGTCTCTCACATTTTTCTTTGGCTATAGGATGAACAATGCCATCCTTCCTCTTCTTAGAACTTTGCACCTTTCTTTCTATAGGCTATGTTTTAGCTTTCCATTTTCTTGTTTTTGCTTCTCTCTGTTGTGCCCTAGTTTTCATTAGGGTTTCAAGTGGAATTTTATCATTAGAATCTGAGGAAGATTTTTTTTTTTTTTTTGAGTGTTCTATTCCATAAGAACTAATTTCTATGGTCTCTTCTACTATAGGAGGATTCACACTAGAGCCATCACTAGAGGTTGAAGCATCAAGATTTGCTTCAGTTGTGCTCAATCTCTTGCCAGACCTATGTGGTTGAGGCAAAGCCCTAGGTTGCAAGTGCTCAAGTCTAATTTGATCAAAATTTATAATTTTTTCCCAAGTCATTCCAGATACATCATGCAGATACTTTTCAACTAGCAATTTAATCAGACAATGGTGGGAAACAAAATTATCCCTACCTTTCAAGGTCTTGGCTGCCATGATTGAAATAAGATTGTACAACATGTTAGTCACATTTATCCTCCTTATGTGCCTCATGTGATTCAAAAGATTGAAGTGCACAGAATGTAAATTTGACTGGAAACCCTCACATTTGATAACATAAATGGCTATTTTATTCCATGGCTTGGGAAGAGACATTCTCTTTGCACCCTATTTATCTATTCTCAATGGGGGTTGTTCAACTATGTAAATTCAGCCCTAGTTGATCTGGCATCTCTAGAAGTAGGGGTAATTTTAACCATTAGTAGGTAACCCTATGACCTATGTAATTCTTTCCTCTTTTTCCACAACTTCCAACCCTTTTACTATGGCTTTTCCTTCAAAAAATGTCTAGGAAAATTCAAGGGCAATGCTTTCATCAAAGCCATCCAACTTCAAGAAGTAATCTAACCATCCATAGTTTCTAAACTTAGCCAGTCATTGTGCATCTTGCAATAAAATATCATGTACCATGGGTTCATTTTGAATTAACCCACCTCCCATTGTCTATAATCAATCAAATGCTTTGGAACTTCTTTCCTGCTAAATTTCTAGTGCCAATGTTGACTAGATTTATTTTCTTTTGTTTTACAACTATGGAACTTCAACTCAAGATTACAATAGGGTCAATAATGGTAGGAAAAGGAGTGATAAAGGAGAATTATGATTGGAAGAAATGGCAGCTACAGTTATTTTCACTTCACACATGCAAGCCATCCTCTCACTTAGATTTCAAATCAACTCATTCTAAATTTTCTAACTAATTTTAAATTTTCTGACGTATCCTAGTATGAATTGACACATGGTAAATATATTAACATATTTTTCTTTCCCCTCCCACCAACCTAAATTTGGACATGTTTCCACACATGTGAGATGGGAGTGGTGATTTGACAAGGAATAATGGCATTTTATGTGAACATCTATACTAATGTACAATGATTAAATGAACACACTTAAAAGATGATTAAAGATAGAAATTAACATGCACATACCTGAATGTGAGGAAGATTTCTTGCAAAGATTGTGGAGAAAGTATCAATCACGTTTTTGGAGAATAAATTGACCAATAAATGAAAATGAAGTGGAATGAGGTGAGGTGGAATGAAGTGATGGAAGAGAGAGAAAGGTGGTGATGGATGGGTGGATGGGTGGATGGAAAAAGAAATGGACTTCCATGAAAGTGAAAGTTTTTATTATGAAAAGTATGTACCTTAATTAGCCAGAAGGAGGGACACTAGGTCCACTTCCTTTAGCTGCAGGAAGCTTAGGTGTTGAATGTTGGGTGAATTACTACAAGAAATCTTCTTTGGAAGCTAGCTTGTGATATAATCTGAGGTGATGACCATTGACAAGTGATTTGAACCTCACAGGGTCAATGGTAGTAAACTGAATAGCTCCATTAGGAAAGAACTCAACAACTTCATATGGTCCTAGCCACCTTGTTTGCAATTTTCCTACATTGTCCTAGTATCTTGATTCATAGAGCAAGTCCCAATATTTTGGTTATAATTTCTCATCTGTGATAAATTTGTCATGCCACTTGATTCTCTAATTCTGCACTACTTCTGTATACTGCAAGGTTGCTCTTTTTATCTCATCCAAAGCATTTAGTTGGATGATTCTTTCTCTCTATGCCTCAAAAATATCCATCCCAAAATCTATTGCATTCTGCAGAGTCTTATATTCAAATTCAATGGGAATCATAGTTTTTTTTCCATACAACAACTCAAATGGGGTGAACTTGTATTTATTTTCCAGGTTTTTCCTATAGGCCCAAACAAATTTTGGTAATCTATTTTCCCAATCCTTTCTATGAGAAACTATTGTTTTAGTCAGAATGGCTTCAATTTCTCTATTGGTCACCTCAACTTGACCATTAGCATGGGGGTGATAAGGAGTAGACTTCTCATGCCTTATGTTGTACTCATTAACTGGTGTTGCAACAAGGGTTGATGTGAATTATGCCCCTTGATTAGTCACTATTTCTCTTAGGACTCCATATCTTGTGAAAATCTCCTCATAAAGAATTTTGCAACCTTGTTTATATCTCTTGCATGCTTCATGGCCTTAACTTCTACCCATTTTGTTACATAATCAGTGTATATCAATATATAAGACTTAAACTTCTACCCATTTTGTTACATAATCAGTGTATATCAATATATAAGACTTACCATTTGATGGGGGGTCAATAGGTCCCACAAAATACAATCCCCACCTGTGAAAGGGAGTGATTACTACCTGAGGGTGCATCTCATCATATCTGGTTGGTCTACCCATTCTTTGACATCTATCACATTTTTTGGTATACCTTCCTACATCCTTGTGGAGTGCTGGCCAGTAATACTGGTGCAGGAGCACCCAAGCTTCTTAAGGAACACCTGAGAGGTCAGGAGGATGCAAGGGTTAGGAGGACCTTTCCATCAAATCAAAACATCAATTCTAATCTTTTGAAGCCTATAATGGCTTTTGAAATGGGAAAGAACTTCAAAGGAGTCAACTGTCCTAAGGGTCTTGATAAGGACCCTAGGACCAAAAGGCAGTATAAATGGGACAATCATGTTCTAGGGATTTGATTAGTAATCTAATACTTTAATTAGGTCAAATAAGGTTGGATATTGAAGATCCAATGGTTTTTAGATAGTAGAATTTAATAAATTTCAAGTTTGTAAATTCAAATTTTTGAAAATCCACTTTAGGTGGGAAAATGAGTTTTAGGTGTTTTAGAGGTAATTATGCACTGTAATCAATCCAAAATGGTTGGATCAGTTGGGGAAAGGTTATACAAAGTTTTAGAATTCATTTTTATAGAGGTTGATCAGTTTTGGAAAGCATTGTATGGACTGTTTTCTGGAAATAGTGAAAAACACAGTTTTCTTGCATTTTTATGGTGTTCTTTTGATGAATACTTGATCTCTATTGAATTTATGTCTAGTAGGATGATTTAGTAATTTTATTTTACATGTTTTAACACCAATGAAGGCTCTGAAAGCAGTAATAATTAATTTATCTGCACAATACATTGACTATCCTCAAGAAAACATAGAATTTATATTAGTTTTGAGGGTTTTCATGGATAAATGATCCATTTCATGGGAATATATGACTGAGACCAATGAAATGGATCATAATTAACTTGTATCATATCAGTCTAACAACCTAAATTGCAGGAAAGAGGAATCAAGTGGTGTACACCAAGAAATCAGAGTGAAAAATGCTTGAAGATGGAGGCTAGGGTATAGCAGTAGAAGATTTGCCTTAAGGAGGGGTATGTTTTTGAGTTGGGATAGTATAAATATGTTGTCCTAATGCTGTAGGGTCAATAAAAAAGTTCTGGAAGTGATTGGAAGGTTAGTTTTCAAGAAGTCCTAATTTTGAGGCAAGTTAAGGAGGGTTTTGTGTTTGAGCATGTTAGAGGTGTCATAGAAGCCTAAAAACTTGGAATCCTTTGTTTTGAGTCATTTTAAGAGAGTGCTGAAAGTTTCATGGTCAGGGGTTGAGTTTAGAGAGGGGTTTCTTTGGAAAATAGGGCTAATTGGGCTTAGTTTTTGAGGAGACAACAAATTTTGGAAGGGTTTGTCTGAAGCAAGTGATATCAAGGTTTGGATATGTCTTTTTCATCACAAACCACATCTGAAACAGTCATTAGATTAGATGTTCCTTTGGAAAGTTTGAGTGCAAACTCAAAAATCCTTCGCTAGAGGCCTAGTTGCGCTAGAAGCCTAGTTAAGGTGAAAATTTGGTTTTGTGTCTAAGAAAAAGGGTTGGGATTTGAAATCATTCAAGAAATTTTTTTTTGAGTCTTTTAAGAGTATTCCTAGGGTTTGGGTCCATAAGGAAGGAAAATAAGTCATTTGGTGCATTATTGAGGTTTGTCTCCACCAGGGTGACTAAAGAAGGGTTGAGATTGCATCATTAAGTTTCTTGAAATATTTGTGTTTATTTCAAAGTCCCATACCCTCTACATCAGAGTGGTATCAGAGCAGTGAGTAGGTCCTTTAGGGATTGAAGAAACAACAATGGCACCAAAAAATGAATTGGCAAGAGAGTTGGAAGAGTTGAAGGAAATCTTGGAAAGGGAGAGAAGAGAAAGAAGGGAACAAGAAGCAGCAAGAGAGTAGGCCAGAGCAAGAGAAGAAAGGAAATGGAGAAGGGAGAGAGAGACCATGCAAGCAAGGATAAATAACCTTGAGAGGATTAGGAGGAGAGAAGAACAAGAAGACCAAGAAAACAATGATGAAGAAGAAGAGCATGTGAGGGTAAACCAAGAACAACAAGCAGATGAGACAGAGGACCCTAAGGAAAGGAGGTTACTAAGATTGTTGAAGGTAGTACAAGGTCATGGATGAAAGAGACATAGATTTTCCTATCTATCAAGGGAAGATGGATAGTGAAGAGGTGTTGGGATGGCTTGATGCCTTAGAAAACTATTTTGAGTTTGAGGAGATGGATGAAGAGAGGAAGGTTAAGTTTTCCAAAACTAAGTTGAGAGGCACATCATTGACATGGTGGACTATTTTTTAGAATGATAGGATGGCTAGAGGATTGGAAAAAGTCTCTACATGGGCTAGGATGAAGAGTTTGGCCAAAGAGCAGTTCCTACCATCTGATTATACCATTCATGTGAAAAGAATGAGGCAGAATTTAAAGCAAAAGGACTTGGATGTTATGTCCTATACTGAGAAATTTCAAAAGCTTAGTATCAGAGGAGGTTATGAAGAAGAGGATGAGAAAATAGCTAGGTATATCAATGGCTTGAGGCACAATCTACAAGATGAGATTGGTTTGCAATTGCCAAGGACATTAGGAGAATGTTTTCCATTGGCCATTAGAGCTAAGGAAAAGGTGAAGAGGAAGCAAGAAAGATCAAGCAATGGTGGAAGAGGAGGTAGTTCAAACAAGGGAAGAGGTAATAAAGAACAAGGACAAGGAAGCAATGATAAGAGCAACAATGACAAAGATAAAGATGTATTTTCTGATCAAAGAGGTGGATACACTCCCAGAGGAGGAGGTAGATTTGGACAAGGTAGAGGACCATTCACAGGTAGGTGGTTCAATTGCAATGAACTAGGGCATCCTTCCTTCAAGTGTCTTAAATGGGAACAAGCTGATAAGGGCAGAGATAGGAGAGCTAACTTGGTACAAGAAGAAGAGGACAAAAAGGAAGAATAAAAAACATTCATGGCAGACCCAGTGACTGATGGTGAGTTTCTTATGGTCAAGCAAGGAGAAAGAATTCATCGAGAGCCAAAGGTAACTATCTTTAAGACTAATTGTCTCAGTCATGGTAAAATATGCAGATTACTCATAGATTCATGGTCACATAGCAATTTAGTTTTAGTTGATATGGTAACCAAGTTAGGGATTGAAACTTTTGATCATCCTACTCCCTACAAGGCCACTTGGGTAACTCAAGGACAACATGTAGAGATTTGTAAGAGGGCTTATGTAGATTTCTCAATTGGATCATATCATGATAGGGTGCTTTGTTATGTCATTCCAATGACTTATGGTCATATCATCTTGGGGAGACCATGGCAGTATGCTAGAAGGACATTGCATGATGGATTCCATAATACATATTTGGTGCATAAAGGAGATGTTAGATACAAATTAGTGCCCTTTCCTTTGAAGTAGTCAAATGAAAGTTTTATGATCTATTTTGAGAAGAGTTTGCAGGTGAATAAGTAGGGTAAGATAGGTAAGATAGGGGAAGATACTGGTTCGAGGAGGAGTGATGAGTTGCAACGGGGTTGTGGAGCACACAGTCCTAGAAATCAGAATTTGTGGGACTTAGATAGTGTCAAGGTTGGAGACATTGAATTCCCTATAGTTGAGGGTGATAGAGGTGGTGTCCTTTCACAAGGGAGACAGTGGAATGAAGGAAAAATCAGGGCTCAAGTACATACTAAAGTCAAACAGCAAAGAGGGCAAACCAAACACTATTTTGATTCTAACTTGTTGAGTGATATGAGGGCAGGTTGGCAGAAGAGGAAGAAGGTGACCTTGGGTGATTTCTTGGTTTGTGATCAGAAGGTGCAGAGATACAGGAACAAGGAGCAATGTGCTGACAACAAGATAGATGTTTCTTGGGGCAAGAATTCCTTCTTTCTTGGGGAGAATGGTGCAGGAGCACCCAAGCTTCTTAAGGAACACCTGAGAGGTCAGGAGGATGCAGGGGTTAGGAGGACCTTTCCATCAAATCAAAACATCAATTATAATCTTTTGAAGCCTATAATGGCTTTTGAAATGGGAAAGAACTTCAAAGGAGTCAACTGTCCTAAGGGTCTTGATAAGGACCCTAAAACCAAAAGGTAGTATAAATGGGACAGTCATGTTCTAGGGATTTGATTAGTAATCTAATACTTTAATTAGGTCAAATAAGGTTGGATATTGAAGATCTAGTTGTTTTTAGAGAGTAGAATTTAATAAATTTCAAGTTTGTAAATTCAAATTTTTGAAAATCCACTTTAGGCAGGAAAATGAGTTTTAGGTGTTTTAGAGGTAATTATGCATTGTAATCAATCCAAAACAATTGGATTAGTTGGGGAAAGGTTATACAAAGTTTTAGAATTCATTTTTAGGGAGGTTGATCAGTTTTGGAAAGCATTGTACGGACTGTTTTATGGAAATAGTCAAAAACACAGTTTTCTTGCATTTTTATGGTGTTCTTTTGATGAATACTTGATCTCTATTGAATTTATGTCTAGTAGGATGCTTTATTAATTTTATTTTACATGTTTTAACACCATTGAAGGCTTTGAAAGTAGTAATAATTAATTTGTCTGCACAATACATTGACTATCCTTAAGAAAACACAAAATTTACATTAGTTTTGAGGGTTTTCATGGATAAATGATCCATTTCATGGGAATATATGACTAAGACCAATGAAATGGATCATAAATAACTTGTATCATATCAATCTAACAACCTAAATTGTAGGAAAGAGGAATCAAGTGGTGTACACCAAGAAATCAGAGTGAAAAATGCTTGAAGATGGAGGCTAGGGTATAGCAGTAGAAGATCTGCCTTAAGGAGGGGTATTTTTTTGAGTTGGGATAGTATAAATATGTTTTCCTAATGGTGTAGGGTCAATTAAAAAGTTCTGGAAGTGATTGGAAGGTTAGTTTTCAAGAAGCCTTAGTTTTGAGGCAAGTTAAGGAGGGTTTTGTGTTTGAGCATGTTAGAGGTGTCATAGAAGCCTAAAAACTTGGAATCCTTAGTTTTGAGTCAGTTTAAGAGACTTCTAAAAGTTTCATGGTCAGGGGTTGAGTTTAGAGAGGGGTTGCTTTGAAAAAGAGGGCTAATTGGGCCTAGTTTTTGAGACAATAGATTTTGGAAGGGTTTGTCTGAAGCAAGTGATATCAAGGTTTGGATATGTCATTTGTCATGACAAACCACATTTGAAACAGTCATTATATTGGAGGTTCCTTTGGAAGGTTTGAGTGAAAAGTCAAAAATCCTTCGCTAGAGGCCTAGTTGGGCTAGAAGCCTAGTTAAGGTGAAAAATTGGTTTTGTGTCTAAGACAAAGGGTTGGGCTTTGAAATCATTCAAGACAAGTTTGTTTGAGTCTTTTAAGAGTATTCCTAGGGTTTGGGTCCATAAGGAAGGCAAATAAGTCATTTGGTGCATTATTGAGGTTTGTCTCCACCAGGGTGCCTGAAGAAGGGTTGAGATTGCATCATTAAGTTCCTTGAAATCTTTGTGTTTGTTTCAAAGTCCCAGACCCTCTACATCAAATACACCATATTCAAAACCTTCATTTCTTTCCTCTTGGCTGCAAAGTTTCCTCCACATGGTTCATTGTGACATGCATGAAAAATTTCATGTCTCATCTTCTCTCACACATCTCCTCATGACATGGCTTGGTCCAGTATAAAAAAAAATCCAAAAATCCAAGAGAAAGGAAAATATTTTTCAATGAGTTCCCTTTTCTCTTTTGGAGACAAGTGAGAAGGAACTCTACCTGTGACCAAATAATTGGCTATGCCAGCATACCAGGGTGTTTGTACACTGAGGGAGAATAAATGTTCATCAAGAAAAGAGTCATCTATAGGCTGATTGTCTTCTAATGTAGTTAGCCTTGAAAGAAAATCTGCAACAACATTGGCCTTCTCTAGCTTATGCACAATGGTTATATCAAACTCTTGCATCAATAATAACTATCTTTCCAATCTACCTATGATCAAAGGTTTATTCATAAGATATCTAATGGTTGCATGATCAATGTGCACAAATATTTGGTAGCATGTTATGTAATGTCTAAATTTGTTTAGTGCATAGATTACTACCATCATTTCTTTCTTTGTCACTATCTAATTGAATTCAACTCCTTGTAAATTTTTGCTGACAAAGTAAATAGCATTTTCAACAGCTCCTTTCTATCCCAAGACCACTCCTATGGAATAATGTGATGCATCAGTATGGATGTGGAAAGGAAACTCCCAATTAGGCCCTTTGAGTACAAGAGCATGATTCAAAGCTTCCTTCAAGTCATAAAATGCCTTGTCACAATCTTTAGTCCACTAAAATCTAACATCTTTAGTGAGAAGATTGTACAATGGTGTTGCTACCTTGCTGAAATACTTGATGAAATCCCTATAATATCCTGCATGACCCAAGAAAATCCTAACATCCTTTTGTTTTATAGGTGTGGGTAGATTGGAGACTGCCTCAATCTTTGCAGGACCTACTTGAATTTCCTTGTGGGAGATGTAGTGGCCAAAAACTACACCCTCTTGCATCATCATGAAACACTTTTCACTATTTAAGGACAAGTTTTGGTCTTCACATCTCTATAGGAATCTACTAATATTTTCCAATGCTTGATTAAAATAAACACCATAAGTGTTAAATTCATCCTTGTAAATCTCCATGCAATCATGAGAAATGTTTGAGAATATGCTAATGATTTCCCTCTGAAAAGTTGTAGGTGCATTGCACAAACCAAATGGAAGTATTGAATAGGAATAGGTCCCCCATGGACACGTCAATGTGGTCTTCTCCTGGTCCTTTGGTAAAATTTGGATTTGGTTGTATCCGCTAAATCCATCTAGAAAAGAAAAGTATTGCTTTCCTGCAAGTGTGTCCAAAACTTGGTCAATGAAGGGTAAAGGAAAGTGATCCTTCTTGGTGGTAGAATAAAGTTCCCTATAATCAAGACAAACTCACCATTTCCATCCTTTCTTGGGCACAATCACTAATGGAGACACCCATTGACTATCTGCAATGGGGTAGATAAATCCTACATCTAATAATTTCTATAGTTCTCCTTTCACAATTTCACTTAGTGCAAGGTTAATTCTTCTTTGTGGCTATCTTACTAGAGTGCAATCATCTCTGATGTAAACTCTATGTGTAAAGTTCTTAGTATCTAATCCCTTCATATCATGATAATCCCATACAAATGCATGCTAATGGATCCTTAATAGGTTTACCAATAACAATTGTTGTTTTTCATTTAATTTACTATTAACATTCATATATTTTCCTTCTAACACCTAGACTTGTGTAGTTAAATCTATCATGGTTTCTTCATTAACACATGGTACCTTTAGTTCATATGGCAGCAATGTATGGGACATACCTGTTGCTATAGGAAGTATGCCTTTAGGAAGAGTGGCTGCAAGAATAACGTCTGTAGGACTAGTGGCTGGAAGAAAATCAAGCAGAAGTGTCTTGACTGGAGTAGCAAAATGAGAAGATGATGCTTCCTCTACTTCACAATGGTTCTAAATTATGTTAGCCAATACTTCATCCTTATCTTGGAGCTACATGAAATATCTTCCTAGCATCATAAGTTGTGCCACATAATTAACTTCCTTAGCCTCTTCACCAACTTGTGGCCATATGGGATTATCTTCACCATGAGATGGCCAAGAAAGTGGATAAAGAACAAAAATTTTAGTGCTCCTCCCATTTGAAATAGTCATGTCACCTGGTTGACATCTAATGTATGCATCTACAGTTTCTAACCATGGCCTTCCAAGAATAATGGGATACTTTAGGAGAAAGAATCATAAAATCTACTAGGTACTCCTAGGAATCTAGAGCTACCACAAGATCCTCTACACCATCAGGATTAACAATAGAGCTATCAACAAGCTGTAGGACAATAGGAGTAGATTCATACTTACAATGTTTAGTTGTTGTAGGATGTCCTTGGTCATTACATTTGTTGCCCCTAAATCAATCAAAGCATTCTTTACTTGGACCCTATTTATGACAACTACTACCATAGGACTGCCTGGGTCATTATACCTAGGAATAGTCACTATTCCTAGCATGATGTTAGCTGGTTGTACCACAATATGAATTATAGTTGGGTCTTTCTTTTTCCTATTTGGCCTCTTGAGACATGCTTCCTAGATTGCTTTTTCATAGACTGGAACATCATTTATGGCCTAAAATAGGGGTATCTAGACACATATATGCTTTAGCTGATCCAGGATATCAAAAGTTGTATCCTCTTTTTCTTCCTTCTTCTTGACAACTTCCAATCACTGAGGAAATGGTGGTTCTTGTTTAGTCTACTTGACTTGGATTGGTTCAGGATTTTTAGGTACATTTAGCTAAATGGGATCACTCAGAGGCTCATCTTCCTCTTCAATAGAAAGTTTAGTGATAATGGGCTTGGAAGGGGTTGGTAGAGTAGTTCCTGAATGTAAGTGGACGTCACTTACACTCACAAAATATGCAGGAAATTGATTTGAATCAATAGAGGATGCAGGTTGTTGTGGTTTGTTATTTGGATTGGGTGTGGGTTGAGTTGGTAGTTGAGTAGTTTTAGGTGCATTTGACCTTAGATTAGTAGGTGGAGGCATTATAGCAGGTTGTTGGGGATGAGAAGGTGGTTGCATGTAACTAGTTGTCTAGGTAGGCCATTGCTATCCTCCTCTCCATTGATTTGTTTGCTACCAATTTCCTAGAGGTGGTTGCCAATGCCCTTGAAATCACTGCCAATTCCCCTGAGGTTGATGCCATTGGGGTGGAGAACTCTGATGACTGGGCCAAGCATTTGGAGGATTACTGCAATGCTGTGGTGGATATCCTCCATAACTGGGTGGATATGGGGGATACCATTGGCTACCAAATGAACATGAGTTAAAATATGGCCCAACATAGGATAGTGAATTTGATGGAATACATTGTTTTGGAGCCCAAGGCTTCCTTTGTGCAACATAGTAGACTTGGTCTTCTTCAATTTGGATTGGCTTGAACTCAGGTGGAATCTAATTGCTTTCAAGGTTAGCTACCATCTTGCATCTATAGTCCTTTTATCTGTAGTGGAGACAATACTCTGTCAACATTTCCTTTGCCTCCTCTTGCTTCTTCTTGGCCTGAAATGTATCTAGATTATTGATAATTTCTTTCTTGAAGTCTTCCAGTAAATGAGCAATCTCCATTCTTGAAACTCCATGGAAGATTGGTAAGCTCTCCCTTTATTTGAAGTTGCCCTAGAGTAGTTCTAGCATATTTTCTTGATGTCTTCCCAAGGAACTTGGGAGATATCTCCTCCTCCCATGAGGTCCAAGGTATCATGCAACTATCATTGATTCCTCTCAAGAAAAACAACTTTTGTGAGTCTTCATTAAGTGTATGGTGTAGAGATTTTTGTAGGAAAAATAGAAACCTTTCAATGTAATCTTCTAGGCTCTCATCTTCCTTTTACTGCATCCTGAAAATGTCACCTCCTCTCATGTTGCTTCCCCTACAATATTTCTTGTATTTCTCAAGGAATTTTGTCTTCATGTCTTCCCAAGTTTCCACAATATCTCTGCCTAGGCTCATGAACCATCTTAATGAAACCTCTTCCAAAGTGGTAGGAAATAGGTTAAGTCTATGGACATCAGGAGTATAATCATAGCTCCTGCAGAGTATGTCAAACTAAAATAAAAAGGTATCATGATATTTTGTTACAAGTTCATAAGACTTGGGGAGTGCTGAGACAAGGATTTTCTTGATGTTGTCAACTTCATTATGATGGGAAAAGCAGGTTGCTTCTTTCTATTCCTATTTGCATCACTCATACCTTCTTGATGTGGTCCCAAAACAAAGGGGCTCTCAAGTTGATTTTGATCTTCAGAGGAGACTTTAGAGCTAGTCAGATTAGAATATGCATCAGCAAAGGGGTGTGGATATTCTTCTTCTTCTTCTTTTGGTAGGTTCTGATAGTCAACTAGCTGGAATGGATTAGGATAGTTAGGAGCAAATATCCCATAAGCATCCCTTCTACTTCCTCTATGCATGCAGTGTCACTCACTATCAGTCAACTCACACAAATAATTGGTAAAGAATAAGGGGGGGCCATTACTTCCTAAATTACGATATATTAAGAACAACTTCCAGAAACACTAAAACAAGAAAAACTGCCAATGACTCCAAAAGACTCCCTAGTTTGACACCATCCTTGACAATGACGCTAAAAATGTTTTCCTCCTACAATGATTTAATAACTAAGCCCTTAAAACCATGATTTAGATATTCAAATTCTAACCTAAATAGCTATTTCAATCATCATGAAGGTGCATTTAAATTTTTAACCTAGGGATGGGAACTTGAAATGGGTTAGCACAACATGTGCACTGGGAACTCAAAGTAGCCATTTCATTATACAACTAAGAAACACAAAAAATTGAAAGTAAATTGCTTGAAAGAGAATGAGACAAGTATTTAACATCAATCAATGACTATGCTAAGCTAAAATGTGTAACATGAATGAAAATGTGAGCAACAAACAGGAAACTACACTATTTTATTTGGCTACAGGAATAGTCACAAAATGGAATTCTAGTGGCTGGAGGAATAGTCAGTGCTAGATTTATAACTAAGTACTAAACAATAAGTAATACTAAACTAATTCTAAACTAATAAGGTGGATTACTTACAAATTAAGCCTCCTTGGATAATTATTGTATAAAGCTAATGAGAAATCAAATGCTCGAACTCAAAACTTTATTTTATTCACTATAAATCATAGTTAAAAAAGAGTAATGTATCTATATTACTAAAAATTGGAGAGTGCAAGAACAATATCAAAACATGCAACCTCCTAAGGATGGAGTATCAAATCTTTATTTATACTAATAGCTAAACAAGGTAGTCAACTCGACGTTGGGAGGATGCCATTTAGGGAAAATAGGGAAAGTGGAGTGTTAGCGATTATGTGTGCATGGAATCTGGTCAGACATGCAGGTCCAAACACATATCCAGCACAACAGTAACACCCATGCATGCTCAATTATTAAATCCCACTAGAAGGCAGTTATGTTTAGTTGCATGAACAATATTTTTTTGTCAACCTCCTTTGACTTGGAGTGATTCCTTTGTTGGATGTTATGGTGCATGTCCAGCTGGTGGTTTCTTCCTCAACTTAGCTTATTAAATATTCCTAGCAAAGCCAGTATGCATAATAATTGCACATCTATAACCACCTTAAGGAACATTCATTAACCACATAAAAAATCAATATAGATAATCCACAAAATATGTCAAATATCATTAAAGCTTGCAAAGATGGGATCAAGTCCAATGTCAATGGTTTGAGGGAAACATTATGAGAATACCAACATATAACATCAAAGTCCATGACATCTAGCAAAAAATAAACTATAGATGCTACCCAAAATTGGACCAAAAATTAGTCTCATCATAGTGCTTAAATACTTGAAAGAATAGATTGTTATATTTCTTGTTAGAAGAAATTGTGTGAAATAACCTTGTATTTATACTTGTTTATGCCAAATTTTATTAAATTACGACACTAGAAGCTAACATCAAATCTAGGAGAATAAAATATCACCAAAAATTGAATTCAAAATAAGTCCAAGCTAAAGCAAGAGTCATACACCATTGCAGGCGTAAGAGTCCTAGTAGCCTAAGCTTGGGACACAAATTTCAATAAAAGTTAAGTTCTATGCCATATTTAGGATCATGCCCTGAAACCTAGGTGGGACCCATATGCCCAAGGTGGTGTATGAGTCCCAAATCACTAGATCTAGAACACACAAACCAAAATCATGAAATTATGATTGGTCATTGGTTAAGTGTCAAGATTATCCTTAGAAAATGGCATTAAATAAGGCTTGTGGATGCAAAATAGAACCAAATAATGCATAAAGAAGCCCAATTTTAGAAGCGAGGTCCCAAACAAGTGTGAATATGTAAAGGAATACATTTTTCTATACTAAATTTAGCCCCCACTTTAGTGAGAAGAGGAACTTGCTTCAAACTCACACTAAAGTAGACAAAGTCAAATCAAGAGGTGTCTAAGTCTACCAATGCTAGTGAGATAAGATGAAAATGATCAAGAGGATTACACAAGCCCCTAGGATCAAGATCCTATGAAAAACCAACATAGGCACAAAAGAAAAAACATGTAAATGATGTAAGAACCAACAAGAAGGTACAAAAATAAACTGCCAAATATATAAAGAAGAGGAAAAAAAAGAAAAGGGGTGGATCAATCCTTGACCATTTTTCCATCATGATGTGGATCAGTTCTAAGTTATTTTTCTAAAAATGTTTACAAGTGGAATGTGATTTCCACTATGCAAACCAAATGCACACTCACAAGGGCTAGTGAAACCTTAGGCCATCCACTAGGTGAGCCCCTAGAGAGGTGAGACACATATGCAAATGATCAATATGCACTCACACACACACAAGAAAGTGGATATGGGAAAGTCATGCCTAATTTTAGCTCCCATACACTATCAATACAAATTTTATACCTCTTGATAACTTTCATAAGACACCACACAACACAAACAATATGATTGATGAGGAAAGAAAATTTTTGTATGCTTGACACCCGTGAACAAATATGATGGCTCCATAGGAAAGAAATGTATGCTATGCAAGGTGGCCATATAATGGTTATTGTAAATTTGAAATAGTGAAATATACATTGAAAGGGGTTTTTCTTAGTTCATGTAAGTTTTCAACTTAGGGAACATTGTGCCTAATGTCTCTAAGAGAGGACCAATCAAAGAATAAAAGATTCACAGCTTAGGGGATGCATTGCATCACATCAAGTAACTAAGTTCAATATAATATGCTAAGAGAGATCATTTTCTTGAAGGACATCACACCCAATGTCAAGATCAAGAGAAAGATGCATTGCATGAAGTAAGAAGACCACATAATGAAACATGAGTTGTAAAATGCAAAAGAATAATGCCAATGTATTCCCCCAATTTAAATAAATTGCTAAACACCATGCTATGATAAATTACTTTAAAGTAGAAAATGATAAATACTAACAATAAAGAGGACATGAGAGCTATTTTGGAAAGCACTATGCATTGTCATATGTTTCCAAATAAAGCTATATCATGAAAAGGGGTTGCCTCATGAATTAAATCGCAAAATTAATATAAGGGATCCATGGATTTGGGCCCAACATGTGTTTGCTACAATGTTGTTAGAGAGCTCAGAACCATCATCATTCCACAAATACTCATGGAATATGAAGAAAAAAGAATAGAGAGTGAAAAAAAAAGAAAAGCTTTTGGGTCAACATGGAAGAGACCTAAATGTCTTGATGCCTTGTGTCATCCCCAAAAGGAGAACACAAGAAAAATAAAAAGATAAAATATTTTATGTCACAGAGAAGAATGTAGGTACTAATAGAGGAATGTCACAAAGAGAGGTGAATTAAACATAAAATTATGAGATCACATTATGCACATGCAATCACACACATAACATGAAAATGAAAACAAGGAAAGAAATAGTATGGCACATGCGAGCCAACCTATTAGCAGTTTGTCTACATCCCAATCTTGTTCATCATATACAAAATATGGACAACTAGCCAAAGGGACAACAACAAGTATGAAACTAGGAGTATCACCAATCTCAGTGCTCTTCTTAGGAGAATTGTCAATTAAGCTCATACAAGAGGAAAACAATTTATTCAACTCATTATGCGCTTTCTCATCAATTTCAGTAATCTCATCATCATCGTTATCATCCAAGTTAATCACAATAAGAGGTCAAATGATAATATCCAAAGAAGGATTTAGCTCTTATTGTGGTTGTGACATAGGATATTTTTGTTGTGGAAAGAGGGATACTCATCACATTTTTATTCAGTTAAGTTGGGGTGTTTATTTTCTTTGTTGTTCTCTTCTTTTATCCTTCAAGCAATAGTACGATCTCTATGCCTATGCTCTCTAGAATTTTTGTTTTTTTTAGTATGATTTTTAAGTTGTGTTTGCGTAGGAGCGGGTCTATCAACCATAGGTTTATTTTCTTCCCTAAGGGGAGAAACATAAGGAACCATAGGAGGTTTCTCAACCATGTTCTCTTTAGCTTTATAAACTTCTTTTATCTTAGGAGGCATAATGGGATTGTTTTGGTTGTCTCTTGGTCATTTTTAGGAGATAGGTTGTAACGCCCTTCCACGCAACCCTAGGGGAAGTTGCAATTACTACACAAAAAAACTAATTTTTTATTTATTTATTTATTTTAATAAGTAAATTTAACATACAAGTTTACTACCCATTGCAACAACCCCTAAGGTTACGAGACTGAGATTACTTAAACCCATACAATAAACCTGAATTGAAAAAATAGCATTTAACTACTTAAAGAATTAAGAACACATACATTCTAAACAAGATATAATACAACAAAGCATAACATATACCACTTGATTTCAGATAAAAATAAATTTTGAATAAGATTACAACACTCATTCCCTAAATGAGATAAATCCAATAAGTATGATTACATATTACAACTTCCACCTCGATAACAATGAGGGGTAATAAATTACAAGCTTCTACTAAAATGAATAAAGCATGAAAAGAAACTTGATCCCACGAGCTCTTCAACTAGAAATCTCATCCACACAAACAAGAAGAAGACCCAATGGATTAAGGTGCATGTTCCACCCAACCATGTGATACCTGAAGGCTCACCCCCTGTGCTAGGAGATAGTAACAAGGATTCCTACACAAGACCATCTACCTCTAGACACAGGCTAATACACAACTGAACTGAATCATATACAAGAACAACATCACTTAACACAATGGTTACAATGCTTCCAGAGAACAATGATCATTTACGCAATACAAAAAAATGAATTTTGGTTGACATAGAGAGAGTGTCACATGAAATTTGCTATTATGAGTTACCCAGGCTCAACCTTCCTAGGCTAGGAAACCCCCACTTTGGAGTTAGCCTGGCTTGCCTCTACCAGTCACTAGACCCTCATACAAACTAAGCTTCTCATCTTATATCAAACCTTAAAAGTGAATGAGTCATGAGAGAGGAATTTATTTTCTTAATTAGTCTGAGAGTTTTTCATTAATTATTTTTAATTTATCACTTACTTAAACCCTATGTGAGTTACCTTGGTGCCTCTTTGTGTGTCAGACCCCCACAAAGAGCCACTCTCCTATCGACAACACCCATGGTACACAACCACAATTCCAAGGGTAAACTAGATAAGACAACCACTCCAATCCAAGGAGGCAACACATAAAGGAAACTCACTCTAAACACTGGACGAAACAAACTACATAATCTACTCCTTCCAAAGGAGGCACTGACCACATAACCCACTCCTAAACCAAAGGAGGCACAAACCATCCCCGTTCGTGAAAACCGGGTAAAACAATAGGATACAACCATATGCATTTCCCAAAGCAAGTCATAAATCAAACCACCACATAAAACATCCCAACCTAGAATAACTCCTCTGGAAGACTTACTAGACAAATAACCCCATTTTCCCAACATCGAGAAAGAACGGAAACATCATTTAGAAAGCATCTTAGACAATTCGATTATCTAATGTTAGGATTTCATAAATCCAAGACAAACAATGACATAGTACATGAAATCAAATAAAATAATTTACATTATTCGTAATGAGTCAAAATTAAATAAGATTACATTGACATCACTAAGGAACTTAAATTAGTAACTCAATTTTATTTGCTCAAACATACATAATGATTAAAAATCAATATTTTTAAATAAAAACATTTATTAAAAGTCAATTTCATTTCAACTATGAAAATGAGATAATCATTTTAAAATTCCTATTTTAAATATTTAAATATCATTTAAATATATGCCTCTAAAATATCATTTTTATATTCCAAGATTTTCTGATTATTCATAATAGTCAAAATCAAATCTTTAAATAAATCATTTGATTATAATATCAATTTGTGCATCTATTAACATAAAATAACCATCTCAAAAATCAATATATTTAAATATAAATATGCATAAAATATTCATATAAAAGTATATATACTTAATGTATATACAATTACATGTATACATATATGTTTAAATATATAATTATTGTTTAAATATATAAATATTTTTAAATCAATCAATTCAAAACTCCACATTACAATTTTTTTTTAAAGGAAATGCATAATATATACATTATATATATACACAATATATACATATTATATATACATTATATATAAAAATAATTATATATATTTTTTATTTAAGCAATATTATAATATATATACACATAATATATATATATATTATATAATATAACATTATTATATATAATATATATATATATTATATTAAATATATAATATAATATATAAAAATAAAAAGATAAAATTTAAAATAAAATATATAAAAAAAAAAAGCCTGAAGTTGTTGCACAACTCCCAAACATGCGACACAACCCTTGTTGGGACTGCCATGTAGCCCCTCCCCATATGGGGAGTCGCTGCCTGTGGGGGCAGTGATGGGAACTGCCTCCACAACCAGCACCTCCCACATGGCGGGCGACCATGGGGGGAGCCCCCACCCCCCCATAAAACAATTTTTATTTTTATATTTTTAATAAATATTTTAATTTAATACAAAAAAAACAAACTCCCCTGCTTTAGGGGAAAACCAGAACAAAACAAAGACACAAAAATTTTAAACAAAAAAATACCCAGCAAGATCAGTATGATTATATAGTATATAAGCATATATATATGTATATATTGCAAAATATATATGCATATATATATATATATATATATATATATATATATATATATATATATATATATATATATATATATATATATATATATATATATATATATATATATATATATATATATATATATATATATGTTTCCATTTTTTTAGCCACATTGGGAAAATTTTCTACAGAACCAAAACACAACAAAATTTAATTTCAAAAACATAATGGAGATTTCTCAACTACCCACACAAGGTTTTCTGATTTCATTTTGTTTCTTTCAAATTTCTATTGCTAAAATTGAAGGTTCTATTGCAAGTTTTGATTTTTCAACAACAATCTAAATTATTTTCAAGATTCAAACAGGGTTTCAAAACAAGGATTTACAAGCAAGTTTTAAACTAAAAATGAAATTTTCAAAACAATAAAACATGAAGGAACCTGTGATGAGAAGCTGGAACAAGAGCTTGAAGAAGAAATCTGGTGTTGGGCTGCAAGAATCTTTCCAAAACTTCACTCCAATCCAAAGTGCATCAACAAAATGTGAACTCTCCTTTGAATTTTCTCCCAGCCAAATTTCAAGAATGCAAAGCCTTCCCTATTTTCTTCCCCAAATTTGGTCAAATACCCTACAATATCTTATCCCCATAGTTATTGTAAAATTGGAGATATTTTGTTTATTTGAAAATTTTAAAACTAAAATTCCTTTCAACATGGCTTTATCATTTATTTTAAAATTTCTATTCCAAATGCATTTAAATGTTTTTTTTTTAAACATTTCCAAAAATTATTAAACTTTAAAAATATTTTCAAAACAACTTTAACACTTATCCTTTTTAAATTTTTAATTCAAAATAATTTAACAATTACAATTTCCAAAATGAATAACTTTATTTATTTCAACATAATTAATTTAATTAATCAATAAAATAAATCTAATCCAACATTAGATCATTTTATTAATTAAATTAAATTAATGAATAAATTTAAATAACATTTATAACATTGTAACTAATTAAATTTAATAAACAACTTAAATACATAAAACCAGTTGTCTACCTTTTTCACTTGTAATTTAAATGAAAACAAGGAGAGATAATAACAAAGAAGCAACTTAACCCGACTCAAACCCAACGACACACTATGACTAGGGTGATGACTTGGCACGAAAAAAATAGCTACTATCTCCCAATCAGATGCCATTGGCAATGGACACACTCAAACCTATGAACCAGGTGGAGTCGATGTCATGTACCTATCAACATGCGAACAAAGAGTATATCGAACATGCATATATACATAATATGATCAAACACACCATGAAGAGGAAATCTCATAATCGTAGGGTGCTCGCAAGCGAGTGGTACAATCCCATCCCCTTCACCAATACAAAATTACTAACTGATGATTCTAACATCAATAATATGATTAAAAGCATAAAACATCATTAAATCAAATATCTGCTAAATTAATCCAAAACATGCCATAAGATAACATTAGAGTAAATTTCCGTCACATCAAAATATAATATTCGCATCACTTTACAGTTCGCGATGAAATGGCAACCAAGTACTATCGTCAAAGCATAAACAAAAACAACATAATGTTCAAAGAAAACCATAGAAAACCACTGTTGATCAAAAGATCCAAAATGGAGGGGTGTTACATAGGAAAAGGATTTGTCTTTGGTTGGTCTTGGTTATTTGGAATGTATTTTGTTTCTATCATATTTTTTCAAGGATAGGAGGCTTAATCATGGGTTGAGGAAAGTATTGAAGGGATAGTTCTGGTATGTATTTTACCTTAAACTTTTGATAGGATTTGAAAACTAATTTCTGACTAGGTTTAATAGGTCCCATAGGATTGGGCCTAAAGAAATCCAATGAAAATTTCCCATAGGAAGAAACAAGATTAAAGCCACTATGGTGCACAATAAAGATCTCATTGTCAAAGGGAAACTCTAAGCATTTATGCATGACCGACTTGATGGATTTCATGGAGTGTAGCCATGGATAATGAAGCTTCACAAGAAATTGATCTAACATCAGGATGATGGAGAAAGAGACATTTAATTGTTTTGGTCCAACTTTTAAAGTAAGGATGATCGATCCCATTGTAAGGAAAAAAAAAAAAAAAGCATTTCTATCCATGATTTTCTTATATCATATGTTTCTTGATAGAGTTCATGCACAAGTAAGAATTATTCCATGATCACATTCTCTCCATAGACGTGATCAATTAATATTGTATTAGTGGGCTTGCCATTCATTCAGCTTGGTAGGTAAAGAGGACCATCAGGTTTCTTTTAGATTATATCTTGTGATGAGAAAGAAATCTCAAGAATTATTTTAGTTTCACCCTTACGAGGTTAAGATTCGATCAATCCAACCATACTACCCACAAGATGTTTATTAGTATCCATATTATCAACATTCATCACATAAATCTTCTTAGTGTCACTAGTGTCATTAGCTTTGACAAATTAAATATTACGATTTGGCATGGGGTTGGTAAATATTTGAATGTTTTTGTTGGGAGGGGCAATGGATTTATTTCCCTAATCATTGACACCTCAAATTTGAAGTCGATTAGAATCAATGAGGTCTTACACAAGATGTTTAAGATGCTTACAATGTTCTATATCATATCCATTTTTTTTGGTGATAATGGTAATAGGAATTTGATCTAAATTTTGGAGGTAAAGTCTTACTACAATTAGGATTTTTAACAGGAGGTAAGGAGAGCATGTTCTATTCTAGAATTTGTAGCATGGTGTTATGGAGGGTATCGAGTAAGAGAGTAAATTTTCTTTTTGGATACTCAAACATTAAAGGATTTTTCTTCTTTATAGAAGCCATGTGGGTATCAACATGTTGGGTTGGTTGAGGTGGATTTAGTTGAAGGATGCCTTTGTTATGTTTTCTAAAAGGTTGATTTTTTTTTATTTATAAATTCACACTTTTTAGGATGAATAGAGGTGGATTTTGTTTCATGACTACTTACCTAGTTTTGATAATCATGAAGGGCAATACACAATTGTACAAAGGAAGGAAACTTCATCATTGCAAGCTTATCTTACATCTTATGTGTAAGTTCTCAATGAACATTCTTTAAAGGTGAGGATCAAGAATCCTTATGTTGATTTGGGAATAAAGAAATTGGTAGCATGAAATGAAGTAAATAGTCTTTTCATCATCCTTTTGCTTACATCTCATCAAATCAACTAAGGTCATCTTAGGGGTCATTTGCACTTGGATAAGTTGGTTGAGCCTTTAATGACATAAGCTGTCACACCTCATAGGATGCCAACACTTGTCATAATTTGGTTACATCTATCTCTCCCCTTGGCCTATATAACTAGGGTGTTTCCTTCATAATCTTAATTCTCAAGTTGAATATAGATTTTCATTCTTGAGAGGAATGTAGTTTATTCCTTATCATATTTTCAGTTTTTCTTTCCTTCAATCATTATATTCTTGGGTATGCTAGTTAGCAAATCTCACATGGTATTAGAGCCAAATTTGAGTTGTGGATTAGCAATCCTTTCGACAATCTGAGAGTGTTGAGATTTATTTTATAAAAAAACTAAGTATGTTCTTCTCTTACATCCTTGAATAATCTAAAGAATCAAAAATATGTGAAAAAATATTAGTTTTTTGGAGGGTTCATGCATTGGGTATGTGCAAGATCATGATGGGCTAAAAAGTGGCGATATGATGGGTATGTGTAGGGTATGTGGCTGAAAACATTTTTTTACCCAAAATTGATGAAATAAAAAGGGTTTTTAAAGGAGATTCTCAGCTTTCCACCAATATAAATTATTCATTACTTTGAATTTAATATATAATCATTATTCATTTTCTATTTGAATTACGACTAAAGTCTTGATTGATAGGCTGATTGAAAAACATCTATAGCTTTCAAATTGTATCACATTTTTTGAATCTGAAACATGCATCACATTTTATGCTTTTAATACTATAGGATTAAAAAATGAATTTCATGAAGTTTTGACCAAGTTAAGGTGGTCAAACATATGAGTTTTTATATTTTTAAAAGTTGTAATAAAAAATTCATAATTAATTATTTACTTGGAAAAATATTACAAAAAAATATGCATCACATTAGTACATGAGTCCTCTACTTATATCTAAAATCTTATAAAATAATATTATCATTTTATTGTGGTTAGGGTGGTCAGATAGACGCCTACTTCTTATTTTTTTCTAAAATTTAAGTACTACTACATTGAAATTTTAAATTTTCACCAAATAGATTTTTAGTTTTTTAAAATAAACCTAGTAGTTTAGAAAATACATTCAATTCTATATTCTTACATATTTTTAAAATAATATAGATAACTTATTAAAATTTTTACGTCAAGTTGCCTAACTCTATTTTTTTAAAAATTTTCGCCACTTAAGGGCCTATTTTTTCCATGATGATCCTACACATACCCCATTGACTTGTCAGTTACAAGTCCTCTGAAGCTTCCTGGAGAGATTTTGAGCTCACCATTCAGTCCAAAGTAGCTGAGACATTATGATTTTCCCTTTATTTTTCTTGAAACATGCACTGAAGGCCAGATCTGCAACAATTTCAAGCGTGAGGTTCACTGCTAGATCTAGCTAAGAGCCATCATTTCAGAGCATTTTATGCCAAATCTAACCCTTCCATCATTCTTAGAAGGTTTGAAAATGAGTATGTGCTAGATCATGATAGGCCAAAAAGTGGCGATATGATGGGTATGTGGCTAACAATTTATTTTTTTACCCAAAATTGATGAAATGAAGAGGTTTTTTAAAGGAGATTCTCAGCTTTCCACCAATATAAATTATGCTTTACTTTCAATTTAATAAATACTTATTATTAATTTTCTATTTGAATTATGACTAAAGTCTTGATTGATAGGCTGATTGAAAAAGATCTATAGCTTTCAAATGGTATAACATTTTTTGAATCCTAAAAATATGTCACATTCTATGCTTCACATACTATAGGATTTTTAAAACAAAATTGAATTTCATTAATTTTTGAGCAAGTTAAGGTGGTCAGACATACAATTTTTTATATTTTTAAAAAGTTGTTAAAAAAATTGATAATTAATTATTTTCTTGGGAAAAATTACAAAAAAATATGCATTACATCGGGACATGAGTCCTCTACTTATATCTAAAATTTTATAAAATAATATTATCATTTTATTGTGGTTAGGGTGGTCGAGATAGACACCTACTTTTTTCCTAAAATTAAAGTACTAATTGCATTGAAATTTCAAATTTTCACCAAATAGATTTTTAAAAATAAACCTAGTAGTTTAGAAAATACATTCAATTTTCTACAGATTCTATTCTTACATATTTTTGAAATAATATAGATAACTTATTCAAATTTTTACATCAAGTTGCCTAATTCTAATTTTTTTGAATTTTTTGCCACTTAAGGGCTTGGTTTTTCCATGATGATCTTGCACATACCAGAACCATAAAATTGACTATCAAAATGTCAATTTTGGACAAAGCTGCCAAGCAAGATAGATTTTTTTGTCCAGGGAGCCATTTGGTCCCCCATAAACAAATCAATTTTAAAATGATTTTTTTTATTTTCAAATACAAATATTTATTGTTTTAAATAAAAAAATTTATTTTGTTTATTTTAAAAAAAATATATTAATATATATATATATATAATAATTTGAAAGAAATAAATATATTTTTTGATTTTTCAAAAAATTTGGAAAAAAGCGAATATATTTAAAAATATGTATTACTTATTTTTTTTAAAATCAAAATTTACAAATAAAAAACAAATAAAATTGAAAATAATAAAAATTCATTGAAATTTTTCTGACAAAAAAAAAAATTGTAGTCCCCTCTTGGGTAGTGTGCCCGTCTGAAAGAAGGCGACACCTAGGGTTGCTTTTCTCTTTTTTTTAAAAATAAAAATTATAGAGCTTAAAAAATACTCTTTTATTCTTCCAATGCATGCATGCCTAAATTTGAGCTCTTGTTTCCCTTCATGTGTGCATTCATCTTACTTTATAACCTACATAATATAGGATTCTCAACTGCTTTGGCCTTTGAGCTTTTATAAGAATTTTAATATTTTTTAAATGTTAAAAAATATTTTTTTAAAAGTCGTTGACATTTATATATTTTTAATATTTTTAAATGTTAAAAAGTAAAACCTTTTAAAAAAAAATCTACTCCAACCAATGTTTTTTATATATTTTTTAATATTTTTAATCTTTTTTAAGTCGACAAAAATAAATCTTTGTACTCTCTTAATGAAAAAAATAGAAAAATCTCAAAGTCATCAAATTTGGAGGCAATTTTGGCATATTACTAAATTTATCTGGTGGAGTGCTACATTTGGTAGAGTTCTAAACTAGCTGGAAAACCTCTATATTTGGCATACCACTAACTTTGGAGGTGGTTCCATTAAATTTGGCATTTTTTTTGAAGATTTATATACACCCTCTCCATTGATGCATTCATTTTTGAAGGTCAACTTTGAACACTCATAACTCGGGTTCCATAGCTCCATTTTCAATGCATTAGTTTTTATTTGAGTTAATTTTTCATGCTCTACACACTAGTGAAGATAGTTTTGGGTTTTGGTGCATGGAGTTTTCAGATATTGCTCATTCTCAGGGAGGACTCCTCATTGTTCTCTTTTTGCAAACTTCAAAGCTGCATAAATTTTGTATACGCCTCAGGATCGAGTCAATTCTTGTTTTGAAAGTGCATGATTTTTCATGTAATTTACATCGGTTCTATTTATTTCATATGAAATTGTACCAAATTTATACTTTCAACACATGCTCATTTCTTGAGGATTTGTAAAAGCATTGAAATCCATAAATCTGTAAGTGCACTAAATATAAAGTGCCAAATAACTTTTTTTCTAGGGGGTTCTTTGATTGAGTAAAGAAGGGGGTCTCTTGTTATGTTTGTGCTTGAACATCTATCATCCTTTGCACTCTATTTTTCCTTCATGATGGGTACATTTAAGTTTCCATAGTTTACACCCTACAACTACAACAACTGGCATCAAAATGCATGGATTTCCTTAATGCAACTAGGCTATACACCTTATGTTGAGAATAAGGTAACTAAACTCACAAATAAAAAGAGAAAACTACTTTGTATGTTTGAGCATACAAAATTTATTGGTTTTCTAAGGAGTTTAGTTTCTCTTGATATAATGTTTTAGATTGAAGCATGTAAAGATTCACATGATGCATGGGACAAATTAAAAACTCTCCATGGTACAACTAATGAAGTTCATGGTTATCAAATTGACAACAAACTAATGGGTCTTCATATAATGTCTTTTTATAACATCCAAGATTATGCAACAAAGGTCAATGACCTTAGAGCATAATGTAAATCACGTGGCTTAGAGAAAAGACATTCAACTTGTCTATAAAACTCTAAACAAACTTGGACTTGAATTTTCAACTTTTTTTTTTAACTTTCATACTTATAGGTTCACAATGGGATCTACATTCACTACACCTTCTTTTTCTTCATTTTCTAAAATGTTGATGCAATAGCAAGGTAAGCTTATTTCAATGGGTCTTCTTAATCATTCATAGTCACAAGCTTTTATGGCTAGTCAACCAAAGGGTCAAAAGGAATCAAGGAAACCAGACAAAAAAAAAATAGTTCAAGAAGTCATGAAGAGATCAAGTACAATCATCTTCACCAACAAAATTTTCCCCCAACTCATCCTCTTCAAAGGGGTATTTTCAAAAGAATGAAATGCCAACTTGTAGCTATTGCAGAAAACTTGGTCATGAGGAACATTCTTCTCATAAGAAGAAAATCGATGAGTTAAAGAATATTCTTAAAAATAACAACATTAATCTTCCTTCTTCTATTGCTCAACAATCATCCACTCCTTCAAGATTCGGTAAAGGGAAAGCACATGCACTTGTTGCTAGTGTTGATTCTTCGAAAGAGTGTATTCTTGACTCGGGTGCATCAAATCACATCCAGGTTCTATTAAATAATAATTTTATTTGTTAGAACCTTGTCCTATGCCCCACATTCTCATTGGGGATGATTCTCCAGTGGATTTAATTGAGAAGGGTTCAATTGATACTAGCAATGGTACATTTGAAGATTTTTTCTCCATACCTGATCTATCTGCCAATAGGTTCTCTTTGTCTACCAAATCACTCAAAATGGTAGAAAATTTGAATTCACTCTAGATTCTATTAGCATCCAAAATATTGAAGATAATGAACTCCTTTTAGTTGGTAAGGCCAATCATGAGTCTCTCTTGTATGCTTTTTCTCATTTTATTTTTGATTCAAATTCAATTGCATTGATCACCCATTCAAATTCTATGAGAAAAATATGACATGAGTGGTTTCACCATGGATCTAAAATACCGCTATCTTCGACAACTCACCAAATAGAATATGGTTGTGGGTCTTCCTCAGATCAATTTTTCTAATGGTGTATGTTTGGGTTATTCCTTGGGAAAACATCTTGAAGATAGGTTCGATAAAGGGAAGGCTTGGAGGGATTCAGAAGTCCTTGAATTGGTTCATAGTGAGTTGGTGGGTCCTTTTCCATCCTTATCATTTAGTAAGGATCATTATTTACTCACCTTCATAGATGACTATTCCAGATACACATGGGTCTACTTTCTTTGACACAAAGGAGAAGTATTTGATAGATTTCAAGAGTTTAAGGTTCATGCTAAGAAGCAATCTAGAAAGTGTGTCAAAATTCTTCGCAATGATAATGGTAGAGAATATGTGAACCATCGATTTAAGAAACTATGTACTCTTGAAGGGATTGATCTTCAACATAATGTTTACTACACACCATAAAAAAATGTATTTGAAAGAAAAAATAGGTCCTTGAAAGAGATGACATGATGCATGATCCATGCTTTCTCCCTTGTACCTGCATATTGGGTGGAAGCTATCAACTATGCTACTCACGTTGAAAATAGAGTTCCACACAAGGAATTAAAGGGAATTACTCCCTTCGAAGCTTGGTGTGGTACAAAACCTATTTTGGGGAAGTTTAGAGTTTTTTTGTCCCTATCATGGGCACATATTTCTTCAAAGAAGTGCAAGTCCTTGGAACCCTAAAGTTGGCCTTGTACCTTTGTTGCTTACCCTAATGGTGCCAAATTGGCTAATTAATCCTACAATACATGATCTATTCATTGAGAATAGTGTGTATTTTGAGGAAATCTCTTCTAACTCATCCTCTACTCTTCCTTCCTCCATAGTGGATTTAGAGGATTCTGATGTTGAGGATTTTCCTCAAGCTTCCTCTATTCATCAAGTTGATCTTGATATTTCATCTTCCTCTTTAGATATTTTAGAATCTCCTCCTCCAACCCCTACCATACTTCATTGGGCATTCCAAACACTTGAGTTTGTAGGAACTCTTGTTGGGGATCCATCAAATAATAGGACTCAATCACAACATCATGACATTCCACATTCCTACATCACCACAACTTCAGATCAATAGTCATTTCATGAAGCCTCTAGTATTGTTGAGTGGGATTCCCCAATGGAAGAAGAGTACAACTCTTTAAATCATAAAAAAACATGGGTTCTTGTTCCACTTCCTAAGGGAATAAAATTGGTTCTATGTATGTGGATCTATTGAACCAAATTTGAAGAAAATGAATTAGTTGACAAGTATAAAGCACAAATTGTGGCCAAAGGTTTCTCTCAAGTACCAAGTATTGACTACACTGAGACCTTTTCCCTTGTTTCCAAAATGAACTCCATTCACTTGTTTCTTGCTATTTCTGCAGCTCATGGTTCAGTTGTACATCAAATGGATGTGGAAATTTCATTTCTTCATGGAGATCTACATGAAGAACTTTATATGGATCAGCCCCAAGGATTCATTCAAGATTCTTCAATGGTTTCCAAACAAAGGAAGTCTCTTTATGGCCTCAAACAAGCTCCATGAGCTTGGTATGAAAAAATGGACTCCTTCCTTCTCTCTATTAGGTTCTCTAGATGCCACTTAGATCCAAATGTATATATCTTGTAGTAGGAGGATGCTCTTCTCTTCTTGGCTCTCCATGTTGATGACTTGATTGTCTTTGGAAGAACTTCATCCATCATCTCGACTATCAAGAATACTTTGCATGATAGATTTTCCATGACTGAATTGGGTCTCTTGCACTACTTTCTCAAGATCGAGATCTCCTAGACCTCTTTTGAGATCTCACTTGCACAGCCCAAGTATGCTCTTGAGAAATTTTCATGCTTTAATATGGTTGATTGTAAGCCTATACTGAATCACTTTCTGTCTAGAGTTAATCTTGAGGAAAAATGTTTCACACCTCTAGTTGATGCTACTTATTATCAACTTTTTGGTAGCCTCATCTAATTGACTCATACTTGCCTCAACATTTCCTTTGCATTTATAATTGTTTCATGCTTCATGATAGAACCACATGAGCTTCATTGGAAAGATTCCAAATGTATCTTACACTACATACAGGGCACTCATCAGTATGAGATTCACTATGCAACAGGAAAAAATTTAGATTTACTTGGATACATGGATTCTAATTGGGCTGGTGATATTGATGATCACAAGTCCACATCTAGCTATAGTTTTCTCTATGGTTCTAGCCCCATTTTTTGACAAAACAAGAAGAAACATGCCATTTCTCTTTCTTCAAATGAGGTTGAGTATCAGGGGCTATCAATGTTTCCACGAAGGCTATTTAGCTTCTAAATATCCTCACTAAACTTGGCATCACCTTTTAGAAGCCATTAGTCATCTATCATGACAACTAGATTTCCATCAATATCTTGAAGAACTCGATTCATCATTAATGAACCAAACACATTGGGATCCAGATGCATTTTCTCTAGGACCTGATTTAGGAGCAAGTCATTGATTTGTGATATTATCCTACAACAGATCATGCTATAGATATATTCATTAAACCCTTCACCAAGAGAAAGTTTTTTCATCTTTGATCTCTCTTGGGGGTGAGGAAAATCTCTTCTAGGGGGTCACTTAGACCTTCTTCATTTTCCCTCTCATCGGAAGAAGTTTTTTCCCACTAGCTTTTATCCTTCTTTTATCATTGAGAGGTTAGTATGTACATGGGTACCTCATCAGGCCTATTAGACAATAACAGTATTTTCTTCTCTTTATTGTATACTTCTCCCTAAGTTGCACTTAAGGGGGGTCTATTTGTGTGAAAAGGATATTATATCTAACTAGTTCATTTCTTAGCTAGTTATCCACTAAGGTCCTATTCACACTAGCTTAACTTTACATAGGGATAAGGTGGTTGATCCTTTAATAACATGATTTGTCACACCTCATAGGATTCCAACAATTATCATAATCTGGTTGCATCTATCTCTCCCCTTCTCTTATAAAACCCATTGGTTATTTTTTCAAGAACCAAACTTAATATTACCACTAACCTATGAATCTACCAAAATTCAATTATCATCAAGGGTAAAGATTGGTCAACACACAAGTAAGGATTTTGAGGCCCTTACTTCTTCACTTCAGGCTCTGTGAAAAATAGGAGGGTGATTTAGAATGTGTTCACATGATACTCATTTGATGAAGAAAACTTCTACATAAAGATAGATTCCCATTGATGTAAATACACAACATTCATTAAATTTTTGACTAACCTTTAAACAAATTACTATTGACTAAAAGGAATAAGATGATACTTCAGATTAGCACATTATAATTGAAAGTTATTTAGATGATTTTTGTTCTCATTTTAAGCCCTTGGTCAAGTGAACAAGTAATTCATTTATTTTTAAGGTAATCAAATGAAAATATGAGTTCCATGTCTTGGGATAATGGAGCCAAATTCATAGTAACCTATAATACCGTAGCAATTTGAAATATAAATTGGTGAACTATCAATATACTGCATTAAATAGTATTAAACTCACTATGCCTAAAACATAACTACTTATCAATCCTATGCTCCTTCCTTACAAATATATGACCTCACTTTAGAATTTAATCAACTCATTGAATTGAAGCATAAATGAAACAAATCATTCAAGTAAAACAATTGAAGACAAACGAAAAGTTCATTAACCATTTCATTCATAATAAGGAAGGAAATTACATAGGAGAGAATGTGTGTAGGAAATAGCATTTTCATTTATAAATTGTTGCTACTATAAAACTATTTGAGATCATTATAAAACTAATTCACGCCCTAGACTCCTTACTAGACTATTCATATGTACATCGATTTATACTCTACTCTCTTATGAGCTTAGTTTTCCCACTTAGACCATTCTGAGACTCAAAAATCAAAATCCCTATAACTAGCCTTGAAATCCCTTTTATAGAATAAGGGAGCAACACGTAACAAGATGAATTACAATTACATTTCATTTCATTTGAAATCTAGTTTCACCTAAATCTGATATATTCCCTAGTTAGTTATATGTAATCATTTGCAGAGTAGGGGAGAGTAGAAGATAAAACCCCATGCAATTAGGTTAAAGAAGACTGACCAACTTTCCAAAAGGCATAGTTCATTGCTACAATAGCACCAAAACACCTTGTCCTTTTTGACCAAAGAAGATTCCCCATTAGTAGCCAAAGAAAAAATTTAAATACTACCTAGAAAATGTAGGGTATGTGCAGGATCATCATGGAAAAAGAAGGCCCTTAAGTGGCAAAAAAATCTGAAAAAATCAGAGTTAGGAAACTTGACGTAAAAATTTGAATAAGTTATCTATATTATTTCAAAAAAATGTAAGAATAGAATCTGTAGCAAAATTGAATGTAGTTTCTAAACTACTAGGTTTATTTTGAAAAAAAAATCTATTTGGAGAAAATTTGAAATTTCAATGCAGTACTTAAATTTTAGGGAAAAATAAAGTAGGTGTCTTTCACCACCTAACCACAATAAAATGATATTTTTATAATATTTTAGACATAAGTAGAGGACTCATGATTGGATGCACATTTTTGTAATTTTTTCCAAGTAAATTATTAATTATGATTTTTAGTACAACTTTTAAAAAATATAAAAGTATGTCGCCACCTTAACTTAAAACTTCATGAAATTCAATTTTGTTTTTAATCCTATAGTATGTGAAGCATAGAATGTGATGCATGTTTTGGATTCAAAAATGTGATACCATTTGAAAGCTATACATGTTTTCAATCAGCCTATCAATCAACACTTTAGTCATAATTTAAATAGAAAATGAATAATAATTATTTATTAAATTCAAAGTAAAGCATAGTTTATATTGGTGGAAAGCTGAGAATATTATTTAAAACCCTTTTAATTTCATCAATTTTGGGTTAAAAAAATTGTCAGCCACATACCTTAGGTACAAATACCCATCATATTGCCACTTTTTGGCCCATCATGATCTTGCACATACCTTGCAAAATTTCTATTGAAGTTAAGGAGTCTAAAACCTCTCATACACACTTTCCCAAAATATTTCCACATCAGCATTAAAGAAAAAAACCATATATATGCTAACGAGGATGATTATGATGTAGTGGCAATGATGTCATAAAAAAAAGGGTGAGGACGGTACTTTGAGTCATCTGCATTAGAGTATGCTTGCATACCCCTTGTTCATGACAAAATTGGAGGAACCATCACTCCTCCCTCATCAGAGTCTTCATAGAACACTAGGGAAATAATATAATGGCTATACTCCAGGTCAGTATCACCTCCACCATCTAAAGGGCTATTTGAAACTTCAATGGGATAATTGAATTTCCCCTGGTAGTCCTCATGATACTTGTTTCTGTTCTTTGCTTTCTTCATAGGCTCAATAGTTCCCTTCCCTTTAAACTTTCCCAATTCTTCTGAAATGGTCGTCCTTCTCAAATATCTTGATAATAGCCTTCTTATTTTTTCCATGTGCACTTCTCCTTCCTTTTGGTGTTGTTGAAGTCCCAAGTACTTGTTCAGCCATAGATATATCCTCTTGAAAATAAAACACATTAAGCCTCTTGGACCTCCTAGTTGGTTGAATTGACATGCCTGACTTACCCATTGTCACAAGACATAAGGTAAAGACTAGAAAATCTAGATTGTAAGGAAAATCACTGGTTTAAGCTCTAGAATTGAACTTGCATAAAAGAAAACCTAGATACCTAGACAATTTCAACTAGACCTAGTGACAATTACAATCAATCGTAACTCTCAAAAAAACTAATACATGAATCAAGCAAAAATCACATGGAAAGAAAAATATCTCACCCTAGATACAAACTTCAATATTTCTACAATTAAATGCCTACAACTCACACACTTCCTCTCTGGCTCACACTTCTCAGTTCATGAAGCCTAAAAAATGGTGAGATGAAATGATAGGAAATCTGCATTAAGTAGGAAATTCAGAGCATGTAGAAATTAATGATTGATGATAACCTCATGCAAGCAAGCTGACAACTTAGCCAATCAACTTTGAATCTAGGTCATCGATCTTATAGGATTTAAAACTCAATCAATGGAAATATTTAAGCATCATTTCTATATTTTATAACTTGTGCCTCAAAAATGGAGATACCACCTCAGAAAGTTGCCATGTTTACCATAACTTGATTAGTCATCTTTAATTTGACAATTAACATGCATTTCCATCTTGGTCCATGCTTTTTCATTTATATCGATGAAGTACAAAGAGCTGACATTTAAAGAGAATATTCCCTAGAGCATCACAATGCACATAACAAATTCTCTCTAGCCTTCCAGGACTTAATCAATGAAAAGAGCATTGGCATGATGAAAATTAGACTATTGGATCATTTTCCCTTTTGGAAATCTTGAGCTTGCATCACGTGTGACTGGTTTATGTTTCAAATTCTAAACCATATCAATGACAGATGAAAAAATAGCAATGGAACTAAATCAAGCTACATGCATCATCACTTGAAATCAACAATCACCAACATCACTCATTTACCCCCTTTATAACAACAATGACTCATCACCAATTTGATCAAGACAAGCACACAACTATCTGTGATGAGCGATGGAAGGATATACAAAGAGCCTTGAGGCCATTGCTCACCACTAATTCAAAACTTTGAACTCAAGAGCAATTACTGATAGTTGAAACCTTAGTGATACAAAGAGAAAACTTAAGCATTGTGCATAGCCAAGTTGTCAAAGCTATCTGTGATAAAGCTATTCATGATGAGCGATAAATGGAAATGGTAGACATGACTTAAAGTCAGATAATTTAGCATGTTCTCACAAGTTATTATGATAAAGGGGATCACAAAGGAAAATGTATCAAAAGGCCTCAATGACTTTAAACAATATTGTTTCTAAGGATTAAAGGCCAATTAAGGTCAATCAACAAACCTTATAAAATAACTTCAAACCTACACATGAGGGGTTGGTTACTCTATGAGATCAAATGGAATAAGATGTTTGGGAGTGAGAACTAAGAGGTCAATGGTGGATCATAACATTGACAAGGGCTTTGATTTAAGGGTTTCTTAGGAGATGTTTTTACAAAAAAATCCCAAGGAAATATTATTGGGAAATACCCTAAGTATAGACATTTGAAACTAACTAAAAACCCAAAAAATTTCAAGGATTCAATTAGTGGCTCTAGTTGGGAATGTTTGTTCCTCTAGAATAGAGAAAGATTCAAAAATATCAAGTGAAGTAAACCAAGCATAGAGGACCAAAAAACAAGGACCTTCTAGCACCAAGTAGGAAAACTAGACCAAACAAACATGTGTACAATATTTACATAAGTTACAAGGTCATATGAAGAGATCCAATCTCCATCATTCTTGAAGCCTCCTATGATGTCTAAGTTTTCAACCTACACTCTGCAACTTTACTAGGCTTCAACTTTACTTGGTGGCCCTAGGCTTCAACTTTATCTTAACTTAAACCTTCAATCTGGTCAAACCTTCAACTTTACAAGTAGGTTTTACATTAACTTTACTTGTTTTTGGGTTTACATTACTTGTTTTATGATTGTTGTAAACCTTGAAACTGGTCAAAACTTCAACTTTACTTGGTGGCCCTAGGCCCCACTTTGAAGGTCTTGATTTTCCATCTCCTTATTCCCCTTTGGCTAACCTTACACAACAAGAACATTAGATCATAGAAACATTCCACAACATCACCTTACTAGGTCTCCATGCTCATGGAAATCATAGTTGTTCCTCTCCTAATATCCCTCCTCGATATCAAGAGGATAGGTTAGTATTAGAAGACATCCCTATTCAAAGTCATGAGAATATTGACCCTACCTTCCCTAATTCTCCTTCCATTTGGGATAATCTATTTTAAAACCAGAGTGATCCTTCTCTTGATGCCTCCCTCACTTTTGATGAAGTTACTTCAAGCTTGGATGAACATATTTCAAGCTCTCCTTGTAAGGTAGATAATATGGAACAAGAGAATGAGACCTTAATGACAATGGACAATCACCTAACACCCTCTTACCATCATCCCCCTCTTTATAATCACATCATTGATCATTCGCCTATTAGCAATGAAGTTATTTTGGAAGAACTAATCCTTACTTGTCTAACACATGTGGCTTGTTGTTCTCCTCAAAAATCTTCTCCTAGGGAGAATATCATGTTGCTACAATATGAGAACAATAGTCATGTGTCTTCTTTCACTCAACATTTGGTTCTTGATTTCCCTTACCTAGAGATACATCAAAACATGACTAGTGAGGATATGAATGAACAAGTGTCCCTTAGATCCCCTTCACTCAATGAACCCCATACGTATCCCATAATAAATCTTAACAACCCTCTCATCCTTTACCCACCTTCATTCAATCTCACACAACAAACCCCTAACTCCTCCTTCACAATTAATGGCCTTGAACATCATCCATCCCAGAACATTAAAACTGTCATCTTGCAAAATTCTCATGATTTTAATTTTTTAGATTTGGTATCCTCCTATAATGGAGCGTACAAAATCTCAAAATATAAAGAGTCTTGCATAGGTATGACATCTACTACTAAGCAATATGCATCTTTAACACCCACCACAAGACCCCTTCTACCATTTATCAAGATGGTATCTTGTTGAGACTTCTCCAAGATCACTTGATCACCCTCCCCCCAAGAACTCAAAATAAATGCTCTTCAAAGACTTCATTTTGTGCATACCATATATTTCATGGTCATTCCACCAATGAATGTAAGTCTTTAAGTCATAAAATCCAAAATTTTCAAGACTTTGGTATGTTTCCCTATGTGGGGGCATCTAATTCCTCTAATTGATTTCATCAATTGTTTCAGCTCACCCTTGTCTTGCACTAAGTGGGGACAAGGGGCTAAGTAACCATGTCCTCATATTTCACTTGTGGTTTTCTCCTTTGGCTACTTGTTAACCTTTCATGAATACATAAGAGCAAGCTTGAGACATCGACGATGTGCCTTAAGTTGGTTTTTATGTGACATACTACCCTCTTTCATGATGTAGCTTATTGGAAACATATGAATTGGCATAGGACTTTTTGACTAATCTCTTGTGCTCCTTCTACTTTAAAGCAATTGCTCAAAGTACTAGTGTTCACAACCACTTTAAAGAGGGGGCATACATCACCACTCACATTTCAAATGTGTGTGATTTTATTTTTCTTGTGATTTCCTCTCTTGGGAACATTTGGAACAATGCTTCCTACGATGAGACCTTGCACTTGTCCTCTCTTGGAAACAAGATGAGATTGTTTGCACTTATCCTCTCTTAGAGACATTGGGCATGATGTTCCCTAAGATGAGACCTTGCATGAACAAAGAAAAATCCCTTTGAACAATCCTTACACTATTCTACATTAACAATGTCTATGAGTGTCAAGCATAAGAAGTTTTTCTTACCTCATGGAGCTCAAAAACCATTTTTCCTTTGTGACACCTTATTAAAGTTATAAGGAAGTATAACTTTGATATGGTTGAGCGGGAAGCCCACCTAGCGTGATGACTTTCCCCATAGTCACCTTTGTGTTTGTGAGTGTATACCAACTAGCATATCTATCATAGCTTTTGGTATTTCTCACTCCACAAACAACTAGAATTTTTGTGGCCCCAGAGTGAGTATGTTGTGGACTTCTCACCCTATAGACAACCTGAAGTTTTGTGGCCCTAGAGTGAGTACATCTTTTTTTCATCTCATTTTTCATCTTCCTAGCTCTTTGGATTGCATGATTTTGTATATTGATGGTTTGACTTAGGATCTTAGATCTCGGGGGCTTGACCACCTCCTTTGATCTTTGTTATTCTTTGTCATTTGCATCTGCATATGTGAATCTCTCTTGAATGTCTACTTTAGTGTGAGTTTGAAGCAAGTTCATCCTCTCACTAAAGTGGGGGCTAAATATGCCATAGAAAAAAGTACCCTTTGCTTGACATGGTACTAATTCTTAATAAAATGGAATTAACGAGGCCTTGATTCAAGTGTTGTGAGACATTTTATGCATCCACACTAGGTCTTGGACCTTTGAAAACTAAATAAAATACTTTTAATGATGTCTTGTGAAGGTGTTGTGAAGTGTTGTAAAGCATTTCTAAACACTTCTAGACTCTATTCATTGCAATTCGCCTAAAAACAACCTTTTCATCACTAATCAAGTCATATTTTGAAGTGTTGTAAAGGATTGTAACAATCTTTCACACTTTTCTAGGCATAACCTCACTATTTACACCCTTCTTATGCTTTATTTGACCGCTTTAAGTCCTTCTATGCTTTAATTAAGTGCATTTTCTAATGTAAACCTGAAAAACACTACTATATTCAAGATAATTCCTGACACCCATTTTTAGGTCATAGGTGGGACCCATTTACCATGGGTGGTGAATGAGTCCCCCTTGGTTCCAAATTCAAAAAAATTCAAAATTCCTTTTGGTTTTTTATTCAAAAACACTTGATGTCAGCATGTGATGAGGTATTAATGGGTTACTAAGGCACATGATTGTATAAATAAGTGATTTTCACCTCATTTTCATATCTCTCTCCCATCTTGTGCACATTCATTCTTCATTCTTCATTCTTCCACCTCAAGTCAAGAAAGCTAGGGCTTTCACATTTCAAGTCATTAATTTTGCTTCCTAAGATATTGAAGGGAATATACTACATGTTTTGTTGTAGAATTTCAATATGTTTCATCATGGCAAGGTATTTAGTTCGATTATTGCATGTTTCATTCTATTCTTTCATCATTCTGGTTTAAGTGTACCTAAAAGGGATTTGACCAAGGCAAACCCCCATGCCCTAAAATTCAACATTTCTCTCTCTTGTCTTGTGTGTTTGTAGATTAAGGACTCTTGGAAGCATATGAATCATTGAAAATCAAGTTGCAAGGGTTGTAAAGCCCTCTCTTCATTCAACAAGTCAAAATATCAACAAAAAATCATTTTCAGGCCCATAATTCAGAGTTTCAGAAGCAGGCACCTATAGAGTATCAAAGTGTAGATAGGAAGCTCCAGAATCCACTCTTGAATATTCAAAAATGAAAAAGTGGACTCACTCACCATGGGTGGTGAATGGTTCCCACTTCCAGGTCAGTTTTTTATTTTTTGCATTTTCTGATACCCTTTTGATAGAAACAAATTTTGGCTCAATTTACTAGAATTGGGACTGATTCACCCAGAATGGAAAATGAGTCCCACCAGGCCTAAAAATTAGGTTCAACAACATTTCAAATGTCATTTACAATCTTCATCCACATCCCAAGTGGACACTTTCAGTTTGGTTTAGTTTTGTTGAGTTTTGCATTCATTTCTAGGTGATTTTGCAATACACAATGTGTTTTAAAAAAAGATGTTTTCCTTTACTTTCCATCTGTTAATCAATCAATATATTTAGTTTCTTGCATTAAAAAATTACCTCTAGGCACACTGCATCCATATTTCATCCATATCACACTAATCTTTGAATGTGAACATAAGCATTTTTGGCCCTTCTTTCTCCTTTTAGGTGAGAAACCCTGGAAGAGTTAGAAAGCAAGTGGGTCCCAAAAAAATATGTTCTATTTCCATAAAAAATCATTATTCATACTATTCTAGGAATCAAAAAATACTTTCATTTTAGGTTTATCAACATACTCCAATCCTTCCTTCCAATCATTTCTCAACTTGAATCAAAATGTTTCAAAGGATGGATCATGTAACTCTAGATTGATATAATCAATGGTAAGGTATTCATGTGTATTATCAGTTGATAGGTTTTCTGGATCACATGTGCAGGAACCACTAGAACTTGAATATTCTTACTTTTAGCCAATCAAGTTTCTTCAACCCATTCCTTGTTAAAAACTATCATGTCCATCTCTACTACGAAACTTGTACATTCTATTTTTGTTTCACACAAGAATTCAGAAACAAGACCATGATAACTAGCATCACTAGTCTCATCATTTTTAACATTATCCTCAGGCTCAATACCTTGAATATAAACATTTGTATCTTGAGATTCACCATCTACCATATTTCTAGGACATTCCAATTCATATACAGTTGAATCACATTTTAAGAATCCATCACATGCAATTAGTTCATTCACTGGTGTAGGAGAACCCTCATGACTGTTGATACAACTATATTCTTAAGGAAATAAGGATGCCTTTAGGTTTCCTTCATAAAAATATTCACATTCCTAAATCTCATGAGAGCAATCAAAATTCTTATTTTTGTTATCTTGGTTATCAATCTCCAAAGGTATATCAGTATTTCCTACAAATATGACAATATCATCATCCATTCTACTTGAAAAATATTCATCTTCTGAAACATATTTATTCATTACTTGGATAAACCCTTGACCTTTGTTAGTAGTGCAAGCAACCTTATCATTTTGATACCTCATTCTTTGTATGTGGTCACACTTATCTTCCTTAATAATTTAGATCCAACTAATTATTTGATCAAAATCCCGAGGTTTCAATTCCTTGGGGAAAGTACTAATCCATGGATCATAAATGTCACATTAGAGGCCAATACATATTTAATCTTTAGGTCTCAATATTTTAGGAATTTCTAATAAGGAATCCAAGAAATTTGCTAGTAATTCATATGGTCATTCCCCCTCATGCCTCTTCATACTGGAGAATCTTTGAACAATCAACACCTATTCATTATCACTTAAACTTTGTTGAAGTCCACCTTGAATCTACCCATGATTAGTAGGGTGTGAGGGTGAACAAGAAGATGTATCAAAAGAATCATCACCTTGATCATCCCTTTCATCCTTATATATTCCATTTATGTGATGTTCATTAGGACAACAAACACTTGCAACTATATATCCCCTCATCATTGAATATTTCATTGTGTTTTCAATATCCATGGAAATGTGGTATGCCTAATGTAATTTTTTGGGCTCCTTATCTCTTATCAAAAAGCTCATCTCATTATCAAATGCACCTAGATACATAATCAAGCATTCTACATCACTAGGTCTCAGGTGTTCAATAATATCTCTTATTGCTTGTGCAAATCTAATGTTAAAGGCAAGAACCAGCTCATCCACATCTCGTTGGATTTCCATAAATATTTTTCTTATAACATTTGGACTAATACTTTCACCAAATTGTTCCAAAAATGCTATCATGAAATCATTCCGTGAAGCTATAGAATATACTACTAAATATGAGAACCAGTCTCTACCATCTTCTTTTAAAGACCTAGCAAAAAGCTTCATTACAACATCCTCATGATCTAGCTCAAAATGACCCATCAAATCCATGAATGCATTCAGATGTTTAGAAGCTGACTCAAAATTCTTCCCTATAAATTTAGGAAAATGTTTCCTAATATCATTAGGAATCTTGTTAGGGAAACCTTGACTACCATTAAAACTTAATGGCCTATATCTCTCAATAGAGAATTTCCTTTTATGGTATAATAAGAACCACATGCCCAACATGTTTTTATTTGATGTTCCCCAATATGATATAGGGGAATAATACATTTCTCTTATATCCCTATTCAATCCTTAAATATCAAATTGATAGTTGATTTTGCACTACCTCATTCCTTGATTTAATCATGATTCTAAAATGCATAGCTCAACCACATTCTTGCTTTAAAGCTCTCTAAAAGGTAGTTTTCAAAGCTAAGTATACTTCTTCAACCTAACCCAAATATTACAAATTGCACCTTAGAGGTATGTAAAATGACTACCATTCCCTCTATTTCTGCTTAATTCACATAATAGGGAAACAAAATTTCCACCAAATCATTTCAATATGGTTTTCAAATGGATTTATTTCTTCTTGAAAACCAAAATAGGGGGAAAATACCTGGATACATTGGAACTATCTAGAATTATGCTTTTGACTGGAAAACCTTGCAGATATGAAACTTTCTTCATGTCTTCATCAGGTTCTTTGGATAGAGTAACCACCTCATTTGTAGAGGAACAAACTTCAACAATATGAAGTTTCTTTAACAAGTTGCTTTAACTTTAAGCTTCCTTAATCGACAAAGTCACACATAAGTCCTTTATACTTGATTACTTGGTCTCCAACAAATTTTCATTCTATTTTACTAGAGTCTCAAATAATGCACACAAGCATATAGATCTTTAGGGTCACCACCCACATCTAGTAAGAAATTCTAATATTATTCATCAAATTTTAGTAGATCTTGAAAAAAAATTGTAAGTTTTTAAGGGAGGCACAACAAACTCACTAAAAATATCAAAGGATTGACTCATTGACACAAAGCTACACTTATAAATATAATTCTCCAACAAATATTTGAATCTTCAAGGGAAGGTGATCTATTAGAATTTTCCTAAGTCATTCCCTAGTAGAGTTGCCATTTCTATTGCTTATTTTTTAAGGAACCAAACTTAAACTTATCGCTAACCTATGAATCTGTTAGAATTCAATTATCAGCAAGGGTAAGGATTGGTCAACACACAAGTAAGGATTTTGAGGCCCTTACTTCTTTACTTTGAGCTTCATGAAACATAGGAGGGTGATCCAGAATGTGTTCACATGATATTCACTTGATCAAGAACACTTATACACACAAATAGATTCCCATGGATGTAAATAAGCAACATTCATTAAAGATTTGGCTGAAATTTAAACAAATTACTATCTACTACAAGGAATAAGATGGTACTTCATATTAGTACATTATAATTGAAAGTTATTTAGATGATTTTCATTCTCATTTCAAGCCCTTGGTCAAGTGAACAACTAATTCATTTCTCTTTATGGTAATCAAATGAAAAGACCAGTGCCTTGTCTTGGTGTAATGGAGTCAAATTCACAATAACCAGTAATACCCTAGCAATTTGAACTAGAAATTAGTTGACTATTGATATACCACATTATAGTTTTAAACTCATTATTCCTAAAACATAACTACTTATCAATCCTATGCTCTATTCTTACAAATTTATGACCTAAATTTAGCATTTAATCAACTCTTTGAATTAAATTAAAAATGAAATCAATCATTCAATTAAAACAATTGAAGACAAATGAAAATATCATTAACAGTTTCATTTATAATAAGGAAGAAAATTACAAAGGAGAGAATATGTTTAGGAACTAGCATTTTCATTTATAAATTCTTGCTACTATAAAACCATTTGAGATTATTATAAAACAAATTCACACCTTGGAATCCTTATTAGACTATTCATCTGTACATTGATTTACTCTTACTCTCTTATAAGGTTAGTGTTCCCACTTAGACCTTTCTGAGACTCAAAACTCAAACTCCCTATAACTAGCCTTGAAAATCCTTTTCGAGAATAGGGGAGCAACAAGCAATAGGCTGAATTACAATTACATTTCATTTCATTTGAAAGCCATTTTCACTTGAATTTGATATATTTCCCAATTAGTTAAATGTAATGATTTGTAGAGTATGGGAGATCAAAAGAAAAAACCCTAGGTAATTTGGTTGAAGCAAACAGGCCAACTTTCCAAAAGGTGTGGTTTGTTGCCACAGTAGTACTAAAACACCTTGTCCTTGTTAACCAAAGAAGATTCTCCATTAGTATTGAAAGAAAAAAATTATATACTACCCATAAAAGGAACACTTTTCATCCAAGTTTTAAGGAGTCTAACACCTCTCCTACACACCATCACAAAATATTTCCACATCAAAACTAAATAAAAAAACCATAGATATGCTTAAGAGGATGATTTCGATGTAGTGGCAATGGTGTCATTAAAAAAAAATGGTGGGGAGACTACTTTAAGTTGTTAGAATCATAGTATGCTCACACGCCCCTTGTTTGTGATGAAATTAGATGAACCATCAGTCCTTCCTCGTCAAAGTCTTCATACAACACTAGGAAAAGAAGATAATGGTTGTACTCCAGGTCAATATCACCTCCACCATTTGAAGGGTTGTTTGAAACTTCAATGGGAGAATTTTTTTTCCCTAGGTAGGCCTTATGAGACTTGTTTCTCTTGTTTTCTTTCTTCATAGGCTCAACTAATCCCTTCCCTTTAAAATTGGTCAATTCTTTTTAAATGGTCTTGCTTCTTAAATTGTACACACTCTTGACAATAGTCTTCTTATTTTTTCCATGGGAACTTCTCCTACCTTTTGGTGTTGCAAAAGTCCCAGGTACTTCTTCCTCAGTCACAAATTTATCCTCTTGAAAATTAAACACACTAAGCCTCTTGGACCTCCTATTTGGTTGAATTGACACACCTAACTTACCCATTCTCATAAGACATATGGTAAAGACTATAAAATATAGATTTCAAGGAAACTCACCAGTTTAAGCTCCTAAATTGAACTTGCATAAAAGAATAACCACATACCTAGACAATTTCAACTAGCCCTAGCAACAATTATAGTCAATTGAAACTCTCACTATCCTAGAAATATGAAACTATGAAACAAACTAATGCATGAATCAAATAGAGCTCACGTAAAAGAAAAAAAATCACCCATGATACAAACTTCAATACTTCTACAATTAAAGGCCTAAAACTCACACAATTCCTCTCTGGATCACACTTCTCATTTCATGAAGACTAAAAATGGTACAATGAATTGACAAGAAATCTTCGTTAAGTAGACAATTTGGAACGTGTAACAATTAATGATTTGGGAGAACCTAGTGTGAGTGAGTTGAAAACTTAGTCGATCAACTTTGAATCTGGGCCATCGATCTTTCAGGATTTAAAAATCAATAAATAAAAATCTTCAAACATCATTTCTAGCTTTTATAGCTTGTGCCTCAAAAATGACGATACCACCTCATAAATTTTCCACATTTACCCTTAACTTCATTATTCATCTTTAATCTGACAATTAGCATGCACCGCTATCCTGGTCTGTTCCTAATCATTTATATTGATGAAGTACAAATAGCAGAAATTTGAAAAGAATATTCCCTAGAGCATCACATTGCACATTGCATATTTTCTTTAGCCTTCTAGGGGTCAATTAGCGATGAGAGCATTGGAATGATGGAATTTAGACTGTTGGATCACCATCCCTTTTGGAAATATTCACATTGCAATGCACGTCACTAATTTATGTTTCAAATTCTAAACCATATCAATGACAAATGAAAAACCAAGTATGGAACCAAATCAAGTCACATACATCATCCCTTGAAATCAACAGTCACCAACATATCGCCCATTTACCCCCTTTAGAATAGCAATGAATCATATTGATTGGTGACCTCATCACTCATCCCCAATGTGATCAATACAAGCACACAACTATCTATGATGAGAAATGGAAGTATATACAAAGAGATTTGAGGCCATCGCTCATCACTAATTTAAAAATCAAAACTCAAAAAAAAAATAGTGATAGCTATAACCTCTAGCAATACAAAGAGAAAACTTAAGCTTCATGCATCACCAATCTAAATCAAAAGTTCTCAAAGATATCTGAGATATGCGAAACAAAAGGAATACATTCATCACCAATTTCTAATGTAAATTAGCATTCATAAAGCTATCCACAATGAGAACCAAATGGAAATGGTAGATGAGACTTAAGTGAGATAATTTACCATGAGCTCACAAGTTTTAATGAGAAAGGGTACCCCCTAGGAGAATGTATAAAAAGGACTCAAGGACTTTAAAAAATATTATTTCAAAGGATTAAAAGCAAAATAAGGTTAATTGATAAAATATTATAAAATAACTTCATGCCAAGGCATGAGGGGCCAGTTACTCCATGAGCTCAAATGTCATAAGATGTTCAGGGATGGGAAATAAGAGGTTAGTGATAGATAATAACATTGAAAAGGGATTTGATTTAAGGGTTTCTTAGGAGAGATTTTGATAGAAAAATCCAAAGGAAATATTAGTGGGAAAAAACATAAGTCTAGACATTTTAAACTGACTGAAAATTGTAGAATTTAGGAGTGGAACCCAAAATTGTTTAGGGGTTCCATCATAACCAAGGAATTTCCTTTGTAATATTAATTCTCAAGCTAAATATATATTTTCATTCTTGAGAGGAATATAGTTTATTGAACCTTCTCATATTTCCAATTTTTCATTCCTTCGATAATTAGATTCTTTAGTATGCTAGTTAGAAAATCTCACAATTAGCCAAGAGCTTAAGCTAAAGGACAAAATCATTGCATAAGGTGATATAAGTAGAAACGTGGTTAGAAGGGTCTCCTTTCCCTCCATATTTATCAAACCTACGAATCTCTATACCTTATGGTATCAGTGTTCTTAATATCTCCAAGGATAAGGTATTACTTTTGACATAGTATGAATGTTGGCCATTTTGATTTTATCTTATGGTTGAAATTTTATTTTGAAGGGATGAAACATTTTGCAAAATTTGGTTGGGGATGGAATCATAGGTTGTATTTGGAGGTGAATATGGTGGAGGTATATATTTGTTTGAGGGGCAAGTGAATGGAATGCTTATGGGAGGTAAAGTGGTAGGAGATATGATGTGAGATGCCACCAAGGTATAAGGATTTCTAGTGGAAATTCAAAAGGTAGGAAATACATTACTAGTAGGTTGCATCAGTATTGTAACTTGAGGGTTGGTATAGGTGGGAATAGAGGCAATGATTGTAGGAGGAGGAATTTGGGTTCCTCCTTGGCTTTGGAAATTATTCAAAAGTTGAGCACAACTAGTTGTTGAGGTAATGTTTTTGCCAAAAATTTGAGCTAAGTTATGCGCAAGTTCTATTTCTTGTTCACTTTCAATCATGCGTTGTATGTTTTCTATGGTAGGAATAGTAGTGTTGAAATTTTTTTAGTAGTCACTTGATGTTGTAGGCTTGCTAATTCTTGATGGATTTGGATTATGTTTTCTTCAAGAACACTAGCAACCATTGTTTCAACACTTGACATACTACTTGAAGGAAAAGAGTTATTAATGGTATGGTCCATACCTAGTGAACTACTATCAACACTATGAGTGAAAGAGATAGATAACCCAAGATCCATGAAAAGTGTGCTATCATGAGATGACCTTAGTCTCAAACTACATCTCACTATAGTATTGCAATAGGACACCAAGTTATAAAGCTCATGCAAAGGATAATTAATGAATGCAAGATAAATGCAATGAAAATGAGATAAATGCTATTCTCTTATTCCAATTCTTACATTTAAAAATTCAATTGAAATGAAACAAAATTAAGCTAGATATAATGAAATGAATGAAAAAAAAACCAGTAATGTGAAACAGAGATCTAACACTCGTAAATAGAAGCACAGAAAAAAGGTTTTTAATGTTGTAAAATGCATATTTTGGTTTGATATAGAAGGAAATCACCAAGAGGGGCATACAAGTCCTAGTTAAGGTTTTTTAAGGGTTCAAATGCTAAAAAAAATTCAACACAAAATTCCTTAAAATTATGTAAAACAGCCTGTATCAAGACTAAATCACCCAAAGGGGTGAATGAGTCCTGGAATATGGTTTTGACACTAAATTTAGGAAATTTTGAGTGAATGTTAAGGTTTCTAGCTTGTATGTTTATTTTAGTATGTGCAATTACAATTTTATAATGAAATTCAATGATGGAAGTGGCAAAAATGCAACCTATATGCACTTTTGACTAATGCCAAATTTAGAAGTGATAAATAAAAAATTAATTTTGAAAGGTGTCCAAAGGTTAGGTTCATGAAAATTAATCATAGGAAATAGGGTACTCCACCTCTCAAGAGATGGAGCACATACACAAGGGGGTACATTTTCTTATTTCACTCTTAGTTCATTAAAGGAAAACCTAGAAGCAACAACCCAATGATTCAATTGAGAGACGTGGTTGCTACAAGGTGTCCTTAGGAGTGAATAAAGGAGTTTCACCACTAGAAAAAAATTATAAAGAAGGAAATAAAAGCAATATGCAAGTCTAGCTTTATGACCTAGAAAATGAAACAAAAAATTAGAATAAAAAACTATCAATAAATAGAAAAGTACCTAGAATATTGGAGATATATGAAATTATAAAGTCTATAATGCCAAAATTATGACTTTTGATGTGAACTGGGACTCATATTTTAGAATGGGTGATTTAGTACCAATTTAGGGTTTTAGGTGGAATCTAAAATCTACAGTTGGGTATGTGCAGGATCATCATGGAAAAAATAGGCCCTTAAGTGGCAAAAATTCATAAAAATTAGAGTTACGCAATGTGACATAAAATTTTGAATAAGTTATCTATATTATCTCAAAAATATGTAAGAATAGAACTTGTAGCAAATTGAATGTGGTTTATAAACTACTAGGTTTATTTATAAAAAAATCTATTTGGTGAAAATTTGAAATTTCAGTGCAGAGTACTTAAATTTCAGGGAAAAAATAAGAAGTAGGTGTTTGTCTGACCACCCTAACCATAATAAAATGATAATATTTTTTTATAAGATTTTAGATATAAGCAAAGGACGAATTTCTTGATGTGATACATATTTTTTTGTAATTTTTTTCCAATAAAATAATTAATTATGAATTTTTTATTAAAACTTTTAAAAAATACAAAACTCATATGTCTGACCACCTTAACTTGGTCAAAACTTCATGAAATTCAATTTTTTTTAATCCTATAGTATGCGAAGCACAGAATGCGAGGCATGTTTCAGATTCAAAAAAATGTGATATCGCTTAAAATCTATAGATGTTTTTCAATCAGCCTAGCAATCAGGACTTTAGTTGTAATTCAAATAGAAAATGAATAATAACTATTTATTAAATTCAAAGTAAAGCATAATTTATATTGGTGGAAATTTGAGAATATCCTTTAAAAACCCTTTTTATTTCATCAATTTTGGGTAAAAAAAAGGTCAACAACCACATACCATACACAAACCCATCACATTGCCACTTTTTGGCCCATCATGATCTTGTACGTACCCAATTAGTAAACTAGGATCTACATGAAATGAATAAAAAGTGGTATATTGGGACTCATACACCCAAGGTGGAGATTTAGTCCTAGTATTAGGGTTTTTCCAATCTTTGAGTCTTAAACTTTGAATTTCAACCTGTAGGTGACTTTCTGTGATGATGGCAACTTCTTGACAACTTTGGCAACTTTCTTCAAACTTGCAACTTTTTCTTCAAAGCATGTTCAAGCCTCAAAACACATATATATACAATCACTCATGTAGAGGGATAAAAATGTTATTTTGTTAGTGGATAGGGGTTTTCCTTGGTCAAACCCTATTTTGGTAATCAAATCTTTAAATAAAATGAAAGAAAAGGAAGGAATGATGAATGGACAATATGCAATGTTTGAATTCACCAAACCCTTGGAATAAATGTTGTAATCTTGTATGGAATGGATAGCATGAATGTATATCTTGACTCTTGATTGTATGTTATGAATCTTGACTTGAATGCTTTCCCTAATCATGAAACCTACATCATAAATGTTAGCTCAAAACCAAACATGACTGACATGATGCTTGAATATTGAATGATGCTCCACAATGCTTGATAATCAGATCTTGAATGCTCTCTTGATCATAAATTTACTATTAGTGCTTCAATACTTGAAATCTTAGAAATTGTTATATTGATTGTTAGGAGAAATTTTGTGAAATAACATTGTATTTACTACTATTTATGCCAAATTTTTAGAAATTACAACACTACAAGATGACATCTAATCTAGGAGAATAAAATCCCACAAATAATACAATTCAAAATAGGTCTAAGCTAAATCAAGACTCATACTCCTTAGCACCAACTAGGGTGTATCAGTCCCAGTAGCTTAGGCTTGGAACAAAAATTGCAAGAAATGTTAAGTTCTATGCCATATTGCAAGAAATGTTAAGTTCTATGCCATATTCAGGATCAAGACCTGAAACCTAGGTGAGACCCATACACCCAAGGTGGCATAGGATTCCAAATCACTAGATCTAGAAAATAGATCCCAAAATAATGAAATTATGATTGGTCATTAGTTAAGCGTTTGGATTATCCTCAGAAAATGCATTAGATAAGGCTTGAGGATGCAAAATAGGACAGAATAAGGCATAAAGAATCCCAATTTTAGCAAGGAGGGCCCAAAAATGTGTGAAAATGTAAAGGGATACATTTTACTACACTACATAACTTATTTGAATATTTTTGGAAAAATAAAATTTATCATTTTTGACTTATGATAAATTTAAAATTTAAATGTAATTTGAAATTGTTATCCATTTAAAATTTATGATTGAATATGATGGTTGAATGTTATTAATTAGTAATTGAATTATTTCATTTCAAGAATTGGTTTGTGGTTACAATAAAATATATGCAATTATGAGTGTTTGAATGTAGGAACATGTTGAAGAATGAGAACATGGTTGAGGTAGGAGTATTTGGCTAGATGAAAATAACTAAGCTTGTTGGAATCTAGAACACACACCACAAAAGAATTATAGTATTTTCATATGAAATATAGATTTTATGTGAATTTTCTATGCTTGTTTGATTTAACTTGTATATCTAATGCTCATTTTAGCCTCTGAAGTAAAAAATAAAAGACAAATATATAAACATAAGCATATATATAGATATATGTGTACAAGTAATTATGTCAGTAGACTTATGAAATATAAAATATATGATTTAAATTTGAGACAATGTGATGTTTCTTCCTCTAACTTATAAAGGATATTAATCATGTAAGAGAACATATATATAAATATGGAAATATGAGCATGAGAAGGGAAAATGAATGATTTTAATAAAAAACATATTTTTAATGAAAATTTCTTTAAGCCATGATTGTTAGATTTGGTTTTCAAACCACCCAAGATCAAAGTGACTGAAGGAAAGCATGAAAAAAAACCAGAGATGAACAAAACTCAACACTCTCCTAGCACTAAACTAGACTCACAATTTGAGCTAGTTTTCTCATTAGCATAGGGAGAAGTGAGGGCTTGTTTATATAGAAAAATATAGGAATATAAAACCAAGAGGAATAATAACTCCCCTTAACCCATAATAGGTGGGAGGTTTTACCTACTTGGTAAATGCCAAATACATGGTTATGCTAACTCAGGTAAAGACAAAAAGTGGTTATGCGGAGGTGGCAAATAAGTCCAAAAGAGGATGTGACATTCAACTACCCAAAGGTGGGTGTGAATGACACATGTGATTGTAGGATTATGCCACATGTCCTCCTCCTAACCATTATAATATAACCTAAGCAAGCTTAATAATGTGTATAGGAAAAATAAATATTCCCTAACATAAGGAAAATAAAAAACCTACACTAACAGCCCCCCTTAAGCATAGCTTAGGTGGCTGAAAAGACACAAAGATGCAAATATGGGTCTCGGATATTAGGCCATTTTAGGTACCCATGTACAAAATACTCTCTCACAAATGGAGTAAAGGAGAAAATCAAGTGGGAAAAAACTCCTCCCGAAAAGAGAGAAAAGAAAAAATGTTTCCCAACACAAGAAGAATCCCATGCAAGGAAGAAGTCCCCTCCAAAATAGAAAGGATAGGAAAGACCATGTAGCCTTCCCCAAAGTAGTCAACTATGCTAATGGTTGAAGCTTAAAACTAAATGTAGAACTTGGTCCATGATCATCGAACAATGTTCCTCCCCTTACGAAGAAACAAAACCAAAGGTGTATGAAGAATGTCTTCCCATTCCTGAAATGAATATGAGGGAAGAAAGCTCAAAAAGTATAAAGTCTCTAAAAACTACTCATTTGTCTCCATGTTGATGCTGAAAGCTTCCACCACCAAATCAGGTGTTCTAGGCCACACTGATGAATATGAAAATCCAAAACCTAGTAGAGATGTGTGTAAGAAAAATCCCAAAGACTCAACTACCTCCTATGAAGACAAAGATGCCTCCTCCAAATGTTGCTCAAAAGTATCCACACTCATGTCAAACTGTGATGAATGATCATGTGGAGAATGAACAAGAGGATCCAAAGGTTCCTCCATAACAACTGAAGAATAATCAACTTCATCAAAGAGAAGATGGATGCCATGAATAGTGTCTCCCAAGTTTGAAAAATGAGACTCTATGAACAAACTTGCAATGTCTATCAATTAGTCATCCCAAGCAACTATATCTGGAAGATGATGTCGATCATGTTGCACTGAATCACAAGTAGCCATGAATGTAACAAAAGTATCCTCAAAAGCAAAAATAGATAGAGGAGAAGGAATACAAGGCTTAATAACTGGATATGATGTGAGAATACCAAGATTAAAATAGCAAAAATTCTCCTTAAAATTAAATGTCACACAAGGAGTGTGATCAACAACCAAAGGATCAAAACCATCATCAGGTGTAAAGTCTAAAAGGTATAGAATGGAGATTCATGATCAACTATCCCAGTAGCAATTATCTCTTTTCTCTCCAAGTCTTTGATGATAACTGAATCAGGCGTGAATTCCATAGTCTTCCCTGCTCCACCATGAGTGATTTGATAGATATAAAGAAGATTTTTTGTCAAGTGAGGTACACACAGAACATCATTGAAGGTGCCATCCCCAATATCAAAAGAACCCTTCCCAATTACACTCATGTAAGTGTTGTTTCCCATCAAAATAGGTGGCATAACACAAGGCTCAAAAGAAGAAAACATAGACTGTGAAGAAGCCATATTATGAGAAGCTCCAAAATCTAGGAGCCATTTCCCTGATTCATGACTTGTAGAAGCACAAAGAGCTTTACCTTTATTTTTCTTAGAAATTCAAAAGAAAATCCTGCATGACCTTTATCCTGACTAGATCCTGACTGTTTGGAATGTGAAGAAGAAGTAGATTCAAACATTCTAGAAGCTAGATCAATGTTATTGTTCTTAAGAAGATGTTTTACTTCATCAATATCCTTCTTATAACAAGAATGTTCTTCATGTCAAGATCTCTTGCAATATGAATAAGTAGACTTCTCCTTCTTAGATGATTCCTATCGAGAAGAGGATTTGTGTTGTGGATTTTTCTTAGATTTGTTTTGTTTCTTGTTAGATTGTCCCGACTCTTTCTATCCCTTAGGTTGACTAGCCAACAAGGCCTGAGTCTGTGACAACTTTATGAGACCCATAGAAAGAAGCTTCCATTTTTTCATGCATTAACATCTAAGAAAAATATGCAAATGAAGGCATAATATATGTAGATCCCATAGTCAGTCTATGAGTATGAAAGCTAGAAACAAAAGATGCAAATTCAAAACCAAGTTTATTCAGTGTATTATAGATTAACTGAATGTCCTTTTTATCAATACCACAAGCTTAACATTGTGCTTTCAGATCATTGACCTTAGTAATATAATCCTGGATGTTGCCAAAATTCTTTGGATCAAGGCTCATCAATTCATTTTCAATCTGATAACCTTTGACTTCATCTGTTGTACCATACAAAGATTTTAACTTTTCCCAAGCATCATGTAAATTTTTACAAGATTCAATCTGAAACATAAGATCAAGAGAAACAAAAATACGAGGACATCCAAGAGATTTTGTATGTTCAAGCATCCATTTTATCTTTTCCTTATCATCTTTAGGTTTAGCTACCTTTTTTTCAACATATGGAGTATACCCAAGTTGAATTAAGTCATTCCATGCATGTTGATGCCATGTTGAATAATTATAAGGTGTTAGCAAAGGAACCTTAGAATGATCCATGTGTGAAGGAAAATAAGAGCACAAGTGAACAGATAAAAAATACACACACACAAAGAGAGACCCCCCCTTTTTCACTCAATCAAGAATCCCCCCAACAAAAATGATTTGGCACTTTATAAATCAGTGTGTTTACAATGCTAGAGTTGTTTTCCAGAGTTTTACAAATGTCTAAAATAGATCCAAATACTGAAAGGACAATCAACTATTAGAATGAGAACTTCAAAATAGAACTAATGTGTAGTGCTAAAAAAAATATTCACTTTCAAAACAAGAATCACCTTGATCCAAGGTCATCTGTGAAAGTTACATCTGTTTGAAGTTGAAAAAATGAAGATTGTCCTTCAAATCAGATGAAAAAACTGAATTTCTAGAAAACTGGAATCACTTGAACAAAAATAAATCGTACCACTATAAAGAGTGTGAAATTTTACCCCAAATCAAACAAAATTGCATTGAAAAATTCCTCTGTATGACTGAGATATCATGCTCTGAAGTTTAAGATGCAAAAGTGAAAACTTCAACAACCTATATGTAACGCCCAAATTTTTCTCTAGAAAATCTAACTATTTTTTTTTTTTAAAACATTATGCCAAGTAATACTAAGATGTTATGCTCATGTTTGAATATGGGAAACACAACTGAAAACAAAGGTCTGCTACTTAACATTCCACACCTCTCGCCATCCTCGTAAATCTCATAGTTTAGTATTTGGCCTATTAACCAATAGTAACACTTGCAATTGTTTGAAGATATTATTTTTCTTATGTGGAACGATCCTTAAGCAATAAGTATAATTGTTATTCTTTATCTAATGGACTTATAAGGGTTCCCTTAATTGATCATGGATGTTGGTTATCTTATTATTCCAAAATCCAGTAACAAGATTTTCCATAGCCACAAAATAAAGCCATTTATTTCAAATTAAATATCTATGTAATATCGATATCTTTTTTGATCTTTCGGCCATCGAGATTTCCGATTTAATAACTACGCTATAATTTCTAACACAATCATGTTTAATTATATGAGTAGTATTATTACTAATTGAATTATTATCAACATTTGTATCAATATTAATAACAATACAAATGGCGGTAATATTATTTCCCATACTGATACCAAAATGACATGAATAGTAATTATATTGACATATCTTTTAATATTATTGTTTAATGTGATGGGTAGTTATTCCGACAATCATATCAATATTGATATTACTAAAACAATAGTATACTACATTTATCCCAACATTATTATTATTATACATAGCAGTTATTTTAATCATTTTACTAAATAAATAGGTTTCCCTACCAATATTTACCATTATAATCAAAGGTCGATGAATCTAGTAGATGAAACCCAAATTTTATGTGTTTGAATTATATTTGAGTCATGTCCATTTTAAAAATTTGTGGAGGCGCCAAATCTGGGTATATACTATGCTCAAGGTACAAAACCATGTGGAAAAAACTTTAAGGCAGGGAGATCAATCCTACTTTATAGCTAATTCGGTTACCTCCCTTCTCATTCTTCTCTGTGCCCATTTTCCTCCAAGGCATGGCAACTAGTTTTCCCATGCACTGGCAGGTAAAATCTTTAGAGTTGTATTTATTTTTATAGAAGGAAATATATATGGTTGGAGATTTATTTTATATAGATAGTTGCGTAGCTACATATATAGTAGTATGTACTCATCAGGAAGTTTATTAGTTTATGTTGGTGTTTGTTTACTCCTCTTTTCTTTTTTACACATAACCACTTGTAGATTATGGAGGCCACAGTGTTAACCCAACTTGAGCTTGTGTTACTTTCAGCGGCATGCATCAGATTTTAATACAGGGACTATTTATTTATTTATTTATTTATTCATTTTACTTTATTTTATTTGTCTTGTCTCTGTTCCAGAGTCCATGCAGAAGTTCCATACCCACTAGCAGCAGCAAAGCCGATTTATGGCAAGTATTTTGCAATTGCAGGGAAGATAAAATAAAATTATATATATATATATATATATATATATATATATATATATATATATATATATATATATATATATATTTATTTATTTAAACTAAATATAGATTGTGTCTCTGCTATCCTGTATGTAGATAATGTATGAGTGTATATCTTACCTCAATACATAGATCCATGGATATATTGAGTTGCTCAAACCTCTGTTGAAATTATTAAAGCAGATTTAAAGCTGATACTATGGTTATATCCAGGATGAAAATACTTTGCTGTACAAAATTGTAAATATTGTGAAATTAATACTAAATGAGGAATTTTATTTTTTTTGAGAGAGTTGTAGTTTCTATTTGGCATTGTTACAGTTGTGTTAATAATAGCATTCACATATTTTTTTATTATTACTTGCTTCCATCTTGTTTTGCTTCTTATTTTCTAATGGCAAGAAGAAGTAATGTTTTTGTTTAGTCAATTATCTATGTGCACAAATCATTTAAAATCAACTATATTTATTGTTATTATTACTATTTGTCTTTATTTAACATAGGCTACAGATCGAAACCCTTTTGCATTCACCATTTATTTTATTCTATTTTATGCTGCTATTTCTATAGTGTCTTTTCTTTTCTTATTTTTATTTTTTGTAATTAGATCATTTTTTTTGAATATATACATATATTTTTCAGATATTATACCGTGTATAATATGATACATCAGAATATTATATAAATGAATTATTTGTGAAATATAAATAAATAAATATAATAGTTATTTATTTTCATCCAAAATAATTTTAGATTTAAGAAATAATTTTGGAATGCTTTTAAGAAAGACTTAGTCATAAGAGTTTTTTTTTTTTTTTCTTTCTTATCAAAATATTAATACATACTTAGAAATTTACATTATATTTCCCCCAAAGATATAGGGTTGTTTAAAATTTAGAAAGTAATATTTAACAACTTTAGAAAGTAAATTTTTTTACAACCTCAACAATTGATTTTTTTTCATTTATCCAAAATAAACATATAAAATATATTAGTTGTCTTTAAAGCAAGAACTTGAAAATAGTTCTATTTTAAATTAATATTTTATTCATCAACTAAAAAGTTATATTTCTTATGCTTAAAAGAAACATAATTATATATGTACTAAACTTGCTTCAAATATGTTCTACTATAACTCCCAAATACTTGTAGTTTAAAAACTATTTACAAAGTTACAAATATTATTATCTCTATTCATATTCAATGACTTATACAATTAAATGGTTCCTAATAATCTAGAAATTTATAGAGAAGACTAAATATCACATGAAAACTTGTATTGCTAATAATAGTTGAAGGATATCATTAACTATATTCAACTCCTACATTAACTTCACAATAGTACACCTCTCTTTGTAAGGTTAAATAAAAATCGTTCATTCATTAAATACAAAAGGAGACACAATATTAATTCAAATCTAATTGCCTTAACCCTAGTAATATCATTGTCTAATTCTTGCCACAAACTTAAGATATTTTTACTACAAGTATAATCATGAGGAAAAGATACAAGGATAGGGTTTCAACACCCTTTTCACAATCTATGCCATATAATATGACCTTTTTAAAGAAAAGTCTTTGGCTACATTATCCCTTGCATTTACAAAACAATAGTTGAAAATATATATCACATCATTGAATAACAAATTGTTTCATTCCATTTTTTAAGAATATAACGTGAGAATTTAAAGAGGTATACCAATGGACACAACTTGCTTTATCTCTTCTTTCATTTTACAACATAATACTAGCTATTTCATATTCTAACCAACATTTGTAAAAAATGAGAATGACACAAATAATTTGGGCTTGCTCTCCACCTTACCTTAATGGCATCATGAAGCCTCATGGGCTCTAGCCATACCCACGAGCAAGAAACAACAACTACCATTGATCTAGGTAGGAAGAGTAAGAGAATAGCTTAACTACAAATTTACTATTTATCCACCCACTACAAAAATTTTAAGTTTACCCATACATAAACTTGGACATCCCATTTGATTTGAAATCCATAACAAAATAACACAACACAAATTTCCTACTCAAACAAGTTGATAGAAATGAGAAGAAATCACTTATCTCCACCATATTCCATTTTGAACTCCTCTTTTACATGTGAGAGCTCCTTGCTTCTTTTCCAATTTTCTTCTCTTCTTTTTTCCCAAACTTCAAATTCTCCCAAAGAGTTCTCCAAGAGGAGAAGTGGGTAACATCCATTTCCTCTTTTCCATCCAAGTATATAGAAATTCAACTTGAATTCACTTGAATGAGAGAGAGACATTTGTCACTCTCTCATTTGATCTTTCAACACACATCCCCACAAGTTCTCACACATGTGTGAGACTTTTGGGGAGATGGGGAATGTACTATGACACTCTACCCAACATCCCTTACAAGGTGGCTTCACACATGTGAAAGTCTTGATGCTCTTCTCAAGTTAATTAATGAACTTTGGGGAGTGGTGGGAGAGTGACAAGTCACTTCTCCCAACTCCCAAGGACTCAAATTCGTCAAACTTTTTCAAGTGGACTTTTGAAGGGTCATATTATGCCCTAAAGACAAATTTACATGTCCAAAAGATCCCCCTTCCATAGGTATAGGTCCTAGGGGCTATTTTTGCACTAATATTAAAAAAAAAGACCATACAACACCCTAAAAAGACAACTTTAAAGGCCAATTCGAAATTCAAGAACTAACTAAGGATTTGAAAACCCTAACAGATCTTGCACTCTTAACCACATGACTATAATCAATAAGGATCCAAAAAAAGTACCTACACTAAGCCACCAATCATTAAAACCCTCCACTCAATTACAAATTAGACAAAACCCTAATTACCTCCTAGGTCATAGGGTAAAAAAAAATCAAAACTTCAAAAGATAAATATTTACTTGGGTCTAGATTGTTCCCCCTTTTTACCCTTGACGTTACTCTCACATGTATTTTTCCAAATACATGTTGGGTTAGAAATATAATAAATACCTTTTCAAAATATCAATAAGATCAAATTCAATGGTTAGTAAATCCTAATACACATGTATATTCATTTCCTTTCCCTATAAAAGATGGAAACTTTGAGCATGCATGAAATATTAATGAAAACCTAACCTTCGTTAAATACTTTATTTACACTACTAAATTTCTTGCAAACTCTCCTTCCTCTAATAAAATTCATCATTCAACTTGATATCTAATTTATATAAATTTTCCTCAAATTATCCTTCCTTAGGTATACCCCTCATTTGTTATGGTCATCCTTTAAATTTGCCTTGATGTTTCTTGGCTAGTGATCCTTCTGGAAACTTCTCCCTGATCTTCCAAAGTCCTGCTTTGTTCCTACCCATTATCATTTTCCAAGTAACATGAAACTTATTAGCAAAATTCAAACTAATATTAGATACACAAAATTTCTTCTCATATCGATCTAATTGTATTCTTTATATGATACTTGTTCAAGAATCTAAATATTATCTACTCACATTCATCCTTAACGGTTTGTCCATTTTCATTTAATGAAGGGAAGTTGTCACAATAACCATTTAAAATAGTGATAAAATTAAAATATTAAACATGGAACTAGGTTAAATCATCACTTTATTCACCAAGCTAGGATAATTAAACTTATCAAGGTGTGACACAATCTATAGATAGGGTTGGGCCTCACACTATATTTTTAAAATATCATATCCACCAAATTTGGTTGAACATGTGCTAAATTTGAAGTCTCCAAATAAATCTCGAGCTCCTCCAGATTTAGAAAATCACTTGCAAACTTTAGATCTTGCCAAAAAGACGGAAAAATGACCAAAGTTGCTGCTAAAGTTAGTAGTACCACCAAATTGGAAAAAAGTCAAATTGTTGATGTCAGCACTATGCAGTGCAAGTACACTAATATGAAGTACAATAGATCTGAATTTTAAATTGCTTTTTTTTCATATGAAATTTTTAATATTTTAATTTTCTGAAATTTGGATATATTAAAAGTTTTAATAATAAAACTTTTAATTTTTAAAAACTTCCAAACTCCAAATAGAGGGATTGAACCCCTAACAAGGTACAACATTTTAAATGCATGCTATAAATCATGGCAGCCTAAGGATGGTACGTTCTGCAAGTACATGGACCTGTGCTTGCATAGGAACCCTTGTACCTTTTTAAATTTTTATTTTTTTTTATTTTTTTTCTTAAATTTCAATGATTTTTTTTCATTGAATTTTTTTTGAATAAATAATTATAATTTTTCTATACAATTTTTTTTTTTTAATAAAAAATATCTATATTGTACTATATGTAGGTGGGGTCGTACGGTCCTGTCTAAAAAAAAATTGCCTCAAAAATCAACTCCAAAATTGATGAATTGATAGTCGATCCTTAGGTTTTGATGTCTTTTGAGTGCGATGGCGAGGTCTGTTTGGGCTGAAAATGCTCCAAAAGATCAGCTACCTTTAGGAACCTCTCTAAAAACCTCTCCTTCAATCATTCACAGATCTCGCACCCGATGTCTGATTTGGACGAAATAAAAGCCAATTCCGACTTTTCCGGCTACTTTGAACTCAATCGTGAGCTTAGAATGTCTCTAGGAAGCTCCTAAATACCTATAAAAAAATGCAATAGAAAATAACCCCCTAGAAACTAAGATCTCTATCAATCATTTTTCTTCTCCAAGTCATCATCGGATGCAAGAGCAGATCATACTTTGCTTTCAAGAATGGATTGAACAAACTGCTAACCTACAACTCAAAACTAGCTCTGATACCATGTTAGATTTGGTTGTGAAACCACCCAATATCAAAGTGACTGAAGGAAAGCAAGACAAAAACCCAGAGATGAACAAAACTCAACACTCTCCTAGCACTGAACTAGACTCACAATTTGAGCTAGTTTTCTCATTAGCATAGGGAGAGGTGAAGGCTTGTTAATATAGAAAAATATAGGCATATAAAACCAAGAGGAATAATAACTCCCCTTAACCCATAATAGGTGGGAGGTTTTACCTACTTGGTAAATGCCAAATGCATGCTTATGCCAACTTAGGTAAAGTGTAACGCCCGTCGGGCAAGCCCCAAAGAACAAACATCAAAAGAGCGCAAATAATTTTATTTTATTTTTTTTAGAGGAAGATAAATAATCATCACATCAATATTAAATGATCATATATAACAACAAAATCAACTATGTCCTTTGGGGCCCCCACGAGATTACGTTGAAAATAGACATTATTAAACATCATTTCATAAAATATCAAAGGAGCTATAATGACATCATAAGATAAGTACATACATAAATTTTATCACAAGATAACCCATAATACATTTCATAGCCAATCAAAATTACAAAGTAAATAATTACATTACATCATCTTTCAATATTGCATCATCCATAAAGTTACATCCTGAATCCCAAACATGTGGGATGAATACAATATACAAGTTATCAACATACAATGAGATCAACTATAATAAATCTTCAACTGGATAAGATTGAAGCCACGAACGCTGATGGGGAACCCGACGGTGTGCGGAGCACGTTCCACCCGACCACCCCCGTGCTAAGAGGTGACAGAGAAGTAACTCCGACCAAGAATGACAACAAAAGGGTACAACCAAATAAAAAAAAAGTTCCAACATAAATCCATCACACAATACACCAATTAAAAAGAGCAACCAATAACATCAAATCACAATGTCCTAAAGATGCAAGATGATAAACCCAATATAAATGAGATCATACAATACATGCTAAAGATGTAAAACTTCTAAGTCAATTTAAATCAATTCAAACAACAATCTAAATTAATTCTCATACCCCACTTCCAGAGGAACACAATAAAACAACACATGGGCAACTAGGGGAGAGTGTCATCGCATAGTCCTACATGGGCTGTCCTGTGCTCTTCCTCCCAACTGGAGGCGCCGGTCCATAGGGTGACTCATGCGGAGCCGTAGACCTCTCGTGAGGACGAGGCCACGACCTTGCCAACCACGGCCTTCTCAGCCTTCCATTAGTCTGCAGAAGCACTAATGAAGACGAGGCATCCATTTTAAAATCTTGCAATGATATTACTACCCAACCCAACCCTCCTAAGTTAATTATTAGGTTTTCACTTATTTACTAACTCACTCGTGGGTTATCCTGAGCTCTTCCCCTTAAACGGGGCGCCGGCCCCCACGAGGAGCCACTCTCCCTAGAGACCCATCACAACAAGGGGGGTTTGTACCATGCCAAACATAATCATCAAAGTATGACAACAAAGTAATACGCGAGGCATAAACCATCTCGCAAGTAAAATACCATAATAAAATCTCATAATTCGGTGCACCCCATTAATAAAATATAACTCAACAGAATTTCAAGATAAAAAGATATAAATTCAACACACCCAACTTCCTCTGGAAGACTAAAGAGTTACATAAAAAGGGGGTTCCCACATCAAGGAAATAACAATGTCCCAAAACCCAACAATCCAACAAGATTAAATTTCAAAATTAAATAATTAAAAGTGATAACCTATTTAATTCCAAAACAGATTCAAAATAATTTTCTTTCCTAAAATACAATCGTATTACAAACAGAATAAATAAATAATGCTGTTAAATCAGCAATATTCTTTCAAAGTTGAGAATCCTATAAAACAGATTTATTTCTATTTCGCTAATAATTTCATGGAACAAATTTTGCTTTATTATATTTTTTCTAAAAAAAAAAACAAGAAACAGAATCTAACTATACAGATTTATTTTTTTAGATAAAAGTTGAGTTACAGAAAATAAAATATAAATCAAAACAAAATGTCTATTAAGCAGATTAAACAGTATAGATATATTTTCTTCTAAATAACTATTGCATTAACAGAAAAATATCATTTAAATCAGAAACGAAACAGAACAATGCATGCATTCATGCCTTTGTTTAACTATCAGCTATATATAACAGAATATACTCATCAAAACGAAATTTAATATATATACATATCTGTAGACTGTACACAGAATCGAATAAGATATATATATATATACATTTTTTTTTTATCAGAAAACACAGAATAATTAAAGTAACTAAAAAAATATATATATGTAAAATATATATATATATATATACATAGATATATATATATACATATATATATATATTTCTATATATACATATATATATATATATATTTATATATATACAAAGATAAATATCCACACAACAAACAAAATCCGCGGAATAAATAAAAACAAATAAAATTCATATGGGAATTTTATTCCCCACGCGCACAGTCCGGCAATACTTTGCCGCCGGCCGTGGCAGTCTACGGACTGCTCACGGCAGTCCGCAGGCTGTCCCACGGACCGGTGGCAGGGTGGTGGGTACGGCCAAGGCCGACCCCCCCCACACACAGCCAATGAATTTAAACAAAAAATTTAATACTGTACAAACTTCGGCGGATTAAATTTTTTTAAAAAAATTTCATAATTTCGAAAATAGATGCATATATATATATATATATGCCATATATATATATATATATGCAGAGATCAGGACATTTTTCAAAGAGAAATAGGGAAAAGATATTACTGCATAGTTACTGTGCCAAATTGAAAAAAATAAAAGGACTGTTTTAATAAAATACAGACACAGACCAGAATATCATACCCAGAGATTTACTGGAAATAAAAATTGTCCCTACCCATATGTATATTTTAATATATATATATATTTTTTAAAACAATTTGAGACAGCAACTACTGTTTATTCCCAGATTACACAGAAACCCTTTTTAATTAACAACAAATCAGAAACCCCAAACAACGATTCAGAAACCCCCAAAGAATTTCATTAAATAAATAACAATTCTAAATTTTCTGATTAAACATTCTTGAATTAACCATAACCCCAGCAGATTTTCTCTCTACAATTATTTAATTTTCATCCCTAAATATAAATTTCACACACAGAAAGCAATTCCTATTTAACAGAGAATAACAATTATCAAGAGTAGAACCTGGCGTCCTACGCTTGCAACAAACTGTAGAAGCCTTGCCCCCCTCTTGCTGCACTATTTCTTTGCTGCAAATCTTCCAGCAACAGATCCAAAACTTCCTTCCTCTTCCCAATTTCTCCAACACAGAAAAGTACTAAAGACTGAAGAAAATGATTGCAAATAAATTTTTCCGGCATTCGAACCAAATCCCCTCCAACAAAGAGAAACTCTTAATAAATTTCATGCCCAGAAGACCTTTCAATTCCTCTTCCCGAGAATACCAGAGGTCATAATTCAAAAATCAAATAATATTTTACCCTAATTTCATTTTGATGCTTTTCCCAAATAACATTTTCATTTTCATGCATTTAATTAAAACTAAATAAATTCTAAATTCATAACATAAACTTTTATTTAAACAAATGTATAAATATGCCTCATTTCCACAATTCTTCATTAAATTCAAAAACAACCATTGAGAGATTCCAAATAAATGCAATGCTTTTATTATTTCAAATATTTATTCATTGCCATATTTAATTATTATTTTATGTTTTTATTTTACCAATTACCTAATTATTTAAATTACCACATAAGACCATTCACTACTTTAGATAAATCATATAATCATACAAGGACCAACGTAACCACTCAAACGAATGAGACTACTATGCACAAACCATAAAGATACAAAACTGTTGTCAACTTGGTACGGAGTTACTTTTCATGTCACCTCAAATAATTCAACTTCCTGCCGTTGGGTTGGTTCAATGCTCGCCCAGACCTACCGAAATAGGTGGAATCGAGTCTTATTCCTGCAAAGCCTGCATCCACAAAGTGATATACAATATACATAAAATCAAAGCATTGTGAGGAGGATTCACAGCGTAGCAGGGCGCTCGCGAACGAGTGATGCTACCTGTCCCCTCACCAAAACATATCATCATAAAATTTTACACCACATCATAAATTACTATTCTATAGACTATTGCATTCCAAATAACTCCATCAAATGATCATAATAGAATGTCATCACAATATCCATGGCATCATAAGAGCATAGTAATAGTCTAAGCTACCACACATAATAGCAACAGTATCAACCACAAATCACAATGTGCTAAACAGAAACCATAGTGAATGTCAAAAATCAAATAGTAGCATGAGGGGTATTACATCCTCCCCCCCTAAAATCCGGCTTACTCCTGGAAGCCAGTGAAAAGATAAGGATAAGAATCCCTGATACGAGAGGCATCCTCCCAAGTAGCTGAAGCCTCATCATTCGGGTCCCACTGAACCCGCACCTGATCAATCTCTCTGCCTCTGAGGGTAAGTCGCCGACGCTGAAGCACAGCCACGGGCTCGAGTGCCAGCTGCCCGTCCTCGACCTGAAGAGCATTCCAATCCAAAACATGAGTAACATCAGGAAAATATGGTCTAAGAACAGAAACATGAAATACATCGTGGATCCGCGACAAACTGGGTGGCAAAGCTAAACGGTAAGCAACAGGTCCAATTCACTCCAACACCTCAAAGGGTCCAACAAAATGAGGCACAAGCTTCAAACCCTTTCCGTAACGAATTGGGCTCTTCCGCGGACGCACTCGAAGGAAAACCCGGTCACCAACTGCAAACTGCTGATCAACTCTATGAGCATCAGCATACTTTTTCTGTCTATCCTAAGCAGCTACGAGATGCTCCTGAATGCGAGACACCTGCTGCTCCATATCTCTAAGCATCTCGGGCCCAAGAAGCACCTTATCCTCCAATCGATCCCAACTCAGAGGAGTACGACAAGGATGACCATACAAAGCCTGAAAAGGAGCCATACCAATAGAGCTATGGTACCCATTGTTATATGCAAACTCAACCAAATACAGATAGTCCTCCCAACGTGATTGTTGATCCATAACATACATACGAAGCATATCCTCAAGCACCTGGTTGACCCTCTCAGTTTGACCATCAGTCTCAGGATGATAAGCAGAACTGAAGTTCAATTTCATTCCCAAAGCCTGCTGCAAAGATGTCCACAATGCAGATGTGAATACCGGATCTCTGTCGGAAATGATCCTCCGCGGTATCCCATGCAATCTAAGTATATCATTCATGAACACCTTAGCAACATAAGATGCCGTATATGATGATCGAACAGGAGAAAAATGAGCTACCTTAGTCAATTTGTCCACTGTGACCATAATAGCATCATGCCGTCTAGATGACATAGGCAACCCAACAATGAAATCCATAGAAATAACATTCCATTTCCATTCCGGAACGAGGTGAGGCTGTAGCAACCCTACTGGATGATGATGTTCAGCCTTCACTCTCTGACATTCAAGACATCGAGCCACAAAATCGGCGATATCCCGCTTCATTCCTGACCAAAAATAGAGCGCACGAAGATCCGCATACATTTTCTTAACTCCTGGGTGAGCTGTGTAAGGTGCCCGATGCCCTTCTGCCAAAATCAATGTACGAAGACCCCCTGAAGAAGGTACATACAACCGTCCAGAGAAACGCAAAGCACCATCCGAATCTAGCGAATAGCCAACAAATTTCCCTTCCAAAACTCTACCTGATCCTACCTCCGCTTTCACCTCTGAGTACCAACTATCTGAAGGAAGGGCTGCAAGAATCTGACTCTTCAAATCCACCTCAAGAGACATCGCAGAAACCTCATGCCTACGCCGACTTAGAGCGTCCGCCACCACATTTTCCTTACCCTGAATATACTTAACCTCAAAATCGTACTCACACAAAAATTCCATCCACCTCCTCTGCCTTGCATTCAAATTCGGCTGAGTGAAGATGTACTGCAAACTTCGATGATCTGTATGCAACTCAAACAGATGCCCTAACAAAAAGTTCCTCCATCTCACAAGAGCATGAACCATTGCGGCCAATTCAAGGTCATGTGTGGGATAATTGAGTTCATGATCTTTTAACTTCTGAGATTCATAGGCAATCACTCTCCCCTCCTGCATCAACACAGCCCCAAGACCCTCCAATGAAGCATCAGTACAAACCACAAAATCACCTGAAGGATCCGGCACTGCCAAAATTGGAGCACTAGTCAGTTTCTCCTTAAGGGTTTGGAACGCTAACTGACACTGCTCTGACCAAAGAAATTTCTTTCCCTTCCGCTGAAGAGAAGTGATGGGATGCACAATTCTGGAGAAACCCTGAACATACCGCCGATAATACCCAGCTAGTCCCATGAAACTGCGGATTTCTGAGACATTCGTGGGCACGGGCCAATCCATGATAGCCTGGATTTTAGTAGGATCAACAGAAATTCCCTCTTCAGAAATCACATGGCCCAAATACTGAACCTCAGACTTATAAAAGTCACACTTTGCCAAATTGGCATACAACTGATTGTCCCTTAAGCACTGCAAAACCTGCTTTAGGTGCACCTCATGCTCCTCCATAGACTTAGAATAAATCAAAATATCATCAAGAAACACGAGGACGAACCTATCCAAGAAAGTTTGGAATACCCCATTCATTAGACTCATAAAGACTGAAGGTGCATTTGTCAACCCGAATGGCATCACTGTAAACTCATAATGGCCATACCGTGTACGAAATGTAGTTTTATGAATATCGGCCTCTGCTATCCGCAACTGATGATACCATGATTTAAGGTCGATCTTGGAAAATACCTTTGCCCCTTTTATCTGATCAAAGAGATCATCAATCCTGGGAAGGGGATAACGATTCTTTACTGTTACCTTGTTCAATTGCCGGTAATCGATACAAAGGCGGATAGACCCATCCTTCTTTTTGACGAAGATCACTGGTGCTCCCCACGGAGAGACACTAGGGCGGATAAAACCCTTAGCTAACAATTCTTCTAACTGCAGACGAAGCTCTTGGAGCTCCTGAGTGGTCATCCTGTAAGGAGCCTGAGAAATAGGCTCAGCCCCAGGCACCAAATCAATCCTGAAATCCACCTCTCGCTTAGGAGGCATACCTGGTATCTCACTAGGGAAGACATCCAAAAATTCTGCAAGAAGAGGGTAATCATTCAAAGACAACTCCCGACTATCCTCTGACTCAAGGTCATTAACCGATATAGCAAAGAGCTGACAACCCTGCCGAAAACACCTTTTTAACTGCATAGCTAAAATCATTCTCAAAGAGACAGGCCTATGAACACCCACAATTTCCACCTCTTTACCAAAATCATCCATACACCGTACTACCTTACGGTGACAATCAATCAAAGCACGATGTGAGCTTAGCCAATCCATGCCCAAGACTACATCATAAGATCCAAGGGGAAGAATTATGAGATCCACCTTAGTCGACAATGCCCCTAACTCTAGCCTACAACCTTGCACAAGCTTCTCGACCTCCACCTTAGATCCCGAAGCTAACTCAACTTGCCACTTTTCGCTTTGCTTTATTGCCCCCAGTTTACATCGCTCAACAACTAAAGGAGAGATAAAAGAATCAGATGCACCAGAATCAAATAGAACTAAAATTTTAAACTTATGTAATGAACTTGTAGTTTCGATGACGGTGCTCTGATGATCCACCTGCCGATTATCCACTGTTGCGAAGACTCGGTGAGATCTCCCTGCATCTCCTACTGTCAGTTCGGACAATGCTGGTCTCTGACTAAACTCTGAAGCACTCTTTTGAGGACACATCCTAGCAATATGCCCTTGCTGCCAACACGAGAAACATCCAGAACCTCGACCAAAACCTCTTCCCCCGGACGGAGCATTCGATTGCTGGAAACTCCCACGACTAGGTGCGGATTGAAAACTCAGTGCAGGCTGTCCCGAATTGGTACGATTCTGGTTCCGATCCTTGCGAAACTGAGATTGGCCACCTTGATGAGATTGAAAGTTCTTCTGTCTTGACTGCTGCTGCTGATGACTCCCTTTCGAGGGTCCAAAACAACTCTTAGAAGGTCCTGCTGACTGAGTCTGACCCCCTTGCACAACAGCTCTAGGAGCGGGTACACTACCAATCTGTACTCCTACATGACCACCCAAAGCTAAGGCCAAGTTTTCCTCTACCAAACGAGCCTTCTTGACAGCAACCTCCATGGTCTTAGGTTCGAAGACCCTTACACCACCGCTGATGCGTGCGTTCAAACCTCGAACAAAGTGTTGAACCAACATCCCTTCATCATGGCTAATCCCTGCATACTGCTTTAGCTCATAGAAGCGACGTTCATACTGTTCTACTGACATTTCCATTTGCTTAAGATCGTGAAATTCATCTGCCCTGCGCTGCCTCCAATGATCTGAGAGGAAGCGAGCCCTGAATCTTTCCAAGAAAAATTCCCAAGTGACCATATTGATATCCATATGCAACTTCTGTTCCTCAAGCTGCCACCAAGTGGACGCGAAACCCCACAAATGCATAACAGCACATCGAGCCTTGGTATTACTACCGTAGGGGTGCATTGCGAAGCATCGACCCAAATCAATTAACCAGGTCTCAGCTTCCAACCCTCCTCCAGAGCCATCGAAGGTAGGTGGATGAGTTCTCATCAAATCCCTCATATGACCAGCTAATAAAGCATCCTGATCAACTGAAGCTCCCCTGTGCCTTGGAGACTTTTCTCTTTCCCTCACAACCGGCTGATCCCCATTAGGTCTAGGACCCAATCTATCGAGAAGCTCACCCAGCAGATGCTGCAACTGCCCATCCAACCCCGGCTGATCCAGAATCGGTCCACCATCCGACGGATTGTTCTGAGAATTCTGTTGCTCCTCAGACTCAGGCCCATGAGAACTAGGCGGTGAAGGATTCCGTTGATTGGCCCCACGGCCACCACCTCAGCCTCTACCTCGGCCTCTACCTCTACCTCTGCCTCTAGGCATGCTTCTGCACAACAAGACAAAGGTACACATAAGCTCAAGAGCTAACACGCAAAGGTTACCTAGCGGACAAAACTACCTAGAGACCCCAGCGTGTGCAACCTTGGCTCTGATACCAAGTTGTAACGCCCACCGGGCAAGCCCCAAAGAAAAAACATCAAAAGAGAGCAAATAAATTTATTTTTATTTTTTTTAGAGGAAGATAAATAATCATCACAACAATATTAAATGATCATATATAACAACAAAATCAACTATGTCCTTTGGGGCCCCCACGAGATTACGTTGAAAATAGACATTATTAAACATCATTTCATAAAATATCAAAGAAGCTATAATGACATCATAAGATAAGTACATACATAAATTTTATCACAAGATAACCCATAATACATTGTCATGCCCATGTCTTACATTAGAGCAAAAAAAAACACAACTAATTTTTTTTGTTACACAAGCTTGTAAATTTGCTATCGCTCCATTAACCATGCATGACATGCCGATGTATTACATGTATCAGGTGACATTTACCATTCAATGACATCAACCACACGTTGCTTGAGGGAGAGGGTAGGGTATTTAGTCGAGCGGGTATGTGTGTTACATCGCACTTACCATTGAGCGATCATGAGAATGATCGCGGTCAGAAATATGAGTACAAATAATTTCCAAATAAAAACATGGATTATTTAATGATACCCTATTTTATCATTGTAATCCTTACCTCTAAAATCATTTTGACAATACTGTTGAAAACCACATTAAACATTTCCTCGTGAAATTTAAATATGAGAACAACTAACATATTTAAAACCTACATATTATTTATTAAACTCCAATTTATTTATTATCATTCTCAATATTAAACTATTATTAATTTAATTATTAAAACAAATAAATATATATATAAAAAGATATATACACTCTAAGTTTACATTTAAAAGTTATAAGATTAATGAAATAATTTACACAAATAATTACATTCTAAACTCATGTACTTTTACATATTATTAATTTACCTAAAGGGAAGGAAGAGAGAATATAAAAGTGAGATATTACCCTTATATAAAATTTCCTAATATTAAGTGTTCAAAAGTCCTTATTTCTTTATTTAAATTACTAGAATCTTTCCTAGAGAGGAGGGGATATATTCCCCTCTTCTTCTTCTTTCTCCACGTAAATATGAATATATTCTAAAAATTCACTCACATTAAAATCTTATTAAATCGAAACATGAAAGCCTAAGTGTCTTTTCATCATGTAAATTGCCTTGATTATAGAAGGCCTAAAATGTTGTGCAAGGTAAGGTAAAATGATATATAAATATAAGGCAATGCATATAATGGGCTGAGATTATCCCACACATACTAGGAAGGGAGGAACACTAGCGCGCAACATTTACGATAGTTTATTTTAAACGATGAAGTTAAAGGAAAACCAATCCAATACACATCCCCCCATGGTATAAGCCGATAAAGACATTGTTTAAGCGTGAAACTCAGCCTCATTTTATGAGAGTAGAATATATGAGTGCAGACGTAACAAGGATTTCTTGGTAACCGCAATGAATTCTGCTAGCTGTTTGGTGATTTTGTTTCTATTTTATTTTATTTCTAAGCTCACTGCCATATCCTTGAACTTGCAGATGGGATTAAGAAGGCTACGCTAATTAAAGATTTGTACCCAGTCATGTTCTTTCACTCCTTTACGGTTTGTAGGCAACGACGGCCGAGCTAGCTGAGAGAAGGTCAAAGGGGAAAGATACAACCTACAGGGGGGTATTCAAGTATGCGCTTAAGATTGGATGCTAGTTCAATTTCACTACTTTCCTATTTAGAGTGAGATGATTCCGCTTACCCAAAATCACAATATACTCCTTTCCTTCCACAGGCGTGGCTGGGGGGGGGGGAAATGGTGAGAGATCATTGGATCACATCCACATAAAGCTAGTGCTGAGAGAGAGATTTGATCTTACAAGGCCTCGCATCCCAGAGAGAATAAGTCCCTCAATCCACCGGTGAAAATGACCACGCTACATACAATGTACCCTTGTGATTTTTATTTATTTTTTTATTTTTTAAGAGTCTTGTCAAGTGGCGATTGGCTCTTACACACCAAAACAAGAATTGATTTGAAATGTCAATAAGAGTCACAGGTTGGAGGTAGTGACATATCTCAAAACAAGAGGCCAATAGTAAGAGTCCTTGCCTTTAAATGGGTGTGATGGTCTGTCATTTTACGAGAATATGACCACTCTTCGAATCATACTAAATACATCACCCGAATCAAGGAGGGATTGACGCTCAGTATTGGGAGGAAATAAAGAAGTTAATGTTCTTATATTATCTTCTACTCTGAAAATTTGCAGCACCCTCCTAGGAATCACTACGCTCGAGGTTTTATTATGCAGAATTCTTATTTATGACTTGTCCTCCCTAAACTCCTACTGTTCAACATTATCTTAAGGTTTCAAAGGAATCATGGGTTGAAAGGGTGAGACGAGACCGATCACTTCAGACAAGTCTTATCTGACTGTGACCAGACTAGTAAAAAAAGAAAGAAAGAATGGAAAGGATCATGGCACAAATAACGCAAGCCAGAATATGGATTTTCACGCACGCATAGGGGCAGGAATCCACATTATATTCTTGGTAACCGATTATTATAACTAAGTTTGCAACTTGCTAGGGATCATCTGCTAACTTTTCACCCCTATTGTTGCATCCTTATAGAGCTTCGCATTTTCTACAGCCTTATCCTTCCAGCGAACAATATTGGAACTATATACATAGGAAGAGACTTCCAACAACATTCTGAGAAATTCAGTTTAGGCTAACTCTATCCAAAAGGGGCTTCAAGATTAGAGAAAACTAGGATGGGGCTAGCTTATGGTACGCCTGTGACTATATAGCGCTACGGTAAGTGAAATGCTTTCATTACAGAGAATACTTATGATTATAGGCAACCCACTGTAGTCTGTTCATTTGGCTGCAATATCATGCCAATTTCTCATTTTCCACTTTAGTAAATTTTAGCTTATAATACTGAGGTTTCCATTTTATTTATTTATTTATTATTTTGAAGTAAATTCTACCCTTTTCTCATCCAATTCTTCCATTGATGCAGTAATAGCGCACCGTTTGGTTTAGAGGAGGATGGAGCTCTACAAAAGAGGCATAATCATTTGATCTTGTTACTAGTTTAAAGTTACAATGTTGTTTTTCTCTACTTCTGACTTTTATAGGTTACTCGGTCTACACAAATTAGCCTGTAGGGTGAACTTATGGAAAACAAGATAGTGCACCAGGGCCTAATGCATTGAGAATATTGTTTTCCCTTTTACGTGATACCAACATATGGGTAATTTATTTATTTCTTTTTATTACTATGTACTCTATTCTGATCCTATAGATGCAACAGATTTTGTAATACTCCTTGCACCAGGTGCTGTTATACTAAACTGACTCTTCTTAGTTTTATCCCAGCATTTTAAGAAATATATAGATTGAGGGATTTTAGTTGATAAATTCAATACACTATAGTACGACATATATATTCATCTACGATACTTATGTAGACAACATAAATATTATATCTATCCTTAAAAATTAGCTATGCTATTTTCCTTTCAACTAAGATGCATTTCTTATTCTGCAACATAAACGCCACGACTATTATCAAAAAAGATACAAGTGTTCTCTTTATTTTCTATTTTTTTTATTTTTTTATTTTCTCTTCCTTTGTTGGTTTTCTCAGCAGATAATGTAGAAGTCCAGTTCCACCATCTATACACTAATAACATTTAGTTATTTTTTTTTTGTTTATTTTAAAGCATGATGTTACATTAAGAAAATAGAAGTTGTATGGCAGAAATTTTATGCTTCAATAACAACTAAAGATATCTCTTTGTTGAAACACTTCTTTAATTACATGTTTTATGGTAAGACTTCACCTCTTCTCAACAAGGTATAATTTCCTCAAACTTTCCCTATAATAAATGAAACATATCCATGGAATAAATAACATACAAGAACTTGCTCTTTCCACTTAATTACACAAAGTATGAAACTCATCTTTGAAGTTGCAATATTACAATAAGGTGGAGAAAAATATGATTTTCATGCAAAATAACAAGGACTTGCTCCTTTCATTTCCTCATAAAAAAGAAATAATAACATGAAACCCATTTTTCTTTCCCCTTTTTTTTGACTTAAAATATTACCACAATATATGAGGAAATAATTGAATTACCAACTATTGAACAAGGTCTTGCTCTCCACCCTACCATAATGGCGTCATGGAGCCTCATGGGCTCTCGCCATACCCCCGAGCAAGAAATACATTATACACCATTGTAATTCAATGGTGAGAGCTTAGTGCTATAACAAGCTTGCTCATTATACAACACATTACTCTAATATATCCCTTAAACAATCTTACTTATGATTCAATTCATAGATCAAGCTATCTCTACCAATATTAAGAATAAGAAATGGAAAAAAGACTTATCTCTCTACAAGCTGCTTTCCTTTGAACTCCTATTCTTCCATCCTTGACTCACTCCTTCTCTTCACTTCACAAGTTCTCCAAAAGGAGAGGTGGGCAATGCCCAAATCTCCCATCTTCTTGAGATATATAAGAATCCTCCAAACCCACACTCTTTCCCACAAATGCTCACACATGTGTGAGTCTTGTGCCAATTCCAAGAACTTTTGGGGAGTGGGAAGTTGAGAGTGACAAGTCACTCTTCCCAAGCCCCAACACCTTTTTGAATTCGTCACATTCATGAATGTGGACTTTTGAGGGGTCTTTTCACACTCCAAGGACAAGTTCACATGTTAAAAAGGTTCCAAACCCATAGGTATAGGTCCTAGGGGTCTATTCTTGTTCAAAAACCAAGGAAATTGACTCAATAATCCCTTTTTAAAACCCACAAAAGAATCCATACGAATTTTGATCCTGACCAAGTGTTCCAACCCCAACCAAACTCACATCACATGACCTACAAATGGATTCTATTTAAACATGATCACCCAAACAATAATCAAACCTCAAACCCTTCTAAGTCAAATAGGGCTACACTTAGAACTTCCCAAAGATGTATCTAATACGATTCCAATATTTATCCATCCTCCTATTTGCATATTTGATTCCTTTAATGTTAATCCCACATCGACTCACTTAATTTCCTGCACAACATAATTAAGCACAATTAGATATAATAATAAACCACATTAATTGCAAAACGAATCTTTGTAACTTTATTCACAATTCATTTACATAGCTAATTACTCTTTTAATGCAATACGACACAACGATTATCTTATTTCAAATTCATCTTATAAGTTTGAATCTCATACCATAATTCACATACACATACCTCTTCATTAAGTAAAATAACAATGATATAATATAAGTAAAAATAAACTATAAGGTCATTGTTAGACAGTCGCCTTCATATCATACGTAATATATCTAACCATCTATTTAGGAGAAATATATAACAAATTAAGGTTGTATTAGTCACTTGCAATGAGAGGCCTTACATCTCCCTCCCCCTTAGCTTAGACTTCCTCCTGGAAGTCGTTAAAGTTTGAAAACTTAATCTCAATATGAGAACACACATAAACCTATCAAGCATACTAATTACTTTTACTTTCTTGATGGAGGAATCAAAACATTTATCTATAAGCACACATTAGAGACAAATTTCTTCCATGAATTAAATATTTAAATACTTAGAACAAAATTTCTCATAATGGAACGTTTATTTGATATACGATTAATTTAACAAATGCTAACAACAATCCTTGTAACTCAAATTTATTAACAATGTAATCAACTTCAGTTAAATTACACAAAATATATCTAAATGAATTCATATCCTTTTATACACCTCCAAAATTTCTTTGCATCAGAATATATACATCACTCATGATGTTAGAAAATGTTTTGTTTCATTGACCAATCATGTCTCAAAATTATTAGCTTCACATATTGTCTAAATATATGCTTAAGAGAACATTTTATCTTAAAATTATGACACTCATACCATGTCTCAAATAATATTAACTTTGCTTCATATGTTACCATTTTTCTCACATAGCTCACAGGTATGCCACATCACATTTATTTGTAATTTCACATGTACACACAATAATAGCAAGGATGCTCTTCCCAATTGGGTGCGCCTATCCTCATACAGTCACATAATTTACAACACAAGGCTCACACAATGGGGTTTACAAGGATGTATATTCTTGGATACCACTCGAGGTCCTTCTCTAAGGACTCCTCCATAAGAATAATCATAGAATGAGGGTAATAATGGATTAATGACCGTCCCATACCGGTCCCATTCACAACCCCTTTCAAAATAATTCCCCAACGCATCTACTCCCCTATACGACCTGCCAGGGAACCCCCCGGGATATGGCAGTTTACAAATTCCACATTACACCACACATGCCAGCAAATTGCAACCAAGGAGAAAGCCTCAAACTGAATAACACAAGATCATAAACCAAAGTTTCAATAAAACTCCCAAGAGGGAACTATAAATTCAAGAGAAACAAAATAAAGATAAATTGTAGCTACATTGCAACATTCCAATCATAATTCAAAGGAAAAATTAAACAAGTCCTTGAGGCAAATCAGACTATATAACAATTTCCAAATGGCTAAATAGCCTAAGTATATAAATGTAAAATTACACATTGCTGGCGCATAATAAAATAAAACATCAATCAAGAATTATAAATAATTCATATTTCAACAATAAAATTTGCACATTACAAGCACCACGTGACTTGATAAGCCACCTAAGGGGAGGAGGGGAATGATGGTTCTCTAACCACATCATAAGTATTATAGCATGCAATAACTGGTGGTCCCTGACCACATAAATATGAATAACGGGTGGTCCCTGACCACATTAATATACATCACTGGTGGTCCTTGACCACATAAACATGAAGCACTGGTGGTCCCTGACCACATGAATATGAGTAACTGGTGGTCCCTGACCACATGAATATGAGTAACTGGTGGTCCCTGACCACATGAATATGAGTAACTGGTGGTCCTTGACCACATAAGTATGAATCACTGGTAGTCCATGTTATTCCATCCTTTACCCATGGGTTATAAACATCAAGGAATAGGTTTGCACTATGAACCAACAAGTGTGGCTCTCATATGTGGGGGAGTAGGCCATGGTCAATGTCCATGGGAAGATTACAATGACTTGACATAGATCCTTTATCAGGATTAGGGACAACACCCTGAGCTCATAATCTCCTGATGGTAGACCATGTGCCTCTCAACCCCTATTTACACTAGCTGGCATCACACTCCCATTAGGGGGGGAACTAAACGCTAGGGGTACACATTTAACATAGAAATAAAACTAACACAAAGGAGCACATCACATTTCATTTAATAGACACACATATGCACTTAACACATTTATTTTAACCCACAACTAGCTAGCTTACATAAATGTCATCACAAAGGGTACATATAGGGGATCATACTAGATGTCCACCACCCTTATCCCAAGTTGGATACCCTGTATCTCATACTTGGGGCACAACACATTTACTGGTTTTCACTTCACATGCACCATAACATAATACACTTTATGAAATCCACCATATTGTAGAACAAAATCAATTCACAGTTTACATACAATCCTTTTCTTTTAACACTATTCACTTTGCTTCTTAATTTTTTTATTTTTATTTTTTACATATCTACTCACTTTGTATACGTAAAAGGAATCACTAGTTGATGCACAAATGTAGCTTATGTATATTACTCCATCTTCCTAAACAATACATGATGCACCACACTTACTATCTTACTAAGTTAGTGTTTGACATCTCATGTAGGATCAAGATTGGTTCTCTATGTTTATCCATACCAGTGTTCCTCTTTCATTCAACCATGTTTGTTACATGTTCACTAACATATCCATATGGTAATTCCCTTATATATATTTTGCAACATGATAAAGAATGTTTTATACTCAATAAAGAAGGTAATCAATCATTTTCTTTTGAAACATTATAATACAAGAGAAGAAAGCACACTCAATTCATAAAACACATGACAAATCATAGAATAATAATTTTCACAACTCATTAATCTATATATCTTTTTAAACAATTATTGCATTTCTCTACCTAAGGTTGACTCATTTAATCACATGTTATAATCATAATTTTTTTTTTGTAATCACAATTATTTCTAACTTCTTAAGGTACAAAGACATACAATGAGTAACAATTCCTATCTCTAAGTTTTCTCCAGTGTGTTTCTCTTTCACACACACACACACATATTTTCCTCAAGAGTACTAGTCATTGGTATCTAGAAATGCACAACATCAGTTGGGAGTCTTTCATGGAAATTTTCATGTCCTTGATGATACCATTTAGTTTCTCAATCATTCAATTCACTAAAATTTTTACATAATTCCTCACCCAATTTATAAATTCAAACAATTGATTCTTCAATTCTTGTGACATATACACAACCTTAAAGGTCAACACCTAATTGAATATGTTATTACTCCCCATAAGACATGTATACTTTCTTATTTTGGAAACAATAGGTCTTTAGGTCTTAGATCATTTATAAGGAAGGTAGTAATAGCATGTGTTTTAGAGAATATTATAACTTCAAACTCATATTTAGATATGGTCCCTTGATCACAAAGGTTTTATGTTTAATTTTCAAGACTAAAATTATTTATACAATATCAATTTTCTCTAATCTTTACTTAGTTGTATCTTTCAACACATTCTCAACTATGACTTGAATCATGTTCTTTCATTTGATATTTAGTTTATACATAAAAGAACTCAAAGTTTTAGTAGTTGTTAAAATTCACTAGGTCTCAATTTACTTGCAAAAGTGTTAGAATAACATAAGGTTTCACCAATTAATTCAAGGTATTATATGGTTTTGACCACTTTTCAAATTTGGATTTACTATGTATTGCCAAGCTTTGATTCTTAGTTGATGCCATCATGCATGAAATTCTCTCTTACCAACCATAAAGTGAATTGTTTGTTGCTTCATGAGATTAACCCTTATACACTTATATGTAAATCAAGATCTTTGGGTAATAGAAGAGGGCCTAGAATTTCCATGGTCAAGGTGTAAAATATTCTTAGTTCATGTGTGTATTAATACCTATTTGTAAACAAGTCCTTAATTATTATTTTTTTCAAACAACCTACACCCTAAAGGTTTAGTTTTAACCTTTGTTAAGAGTTTAAATATAACTATATGATTGCTCAAATTCCTCATAATACTCAGTTCAAGGGTTTTCTACTATTCCATTCTTGTTGTCAAAATGATTTAATCAATTTAAGGGTTTAGAGATCTAACCTTATATGACCACAACCTTTAACACATTAATCCCCTTTAGAGGTTCATATAGTTTTCTTCCTCTTCAAAAGTATAACTTTCTTTAAATGCATTAAGGTTCCTATAAGAAAATATGTTTCTCCCAGAACAACCATAACTTCAAGAAGCAGCACTACAATTGTATTTTATAGTTATAGACATAGGAAGCCAACAAAATAATGTTTCTACATGTCATGAAGTCCTATAACACTTATTCATGCATTTTATAGAAAGACTATGTTTCAAAACTCAAATATACCTTTTTAAGGTTTAAGAAAATTTAATGCTAGAAGACTAGATTAATGCCATAACCTTGGTTAACTAGACTAATATGTGACTCAAGTCATTCACCTTATTGTATTAAATCAAGACACCATGTTTAGATTGAGTTTCTTTTAAAATTTGAATTTCATTAATTATCTAATTGTTTGACCCATCTATAATGGTCAATTCTTGACCAATGGCACATTACAACCCTATTTAGGTTGGATAGCTAGATGACTATGTTTTTCTTTTCTACACAATTCAATCTTTAAAATTTTCCTTTCACAACTTTTATTCTAACCAACATGAAGTGGGTTGTACATTTAGCTATGCACATCCAATACTTGATGCCAAACTAATTCCCAGAGTTCCCTAGAGTTGCAACCTAGGGCTCTGATACCAAGTGTCATGCCCATATCTTACATTAGAGCAAAAAAAAACACAACTAATTTTTTTTGTTACACAAGCTTGTAAATTTGCTATCGTTCCATTAACCATGCATGACATGCCGATGTATTACATGTATCAGGTGACATTTACCATTCAATGACATCAACCACACGTTGCTTGAGGGAGAGGGTAGGGTATTTAGTCGAGCGGGTATGTGTGTTACATCGCACTTACCATTGAGCGATCATGAGAATGATCGCGGTCAGAAATATGAGTACAAATAATTTCCAAATAAAAACATGGATTATTTAATGATACCCTATTTTATCATTGTAATCCTTACCTCTAAAATCATTTTGACAATACTGTTGAAAACCACATTAAACATTTCCTCGTGAAATTTAAATATGAGAACAACTAACATATTTAAAACCTACATATTATTTATTAAACTCCAATTTATTTATTATCATTCTCAATATTAAACTATTATTAATTTAATTATTAAAACAAATAAATATATATATAAAAAGATATATACACTCTAAGTTTACATTTAAAAGTTATAAGATTAATGAAATAATTTACACAAATAATTACATTCTAAACTCATGTACTTTTACATATTATTAATTTACCTAAAGGGAAGGAAGAGAGAATATAAAAGTGAGATATTACCCTTATATAAAATTTCCTAATATTAAGTGTTCAAAAGTCCTTATTTCTTTATTTAAATTACTAGAATCTTTCCTAGAGAGGAGGGGATATATTCCCCTCTTCTTCTTCTTTCTCCACGTAAATATGAATATATTCTAAAAATTCACTCACATTAAAATCTTATTAAATCGAAACATGAAAGCCTAAGTGTCTTTTCATCATGTAAATTGCCTTGATTATAGAAGGCCTAAAATGTTGTGCAAGGTAAGGTAAAATGATATATAAATATAAGGCAATGCATATAATGGGCTGAGATTATCCCACACGTACTAGGAAGGGAGGAACACTAGCGCGCAACATTTACGATAGTTTATTTTAAACGATGAAGTTAAAGGAAAACCAATCCAATACACATCCCCCCATGGTATAAGCCGATAAAGACATTGTTTAAGCGTGAAACTCAGCCTCATTTTATGAGAGTAGAATATATGAGTGCAGACGTAACAAGGATTTCTTGGTAACCGCAATGAATTCTGCTAGCTGTTTGGTGATTTTGTTTCTATTTTATTTTATTTCTAAGCTCACTGCCATATCCTTGAACTTGCAGATGGGATTAAGAAGGCTACGCTAATTAAAGATTTGTACCCAGTCATGTTCTTTCACTCCTTTACGGTTTGTAGGCAACGACGGCCGAGCTAGCTGAGAGAAGGTCAAAGGGGAAAGATACAACGTACAGGGGGGTATTCAAGTATGCGCTTAAGATTGGACGCTAGTTCAATTTCACTACTTTCCTATTTAGAGTGAGATGATTCCGCTTACCCAAAATCACAATATACTCCTTTCCTTCCACAGGCGTGGCTGGGGGGGGGGGAAATGGTGAGAGATCATTGGATCACATCCACATAAAGCTAGTGCTGAGAGAGAGATTTGATCTTACAAGGCCTCGCATCCCAGAGAGAATAAGTCCCTCAATCCACCGGTGAAAATGACCACGCTACATACAATGTACCCTTGTGATTTTTATTTATTTTTTTATTTTTTAAGAGTCTTGTCAAGTGGCGATTGGCTCTTACACAACAACACAAGAATTGATTTGAAATGTCAATAAGAGTCATAGGTTGGAGGTAGTGACATATCTCAAAACAAGAGGCCAATAGTAAGAGTCCTTGCCTTTAAATGGGTGTGATGGTCTGTCATTTTACGAGAATATGACCACTCTTCGAATCATACTAAATACATCACCCAAATCAAGGAGGGATTGACACTCAGTATTGGGAGGAAATAAAGAAGTTAATGTTCTTATATTATCTTCTACTCTGAAAATTTGCAGCACCCTCCTAGGAATCACTACGCTCGAGGTTTTATTATGCAGAATTCTTATTTATGACTTGTCCTCCCTAAACTCCTACTGTTCAACATTATCTTAAGGTTTCAAAGGAATCATGGGTTGAAAGGGTGAGACGAGACCGATCACTTCAGACAAGTCTTATCTGACTGTGACCAGACTAGTAAAAAAAGAAAGAAAGAATGGAAAGGATCATGGCACAAATAACGCAAGCCAGAATATGGATTTTCACGCACGCATAGGGGCAGGAATCCACATTATATTCTTGGTAACCGATTATTATAACTAAGTTTGCAACTTGCTAGGGATCATCTGCTAACTTTTCACCCCTATTGTTGCATCCTTATAGAGCTTCGCATTTTCTACAGCCTTATCCTTCCAGCGAACAATATTGGAACTATATACATAGGAAGAGACTTCCAACAACGTTCTGAGAAATTCAGTTTAGGCTAACTCTATCCAAAAGGGACTTCAAGATTAGAGAAAACTAGGATGGGGCTAGCTTATGGTACGCCTGTGACTATATAGCGCTACGGTAAGTGAAATGCTTTCATTACAGAGAATACTTATGATTATAGGCAACCCACTGTAGTCTGTTCATTTGGCTGCAATATCATGCCAATTTCTCATTTTCCACTTTAGTAAATTTTAGCTTATAATACTGAGGTTTCCATTTTATTTATTTATTTATTATTTTGAAGTAAATTCTACCCTTTTCTCATCCAATTCTTCCATTGATGCAGTAATAGCGCACTGTTTGGTTTAGAGGAGGATGGAGCTCTACAAAAGAGGCATAATCATTTGATCTTGTTACTAGTTTAAAGTTACAATGTTGTTTTTCTCTACTTCTGACTTTTATAGGTTACTCGGTCTACACAACTTAGCCTGTAGGGTGAACTTATGGAAAACAAGATAGTGCACCAGGGCCTAATGCATTGAGAATCTTGTTTTCCCTTTTACGTGATACCAACATATGGGTAATTTATTTATTTCTTTTTATTACTATGTACTCTATTCTGATCCTATAGATGCAACAGATTTTGTAATACTCCTTGCACCAGGTGTTGTTATACTAAACTGACTCTTCTTAGTTTTATCCCAGCATTTTAAGAAATATATAGATTGAGGGATTTTAGTTGATAAATTCAATACACTATAGTACGACATATATATTCATCTACGATACTTATGTAGACAACATAAATATTATATCTATCCTTAAAAATTAGCTATGCTATTTTCCTTTCAACTAAGATGCATTTCTTATTCTGCAACATAAACGCCGCAACATAAACGCCACGACTATTATCAAAAAAGATACAAGTGTTCTCTTTATTTTCTATTATTTTTATTTTTTTATTTTCTCTTCCTTTGTTGGTTTTCTCAGTAGATAATGTAGAAGTCCAGTTCCACCATCTATACACTAATAACATTTAGTTATTTTTTTTTTGTTTATTTTAAAGCATGATGTTACATTAAGAAAATAGAAGTTGTATGGCAGAAATTTTATGCTTCAATAACAACTAAAGATATCTCTTTGTTGAAACACTTCTTTAATTACATGTTTTATGGTAAGACTTCACCTCTTCTCAACAAGGTATAATTTCCTCAAACTTTCCCTATAATAAATGAAACATATCCATGCAATAAATAACATACAAGAACTTGCTCTTTCCACTTAATTACACAAAGTATGAAACTCATCTTTGAAGTTGCAATATTACAATAAGGTGGAGAAAAATATAATTTTCATGCAAAATAACAAGGACTTGCTCCTTTCATTTCCTCATAAAAAAAAAATAATAACATGAAACCCATTTTTCTTTCCCCTTTTTTTTTTGACTTAAAATATTACCACAATATATGAGGAAATAATTGAATTACCAACTGTTGAACAAGGTCTTGCTCTCCACCCTACCATAATGGCGTCATGGAGCCTCATGGGCTCTCGCCATACCCCCGAGCAAGAAATACATTATACACCATTGTAATTCAATGGTGAGAGATTAGTGCTATAACAAGATTGCTCATTATACAACACATTACTCTAATATATCCCTTAAATAATCTTACTTATGATTCAATTCATAGATCAAGCTATCTCTACCAATATTAAGAATAAGAAATGGAAAAAAGACTTATCTCTCTACAAGCTGCTTTCCTTTGAACTCCTATTCTTCCATCCTTGACTCACTCCTTCTCTTCACTTCACAAGTTCTCCAAAAGGAGAGGTGGGCAATGCCCAAATCTCCCATCTTCTTGAGATAGATAAGAATCCTCCAAACCCACACTCTTTCCCACAAATGCTCACACATGTGTGAGTCTTGTGCCAATTCCAAGAACTTTTGGGGAGTGGGAAGTTCAGAGTGACAAGTCACTCTTCCCAAGCCCCAACACCTTTTTGAATTCGTCACATTCATGAATGTGGACTTTTGAGGGGTCTTTTCACACTCCAAGGACAAGTTCACATGTTAAAAAGGTTCCAAACCCATAGGTATAGGTCCTAGGGGTCTATTCTTGTTCAAAAACCAAGGAAATTGACTCAATAATCCCTTTTTAAAACCCACAAAAGAATCCATACGAATTTTGATCCTGACCAAGGGTTCCAACCCCAACCAAACTCACATCACATGACCTACAAATGGATTCTATTTAAACATGATCACCCAAACAATAATCAAACCTCAAACCCTTCTAAGTCAAATAGGGCTACACTTAGAACTTCCCAAAGATGTATCTGATACGATTCCAATATTTATCAATCCTCCTATTTGCATATTTGATTCCTTTAATGTTAATCCCACATCGACTCACTTAATTTCCTGCACAACATAATTAAGCACAATTAGATATAATAATAAACCACATTAATTGCAAAACGAATCTTTGTAACTTTATTCACAATTCATTTACATAGCTAATTACTCTTTTAATGCAATACGACACAACGATTATCTTATTTCAAATTCATCTTATAAGTTTGAATCTCATACCATAATTCACATACACATACCTCTTCATTAAGTAAAATAACAATGATATAACATAAGTAAAAATAAACTATAAGGTCATTGTTAGACAGTCGCCTTCATATCATACGTAATATATCTAACTATCTATTTAGGAGAAATATATAACAAATTAAGGTTGTATTAGTCACTTGCAATGAGAGGCCTTACATACATTTCATAGCCAATCAAAATTACAAAGTAAATAATTACATTACATCATCTTTCAATATTGCATCATCCATAAAGTTACATCCTGAATCCCAAACATGTGGGATGAATACAATATACAAGTTATCAACATACAATGAGATCAACTGTAATAAATCTTCAACTGGATAAGATTGAAGCCACGAACGCTGATGGGGAACCCGACGGTGTGCGGAGCACGTTCCACCCGACCACCCCCGTGCTAAGAGGTGACAGAGAAGTAATTCCGACCAAGAATGACAACAAAAGGGTACAACCAAATAAAAAAAAAAAGTTCCAACATAAATCCATCACACAATACACCAATTAAAAAGAGCAACCAATAACATCAAATCACAATGTCCTAAAGATGCAAGATGATAAACCCAATATAAATGAGATCATACAATACATGCTAAAGATGTAAAACTTCTAAGTCAATTTAAATCAATTCAAACAACAATCTAAATTAATTCTCATACCCCACTTCCAGAGGAACACAATAAAACAACACATGGGCAACTAGGGGAGAGTGTCATCGCATAGTCCTACATAGGCTGTCCTGTGCTCTTCCTCCCAACTGGAGACGCCGGTCCCATCTATGGCTGTCCTGTGCTCTTCCTCCCAACTGGAGGTGCCGGTCCATAGGGTGACTCATGCGGAGCCGTAGACCTCTCGTGAGGACGAGGCCACGACCTTACCAACCACGGCCTTCTCAGCCTTCTATTAGTCTGCAGAAGCACTAATGAAGACGAGGCATCCATTTTAAAATCTTGCAATGATATTACTACCCAACCCAACCCTCCTAAGTTAATTATTAGGTTTTCACTTATTTACTAATTCACTCGTGGGTTATCCTGAGCTCTTCCCCTTAAACGGGGCGTCGGCCCCCACGAGGAGCCACTCTCCCTAGAGACCCATCACAACAAGGGGGGTTTGTACCATGCCAAACATAATCATCAAATTATGACAACAAAGTAATACACGAGGCATAAACCATCTCGCAAGTAAAATACCATAATAAAATCTCATAATTCGGTGCACCCCATTAATAAAATATAACTCAACAGAATTTCAAGATAAAAAGATATAAATTCAACACACCCAACTTCCTCTGGAAGACTAAAGAGTTACATAAAAAGGGGGTTCCCACATCAAGGAAATAACAATGTCCCAAAACCCAACAATCCAACAAGATTAAATTTCAAAATTAAATAATTAAAAGTGATAACCTATTTCATTCCAAAACAGATTCAAAATAATTTTCTTTCCTAAAATACAATCGTATTACAAACAGAATTAAGAAATAATGCTGTTAAATCAGCAATATTCTTTCAAAGTTGAGAATCCTATAAAACAGATTTATTTCTATTTTGCTAATAATTTCATGGAACAAATTTTGCTTTATTATATTTTTTCTAAAAAAAAACAAGAAACAGAATCTAACTATACAGATTTATTTTTTTAGATAAAAGTTGAGTTACAGAAAATAAAATATAAATCAAAACAAAATGTCTATTAAGCAGATTAAACAGTATAGATATATTTTCTTCTAAATAACTATTGCATTAACAGAAAAATATCATTTAAATCAGAAACGAAACAGAACAATGCATGCATTCATGCCTTTGTTTAACTATCAGCTATATATAACAGAATATACTCATCAAAACAAAATTTAATATATATACATATCTGTAGACTGTACACAGAATCGAATAAGATATATATATATATATATACATTATTTTTTTATCAGAAAACACAGAATAATTAAAGTAACTAAAAAAATATATATATGTAAAATATATATATATATACATAGATATATATATATATACATATATATATATATATATATTTATATATATACAAAGATAAATATCCGCACAACAAACAAAATCCGCGGGATAAATAAAAACAAATAAAATTCATATGGGAATTTTATTCGCCACGTGCACAGTCCGGCAATACTTCGCCGCCGGCCGTGGCAGTCTACGGACTGCTCACAGCAGTCCTACGGACTGCCGTGGACAGTCCGCAGGCTGTCCCACGGACCGGTGGCGGGGTGGTGGGTACGGCCAAGGCCGACCCCCCCCACACACAGCCAATGAATTTAAACAAAAAATTTAATACTGTACAAACTTCGGCGGATTAATTTTTTTTTTTCAAAAATTTCATAATTTCTAAAATAGATGCATATATATATATGCCATATATATATATATATATATATATATGCCATATATATATATATATATATATGTAGAGATCAAGACATTTTTCAAAGAGAAATAGGGAAAAGATATTACTGCATAGTTACTGTGCCAAATTGAAAAAAATAAAAGGACTGTTTTAATAAAATACAGACACAGACCAGAATATCATACCCAGAGATTTACTGGAAATAAAAATTGTCCCTACCCATATGTATATTTTAATATATATATTTTTTTAAAACAATTTGAGACATCAACTACTGTTTATTCCCAGATTACACAAAAACCCTTTTTAATTAACAATAAATTAGAAACCCCAAACAACGATTCAGAAACCCCCAAAGAATTTCATTAAATAAATAACAATTCTAAATTTTCCGATTAAACATTCTTGAATTAACCATAACCCCAGCAGATTTTCTCTCTACAATTATTTAATTTTCATCCCTAAATATAAATTTCACACACAGAAAGCAATTCCTATTTAACAGAGAATAACAATTATCAAGAGTAGAACCTGGCGTCCTACGCTTGCAACAAACTGTAGAAGCCTTGCCCCCCTCTTGCTGCACTATTTCTTTGCTGCAAATCTTCCAGCAACAGATCCAAAACTTCCTTCCTCTTCCCAATTTCTCCAACACAGAAAAGTACTAAAGACTGAAGAAAATGATTGCAAATAAATTTTTCTGGCATTCGAACCAAATCCCCTCCACAAAGAGAAACTCTTAATAAATTTCATGCCCAGAAGACCTTTCAATTCCTCTTCCTATGAATACCAGAGGTCATAATTCAAAAATCAAATAATATTTTACCCTAATTTCATTTTGATGCTTTTCCCAAATAACATTTTCATTTTCATGCATTTAATTAAAACTAAATAAATTCTAAATTCATAACATAAACTTTTATTTAAACAAATGTATAAATATGCCTCATTTCCACAATTCTTCATTAAATTCAAAAACAACCATTGAGAGATTCCAAATAAATGCAATGCTTTTATTATTTCAAATATTTATTCATTGCCATATTTAATTATTATTTTATGTTTTTATTTTACCAATTACCTAATTATTTAAATTACCACATAAGACCATTCACTACTTTAGATAAATCATATAATCATACAAGGACCAACGTAACCACTCAAACGAATGAGACTACTATGCACAAACCATCAAGATACAAAACTGTTGTCAACTTGGTACGGAGTTACTTTTCATGTCACCTCAAATAATTCAACTTCCTGCTGTTGGGTTGGTTCAATGCTCGCCCAGACCTACCGAAATAGGTGGAATCAAGTCTTATTCCTGCAAAGCCTGCATCCACAAAGTGATATACAATATACATAAAATCAAAGCATTGTGAGGAGGATTCACAGCGTAGCAGGGCGCTCGCGAACGAGTGATGCTACCTGTCCCCTCACCAAAACATATCATCATAAAATTTTACACCACATCATAAATTACTATTCTATAGACTATTGCATTCCAAATAACTCCATCAAATGATCATAATAGAATGTCATCACAATATCCATGGCATCATAAGAGCATAGTAATAGTCTAAGCTACCACACATAATAGCAACAGTATCAACCACAAATCACAATGTGCTAAACAGAAACCATAGTGAATGTCAAAAATCAAATAGTAGCATGAGGGGTATTACATAAAGACAAAAAATGGTTATGGGGAGGTGGAAAATAAGTCCAAAAGAGGGTGTGAATGACACATGTGATTGTAGGATTATGCCACATGTCCTCCTCTTAACCATTATAATATAACCTAAGCAAGCTTAATAATGAGTGTAGGAAAAATAAATATTCCCTAACATAAGGAAAATAAAAAACCTACACTAACAATGATTGGCTGTAAAATTGATTGCTTTGTTTTTAAATTTGAAAAAATGGAAAGTAAAAAATGGAGGGGGTCACCCATAATACCTGCATAATTAATATTTAGTAAGATATCTAGTTAGGGTGACTCATGAAGAGGAGAAAGTGGAAATTGAACACAAAAACAAAAATGGAAAAAAGCATAGATTTTGGTAATGATGGAAAATTCACACACAAGTGTAAGGGGTTGGGTGAAAGATCCAGAAGAGAAGGTGATTTTGCAAAAAGGGTAGGGGAAGGTGGTTAAGTTCAAGTTGGAGAGAATAGTATGCTGATTTATCAAGGAAAAAGATTCAATCCCATCTCTTCACTAGTATGTATCATCGAATAACTAGCAAAAGTCAGGGTATGAACTATTGGTGATTTGGAAACATTTCTTGAAACAATCAATGATTGATTTCTTTTTCATTCCTACTTGTATTATTTTTGTATAGTTGATCTGTGCTTGTAATGCATTCATTTTCCTTACCTTTGACAATGAAATCTATCATTTCCCTATTGCTATTTTGGGGAAAACCCCATTTCTTTTATTTTGTTGAATAACATCATTTATACTGACTATTTTTTTCCAAATTGATAATAAATGCCTATATCATATGCCTCTATCCATATAAAAGTGGTAAATATTTGAAATTGAATGCGGGTTTGTTGGTTGCAATCCCTCTTTTAATTTGTATTTGCATGCATTTGAAAAATATTTTCAATATGATAAGGTAATCAATTCATTGTCATGGTGAAACCAATTCATTTTATTATGTTATCTTTTCACTAATAGTGAAAACCCAATTCAATATATTATATTATCATCATATTAATAATGTGAAACCAATTCATTGTTAAATGTAATCATTTCACTAATAATGTGAAACCTAACTACATAATGTTATTGTATTGTTTCATTGTTAATGTGAATCCAATATCATAATGTTATGCTATCAATTCTCTATTAATATGAACCTAATTTCACTATATTATATCATTGTTCATGGTAATGTGAACCTAGTCTCATTGCATATGTTATCATTTCACGATGGTTGTGCAACCCAATTACATAATATTATGATATTATTTCACTATTAATGTGAAACCTAATATCATAGTGTTAGGTTATCATCTCACTGTTATGTGAAGACCAAATTTCATTGTCATGTGTAATCGTATCACTGATAATGTGAAACTCAATCCATTGAGATAAGACATTGTTTCTCTATTAATGTGAAACCCAATCACATTGCGAGCTATTATTTCACTATTAATGTGAGTCCAAAACTTTCTATCATGTTATCATTTTTTTATGCTTATGGGAAGCCCAAACCCATTGGTTTTGTGGCACTAAATTCACTACTTATGAAGGGTCCAATGTTTAAGCTTAGAGGAAGATTGATTATTGTTAAGTGAAGTATGATTTTGTTAGTTTTGTAAAGCCAAATTCATGTCATTACATGAATTCCTTTCAAAGAGTTATATAACCCATGATAGGCCTCTATGAATAAACACTTCATTGACATCAAAATTTTGAAACACAAAAAATGCAGTATTTTTCCAATTAGTGTTGTTATTACAAAAATTATCTTATGAATTTTGTGTGAATATTTTATGATATCTTATCATTACTTTTGGAATAGAGCATTACTCAAATAATCCATGAAACTACATGTTTTATTCAAATCATTTTTAAAAAAAATATTTTTTGATAAAAGATATGGCTTATTTTCTATACTTACAAGGTAATGGAATTTGTAATGATCTGATTGCAAAGGAAATGGATTTTCATTCTTATTTTAAAAGAATGTATACACATACTTATTTCCATAATAAGGGCTATATATGTGTATATTCACAAACCAATTATGAATATACACATACATGAGATATACCTTCATTAAATAGTTTTATTTATTTTCCTTGATAAAATATTAGCATATTTCTATGTTGGAAAAATTAAGGAAATATTTTTTATTTGTATTCTAATGCATGTTTGAAGAAATGTGAATAAAAGTATCTTTCAATTGATAAGTGCAGAACATGTTACAATGACTGATTATGTAATGTGTAATGTACAAAGGTAGTAAATCTAGTTATTTTACTTTGTAATAAACTATTGAATCCAAGGTAATCCAAGTGAAACATGTGTAGATTAAGATTGTAAAATATTCCTGACTTAATATCATAAAAGATTAGTTTAAAAAATAACCTATTACAAATCATATTGAATTATTGCAAACTTTTTGAATAGAAGGGAAAATTTGTTTCCTCTTGTATGTAGAAAGTTGCCTTCCAGAATGGCTACTGAAAATGGATTAACATAGAATATAGATTTTTCCTTTTCCAAAATCCATCATTTTGTAGTTGTATATAGCTTATTCTTTATCAAGCATTAGTAGCCCATAACATTGTATGGACTAATTTTTATGTAACTCTCTACCATTTCCTAACATTGATCATGCATGTTCCAATTTTTTTTAAAAATGGTTCTAGTTATGTCAGGTACACACTAGATTCTACCTTACATATTGTTTTCTCTTGCTAAGTATTCCATGATCACATATTATTTGAGTAGGAGGAATACTGGGGAAGTGTAGATTTGTGGTTTGGTGGAAAAGTGCTTGAATCGTGTTCTTTTCCACCAGATGTAGAGAGAATTGAAGAGGAATAACATGGAATTCCATATTTGATTATTGTACCTATACTATATGATGTAAAAATTTAGTTGACTGTGAGGCAATGTTAGCCTAGTCAAACTATGTAATTTGCAATTTGATATTTAGAAATTAATATAAATTATTATTTGGACATGTAGTACTATGATAGAAAATAGATACTTGATTTATGTCTTTGATTTAATTATGTTATTCAAGAATTACACATTACAATTTACTTCTATTTAATTATTTTTAGTTGGTTAGGGCTTAGTTATATAAGGAGCTCAAAAATGAAAAAGTTTGATTATTATTTTTATATAAAGAAGCATAACATATTATAGTCATTTATCTATTTTCTGGTCTAAGGACCAATTCCCAAGTTTGATTCTTCTTAATCTACATAATTTCTTCTTTCATAGATTCCATCCAATGCTCATCTTTGCATGCTTCACTTGTAGTCTTTAGTTCAATCTTTGAAAGTAAACACAAATTTATCCCACCAGTAGCAACTCTGCTTCTTGTCAATACTCCTTTAGTCTTATCTCCAATGATCTAGTTTTTTGAATTATTTTTTTGCACATATCTAGGTGTCTTAGGGGACACCACCAGAGCTTCTTCTTCTTCATTTTTCTTCTCTTACTCATCCTTCTCTTGTCCTTCCACAACTTCTTAATTCATCAGATACATATCCATCAACATCAATAGAATTCTTCATTGCTTCATCAACCTTGACATTTGTGCTTTCTACAATATTTCTCAATATTTTATTGAAACATCTATAAGCTTTGATTCTAGTAGAATATCCAAGAAAAATACCTTCATCACTTCTAGTATCAAACTTCCCTAAATTTTCTTCATCCCATCTACTATAACATTTACTTCCAAATACCTTGAAATACTTAACAATAGGAATTCTTCCACACCATAGCTCATAGGGGGTCTTAGTACTATTTTCTCTTGCTTGAAATCGATTCAATACATAGAAGATAGTGTGAATAGCTTCTCTCTAGTAAAAAATTTAGTAGAATAGCCTCAATAATCATTGATCTAACAACTTCTTGAAATGTTATGTTTTTCCTTTCAACAACTCCATTTTGTTGAGAAGTTCTTGAACAAAATAACTATCTTTTTACTCCATGAACTTAAAAAAACATATTAAACTCATGGGAGGTGAATTCACCACATCTTCCACACCTTAAGCATTTTATCCTCAAATTTACTTCATTCTCAAACATATCTTTTGATGTCTTGAATATATCTAATGCATCAGACTTTTCTCTAAGAAATGTAAGCCATGTATACCTAGAGTAATCATCAATCAAAAGAATAAAGTAATTTTCACCTTGTATATTTCTTGCTCTTGTAGTACCATAGAGATCTGTATGAATTAAATCCAATAGTCCAATAGTATATTGTTCATTTGATTTGAATTTTTTTGTTGCTTGCTTTCCAAGCTAACAATTCTTGCAAATAGCATTAATAGGCTTTTTAATCCTTGTTAAATCTATCATAGCCTGTACTGCACCAATCCTTTCCAGATTATGAAAATTCATACGACACATTCTTCAATGCCATAACCAACTATCATTAATCTAAGTCATAAAGCATCTTCCATCAACAACCTTAATTTTATATACATTTCCTCTAAATTTCTTTCCTACAAAAATCATAGTTCTAGAGTCTTTCCTGATTTCACATCTTTCATCTTTAAATACAAGATTATATCCTTTATTGCACATTTACCCAACACTCAAAATATTATGCCCTGATCCCTTAACATAGTAGACATCATCAATATTATACTTTCCACCAAAACATTATTGAACCTATCTTATAGATCTTAGCACCAGTATCATCTCCAAACATAACCAAGCATCCATCATATTTTTCAAGTTTAAATAAATTTCTCTTATCACTAGTCATGTGATGTGAATATCCACTTTCAAGAACCCAATAGTTCCTTTCCTATTTATCATGTAGGGTAGAGATTACAATTCCTTCACTTTTCTCCTTCTCTAGAGGACGTTACTTTACATTCTCAAAGCATAATGACCTATTCCTCCACAACTAAGCATTTAAAGGGTAACTTACCTTCATACTTATCAGATCCTTTCTTCCATCCTTCTCACAAAGTTATCTTCTACTTCATCAAGATTTTCTTCATTCGAATCTTCAGCTCTTGTAGCCTTAAAAGTAGTTTCTTATTTGTGTTCATTTCTTAAATTTGTCTTTCTCATCTCATAAGATTTTAGAGTTCCCAATAACTAATATCTAGTGTAAGTGTTGTAATTTATATATTCTTCAATAGCACACACCTTTTCATTGTATGAATCAAGGATAGTTCTAATAATTTTTTTTACAATCATGGATTCATCTATTGTAGCACCAAGTCCTTGCATTCTATCTACCACCTCATCCAATCTATGTACATAGGATTTAACTTTATTATCTTTAGACATATGTAGGAGCTCAAACTATGTCTACAAATTTTACAACTTTTCTTCTTTAACCCTTTTATCCCCTTCATGCACCTTTTTCTAAAGTATCCCATACATCTTTAGCAATCTTATGATTTTGAACTTTAATCAATTCGAAATGTGCAAGACTATTCTTCAAAATGAACTTTCCCTTATTGTTCGCTACATGTGCCTTGATTTCATTAGTTATACTCAGACCCTTTGTAGGAGGAGTGTACTCAGTATTTTCTAGATAGCATAATTAGTTTCATCAAACTTTAGGTACTCAAAAGTGATCTTTCCAACCATCACGAACCTTCCTTAAGTGGTTAAGCTCTTCTCTAAGGAACCAAGATCTAATACCAAATATTGAACAAGGAAATTGAGAAGGGAGGGAGTGAATCAATGGTAGTAAATTTTAATCTTCAAAACATATACCAAAACATAGAACAATTACAAAACCTTCACTTTGCTAGAATGATTAAACATTAAGTGCAAAGGAAGAAACTGAAAAGCAGCACACATACATAATAACACTAGATTTACATGGAAAACCAAATAAGGTAAAAACTACACTGAGGATTAGCTCACAATATAAAGAATATCAAAATTGATTACAAAGGCTCACTACCAGAGAAGGATCACTACCAAAACATGACTAATTGTCTAGATCAGGACTAACTATCCAACAAGGGTTAACCACTTATAGGGCTCACTATCACATAGATACAAAGAAGATAGAAGAGATATGTTATAGCAAGATGATAATCTCAATGTAACATATATTTCCACCACAATTCACTTAAACACTTGAAGAAATGCATGAATGATGTAATGCAACTTCAACTCACTACATCTAAAAACTCAACATTTAGAATTTACACTAATCTACGACACTCACATAACCATACTCATTGATTCATATCTATCTTTCCCTATTTCTTTGCAGTTATCTCTTTGTACATCTTTCACCAATAACTCATCTTGTACTTTTACCATATTCAACTTTCAAACATATCTAAAGTCAGCCATCCATCATTTAAATTTAAACTTGGTCAGTTCCAAACATCCTAGGGTGGATTTAGAATGAGGAAAACATAAACACATGTTTGATGAGGATCCAAATAAGTCTCAACATCCTTCTTAAACTTTTAAGGTAGTGTTTAACACAAGGTTGATAAAACTATTTTAAAACACGTAACACAAGTTCGACAAAACTATTGTAAAACACGTATAAGAATTAATTCCATGAAACCCTTAACACAATCCAATCTTTCCAGAAACCAACATTATGTTCAAAAATATCATAATAGCTTAAGTCTAGAACCACAAGTCATTATACTCAACCAAAAAGAAATCCAGAGTAACAACATTTCTCTTAGACCTCATCCAGATACATAGAAAATAATAGTTCACAACTAGTGAACATAAATTGCATATACAATGGATCAAAAGCCCAAACTCTAGATATAACATCTTCCAAGAACCATTATCAACATATCTAAACCACACAAACATAGGAGTAAAACTCAGAAGAACAGAAGAGCCACTGAACACCTGCAACCTTTCTTCATTACAATTTTCTCAATATCCATGAGATATACAACCAATAACCTACATTCATGACATCAAAGGAAAGAACAACTGGTTGATATCCAATTGACAAATTGACATCAATGAAAACACCTTCATTCTTGCAACACTTGTATCTTGTTGTTGCTTCATATATCATTTACATGTGTGTTATTTTGTGTCTATGTTAGTTTTTTGTACGATCTTGATCCCAAGGGCTTGCATAGCTCTCTTGATTGTTGCCATATTATCTTACTAGAATTTGTACATTTGGACCCCTATTAATGTGATTTCATCTACTTTAGTACATTTTTAAAGCTAATTCCTCATCTCACTAAAGTGGGGGCTAAATTTAGCGTAGAAAAATGTATCCCTTTACATTTTCACACTTGTTTGGGCCCTCCTAAAATTAGGCTTCTTGATGCCTTATTTGGTCCTATTTTGCATCCACAAGCCTTATTTAATGCATCTTTATGATGATAATACTGACACTTAACTAATGACTGATCATAATTTGATTACTTTTGGTTGTATGTTCTAGATCTAGTGATTTAGGACTCATACACCACCTTGGGCATATGGAGCCCACCTAGGTTTTAGGGCCTGATCTTGAATATTGCATAGAACTTAAGATTTCTTAAAATTTGTTTCCCAAATTTAGGCTATAGGGACTCATATGTCCGAATTGGCATATGAGTCTCACTTTATCTTGGACCTATTTTTAATTGAATTCTTGGTATTATTTTATTCTCCTAGATCAGATGTCAGCTTTTAGTGTTGTAATTTCAGGAAATTTGACATAAACAAGTATAAATACAAGGTTATTTCACATAATTTCTCCTAATATCTAAAGTATTAAAGAATTATAGCAATTTTATGATCAAGAGAAATTGAATGGAATTTTAAGAGCATTCAAGAGTTGATTATCAATCATTTGAAGTTGCATTCTAGACTCAAGGATCATGTCAAAGTCATCATGCATCATGTTTTTTTTTAGTTAACATTTGTGATGGAAGGTTTTATGATTTAAGAAAGCATTCAAGACAAGATACATAAGATACAATCAAGAGTCAATATCTACATTCATGATAGCCATTTCATACCAGATTGTAGCCTTTATTCCAAGGGTTTGGTGAGTTTCAACATAGTATACTTGTTCATTCAGCATTCCTTCATTCTTTTTCATTTCACTTCAAGGTTTGATTACTAAAATGAGGTTTGACCAAGGAAAACCCCTATCCACTAACAAAACAATATTTTTCCTTCTCTTTGATATGTGTTTTGAAAATTTAGGTTGAATATCCATTGAAGAGAAAGGTTGGAGAAAGATGTCAAAGTTGTCACATTTCTTGCAAGATCACATAAAGTCACCTACATGTTAGAATTCAAAGTTTTGGACTCAAAGATTAGATATGAGAGAAGCTATGAAAAATCATTAGAGGATACCATAATTTTAGTAGAACCTTGATACTAGGACTAAATCAACACCATGGGTGTATGAGCCCCAGTATACCACTTTTCAAACTTTTCTATAGATCATGGTTTAGCAATTGTAGATTCTAGATTAAGCCTGAAACCTTGAATTGGGACTAAATCATCTAGCTTGGTGTATGATTCCTACTATTCATAAAAAGTCATAATTTTAGGATTACAAGCCTTGTTTCATGCATCTTTAATTTTCTAGGTGCCCCTCTATTCTTTCTCAATTTACTATTCTTATTTTTAGTTTTATATTCTAGATTACATAGTTGGATTTATATATTACATTCATCCCTTTATTTCTAAGCCTTTCTTAGTGGTGAACCCTCTTTTGTTTAATCACACCAAAGGAAACCTAAACCTAGTCCCTTCCCACAATTGAATCATTAGATTAAGACCTCTAACGTTTCCTTGAATGAACTAAGAGTGAAATAGGTTCTAACCCTAGTTCCATGTCCTAAAAGGTGGAACCCTATTTCCAAGTGTTCACATTTAATTTATATTAATATATGAAGAGTTGTGTCCATTAGTGTATTTTAAAATTAAATTTTTAAATGATGAAAACAAATAAGGAAATTAGGGTATTTAACTCTAGGATTGAACAATAACTATTATTTGTTGAATTTATTTATATTTTATTGTTGAAGAATAACTATTATTTCTCTATCAGTGAGGTGTCTCAAAGATATAGAGCTACATTTTTAGTCCATGTATACTCAGGTTTGTAGGTTTTTGTCAGAATTGTAGATTTTTGGCACCACAAGATTCTCTAACTCTTCTAGGGTTTTTCACCTAAAAGGAGAGAGGTAGGCCAAAAATGCTAGCTAGGTTCACTCAAATTAGGAGATGTATGATGTAAATACGACTAAACAAGACATGATCTAAATGCAAATAAATGATAAAACTAATTGAGTAAGTATACAAAACCTAATAAACAAATGATGTTTGAAAACACATTGTGTAATGTAACAATGAACTAGAAAGGAATGTAAAACTCAACAGAAATGAACCAAACAGAAATTATGCACTTGTAATGTTGAGGAGACAAGAAATAGATTATAGAATGCTATTGATGCTAATTTTTAGGCTTGGTGGGACTCATTCACCATTCTGGGTGAATTAGTCCCAATTCTACAAAACTAATTTGAAACATGTTTATGACAAAAGGGTACCCAAAAATGTAGAAAACTCAAAAATTCACCCTGGAGTGAGACTCATTCACAACCCATGGTGAATGAGTCCACTTTTGAAAAATTTTATTTTCAAAAGTGGATTTCGAAGCTTCTAATTTGCACTTTGACTTCCTACAGGTGTCCACTTCCAAAACTCTAATTAACGAGTCTAAAAATGAGATTTTGCTGATATTTTGACTTGTTGAATAACAAGAAGACTTGAGAAACTTTGTAACTTGATATTCAATGGTTTCCAAGCTTCCAATGTGGATGTCCAAGACACATTACAACACTAGGTTATCATTAAGTTTATCTTAAAATCCTTCTAGATTGAGGAAATAATGTTATTAGACACATTTAATAATGTTGAATTAGGGAGGAATAGGTTCATTAAGTCTAGAAAAGTGTGAAAGTCCTTAACAACACTTTACAACACCTTTACAAGACATCGTTAAAAGAATTTTATTCAATTTATAAGGGTCCAAGACCTAGTGTGGATGCATAAAATGCCTCACAACACCTAAATCAAGACCTCATTAAGTGAAATTTATCATGAATTAATCCCATGTCAAGCAAGAGACCCTTTTTTCTATGGTGAATTGTCTAACTTGTGGATATGCATTCATCCTTTGTGCCTAGATCTAACCCTAACTAATTTATACCTTTTCTCCCTAGTATGCTACTTTTTTATTTTCTTATTATACCTTTTACTCTACTTTGGAAGTGGTAAGACTTTAAAATTATTTGAAAGGTTTTTGTTATATCATAAGGAGACACATTTTGCTAGGTCAACCACCAAAAATCTATGTGAAAGATTAAATAAAAGTAAGATAAATTCTCTAGGATTACACATGTAGAATAATTTTGGAATATAAATGGTGTTATAGGGATAAGATATGTGAAACACAATACTAATAATTATCTTTTAAACTAAAAGTTAATAGAATCAAATTTCCAAATTTGACTAGTTTAGTTATTTAATGTGGTAAAATAAAAGGTAGCAATTGGTTAGAAATTAAATTTCAATTTATATTCTTAAAATATGGATCAATCCTATGAGTACATGGTTGAATCTAAGAATATAAAATGTAGAAAATGAGAAAAGTTAGAGGAATCCAATTATAATATAAGTAATTATTTTATATTTGGCTTAATGGTCATAACATGACAAGATGAATTTTGTTAAAATATGGACCAAATCTATGAGTACAAGGTTGAATCTATAAATATAAAACTATGTAATGATTAGCTTTTATTTCATAATTAAATTAAGCATAAAAGTAGGAGGATTCTAATTTTTAAAGAACATAAAAAATTTGGAAACCAGAAATGGATGCTCAACTTCCTTGTCCACAAAAAAGGGGAAGAAGGAAGGGGCATCCATTTTCAAAATGCTCACATTCAAGAATACCTGAGAGATCTGACTGTAAGATATCCTTGGAGAGGAATGGAAACAAGAAATGGGTTCACCACTAGGTGTAAACTTGGAAAATGCAAGATGTTTGAAAACATAGTGTGACATGCAAACAAATACTAAATGTCCTAAAGAATGCCCTAGAAATTTAAACACAACAGAATAGAAAAGTAAGGATGTGAATGGTGTGCACCTGGAAACCTTGACGAGAATGGAAATAGCTTTGATTCTGAAAATGCAAATTTTTAAGCCTAGTGAAACTCATTTTCCATTCTGGGTGAATTAGTCTCGATTCTAGAAAACTACACCAGAGCCTATTTTAGCCAAATGGGTATCCAAATCCACAAGTATATTTCAAATATAGGTATAGTGGGCCTCATTCACCACTCTTGGTGAATGAGTCAAATTTGAATATTTTGGAAAATTAGAAGTTGAATATATAGGTCTCATTCTACTCAATTAGTACCTCTAGGTGTCTGGATCTGAAACCCTAATTTTTTGCACTATAAATGACTTATTGTGAGGATTTTAACCTTTCCAATAGGATATGACTCTAACAAGTTTGAAACCTATTCTTAAATCTCCTCCAAGTCTTCAAAGTGCCTAGGTCTGTGATCACACAAAGAGAGAAAGAAAATGTTGATTGTTAGGGAATAAGGGTTTCCCTTGGTCAAACCCCTTTTATATAATTAAACCAAAATGATGAAATGGGATAATGAAGCATGAACATGAAGTAATAAAATTAGAAACTTTCCATGATGATGGATCTTGAATTGTTGCAACAATGGATGAAGAATCTACCCTTGAATGCCTTACAAATGATCCTAAATGCTATCTTGATGACCTTGTGAAAACTTGGAATACTTATCTCTTATTTGCTTGAATTGATAACATGTAGGCTTGATGATACTTGGATGAAATGAGGATTTAGAAGTTTTTTATATAGGAAATGCACTCATATGACTGTTAATTTGATCCCCAAGGTCAACATTGAAGAAATTTAAACTTAAAACCCAATTTTCCCACTCAAAGCTATAAAAATAGCTCAAATAGGACTCATTTACCATCCTAGGTCAATGAGTCCCATTTGGATGGGACTCATTCACCCAAAGTAAAAAAGGGGTCCCATAGGGGCTATTTTGCTTGCCAGAATGTCAGGGAATGGATAATTTAAGCTCTTATGTTGATCTAATCAGGTTTTTGATCAAAATATGCCTTGTGATGCAAAAATAAGGGGCCTAGGGGCCTATTAATGATTATATAAAGGGTTATTAGGGATATGGATGCAAATTTCAATGTGAAAGTGTTGTTAAATACAATCTACAACACTGAAATGAGGTCCACAGCCTAGAAAGGCACAAGATCCAATGTGAATGTGTAAAGTTATAGATTACAACACTAGATTAAAACTAGGTTTAATTTACAAGCCTTCTATATTAATGTGAGAATGAAATTAAATACATTTTACAACATTTAATTAAGGGAAAAATAGGTCCATTAGATTTAAATGCTTAATAAAAGTCTAGAAAAGTGTGGACATGATTTACAACACCTTTATAGGACATGTATTTTATTCAATTTACAAAGGCCCAAGACCTAATGTGGATGTGTAAAACACCTCACAACACTAGATCAAGGAAAAATTAAGCCAAAATCATAAGGAGGGCCCAAATGAGACATGAGAAAGTAGAAGGGTTACTTTTTTAGTGTTAATATTTAGCCCCCAATTTAGTGAGAGGATGATCTTGCCTCAAACTTGTAGTAAAGTAGATATTCAAGAGGAGTATGAGTGTACAAATGTAAATGAGGAGGCATGAAAAATATTAAGTAGACAGTCAAGCCCCTAGGATCCAAGATCCCAAGCAAACTGACATGAGCACAAAAGGATATGAATAAGGTGTATAATATGTAGCCAAACAAGATACACAATCATGCAATGTCAAGACCTAAAGAAAAATGAATAATGAAAATGACATGGATCAAAGGTGTGCTCACTCATGGGTCACAAAACATTAGGTTGTCCATGGGGTGCGTTGTCCCAAAGAAGTTGTTTATTGAGAAATTCATTCTAGTGTGTTAGCTTCCCACCGTATAATGAGAAAGTCATGCTCATGTGTCAACTTCCCATTATACCAACCATACCAAAGTTATCCTCCTGATAACTTTGACAAAGTATCATGATGAAAATTATTTTGTAAATTCTTTTGAATGTCATGTAAAAACAATTTCAAAGGGTATTTTTCTTTGTTCATGTAAGGTCTTCTTCTTAGGGAGCATTGTGCCTAATATCTCCAAGAAAGGACAAGTCAAAGTTCCAAATATTTTCCCATGAGATGCCTTGTTCACATCATGCCATGTTAGTAGATCATACACTCTTGGATGACATCAAACCCAATGAAACCACCAAGAAGAGGACACATTAAAAGAAAAAAGAAAAATCACTCCATGAATTCTTCTAAAAGATGTCATCTATGTATGCCCCCACTTTAAAGTGGTTGCTACACCATCACTATGAGAAATTGCTTTAAAGTAGTCAATGCTAATATGGAAGAAGACATTATAGCCAACTTGGAAAGCCCTATGTCAAGTCATATGTTTTGGAATTGAGCTACATCATGAATAAGTATGTCACATGCGAGTCAACTTAAGGCATGTCATCCACATCCCAAGCTTGCTCTTATACATTCATGAAAGGTCAAGAACAAGCCAAAAGAGACAATGACATGTTGCATGCTAGTACAAGGCTTCTTAACCCCTTGCCCCCACTTAGTTCAAGACAAAGGTGAGCTTGGAATGAATGACGATATGCTGCACCTTGTAATAGTGAGTATGCTATGATCCTACAACTATTAAATGGAAAGGAACAAAAACTAATGTTATTTATTTTGATAAGTAAACAAAGTTTCTGCTTGATACATATTTAATGAGATGTATATCAGTTTAGGATGTACCAAGGTTAAAGTTGTCTTGGAAAAAAATATTTTGTGATAGCATTGAAATTGGATAAAGGTTTTTTTTTTTAGGGACAATAAACAAGATCATTAGGCTTTATATAACACATCATTTTCTAGGTTGCTTCAGAAGTTCAAAACATCTTCTAAAAAATTGTCACTTTTTTTGGATTTGGTGGTTGTTCAATTTCCTCAAAGTTTGTCTTGGATGTTTTCTTTGATTTTAAGGTGGTTGAAGTGGATGTTTTTGAATTTTTAATTGTTGTTACCAATTTCTCTTTTCTCTTTTTAGACTCTTTTGTTATGATCATGTATTCCCCCATGGATGTAGAAATGAAATCAGAGGTTTTCAAAGCCTCTTCCAATAACTTTGTGGCTTCTTCAATTTTCTTGGTATTTATCATAGAAAATGTAACCTTTTTGTTTTGAGGAGTAGAAGGTGACTTGTCATAAACTCCTAACATTTGCTTCAAGGATTGATCCATATCAAGAAATTCAAGATGCTTCAAAGTGAGGTTGATTTTTGGTTTGCACATTATAGTGTTGATGTTTGCTTGCACCCTGATACCTTCCCTATTAGGAGAGTTTTTTAGGAGAATTACAAACCAGATATTCATGACATTTAATGTTTAGTTCTTCAATATTGAATTTTCCCAAGGGAATGATCTATGGATTTCGTTGCTTGGAAATGATGGTGTTTCTTTTTTCAATAATGTTTTCCTCATGATTCTCATCGATGGGATCTTGTAACACCATAATATCTTCTTTACCAATAGGAGATATATTAGGAGAGGGGGAAATTTTATTTTTGTCAATAATTTCATCCTTTTTCTCTAAGGTCTCATTCTCTTGTGCCATAATATTTAACCTAGTAGGAGATCTTTGAGGAAAGTGGCAAACATTAGGTTCATCACATTTCTTGGTTTGGTTTGATAAAGTAGCTTCATTGATCATAGGAGAGGAATCAAGAGAAGGACAACTAGGATTTTCATGGTTACCAATGATTGGACCTTTTTGTTCAAATAGGTATTCCGAAATGGTAGGGGCATTAGGAAAGGGAGGAATAATATTCTCACTAGTCTCAATAAGGATATATTCTAACACTAAACTAGATTCTTCATGTCCAGAGAAGATATTAGGAGAAGAAAAAATTTTATTGTCATGATTATCTACATTTACATCCCTATATCCTATAATATCTTCTTGAGTAGGAGAGGTAGGATTGTCCTAGCTCTCAAATATAAACATATCCTCCACAAAAATGTGTTTGTCATGATCATTCATGATTGTATCCTTATTCACTAAAGCATTTTCACAAGTAGGGGAGGTGTTAGGAGTAATGGCCATGATCTCAGTTTTATGTGTCATAGTGTCTGTCCAGAGGGGAGGAGGAAGAAAAGAAAGGATTTCATGATCTTCAATGATTATATCTTCTTTCACCAAGATACCTTCTTCACCAATGGGAGAGATATCATGAGAACAAAAATTATGATTATCATGATTGTCAATGCTTGCATCCTCGTGTATCAAACCTTTAGTGGATGATCCTAGTGAGAGGAAGTCCTTAAGGGATTGATCTAACATATGTATAATTCATCACTAGTAAAGGGCTTGGATGATATGGTTTTTCTAAAGTTAAGAATTTTTTGAATTGTTTCTTTTAATGTTTTTTATTTTTCGTTCTCATTTTCTAATGAATTTGATCTAAAGGAACTAGGAACTAATGCTGAAAAGGAAAATTGCAAAAATATAATGCTATCCATAATTTCCATGAAATGTAAATAATACTATTGCTAATTATTTAAATGTAATGGAAGCTATTCCAACTTAAAGTGCAATGTAACTTAGACTTAGGATGAAATGAAACTTTCAGATTTCAAATAAGGTAATTTACTAATTACACTATGCAATGATCTGAAAATGAAATATTGTGAATGTAAATTTGAAATTAAGAAATGCATGAAATTTACCAATTTAAGCTAGATTTGTAAAATGCATGAAATATAAAGTCAAACCAATGAAAAAAATAACCAATGGAAGGAAATAGAAGCTTAAAAGAAAGCTTTTTAGTGTTGTAAAAGGCTATTTCAGAGGTGCAAAGGGACTAATTCGCCCAAGGTGGTGAATGAGTCCTAGTAGGGATTTTGTTCAGAATTTTTAGAATTTTTTGTTTGATTTCAAGATGTTTCTTAGTTTTTATTACCTAAAGACTAAATGAAAATGCATATTTTATATAATTTTCAATGATTTAATATGAAAAAATGCAACCTCTATGCACTTTCACTAATGCAAAAATTTGAAACCCTATATTGCCAATTAACTAATGCAAAATGAAATGCAATAATAATGCAAGATAAATATAGGATTTAAATGCACTCCAAATTAGAATTACGATGTTTCACATCTGGTTCACCAAAATGTTAACACCAAAAATGCATGCTCAACTTCCTTATCCACAAAAAAGGGGAAGAAGGAAGGCAGATAAGATTTCACAATGTTCACATTCAAGAATACCCTAGAGATCTCAACCCAATGAAGGATATGGGAGATCTTGCTATAAGATATCCTTGGAGATGAATGGAGATGGGAAATGGTTTCACCACCAAGTGTAAACTAGGAAAATGGAAGATATTTGAAAACATAGTGTGATATGCAAACAAATGCTAAATGACCTAAATAATTCCCTATAAATGTAAACACAACATAACAAAAAAGTAAGGATGTGAATGTTGCACACCTAGAAACCTTGAAGAGACTATAAATATCTTTGAAATTCTAAAAATTCCAATTTTTAAGCCTGGTGGGACTCATCTGTCATTTTGGGTGAATTAGTACCAGTACTAGAAAACTACAGTAGAGCTTGTTTTAGCCAAATGAGTATCCAAATCCACAAAAATATCTAAAAAATAGGTATAGTGGGACTCACTCACCACTCTTGGTGAATGATTCCACTTTTACATTTTTGGAAACTCAGAAGTGGAATTTGTAGCTCTTAGTCTGCTCAATATGTACCTCCAGGTGTCTAGATCCAAAACACTAATTTTTAGGACTGTAAGTTACTTTTTGTGAATATTTTTACCTTTCCAATAGGGATATGACTCTAACAAGTTTGAAACCTATTCTTCAATCAACTCCAAGCCTTCAAATCACCTATTTCTACAATCACACAAAGAGAGAAAGAAAATGTTGATGGTTAGGGAATACGAGTTTGCCTTGGTCAAACTTGTTTTTAGGTAATTAAACTAAAATTATGAAATGAGATAATGAAGAATAAACATGAAGTATTACAATTATAAACTTTCCATGATGATAGATCTTGAATTACTACAACAATGGATGAAAAATCTACCATTGAATGCCTTAGAAATGATCTTGAATGCTATCTGGATGACCTTGTGAAAACTTGGAATGTTTATCTCTTTCCTTCTTGACTTGATAACATGTAGGCTTGATGATACTTGGATGAAATGATAATTTGAAAGCTTTTTTATATAGGAAATGCACTGACATGACCATTAATTTGATCCCCAAGGCCGAAATTGAATAAATTTAAACTTAAAACCTAATTTTATCACTCAAAGCCTTAAAAATAGCTCAAATAGGACTCATTATCCATCATGGGTGAATTATTCACACTTGGATGGGGCTCATTCACCCAAAGTGGTTAATGGGTCTCACAGGCACTATTTTTCTTGCCAGAATGTTGAGGAATGGAAAATTTAAGCTCTTATGTTGATCTAGTCAGGTTTTTGATCAAAAAATGCCTTAGGATACAAGAATATGGGCCTAGTGGGCTATTAATGATTATATAAAGGGTGATTATGGATAGGGACAGAAATTTCAATGTGAAAGTGTGGTTAAATACACTCTACAACATTAAAATGAGGTCCAGATAGCCTAGAAAGACACAAAATCCAATGTGAATGTGTAAAACACATTACAACACTAGATTAAAACTATGTTTAATTTACAATCCTTCTATATTAATGTGAGAATGAAATTAAATACATTTTACAACATTGAATTGAGGGAAAAATAGGTCCATTAGACTTAAACGCTTAATAAATGTCTAGAAAAGTGTGAAAGTGATTTACAACACTTTACTACACCTTTACAAGACATGTGTTTTATTCAGTTTACAAAGGCCCAAGACCTAATATGGATGTGTAAAACACATCACAACACTAGATCAAGGAAAAATTAAGACAAAATTACAAGGAGGGCCCAAATGAGACATGAAAAAGTAGAAGGGTTACTTTTTCAATGTCCAAAAAAAAAGGAAATGAGGAAATTTAGAGAAATATAATTATTATATAAGTAATTATTTTATATTTGGATCAATGAGAATAGCATTTCTATGTAACTACCTTGCATGGTATTTTATAGTCTTGACATTTCATTTTTTAAATTGAATGATTATGATCATTCATTGGTGTAAAGAAAAATAAAATTTCCTCAAGATTAATCTAGGGTAATCATAATAAATGAATAAAAATAAATTAAACATATTAATTTAGGTTAATAAATGAAGACTTTTTAGTTTGTGTATTTTATTAATGTTTAAATTATGCAATAAAATAAGAAAATTAAGGTATTTAACTATAGGATTGAAGAAAATTTTATTTTTTGAATGGTTTTAGATTTGATTGCCAAAGAATAAGTATTATTTATTTATTAGTGAAATGCCTCAAAAATATAGAGCTACATTTTTAGGTTTTTGTATAATTTGTGGATATGCACTCACCCTTTGTGTCTATATCTAATCATACCTAATTTATACCTTTTCTCCCTTGGTGAAATCACAATATTGTGTCCCAATTTTGGAAAAAGAATGCTTTTGGAGTGGGAGAATGAAACACCTTCATTCAAAGATATATCTTTGAATTAAGGTTCTTCAATTGAAGGCATGCATGAAAAAAACTTTGTTTGAAGGTGGATGTTCAATCAAAGGAGGCCCTTTCTTAAATGTCTTTTTTGGAGATTAGAAAAGATTAAATAATACCTTCTATTGAATGTCCCTTATCGAAGGTATTATTTTAATTTTTGTTAGTGATTATATGAATTGACAACTAAATTGTTGTCAGTTCATTTGGCTAATTACCATTGAGGACTTAGTTGTGTTGGGAGCTCTTTGGATACCTAGTGAGGATAATGTGATAGGTGAAAAAAACCTAGATACTAATTCCCTAACTTAGAGAAAAGTAGTAGTATACCTAGGTATGCCAACCATTTACCTTGTTTTCATGTGCTTAAATTGTAGAGGTTACAGTATTAATTAGGGTTAAATAGTTTGGGATAATGGTAAAATAGATTAGCTTTACACCTTCCTAGTTTATTTTATTGAAAGTTTCTAAATGCTTTTTAGTAAATTAATTTTGTGCATAACCTGTAATCATTACAGTCCATGAAACCACATTTTTTTGAGGCATTATGTCCAATACTTTGAGTGCCTTATCTATTCTTCCACATTTTTCATAAAAGTATACTAGAGTAGTTGAAACTACAACATCTAAAACAAATTCCTCTATCGATTTAATTTAATTTGTATATTGGATAGCATGTTGCACACATAAAATTTTATATTGTATACATTTCTACTAGGGCAGGTTACTTTAATTTGCATCATGTCTACCACATTACTCACATAAATTTTCATACTGCACACACAAACAAAATTAGAAAAAATACATTCCAATGTTACTTTTTATGTTGTTCCATTTAATGAACCTAATGTATCTATACCATTAGTTTTTCTATTTGCAACTCCTTACCAATATTCAACATACTCTACCCATCAACCCATTCTATAAAAAAAATCATCTCATGATATTATTACATATCATAGTTCCACATCTACCCATGGTATTTTCATTTAAATGAAAAAACTTACATCAATTATAACAAGTGCAATAAAATATTGACACTATACCTACACACTCTGTGGAAGTGATCACAAACATCCATTGTAACCCCTTATCTCATGGAATCATATCTCACCCATTTCCACCAAATTTCAAAGTTTATCATCTTCTATTATCTAAATGAAATGAGACCCAACCACTCAAATTCTCGTGCATTTCATTCTTTTTATGTTGACTACATGTATTCAATTATTTAATCCTATATAAAATATTCCTCCAATCAATTAAATCTCTTATAATAGAAGTTTTATATTCCTTATTACATTGCCATATCAAGAAAATTGAAATGAGATCCAAATCCTTTTTCATCACATACAAATGGAAATATCATTATAAATATACTTCACTTGAACCTTATACATTACAAATAAATACCACAAGAAAAAATTAGTAAATTTATCCTCAATTTCCAATCCATAATGGCCAAGATACACTAACACTTATCTAATGTAAAAATTCAAAACATTTTCATGGAAAACCTTATCTCAAATATTCTAGATAAAAGCATTTCTAAAAATTATAATCAATTTGTAGATGTATGTGGGAATATTAGGGACTTTGCAATGAAATGAAAAAATAAAATCCCCTTACCAAAAAATAACAAAAAAACACATTTAACAATAAATTCAATAAAAAATATAGAACATTCAAGAACAACAATAAAAAAATCCTAGAACCAAAACCACTACAAACATACGTATAAAACATTATCTATTCTATACACCATCTCATGTCCCTAGGAATTGAATCATATAAGACAAGTGTGACCCATTGGTATGGTTAGATGTGCTAAAGAATCTAGAACATGATCAAAGATAGGTAGCGAAATAATTAGGATGCACACATATCAATATAGTAAATATCAAGATAGATAAGAACTAAAATGTTTACACCCTACACAAATAATTTTCCTTTCTTCACCTACTATATGGCATGGGATTAATCCCAAACATGAATGTCTGTCTTCTTGTTACTTGATAATTTTTAATTAATCAAGTCAATGATCACCTTCAAAAATCATAAAATTTAAATTTAAATAAATAGGGTCAAATAAATTTCAATACTCTCTTCTACCTTCTCATCCCTTATATTTTTACCTTAATATAGTCTCTCAACCTTATAAACATACATGGATAGTGATATTTAAACCCACTAGCTTATAACACCCAAAATATAGTAAGCATCATAAAATTTGATAGTCTAATCCTTACTAATATATGAAAATTATAAGGTGTTTCAATTAACATATGAATATGTAAGAATGTCATAATATATCAAAGAATGGATAGTTTGAAACTAAATTATTTCTAGACCATTGCTTCTTATATTTTTTTGGAAAAATTAGAAATTGAATAATTATTAATGATTCATTTTTATAATATAAATTGATTATAGTAAAACCTAACATTCCCCTAAATTCATAAAACTTATCTTTTTCAAGTTCTTGTTGAACACCTAGAATAATAAGAGGGAGGAGGCGAAATAGTATTCTATGAAACCACTTAAACATTTAAAAATTCATTCCATATAGCATATAAATAATTTACAGTAAGAAGGGAAAGTATGAAATCAACAATCAAAATCACATAACACATGAACACCAGATTTTTTTACATGGAAAACACATAAAGCAAAAAACCATGGTGATGATTAGCTCACAATATACTATAACTAGTTAGAAGATATTACATAATTTCTCACTCCATGTGGACTCACTATCCTAGTGGACTCACTACACATAGAAGAAAAGATAGAAGGGAGTTGTGGCTCATCACCAAGTTTTGAACTACTAATATTGTATCTATCATATGCATTAATTATAGTTCCATTAAAGCTCAATACATAAAGCTAGCTCACACTTAATCACTTTTTTGTAACAATTTTCTCTACTCTAATATTGTATCACTTTCACATAGTTCACATCCACTACACTTGCATATTCACTAACTCTGTTGCAAAAATGGAAAAAATGAAGGTGTTGTCATTGATGTCAATTGGTCAACTAGTTATCAAATGGTTGTTGTTGACTCCATATTTTGATGATATTGAGAAAATTGTATTGAAGAAAGATTGCAAGTGTTCAATGGTTGCTGTAGGTTTTGATTTAGGATTTTATCCTATATTGGTGTGGTTAAGACACATTGATCATGGTTGTTAGAAGATGTTATATATATATTTTTGGCTATTGATTCATTGTATAGTGCAAGTTATGTTCACCAATTGTGAAATATGGTTTTTTGTATTTCTAGTTGAGGTCTAGGAGAAATTTTGTTGGTCTAGATTTCTCTTTGGTAAAGTCTTATGACTTGTGATTCTAGAGTTGAGTTTTTTTATTGTATTGAGGATAAATTTGGTATCTATAAGATTCACTCTTAATGTTTCTATATGTGTTACATTGGTTTGGCCAACATTGTGTTGAACACTACCTTAAGAGTTGATGAAGTGTGTTGGATCTATTTGGGTCCTTATTAAGCATGTGTTTGGGTTTCCCCTATTCTAATTCCACCCTAGGATGTTTTGGATATGTTTCAATGTTGAAGATTGTAAGAATATAGGATGAATTAATTGTGAAATGATGTATAAATAGAGATAAGTGCTAAGAAATAGAGAAGATAGATGCAAGATTGATGCAAACCAGTGAGTGTTTGTGATGTGAGTGTGGCATATCAGTGTGAAGCCTAAATGTTGAGTTTCTAGATGTAGTGACCAAAAGGTGTACTCCATCATTCATGCATGTCTGCAAGTGGTTGAGAAAATTGTTGTGGATTTCTCCATTTCATTGAGATTGTCTTCTCTCTATAACATATCTCTTCCATATTCTTTGTCTCTCTATGGAAATGATCCCTCTGAGTTGTTAGCCCTGTTGGACAATAAGCCATGTTTTGGACAGTGATTCCTTGTTTTGGTAGTGAGCCTTATTTCTCAGGTAGTGAGAATCTTGTCATTATTTTTGATATTCTCTATAGTGTGATTTAATCCTCACCATGGTTTTTTCCTTATTGGTTTTCCACATAAATCTAGTGTTTTTGTGTTTGTGTGATGGATTTAAGTTTATGCACTAGTATTTAAAGTTTAATCATTTAAGCAGTGTTAGGAATTTGTTCTGGTGAATGAATTAAGATTTAAATCTGTGAAATTGATTCACCCCCCCTCTCAATTATCTTGTTCAATAATTGGTATCAAAAATTGGTTCCTTGGTGAAAATATTAACCACTTGAGGATGGTCTAATATGGCTAAAAAAATGGTTTATGATTATCTGAGGTTCAATGGAACTAATTATGCTATCTAAAAAATATTGATGGAAGAATATTTGGAGTATTGTGGATATGATGTGGAGAAAGATTAAAATAATCCTCATACTCCTCCTACTAATGGTTTGAGTATGACTAATGAGATCAAAGAACATGAAGCAAACAATAAGGAAAAGTACATTTTAAAGAACAGTCTAGTATATTTGAGTTGATTAAGGTTCAAAATTTGAAGACTACTAAGGAAGTCAAGGATGCTTTGGAAAGGGCACATGAAAGTGATGAAAGAGTCACAAAGGAAAAATTACAAAATTTGGAGACATAGTCTGAGCTTCTACATATGTCAGAAGATGATAATGTTAAAGCATATGTACAAATATTAGATTAGATAGCAGTCAAAATGTGAGGACTTGGTGCTATTGTAGATGAAACCAAGATTGTAAATAGGATTCTTATAACTCTCCTTGATACTTATAGCAAGAAGGTGTGTGATATTAAACAAAGTATAGATTATAAGACTTGTACTAAAGATCTGTTGTTGGGGTTTCTGACATCTTATGAGATGAGGAAGTCGAATCTAAGGAAAGAATGCAAATCATAAAATTATTTTAAGGCTACAAAAGTTGAAGATCTAGATGAAGAAAATTTTGATGAAATAGAATTTAAATTTTCAAGAAGGATGACGAAAGGCTCTAAAAAGTATGAAGGTAAGTTACCCTTTAAATTCCTTAGTTGTGGAGAAATATGTCATTATGTTGTAAAGTGTCTGAAAAGAGCTAAGAGGAATAAGAAAAGAAATGAGAAAGAAGAGATAGGAAAGAATATCAATAGAGCATATTATGTGAATGAGTGTGCTAGTATATATGATGAGGATTCTGATTATGAAGATCTTGATGACAATGAATGCTTGTTCTTGGCTCTAAAATTTTAACCTAGTTCTACTAATTCTAAAAAATAGGTGAAGGAAATCCGTTCAGAGAAGAAGAAAAATGAATGTATTGTTATCTCTTCCTACATGCTAAACAAGAAAATAACTATTGGGTAGTTGATAGTGGTTGTTCACATCACATGACTGGTGATAAAAGTAAGTTTTTCAAACTTGAAAAATATGATGGGGGCTTGGTTTTGTTTGGAGATGATACTAGTGCTAAAATTTTTGAGCTAGGTTCAATAAGTTTTGATGGAAAGCATAATACTAATGATGTCTACTATGTTAAGGGTGTTGAAATGTGCAAGAAAACTAAGAGGGGGGGTGAATCAATTGTTGCCAAACATAATAAAAAATCTCAAACACTTATCAACTTCACATCCATATTATTTTGTTATTAAGTATGAACATGAAATAAAAATAACATAAAGCAATATCAACACAAGAAACACCATATTTCTATAAAAAACCCAATAAGGGACAAACAATGGTGAGGATTATCTCACAATATAAAGTAATTCCAAAACCAATTACAAAGAGGCTCACTACCCAAAAAGGACTCACTATCCAGATACAAGGCTCATTGCCTACAAATAGGACTCATTGTTGAACAAGGATGCTCATTGCTTACATATACAAAAGATACTAGAAAATACACCACAATAGGTTACATATATTCATGGACTTGATCAAAATATTGTAGACACCATCAACTCACTACTTTTAGGAATCTGACACATTAAAATATTGCTTCCTCAATTCATTTTCATACACTCTTGCTTCTCACACTTGTGGAATTCTTGATACATCAATCCATAACATCTCAACTTGTATTTATACTATCTTCAACCTTAGAGACTTCCTCCAACGTTGGCTACACATGCTTCATATTATAAATTCAAATTAGCTTGATGACTCAACATTCCCATAGTGGAAAAGAAGGAGAGTGGACCAAACCAACACTTAACCAAAATCCAAAACAACATCTCAGATCAATCACATGCTTCCTTAATTGATACTTATCCTTCGCATGATGTGTAAACAAGAGGTTAGCCAAACCTAATAAAAAACACTAATGAATTTTGAAGTACATGCTTCTACAAAAAAAAAGATAACTTGAAAACCACATAACGTGCTTCACCAAACACTGTAACACATCTTAGATGACTTCAAATTCATCCATAGAAAATGCAACAACCTTCATATATAGAATACTTCTCACCAGTCCATCCAGACTACATAGACACACATAGTAACACTAAAACACAACTTTCAAAGAACCAAACCACAAACACCTTCTACAAAACATAGGTAACAACATTACAAGATATGTTATAGATCTACAAGAGTTGAAACAAACCAGTGGAGGAATATGGAGTAGAAACATTTCTCCTAGTCCACAGGAAAACAACTCTATCAGACTAGTTCACACATTGGTGAACACAACTTTCACTCTCCATCAAACTAGAATCTCTAATCTAGGATATATCACCAATAGATTCCCATAAAAACACTTTAGATCAGCAAAAGCATATGATCAACATAGAAGAAATATGACATACAAACCATAGCACATTTTGAACACATACTACTTTGTCTTCACTATTTATTAAAAGGACTTGGTAAATCATCATATCAATAGGCCTGCAACATCATAAAGATAGCTCCATGTAGTCAGAACATCTCAATAGTATCTCAACTATACATGCACAACCTCCAATCACTTGTACTATGTTGAAAATAATGACATCAATGAAAACACCACCAAACTCACTCATACTTGCAACAAAGGGTTGAAGGAATAATTATTTGAGTGTTAAAAAGATGTGTAGTAAGGGATATGATATTGTGTTTAAGGATGAGAGATGTCAAATTTGGAAAGGATCCAAAACATTGATTGTTTTAGGAAAGAAATCTAAAGGAAATATCTATCAACTTAAGGGTGTTGGTGGACGATGCTTTATAACTCAAATTAATGATAGTTGGTTATGGAATTGGAGAATGTGTCACATAAATTTTGATAACTTGGCAAGGATTAGTGTAGTTTAGGACATGATAGATTCTACTAATGATTACAAATCCTGTTAATGCTATTTTCAGGAATTGTTAGTTTGGAAAGCAAGCAAGAAGTTGTTATAGATGAAAGGAACAGTCTACTATTGGACTACTAGAATTAATTCATACCTATATGGTCCTACAAGAGTAAGAAGTCTATAAGGTGAAAGGTAATTTATGCTTTTGATTGATGATTATTTTAGATATATGTGGGTTACATTTCTTAGAGAGAAATTAGATGCATTAGATAGATTCAAGACATTCAAAGCTATGGTTGAAAATGAAGTGAATTTGAGGATAAAATTCTTAAGGTGTGACAGAGGTGGAGAATTTGTGTCCCATGAGTTTAATATGTTTTGTGAAGTACATGGAATAAAGAGACAGTTATCTACTTTGAGAACTCCCAAGCATAATGGAGTTGTTGAAATAAAAAATAGAATTATTCAAGATGTTGCTAGATCAATGATTATTGAGGCTAGTTTACTAAAATTTTACTAGAAAGAAGCTATTGATACTAGTACTATTTATTTAATCAATTGAGTTCAAGCAAGAGAAAAAAATACAAATACCCCCTATGAGCTATGACATGGGAGAACTCCTATTGTTGAGTATTTCAAGGTATTCGAAAACAAATGTTATTTTAGAAGAGATGAAGAAACTTTGGGAAAGTTTGATGCAAGAAGTGATGAATGCATTTTTCTTGGATATTCTACTAAAATCAAAGCATACATATGTTTCAATAAAAGACTGAGGAATATTGTAGAGAGAGGAAATTTCAAGGTTGATGAAATAATGAAGAATTAACTTGACATTGATGGATATGTATCTGATGAATGTGAATGTGTAAGAATAGAAGAGATTGTGGAAGAACAAGGAAATAATGAGAAAGATAAGTAGGATGAGTAGAATGAAAGACAAGAAGAAGCTTTGATGGTGTCACCTAAGACACCTAGATATAATAATCATTCAAAAAGTCAGATTATTGGAGATAAGACTAAAGGAGTATTGAATAGAATCAAATTTTCTACTAAAGTAAATCTATGTAGCTTATTTTTTGAGATTGAAATAAATATTGTAAGTGATGCATATAAACATGAACATTGGATGGTAGTTATGAAAGAAGAAAATATGCAGATTGAGAAGAATCAAACTTGGGAATAGGTCCCAATATCAGAAGATAAAAACATCATTGGATTGAAGTGGGTATTTCGAAATAAGTTGAATGAGAATGAAGAAGTGGTTAGAAACAATGTAAGGGTTGTGTGTAAAGGTTACTCACAAGTAGAAGGAATAGGTTTTCAGAAAGCATTTTCCTAGTAGCAAGAATGGAAGCTATAAGGATTTTTTTAGCATTTTTTGTTCATAAAGAGTTTAAAGTATATCAAATGGATGTCAAGTCAAGATTTTTGAATGGTGAGCTAGAAGAAGAGGTCTACATGGAACAACTAGAAGGATTTCATTTTTCAGATCAACCAGATATGGTTTGTAGATTGAAGTAATCCTTATATGGATTGAAGCAATCTCCTAGAGCTTGGTATGTGAGGTTATATAGGTATTTGATTCACAAAGGTTTTAATAAATGTATGACAAATAGTTTTAGAAATTGATAGGTTGTCATTGATGTCAACAAATAATGGAATCTTGTTGATTTCTAGCATTTTGTTGCTTCAATTATGAAACCTATTGATTTGATATTTTGTTTTGGTTTCCATCTCAATAAGATATATCATTATAGGACTTTGTATATAGGATTGAGCCTACAATATGTATTCTACCTTGGTGTTTCATGATGATATGTGAAGGAATTTGGGAGATACGAATGAAATTATTCAATTTTGTAGACCAAGTAGTGATTTTTTCTCCTGTGTGCTATTTTGGGAGATGCCACATTTTCTTATAATTGATTATCATAATGTGCAGTGTCAAAGATAAGTAATTTTATGTTGTCCAAGGGATAATTCAATGAGTTAACAAGTTTTTGCGTCACACATTTGATGGAGTGTACATATGTTTGAATTTTTGGTTTAACTCTAGCCAATCTAACTACATATTATATTAAAGGGATCCATCTTAGGTACATGTTGACAAATTTAATAATTGAATTAAGGTTTCTATAATTTGGATGACCTAATTAAGAAACATAGATACATATGTATATATGTAATACATTCTTTGGTGTGAAGGTGCGAGTGTGAAAAGGAAAAGAGAGGAATTTTGCATTGCAAAAGTTGAAAATGAATATGTGTGAATTGTATAGACGAGCAGCTGAGTGAGTTAATCAAGAATTGTACTTCATTGAAACTAAACTCTAGCATAAGGAAGGTGCATTCTTCATCAGTTTACCCTTTTGGTAGTGAGCCATACTTTTTTTATCTTGGCAGTTAGTCATCTCTTTTTTTATTTAGGTTGTGAGCCTTTGAAGGATAGTGAGTCCTAGTAGTGAGCCTTGTAATATTATATATCTGGATATAGTATGTTGTGAGCTAATCCTCATTGTGGTTTCTCCCATTTTTGGGTTTTCCACAAAAAACTTATGGTGTTCATGTGTGTTGATTCCTTGTCTTGATTTCATGTTTTTCCCTAGTAATTTAGTCATATTTTTTTATTATGCTTCAATGGATTTTATGTGAATATTTTTATGGAATACTGATTCACCCACCCCTCCCAGTATTCTAGATGTTCAACAATCGGTATCAAAGCCTAGTTTGGTGCAGGGGCATCATGATCATCTTGCTCATTTGATGTCATTAGGAGTAAAGGTTGATGTTTTTGTTTTATTTTCTAATTTTTTATGTAATAAGGTCAGTGAAATACCATATTTGATGCTTTGACATCATGTAGGGTCCATTAGTTGAGTTTTGTAAAAGTTGTTCAAAGTTGCATTGTCAAATATTGTCAATTTTACATTTTTAAGAGGTTAAACAGTCACCTAATTGAATTTTAGTTGGATTCCATTGGAAACTGATGGAAACATGTTCAAATAGCCTCACAAACATAGAGGAATGGTTTTTGATTCTCTTGGAGGATAAAATAATAGAAGATTGCTCTATTTTCTACAAAATTCTTTGTTTTTTTAAAGTTTATCAATCATGTACAGCCTTGTATAGTGGCTTCATGACCTAATATTGTTGTGAAAACATTATATAGTGAATCACCTTTATTTTGGTTGTAGATTGATAGATTTTTATTGAGAAATAACATTTTTTGAAACCTTTTCTTGAGAACCACTTGTAAAACCCTCATTTTAAGGGTTTGTGAGGAAATCATGTAAATACAATCCATTCCACTATTGTAAATTAGCCAAACTAAGTGGAATGGAGGATTTAGGGTTTCATTGGGTTTTTTTTTGGTTTAAGGATTAGGGGATGGATTTTTTAGAGATTTTTACCAAGCCCTAGCCTAACATCTTCATGTGTTAGGCATAGGAAAGATAGAGAAGTTGTAAGACAAGAAATTGTAGAGATTGGTGGATGATAAAACATATTAAATTGGACCCTATGTGACTAGTGGACACTATTGGTGAAGATTTTTGTGGTGTATATGTTGATTTCTTTTTAGGTGCTTTGGAAAAGTGGCCTAATTGGCCTTGTTTCAAGCGTAGCAAGTTAGTTTTGAGAAGGTTGATCTAGAACAGTCATAGTTACAAATGATATATGTTAAAAAAAATCCTAATGGGTATCTAAAAAGTTATTGGTATAGTTTTGGGATGAAAGTCTCTAAAAGATTCCCTTAAAAACCAAGGTTTGGAGACCTAGTTGATGAAGCAAGCCGTATTGTGTAAGCCACCATTGGTTGAGCGTTGTGGGTTGAGAGGTGATTTAATTGGGTAAAATTGTGTTATGTAAGACAATTCCACCCTTACTTTGCATCAAGTGGTATTAGAGCTTAGGTTCTGATTTGAAGTGGGAGAGTGAATGAGACTAGGCATAAGCAAGATGCCTCAAAAAAATAATCCAATAACCAAAGAGATTAAATAATTGAAAGATCAATTAATCCAGAAGGAGACTGATAGGGAGTTTGTAGGAACTCAAACACACTATTTTAGAAGCTGCAGGAAGCAACCACATATTCTTGCGCTAGGCCTTGTCATAGACCTCCTTGGTGAAATTGTTGTTCCACCTTAACCTATAGGAACTTTACCTTGTCTAAGTTCCCCTGGTTCTCCTACCAACCTCACTATCTTGACAAATTTTGAATAACCCAACCATTCCTTGGTTCAACGCTTCATTCTCCTTTTGCCCTTAATCTGCCCTAAAGACCAAATAAACTCAACCTTTTTCTAGGTTCTTGCAGGGGTTATAAAAGGTTACAAAGACTTCAAAATGGCTTTTCTAGGGTTCTGAGACAACCACAAATTTCTATCTTGCCATTGCTTTCACAAGATGCTTTCCTAGGGTTTGAAAGGCTAGTAGCCATTGAGCCTCTGAACAGAAGTAAATTGCTTTTCCCTCCTAAACCCACCAAAGGAATTAGGTTCTTGACATAGGTAAGGTGTTTTCCTTTTCTACACCTTCAAGATTTCAAGGTTTTTAGTCTTGCTCAGGCTGTGTGCTGTCCAAACACCAATTTGGTCAAGCAGCTAGGGTTCTAAACTGCTCAGAAATAGTTTTAGGACTGGTGAAAAGGTCTCCTCCTAAATGGATTGCTAGGCTCTATTCCTCATCACCATACATGGCCAAGACCTTCCCCTAAATTCTCCAAAAATAATTTTTCAAAAATCTTTTCTCCCCTGCAAGTTATTAATGTTGTACTGCAGCCTTTCCTAGCCCGGCTCTTCACTGGCTCGCCTAGGGCAAGGCGTTTCTTCCAGGTCCTACAACCAAACAAAACCTAGCACCTACCATATTTACAAGCATGGAGCCTAGGCACATTTTCCAAAAGGCCGTACAATTTGTACGATGGGAAGGCATCCTAGGACTCCATATTTAAAAATAGCTTGCTACAGGACTGAAAATGATAGAAAATAAAGTATTTATAGATAAAAGAAGGAAAAAGGTATACAAAGACAGAAATATGGCACTTCAAGCTTATAAAATTTAGATACTACATACTACAAACAAGAAGATAGCAGAGGTACGCCATTAAAGTTCAATTTTTAACACAAAAATGCAAAAAAACTGTCTTTGTACATTTTTTTTCAATTTTCAAAGAAATGTCACTCAACATAAAAATTTCTAACCTCTTTCCAAAGTTGAGGCATGCCTTAAATAGGCTTCCAAAGTAGTTTATATGCTTGGGTCGGGCTTCTAGATGACCTAAATACAACCTTTTATAAAACCTGATGTGTTTTCAGACATTTAACAACTTTTGCCAACCTAGCAATATGATGTAAAATTATTTAGCACTTATCAACTTCTTTCCGAAAGTTCAAAAAAACCCTAAGCACCTAAAATAATGGTCAACATGACCTTATGATAGCACAACAAAATTAAGAACTTCAAACAAAATTTCAACAATAGTCCTTTGCCAAGTGCTCCTGCACCAGAGAGGCTCTATAAGGAGCCTCAAGATGCAACCCTTTCTAGAATATAATCCCTAGATAAGAATCAGAGAAGACCAAAGTGACAAGAAGGATGAGGGTGAGAGTGAGAACCCTCCTATAGGAGTTCATGAAGAAGAGGAGTTGGACCCTAAGGACATGGGGATGGTCAGGATGCTAAAGGCTATCAAGGGTGATGGTATTCCAAATGTGAAAGTGGAAGTATGTATGTATGGTGGTGAAATGGATAGTGAGGAATTTTTTTCTTGGATTGATGCTTAAGACAATTTCTTTGAATTTGAAGAGGTACAAGATGATAAGAAGGTGAAGTTTGCCATGAAAAAATTGAAGGGAATTTCCCTCACATTGTGGAATTATTTCCAATGAGAAATATTCAAGAAAGGAAAGTCAAAAATAAACTCATGGTACGGGATGGTAACTAAGATGAAGGAACAATTCCTTCCTGCAGATTATGTAATACAAACCTTTATAAAGCTACAATACTAGAAGCAAAGGGAGTTAGCTATGATGACCTACTTTGAGGAATTCCATAAATTAAGCATAAGGGTTAGACATGTAGAAGATGAAGTAGAGAAGGTGGAAAGATACTTAAATGGGCTTACGCTCAATAGACAAGATGAGATTGGCCTTCCAACTCCTAGGATAGTTGAGGAGTGCTTCCCATTACAATAGAGGAAAGAATCAAAAGAAGGAAAGAGCAGCAAGGAAGAGGAAGAGGGAAATATTTTAGAGGTAAAGGAAACTTTGGTGCAAGAGGGTAGTCACAAAAGCAAAAAGGTGAAGCAAGCAACCATCAAGAGCAAATTGGTAAAGGTAACTTCAGAGGAAGAATATTTGGAAGTAGAGGAAGGTTTGGTGGAAAAGGTAGAGGATCTAGTACCTTTTCAAGTAGATACTACAATTCAAATCAATGTGGACACCCAACTTGGAAGTTCCCAAACAAACAAGCCTTAAGTTCTCATGATGGTGAGTGTACGACTCAAATTGTGCATGAAGAGGATGTTGAAAGTGTTACTTCACCATCTCAGCATGTTACCCTTGAGTTTTGTGAATCATTGATGATGAGGAGAACTCTTATGAAGGTAACTACAGCCAAACAGCCTCCACAAAGGAAGTCCTTGTTCTGGACCACATGCAAGTCACATGGAAAGGTATGCAAAGTAGTTATAGATTTAGTGTCTACTAATAATTTGGTTCCTTAGAAATGGTTGAAAAAATAAATTTGAAAATAATTCCTCATCCCACACCCTACAAAGTGTCATGGCTAAACAAGGGTCAACAAGTTTTAGTAAATGTGTAGTCATGGATAAAATTCAACATTGGGGGTTATAAGGACAAAATCCTTTGTGACATCATCCCCATGGATGTTTGTCACTTGTTGCTAGGTAGGCCTTGGGAGTATGACAGGAAGGCCAAGCATGATGTCCATCAAAATGTCTATATGATAGATAAGGATGGTACTTCATATACCTTGACACCCCTTCAAGATGAAGAGTTTGAGAAGCAAGTTGGTTCTAGTGTCATGGTAGTAGGAGAGAATAAGTTTTTGAATATTTTGAAAGATGAATGACGTTAGGGATTTGCATTGGTAATTAGACTAAGTCTAAGCCTATTTTAGTAGCAAACAAGTTGGAAGGCATGCCTAGTGAAGTTCAATCCTTGTTGAATAATTATAGGGACATTTTAGTTGATGAATTCCCAAGTTATTTGCCTCCCATGAGAGATGTTAGTCATCATCTTGATCTGATCCCTAGTTCTAGTTTGCCATATAAGGCTACATATAAAATGACCCTTGAACAAAAAGAGGAAATAAGGAAACAAGTTCAAGAATTGTTGGATAAAGGTCTCATTAGGGAAATTTTGAGCCCTTGTACGGTCCCAACCATTTTGGCACCTAAAAAAGATGGGTATTGGAGGATATGTACGAAATCTAGGGATATAAACAAAATAACCATTAGATATAGGTTCCCTATTCCTAGAATGGAGGACCTAATGGACTATTTGTGGGGTTCTTGTTATTTCTCAAAGATTGATTTTAAAAGTGGGTAGCATCAAATTCGGATAAGGGAAGGAGATGAATGTAAAACTATATTTAATACTAATGATGGCCTTTATGAATGAATGGTGATACCTTTTTGATTGTCAAATGCTTTGAGTACCTTTATGAGACTTCTAAATGAAGTGTTAAACCCCTTTATTGGTAAATTTGATGTTGTATACCTAGATGACATAATTTTGTTTAGTAGAACAAAGGGAGAAAACTTGCAGCACCTTGACATGGTTTTGCAAAGGCTACATGAGGAAAAATTGATGATCAATATCAAAAAATGTGAATTTGTGAAAGAGGAACTAACATATATTGGTTTTGTGATTTCTAGGGGTTAATTGAAGATGGATCCCTCAAAGGTTGAGGAAATACTTAGTTGGCCAACTCCAAGGTTAGTAGGAGAGGTAAGAAGCTTTCATGGCCTTGCAAGTTTCTATAGAAAGTTCATTAAGAATTTTAGTCACATTTGTTCACCTATCATTGACACCATTAAGGGAGACAAAAGGAGGAAATTTTAGTGGACTAATTAGGTAGATAAGAGATTTGAATACCTAAAAGCTAGAGTGGCACAAAAACTAATCCTTGCTTTACCTGATTTCAATAAGGTTTTTACCATAGAAACTAATGCAAGTGGTTTTGCAATAGGTGCAATGTTGAGCCAAGGAGGCAGACTGGTGGCTTTCTTCAGTGAAAAGCTTAATGAACCTAAAAGGAAGTATACATCATATTATCTTGAGTTGTATGCTATGATGCAGGCTCTTAATAAGTGGAGGCACTAACTTTTTCCTAAATAATTCATAGTATTCACTAACGATCATGCATTACAATTTATGAATAGTCAACATAAATTGAACCGTAGACATGCAAAGTGGGTTGAATATTTGCAGAGTTATACATTCAATATCAAGCATAAGAAAGATCAAGATAATAAGGTTGTTGGTGCTCTTAGCAAGAGGTCATTGTTTGGTTCATGAGATACAAATTCAAAGTGTGGGCATAGATACATTAAAGGGAATGTATGCTGCAAATGAAGACTTCAAAGAGGTATTTTTAGTTTGTAATCAGTTTAAGGATAATTTCCATGATGAATATTCTAATATTTTCTACAATATGGTTTATTATTCAAATGAGCTTAGTTATCCATACCAAGGTGTTCAATGAGGAAAAATATGATAAGGGAGAAGCATTGTGGAAGTCTTGGTGGGCATTTTAGAATTGAAAAAAAATTAGATTAGGTAAGAAGGTTTTATTTTTGGCCAAAAATGAGTTTAGATGTCAAAAAGTTTGTTGAGATTTGTAGGATTTGTCAAAGGGCCAATGGCTCTAGCTAAAATGCAAGAATCTATTAGTCCCTTCTAATACCTATCAGACCATGGGAGCACTGTTGTATAAAATTTGTATTGGGCTTACCCAAAACACAGAGGGGAGTGGAAAATGTGTTTGTAGTTCTAGATAGATTTAGTAAGATGGCTCATTTTATTCCCTGCAAATGCATAAGCGATGCCTCAAACATTGTAGGCCTATTCTTCAAGGAAATAGTTAGGATTCATGGATTTCCACTCACTATAGTATCTCATAGAGATTCTAAGTTCATAGGAAACTTTTGGAGGACCTTGTGGAGGAAATTAGGAACAAATTTGACCTTCAATACTACCTATCACCCACAAATAGATGGGTAGAATGAGGTGGTAAATAGATCATTTGGAAACTTTCTTAGATGTCTTACAAAAGAACATGGGAAACAATGGGATCTTGTTCTCCCATAGGAAGATTATTCTTATAATGATTCCATTAATACGAGCATAGGGAAAAGTCCTTTTGATGTTGTATATGGTCTAAAACCAAGAGGTATCTTTGAGCTTAGAGATTTGAGTGGATTTGAGAAGAGGATTGCAGAAGGAGAGGATTTTTCCATAGCTATGAAGGATATACATGACTAGGTCAAGGAAAATTTGAAGTAGAGTGTTGAAAGGTATAAGAAGCATGCATACTTGAAGAGGAGGAATGTTTAGTTCAAAATTGGATATTTAGTGCTTGCACACCTAAAGAAAGAGAGGCTACCAAAGGGAAATACACAAAGCTACTGGTGAAAAATATTGGGCCCTACAAAGTGGTCCACAAGTTTGGTGAAAATTCTTATGAAATAGAACTCCCTCCTAGAGTTGTTATTTCCCCTATATTTAATGTGCATGATCTTTATCCTTTTAAAGGATTTGTGTATGAAGTTATAGGTTTATATGATGATGTTTTTGATGAAGAATAGGTGAAATATCTTCCTCCTTCTAAACCATTGAAGCTAGAAGCAATTCTTGACACTAAAGAGGTGAAAAGGACTAGCAACAAAGTTTACAATGATTATCTTGTCAAATGGAATGGTTTAACTCCAAAGGATGCAACATGGATGTCTAAATATTATATTATGTAGCATGGAACTTCAATTAAGGAGCTAATCTTAGGTGGAACCTAAGAATTTTTCCTCTCTAGGTGTATGGTGGAGGGGCACCATTGTCATCTTGCTCATTTGATGTCATTAGGAATATAGGTTGATTTTTTTGTGTGATTTTATAATTTTTATGTAATAATATTAGTTTAAGACAATATTTTATGCTTTTATGGCATGTGGGGTCCATTAGTTGTGTTTTGTAAAAGTTGTTAAAAGTTGCATTGTCAAACATTGTCAAATTTGTATTTTTAAGAGGTTAAACAGTCACCTAATTGAATTTCAGTTGGACACAATTTGAAACTAGTGGAAACATGTTCAAATAGCCTCACACACATTGAGGCATGGTTGTTGATGGTCTTTGAGGACAACATAATAGAAGATTTTTGTGTTTTCTACAAAACTCTATGTTTCTTCTAAAGTTTACCATTCTTGTATGGCCCTATACAATGGCTTCATGATCTAAGATTGATGTGAAAGCATTCTATAGTGAATCAAGTTTATTTTGGTTGCAATTTGATATATTTTCATTTGGAAATAGCACTTTTTGAAGCTTTTTCTTGAGAACCACTTGTAAACCCTCATTTTAAGGGTTTGTGAGGAAATCATGTAAATGCAGTCCATTCCACCATTGTAAACTAGCCAAACTCGATGCAATGGAGGCTTTAGGGTTACTTTTGCTATTTATTTTTTATGAGTAGGGGATGGAGTTTACAGAGGTTTTTGCCAAGCCCTAGCCTAACATCTTCATGTGTTAGGCATAGGACATGTATAGAAGTTGTAGGATAGCAAATTATAGAGATTGGTGGATGATAAAACCTATTAAATTCAACCCTATGTGACTATTGGAGACTGTAGGTGAAGAGTTTTATTGCATAGTGGTTGATTTCCTTGTAGGTGCTTTGGAAAAGTGACCTAATTGACCTTGTTTCAGGCATAGCAGGTCAATTTTGAGAAGGTTGGTCCAAAACAGTAATAGTTTCAAATGAGATATGTTAAATGCAATCCTAATGGGTATCTAAAAAGTTGTTGGTCTAGTTCTATAATGTCCTCTAAAATATGTACTTAAAAACCTAGGTTTGGAGACTTAGTTGATAAAGCAAGTCATATTGTGTTGACAACCATTGGTTGAGTCTTGTAGGTTGAGAGGTGATTTAATTGGGTCAAATTTTGTTGTGTATGATAATTCCAACCTTGATCTGCATCAAAATTCCTCTAAAGAAGCCTAATAGCTTAACAATGGTCCCATAATTTGATTATAAGAATTTTTTGCTTTGTAAGTCACCTCTTCTAGACACTCAAAAGAAAATTAAGACCTAAAGAATAAGATGAGAGAAGTGAATGATTGTATCAAGGACTTGAGGAGAAGATATGAGGATGTCTATATTCAACTAAAAGGAGAGCATGATGATATCATCAAACTGCTTCATCAATTGGGAGAAAAGAAAAGGATTGAAGACTATTAGAAACATTAAATTAAAAGGAAGATAGATGAATGTATCAATCTGAAGCAAGAAATGAAAATTCTAAGATCAGATCTAGAGAAGGAAAAAAAAATTGAGGATAAATTCAAGATGAGCACTGCAAAGCTTAATGAGTTGATTGGTTCTCAAAGAACTACGATGGATAAAAGAGGCTTAGGGTTTGAAGAAGAATAAAATTTAGAGATAAAGAAACATCTAGATAATAAGACTTTGTGCAAAGATGGACAAATCAAGGAATTAACAATCTATACTAGAATGACTCACATCAGATAGCCCAATGTTCAAAGTTATTTATCTTTTAATGATGCTTTTTATTCTTGCAATAAATTTGGACATAGGGTAAAATATTCCAAAAGTGAAGTAGAATGAAGGAATTAAGATAAATCAAAACTTAGATAGGATGATTTATTCGTTTAAAGGTCACTATTATCTTTAAAAATTCAATTGGGAATAAATCTAACCAGTGCAAGTATGGATTGAATAAGAGAAATGTTGGATGGAAGAATGTTACTTGCTTTAATTGCAAAAACCAGGAACATATTGGAAGAAAAAAATTGAGAGGTAACAATTTGGAAAAATCATATTAATTAGTCGTCAAGGTTGACCTAGAAAAAGTTAAGAAAGAGATGGAGAGAATATGGAGAAAAGAAGGAGAATTCATAAAGAAAGAAAAACCAGAAGCATTTGTTTTTGTGTCATCTTTTGATATAGATACATCATTCAAAAATTGATTCACAATTTGGCTAAGGGGGAGCAATAATCAAAATTTTTATCAACCCCGCTTTTACTGTAAGATGGCATATCATGGAAGAAGAACATTTATTAAGGTTGTGAACTAAAAAATTCATGTGAAATAAATTTACAGTTACAAATGTGCAAATAATGTATTTAGCATAATTTGAAAGGAGGAAATCTTTCATGAATTTTGAGGTGATCTACTTGCAAATTGAAGCATTAATTACAAAAGCAATTGGGATGAAATGAATAAATTAAGATATGTTTAGGAAACTGCATTCGATGAAAAGAATTTTTGTAAGAAGAAGCGTGAAGAGAAAGCTTCAAGAAACCAAACCAGTTTCATCCAGTGGAATTTCTAAATTTAGCTTTGGTAGAAAAGGAAAAGGTAAGTTGATCCCACTACTTTTGAATTACTTGTGGTTTCTTATATGCAATGAATTTTCCTTGGCTTATAAAATTTTTTGAAAGACCAGAACTAGGGTATAAAATGCATCTTGTTAAATCCTTGGAACTTGATATTTTGGGTGATTTTTTTGATATTCCTCTTAGTGTCATATCGATTGAAAATGTTGGAGCATACACTCATGGAGAATTCAAAGAATCTAGTTATAGAAAAGTTCACAGGTTGTGGAGTGAAGAATTAACTAGAAATGGTTCTACCCTAAAACTAGAGTGCAATGTGCATTTGGAAATGAAGTTTGATGTATGGAACAATTTTCTATACTTTAGTAGTGAAGGAAGATGTATTAGAATGGCGCTTAGCAAATTTCACATGGTGACTTTATGTGGCTTAATGAAGCATATATGATATACAGAGATGTAATAAGAGAAGTTACTAGGTCATCATCCTCCAAACCTACTCATGTTTGTAATTTTGATAGAGAAAAGGGTTTAATACTTGAAACACACACGTTGAAATCTCCAACACGACAATTCAGTATGTAAGCTTAGTTATTTCACAAATGATTCTTAGTGACATCGATGTCTCCACTACCGCAATTGATCTTGCATTGGATATGGTTGAGAAAATAACTAGTTATGATCTTTGTGAGTTTCTCTGAGAATAGCTATTGGAGAATCTAATAGATTTCAAGAAGAAGAAAGGTACATTTATATATGGTACATTGGTTTTATGCTTGATTTTCTACTTTATGAAAATATTCATAGATTAAGAGAAGCTAGTTAGGATAATACCAAACCGGTTTCTCATCAAATTGACGAGATTATGAGAAACATTGGGGACTTACATGTTCAAGAAAATGCCCTTGGTGCATTCTTTGGAATATTTCAAATGAAAATGAATACGAGAATTCCAAAATAATTAGTTTGAAAGTATAATAATGACACAATATTTTTGGTAAAATTTGATAGATACATCATCAAGGTAGTTGAACCAAGGAATTCATGGTTACCTAAGTTTGGATATGAAATTGAGAAGTATTATGCTATTGATTGCACTAAATTCTTGGTTAACAACCCCTAGGATCTCAACAGACCTAGGTTTGGAACCTAAACTGAAGTAGCTAAAAGAGTATGAGTTTGTCTTTGGTAAACCAAAGCCTGCCATGGAGAAAAGGGGAAAGTAGTTGTGGTTCATGCCCTAGTTTCTTATGTGGAACCTACTCCTAGGAGACTCAAGCAATTGGATAGAAGGACACATATTCAATTAGCTCCTATTGTTGTTTCTAGAGAAAGCTCAAATGTATTAACTAATAGATTTAATGAATTAAAGAGCAAAGTAGTAATTGACATGGTATCTTGTGTTGAAAGAAAAACATTGTTGGAAATTATGGATAAATGCAAGTCTACTCATAGCTTGGCACTTGAAAAACATAAGAATATTCAAAATTGTGAGGAAGAAATTAAGATTTTATTTGCATTTTTTTGGTCTTGGCCTAATGCAATTCAAAGGTTCAAGGATGTTGAGAGCATGATTGAAATCCATATTAAGTTTTCATCTAACACATTTGATCCTACTCTTAGTCTAGATGATCAGAATTCATATGGTTTGATAAGACTACATGAAGAATACCTTGCAACACACAAATAAATAGGAAAGTTGATGGAGATATATCGAAAGATCAAAGATATAATCAAGATTGAGTGTGCTCCTATGTACTATGTTTGTTCGATTGCTGAAAGAAATTTGAACTCTCATGATTCTTCTAGAACTATGGTTGAAGGAAAGGATACTTTAATTAACCCCAATTATCAATACAACACTCTAATAGAGGAATAAAAGCTTTGGGATGAAGGGATATCCTAATGGATGGGGATTCTTAGATAGCTTCAGTCAGCTACCACCTCCAATTAGTAATTTATCATCATTATTTTTGTAATGTACTGCTTAAGGGGAGTATTCAATTTTGTAAAGGGACTATTAATGCACTAAAATTCCTTTTTCCTTTGCCATTGATGTCAAACGGGGGAAGAGAGAAGCATCATGTGAAAAAATGAGAGATTTGAAAGGTTTTTTTGTGTAAGTTGGGAAGAGGTATCCTTTTGATGGTTTTCACATTATGTGTTGCCATCAACCATAAAAGGGGAGATTGTTGGAAATTGATAGGTTGTCATTGATGTTAATAGATAATGGAATCTTGTTGATTTCTAGTATTTTTCTACTCTGATTATGAATGGATATTGATATGATATTTTTGTATGGATTCCATCTTAGTAAAATATATCATTACATGACTTTCTATACATGTTTGATCCTACAAGATGTATTCTACCTTAGAATTTCATGATGATATGTGAAGGAATTTTGGAGATATGAATGATAGTATTCTATTCTACGGACCTCAATGAGTTTTCATCCTGCATGTTCTTGTGGGATACTCCATATCTTCTTATGATTGATTAGCATACCATGCGGTGTCAAAGATAATTAGCTTGATGTCGTCCAAGGGAGAATTCAATGAGTTAACAAGTTTTTGGGTCACACGTTTGATGGAGTATACATATGCATGAAATTTTGGTTTAACTTTGGCTGACCTAACTACATATTAATATTAAAGGGATCTATCTTAGGTCCATGTCGACAAGGTTCATTTTCGAATTAAGGTTTCTCTAATTAGGTCAACATAATTAAGAGTAATATATACACATGTATATATGTAATACATTCTTTGGTGTGGATGTGTGAGTGTGAAATGGAAAATAGGGGAAGTTCACATGACAAAAGTCAAAAATGAATATGTGTGAATTGTATGGATGAGCAATTGAGTGAGTTACTCAAGCATTGTGCTTCACTAGAACTGAGCTCCAACACAAGGATGGTGCATTCTTCATCAGTTAACCCTTTTGGAAGTGAGCCATACCTTTTGTATATTGGTGGTTAGCCATCTCTTTTGTATTCAGGGTGTGAGCCTTTCAACAATAGTAAGCCTTGGAAATGAGACTTATAATATTGTATAGCTAGATATATTATATTGTGAGCTAATCCTTACTATAGTTTTTTGCATTTTGGGTTTTCCATGTAAAAAATTTTGGTGTTCATGTGTGTTGATTCCTTATCTTCATTTCATCTTTTCCTATAGTAATTTAGTTGGATTTGTGATTATGCTTAGATATATTTTATGTGAATAGTTTTATGTAGTATTGATTCACCCCCCATCTCAGTATTCAAGATGTCCAATACGTAGTAATCTATATTTTAGGACCGAAAATGAAAAAATCTTGATTGTAGCTGTATATGTTGATAAAATTATTTTTGGAGGAAATGAAAATATGTGAAAGATGCTTTTGGAAGAGATGCAAAAAGAATTTGAAATGTTTATGTTTGGAGAGATGAATTTCTTTCTTGTGCTACAAATTAATCAAATAGAGAAAGGAATTTTTATTTCATAGTCTAAGTATGTGAAAGAGATGTTGAAGAAGTTTGGGATCGATGGTTCCAAATCAATATGTACTCCTATGGTGACTGCTTACAAACTAGGTAAAGATGGTGTGATTCACCTAAGGCCAATCAGAGAAATAGATCTATGATTGGTGGACTATTGTATTTGAATGCTACTAGACTATATATTATGAATGTTTTATGTCTTGTGGATAGATTTTAAGATCCTAGAATTTTCAGATATTTGAATGCAACTCTAGATTATGGGTTATGGTATCCTAGAAATATTGACTTTACACTAAGTGCCTATACAGATGTAGATTGGGATGGATGTGTAAATGATAGAAAGAGTACAAGTGGTAGTGCATTCTTTCTTGGTTGCAAATTGGTGGCATGGTTGAGTAGAAAGAAAGATTCAGTCTCCTTTTCTACTACTAAAGCTAAGTATATTGCTACTACATCTTGTTATACATAAGTTCTATGAATGAAAAAAAAATTGAGAGATATCACAATGGTATATGATGATCCTATTTCTATATTTTGTGATAACACAAGTGTAATTAACATTTCAAAGAATCTACTAATGCACTCGTGGATGAAGCATATATCTATCAAGTATCATTTCTTGAGAGAGAAGGTCATGGATAATGAAGTAAAACTTGAATATGTTACAATGAAGGATAAGATTATTGATATATTCATGAAGGCTATTCCTAAAGATACATTTTAGTATCTCTAGGAGAAGTTAGGGGTCATTTTCCCTCCTTTCTTTAACTAGATGCATATGGAGATACATCATTTTGGTGGATCTATGGATCTATCCTTCTTCTGGACTAATGTTTTGGTGGCTACCTCTTAGGGGGGGCATGTACTATCAGGTTTTGTCATTGTGAGTATTCTATTTTTAATTTCAAAGGGGAAATCAATGTAAAATATCTTTTTCCTTTTCCATTGATGTCAAAGGGGGAGAGGAAGCATGTGAAAAGGAGGAGAGAAAAAATATATAAAATAAATAAAAAATAAACAAACAAAATGAAGAGAGGAAGAAAGTGTGAAAGAGAAAAGAGGAAGAATATAAAAGATTATCTACTAAGTGGGAGAAATAGAAAGAAAAATATTGAGAATTATATTTACAGCTAGTATGGTGTCTTTGATGGTTTTTCACATCATGTGTTTCCATCAATGACAAAGGGTGATATTGTTGCAAGAATGGGAAGAATGAAGGTGTTTTTTTTATGTCAACTAGTCAATTGGTTATCAATTGGTTGTTGTCGACTGTATATGTCGAGGATATTGAGAAAATTGTATTGAAAAAAGATTGTAGGTGTTCAATGGTTGCTTTGGGTTTTTCTCTAGGATTTTCTGCCATGTTTTTTCAATTCAGATATGTTGATCATGGTTGTTAGAAGATGCTATATCCATATTTTTGGTTGTTGATTCATTGTATAGTACAAGTTATGTTCACCAGTTATTAACTATGGCTTTCTATTTTTCTAGTTAAGGTCTGGGAGATATTTTATTTGTCTGGATTTCTCTTTGGTAAAGTATTATGACTTGTACTTCTAGATTTCAGTTGTTTTGATTGTATTGAAGATAATTTTGGTATCTGGAAGATTCATGCTTAATGGTTCTATGTGTTATGGACTAGTTTGGCTGACCTTGTGTTGAACACTATGTATAAAGTTGATGAAGTGTATTGGATCTATTTGGTTCCTTATGATGTATGTGTTTATGTTTCCCTCATTATAATTAAACCCTAGGATGTTTTGGTGCCAACCTAATTTGAATTTGGATGGATGACTTTGGATATGTTTTAAAGTTTAAGATGTTATAGGTACATGATGAACTAGTGGTGAAAGGATGTACAAAGAGAGATAAGTGCAAAGAAATGGAGAAAATAGATGTGAGATTGATGCAAATCAATGAGTGTATGTGATGTGAGTTTGGGATATCAGTGTGAAGCCTAAATGTTGAGTTTCTAGATGTAGTGAGTAGAAGGTGTAATCTATCATTCATGCATGTCTACAAGTGGTTGAACAAATTGTGATGGATTTCTCTATTGCATTGAGATTGCATTATCTCTATAACGTATCTCTTCTATCTTCTTTGTATCTCTATGGAAGTGATCCCTTTGGGTTGTTATCCCTATTGGACAATGAGTCCTTGTTTTGCAAGTGAGCCATATTTCTTAGGAAGTGAGCCTCTTGTAATCAATTTTTATATTGTCTATAGTGTGAGTTAATCCTCACCGCAGTTTTTACCCTATTGGGTTTCCGCATAAATTTGGTCTTCTTGTGTTTGTGTGATGTATTTATATTTTTGCACTAGTATTTGATGTTTAATCATTTAAGGTTTAAATCTATGACAACTAATTTACTGCCCTCTTAGTTTTCTTGTTCAACAAAGTCTCGTTATCCAACTAAAATGAAATCTTTAGAGAATGAGGAGGTAGAAAATTATGATTCTAACCCTAAGGATGAACTAAGAAAAGAAAAGGGTGATATTTCATCATAAGATAATAATATTACAAAAGAAATGGGTGAATTGACACTACTTATTTAGGGTATGAGGTGGAAGGAAGAAGATTCACATCACAAGGTGGAAGATAATGCTTTTGGGGGACATGAATTCATTAGACTTGAATTTTATTTCAAGAAGGATCCTTCCTTTAATAATCATATGCCAAGGAAATTTATACCTAAGTTAGATATGATAAATTTTGATGGAAAGGATCCAACCAAGTGTTTATGCCAAATGGAGCACTTCTTTGATATTCATCATCTTCCTAGTCAACAAAGGTGGCTATGAAATCATTATACGTATAAATACATCAATTTATTTGGTATTGTTGGTTATGTAATGAGAATAGAAAAAATTATTTTGTGGTCACATGGTCAATTTTTCAAGAGGGACTTGCTACCCATTATGGATATAACTTTATTGATAGCTAAGTTTTCCAACTCACTAATTTAAAGAAAATAGGTATGGTCAGGGATTATGTTCAAAAATTTCAAACCCTTTCTCTAAGAGTCAAGAATGTGGAAGAAAACAATATGAAGGAACTATTTTTAGGTGGTTTAAAGGATCACATAAAATATGAGGTTCTCTTATTCCAACCATAATCCTTATCAGAAGAAAGAGTAATGGAAAGACAAGTGGGGGAGAATTTTTTGGCTAGTAGGAGACAAGGGAATATAAATTTGAGTGAAAGGATATATCCTACACATTCACTACCACAACCTACTAGGTTGACTCCACAACAAATTGAGGAGAAGAGAGCAAAAGGGTTATGATTAAATTGCAATAGTAAATATAGTCAAGGGCATAAATGTTATTATTTTATATTGAAGGACAAAGTGAGGAAGAAGAGGAGGAACCAATATTAGAGAGGGATGGGGATTTAGATAATGAATAACAACCAATAATTTATTTTCATGCAATATTTCATTTTAGTTCCCCACAAACTCTCAAGGTATTGGGGTTCTTAAAGAAGAAAAAAGTAATAGTGTTGATTGAATCATGTAGTACTCACAATTTCATCAAAAAAGTTGGCTAAATTGTTTTATATATCTAGCTCAAGAATTCCAAGTCTTGATTGCAGATGGTGGTACTGTCAATTTTTCTAAAAAGTTCCATATCATTAAATTATCAATGGGATATTATCAGCTTAATAACCCAATTTATGCTATCTCCATGGGTGCAACAGATACTATTTTCAGAGTAAAATGGCTTACTAATTTGGGAGAAATTTAGATGAACTTGAAAGAATTATTCATGAGATTCCAATCAGAAGGAAATACAATAGAGCTAAGAGTCTTGAAGGAAAATTTCCCACAACTAGTGAGTTCTCATCAAATGAAAAAGTTCCTTAAGAAAGGATTTGATTGATTTGTGGCAGGTCATGTTCATTAGAAGTCTCATAATATAATTCTCCCACCCATCTAGATTTGCAAGAAATAATTGAGCATCACTCAATGGTTTTTGGAGATATCCCTAAAGAAAATCCTCCTAAGAGGGGTCAAGATCATGCCATACAACTAGTTCTAGGGAGCCAACCTCCCAACATTAGACCTTATCGGTACGCACATATACAAAAAATTAAGATAGAAAATATTGTTGAGGAGATGTTAGAGGCATGAATTATCAGACATAGCCAAAGTGCTTACTCTTCACCGGCAGTGTTGGTTTTGAAGAAGGATGAAACCTGGTACATATGTCCAGACTATAGAGTTCTCAACATGTGCACCATTGAAGATAAGTTTCCTATTCCAGTTAGTGATGATTTTCTAGATGAATTGAATGGAGCTATGTATTTTACAAAGTTAGATCTTAGATCTGGCTATCACTAGATTCAAATTAAGGAAGAAGATATTTGTAAGATAGCATTTAGGACTCATGATGTTCATTATGAGTTTTTGGTGATGCCATTTGGTCTTACCAATGCTCCATATATATTTCAAAGTTTGATGAAATCCATCTTTAAAAATTTCTTGAGGAAGTTTGTATTAGTGTTTTTTTATAATATATTGATTTATAACAAGAAAATGGAAAAACACTTCTAGCATGTAGATAATGTATTACGGGTTCTTGAAGAGCATAAACCCTATTCTAAGCCATGCACGTGTGCTCTCGGTATTAATGAGGTGGAGTACTTGGGGCACATAGTTTCACATGGAGTAAAGGTGGATCCTAACAAAATTAAGGCTATCATGGAATGGCCTATTCCTAGAACATTAATAAATTGAGGGGATTTTTTGGATTGACAGGATGCTATAGAAATTTTGTGAAGAATTATTGTCATATAGCAGCACCCCTCATAGATTTATTGAAGAAGGATTATTTTCATTGGAATGAATTAGCTAATGAGGACCCCTTTTTGAATTTGATTATGGAAAGATTTTAATAATATTCATTTTTAGATCTGGTGTTGGCTTGAATTATTTAAATTTTGGGGTTAATCTCTAGATATATTCTAAATAAGAGTTTAATTCACATAGTTTTATCCTATACTTCCAAGAATTCATAAATTATAGAAAATTTTATTCACAAGTGTTTACAAGATCAATTTAAAGGAATTTCAAGGTAGATTATCAAGGTTTTATTATAGCAATTAAAGATCATATCATCATTACAAAGACATAATGCATTCATGCATGTTGTTGAGCTAAGATAGTTGATGTAGTGTTGAAGATCCATATTGTAAGCATTATTTCACATCTAGTTAAGATCAAGATCTACATTATTCATGGCAACTTCATGTTAGATTGTATATTTATACTCCAAGACAACATCCAAGGTATCATAAATTACATATTTCATGTTTTATGATCAATTTCATTATCTCATCATTTGGTTTAATTACCTAAATGGGGTTTGACTGAGGAAAACCACTATTCACTAACAATAAACAATTTTTTCTTTTCTTGAGTGTGTATTTCCATATTTATGGGTTGAATATCAAGTGGAGAATAAGTTTAGAGGAAAATTAAAAAATTGTCAAGTTGTAAAGTTGACCTTCATAATGCAAGAACAAATAAAGGAAGCTAAAAAATTTATTACATTTTTTTAGGAGCTAACAACCAAGGATCTAAGAGTCGGAACATCAAGGAAAATAACCTAGATCTCAATTTGAAAAACACTAATAGGGACCCATTCACAACTAAAGGCGAATGAGTCCTTTCTGCCCTAAAAATAAGCTTATTGCAACAAGGTACACATCATTTTGAGCTCTAGAAACTTCCCTCCTAGTTGCTATAATAGTTAGGGTTAGCTTTTGATTGTTATTTACATCTTATCACATATAAAATAACATAAAATTGGGGTGAAAATAATGGTGGTTTATCATATTGATCAATTCATTTCAAATGGTAAACTCTACTTTTCCACCTAATCATTAATGGTGAACTTGACATATTGAATATTGCAATTTTTTTGATTTTTAAGTCTTTCATTGCATCCTAGGCTAGATATTTCATTCATTTGCATCTCATTTTCATTGAATTAGATCTCATTTAGGGTTTCTTTCTTTGCATTTTAAACTTGCATCTCATTTAGGGTTTAAATTTACATTATTTTGCATCTCTCTAAATTTGAAAAATACAAAATAAAATTAGTCATTGTGCATATCATTTAGATCTTATAAAATTGCATTTTAAAATCATAAAAAAAATGAATTTCAAATTAGGTCTTTGCATGCATCATTTCATTTCATTTTCACATTACATTTCCAGAAAATTTGAAACTAAAACTTACTATCTCAGACCTAGAACTGAAAGACATTACTGAAAGCTTGAAAATCATCCAAAAATAGTTTCAAAACCCTAATCAAGGACTCATTCACCTTTAATAGTGAATGAGTCCCTGATCAGGTCAAACCTGAACCTTTTAGCATCTGAAAAGGAATTAAAAATCACTCTAACATCAGTAAAAACATCTCAAAAATACCTAACCAAGACCCATTCACCCTTATTGGAAAATGAGTCCCTGTTAGATCTTGATTTGAATTTTTGGGAAATTAAAATTTCAGTTTCAAGCATTGTTTTGCTGATACTACTTTTCTATTTCAGCTTTTTGATTTGTTGTTTCATCAAATTCATTGCATATAGCTTAAATTGCTTTATTTAGTGCATTGCCAAAATTCAAAATTGCATTCAAACATTTCATTTTCAGTTTATTACATTGTGAAATCAGTGAATTCCATTGATTAGAATCTAAAAATTTCATTTCATTCTAGATTTTTGTATTACCCCTTTGTTATTTTAGGGTTTGTACACTAGGGTTGTAAAACTTGTATGAGATTTACAACTTGGTGTCCTATTAGAAATATTATTGTAAGATGTAGTTTGAGGCTTATGTCACCCCGCGATATCTCACTCATTGTGGATCTTGGGTTTCCTAAATCTCTTTTTGATAGTGTTGATAATCAACCCTCCATGGCTCATAGACTACATACTTTATTTCCCATGACTTCACTGCATGTTAAAATCTAGCAAGACAACATAAAAAAACTAGATAACACATTTCAAAACTTACAATCCCATATCCTTAGTGAATCCATAGACATTAGCTTGGTTCCCATTATACAAAATCTAAGGAAAGTGCTTAAAAATGGAAATGGAACATAAATTTTCTATAGTATTAGTCACTTCATTGATGAATATTGGAACAAGGAAAACAATAATGATATACATACGATAGCCAATCTTATTGAAGCTAGTGACACTAAGAATGATGTAATGAATTTTGATACAGATGATGATAATATGGATACTGTTGAACAATGTCCAATAGATAATATGGTAGAATTTATCAAAACTTGACCTCATAAGGGATCAACTAAAAATCCTTTTGATGTTTCTTTCTCACAAAATGACATACTTAAGCATGCACCTAATCATTCTCTTTACATAGCTAGACAAATCAATGACAAACCCACTAATGGGATATTGATTGATCTTGTCTATGGAGAGAATGTGATCACTAAAGAATTCTTATATGTGTATGAGCTATATCAAGAAACATATGAAAAACCGAAAGAATGGATCAAGACACATAATGGGTTTGCTTTCCCTATGATAGGCATCATAGAACTCCCTTTAAAAGTTGGATTGAAAACACTAAATGTGTCATTTTCCATCATTCAATAATCAAACCAATTTCATGTGAAGCTAGGCTATCCATGGCTTCACTCCACGAATATTATCCCTTCAGTTGTGCATAAATTTCTAAAGTTTCCATTTGGAAATGACATATTTATCGTGCATCATAGTGGATTTAATCCTACCTTGGTACAAGGGAATTTCTCATTAGATTTCTTTTGCCCCGATCCTATGAACCTATTTGTAATGATGGAAAAATTACTCCCTAACATGACCTTGATTTAGTGTTGTAATGTGTCTAATATATTCGCATTAGGTCTTGGGCCCTTGTGAACTAAATGAGCTTATTGGTGCCTTATTTAGAGTGGTGTAAAGTGTTGTAACACACTTTCACAAATTTCTAGGGTTTTATTAGATAATTGGGTTTCTTTATGCTTTAATTGGCCCTATTTTGCATCTACAAGCCTTGATTAATGCATTATTTTGAGGATAATCCTGACATAAATCAGCATCTAATCATAATTTAGGTTTTTTTAGGTTGTGTGGCCTAGATTTAGTGATATGGGACTCATACGCCACTTTGGTCGTATGAGTCCCACCTTTGATTTTGCGCCCCAATCTAGATTTTACACCTTTCTAAGCAATTTTGAAAATTTGTCCCATAATTAAGCCTAATAGGACTCATATGCCACTTCTATTGTATGATTCCCATGTGGTCCAAAATTAAAATTAATTTAAATTCTTGGTGGGATTTTATTCTCCTAGATCTAATGTTGGCTTGTAGTGTTGTAATTTCGGGAAATTTGGCATAAACAAGTATAAATAAAAGGAGGTAGAAGTACAAAGTCATGCCACACTTTTATAAAGGAAACAACCAACACTGATCCAACTTTTAAACTGGAATCACTAAAAAGTTATATATATGTTTTGAATTTTGAAATGATGTAAACTAATAAAATATTTATTTTTTAGTATATTATATGTTTGTATTTTTTTGAAAAAATTAAAAAATTATTTGAATATAGTTTTTTACAAATTAACACTAAAATTTAGTTGATGATAAAATGATGAAAAATGAAGTTACATGAGATGCCAACCTTTATATAGTAAATTTTATTTGTTTTCCTTCAATTTTTTTATGTATTTACAACTTGAAGCTTTAGGGCATGGATATAACTTTTACTAATTTTGATAAATATATATTTTAAATAAATATTAAAATGTGTGCATATTAAAACTTATATGTTTCCAAATGATGTCAACTTTCATATAAATTATTTATCTAAAATAGAAAAAAAAATTACCTTCTTCATATAGATTCTTATATCTAGGGCAACATATTTTTTTCAATTTTTTTAATAAGTTATACTATTTTTCCTTGACATGGTAATGAACCTAATGTTTTGTGTTGACAACCTACATTTAGAAAAAATAAAAAGGAAAATAAAAATAAAAAATAAACTATTTAAATATATATTTTTTAAAAACTAAACTTATGGAGCTACAAAAGGGTATTTTATATTTTTAAAAAAATGTTTCTTTCACAAGTAGAAGTTGTTGAAACATCAAGTTTTTCAAATAATTTTAATTTTTTGGTAAATTGGACTCAATGTGGTGCTAAATATGCATTTAGTGAACAATTTTAGTTGGAAAAGTTGTGGACATATATAACTTAGCTAGAATGAATCTTATAAGATCATAAGTTTGACAAAAAATAATTTTTAGTTAAAATTACTTAAATTATCTTGTGTTGATAAGTTGGTTGAAAGTGTGACATAGCTTTCTATTGCTACCCAAGGTTATTTCAATAATTTTTCTCCTAACAAGAACTCAAGTGACCTAACAAGTTGAATAAGCATCCTTATAGAAAATTTGAGTTCACACGATAATTCAAGAGTTCACAAGAGCATTCAAGAATCTTCAAGAGCTGATTATCAAGTGTCTTAGACCATAGTTCAAGTACCAAAAATAATGTCAAATTCATCATGCATCATGTTTGTTTTTGAGCTAACAATTGTGATGTAGGGTTTTGTGATTCAAGCAAGCATTCAATTCAAGATCTACCACATTCAAACAAGAGTCAAAATCTACATCCATTGGATCCATTTCATGAATGTTTTCAACACTTCATTGTTAGGGTTTGGTGAGTTGCAACATTATATTTTTTTCATTCACCATTCTTCTTTCCTATTAGATTTCATTGCAAGGTTCAATTAGAAAAATGGGGTTTGACCAAGGCAAACCCATTTCTACTAACAAAACAACATTTTTTCCTTTGTTGAGTGTGTGATTTATAGATCTGGGTCAAAGACACATTAATGATCAAGTGTTCAAAGTTGTCAAAGTTATCATATTACATTCAAGATCATTGGAGAACATCTATAGGTTTCAAATTGAAGATTTAGATATGAAAATCAGGTGGAAAGGACAAAGCAGACATTGAAGAGTAGTTTTAGACTTTGAATTTCCAAAAAACCCTAATTGGACCAATCTGCCACTCCTAGTGTATGAGTTATAGTTTGGTCAGATTTACAGATTCCAAGAGTTTCAGTCACATCTCTACCAAATTTTAGTTTATACCTAGAAACCCTAATCTAGGACTAAATCATCTTGTATGGCATATGATTCCTAGCCAACATTAAAATTAGTGTTTTCAACATTTCAAGTCTTAATTCAATCCTCTTCAAGTTTCTAGGTGCAAACCTTTCATCTCTCAACTTTCTATTTTGATTTACATGTTTTTTTAGGTCATTTAGTGAAGTATTGCATCATATTAGGTTTAATCATTAGGTATTGCATCTCATTAATCTTTCCAAGCCCTAGCTTGGTGGTGAACCCCTTCTTACTTTATAGTTAAACCATATGAGAACCCTATTGCAAGATCTCTCTCTCCTTTGCATATCTTAGATTGAGATCTCTAGGGTTTCCCTTCAATGAAATGGAGTGAAATGTGTTGTTCTATGTCCTAAGCCACAAAGAACCCATTTTATTTTATTTCAATATCAAGCCTCGTTATGATTTATTTTTCAAATCATATCAAAAGTTTAGGGAAAATAAAATAGCAAAATTATCCCTTCAAAACATGCCTCAACCTATGACTGAAACACCTACCATCCTTGATGAAACAATGATTGAACTGAAAGCCCTCTCAAACATCCAAGAAAAACCTATAGAAAAACCTCCCACCATTTCCTACAATAGACTAAGAGATAATACAAACAATCCCATTGTCCCTCCTAGAAATTGAACAACCTCTTGTTGTATCTTCTATTCCTCCCAAGGAAGAGAAGGAACCTATGACTAACAAACCTATTCTTACACAAAAAAAATTGAAAGTAGACTAAAATACAATTGAAGTGCTAAAGAGTGTAGGTGTAGATGATGTGCTATTTCTTATACATTACAAACTAAAGAAGACAAAAACAACATAGAAAATTAAAATCCAAATTTACCTGAAGCAATAAATGATGAATCTATACCATTCCCACAACATAAACAAGAACATTCCATGGAAATTGTCATTTGATCTTCTGTTGTGATAAATTTGGATGATTAAATTGACATTGCAAAGATTGATGAAGAAATGCATGATAAGTTGAATACATTGCTTTCTTCTTCTATGATCTTAAATGATAAATCTCGTAAAAAGAGTGTTGAACCTAGTGCTTCCCCTAGTTCAACATTTGTTCTTGTTCCTTTGGCTAGTTGTCTACCTTCTATTTATACCGACCGAGATTGGGATGTGGACAACATGCTTTAGGTTGACTCATATGTTCCTTACTAGTGTTTTTCTTTTTCATGTTTCTTTATGTGAATACATGTGTGTAATTTGATCCCTCATGATGTTTCATTTGGGGTATCTCTCTCTTTTTGTGCATTCCTCTATATGTACCTTCCATTCTTCTATATTTTCTAATCATTGCATTTGTCTCGTGTTTTCCTTTTGGGGATGATGAAAGGCATCAAGACATTTAGGTCTCTTCCATGCTAACCCAAAAGATTTTCCTTTTTCTCTTTTCATTTGTCTTTTTTTTTTCTTTTGGGGGTGACACAAGGTGTCGAGACATTCAAGTCTCTTCCATGTTGACCCAAAATGATTTTTCTTTTTTTTCACTCTCTTTGTATCATTCTTCTAGTTCTATGAGTATTTGGGGGATGATGGCAATTCCATGCTCTATGACAACATTATAGAAAAAGACATACTGACCCAAAATCCATAGATCCCTTATGTATTTTTTGTGGCAACCCTTCCTTCCTATTTCATGACTTGGCTTATTTTAGAAACATATGACTTGGCATATGATTTTTCTAGAAAGCTCTCATGTCTTGAGACAAAACATTAAGTACTTTAAATAAATTGCTCATAAGAATGGTGTAGCAACTACTTTAAAATGGGGGCATACATCAATGACATCTTTTAGCATATTTTATAGCATGATTTTCTTTTTTTGTGTGACATGTGCTTTTCTTGGTGGTGTCATTGGGTTTGATGTCCTCCAAGTGTCTGATATTTCTAAGAATATGATCTCCCTTCATGGAATGATATGAGTGAGGCATCCCATACGTGGTGATCTAATATCCTTGACTTTTCCTCTCTTGAAGACATTAGGGACAATGTTCCCTAAGAAGAATACCTTACACAAACAAAGAAAAATCCTCTTTAACAAAAACTTACATACATGACATAGAATTACATTGTGGTTTCTTATCAATCTTTTTAGGAGTATAACTTTGGTATGGTATGGGAGGCTAATATGAGTGTCTTATTTTTCACCTCTTTGGGATAACTTGCCTAGTGGATAGACTAAGGTTCCACTACCCCAGAGTGAGCATACACACATGGGTAAAAGAAAAATAATGTGTCACACTTGTGTTCAAATAAATAGTTCTGAGTAAACTATTTTCAGCTGAAATATATTTGACTGAGTAGCTTTCGGCCGAAACCGCATGGCACCGACATGACAGGTACCTTTTTTGCTAAAGAGGTTTCAGCCAAAAGGCACTTGGCCAAATACATCCAACCAAAAGTATGAAAATATTGAGTGTATTTGGTATATATAGCTTGAAAATATCAAGCAATTTTTGGCTAAGTATATTTCCATCAAAACATGCTCGACCGAAACATACTCAGAGGAGCGTGTCTAGTTGGCATCCTACTTGGTAGCCAACTCACCCTTTTTCAATTTTTTTTGAAACATTCAACTTTGGTAGAGTACTTCCCCAATCAGAATTATTTTTCTACAAAAACGAAAAATACCCTTTTGTAGAGCTTAGAGTGGTGAATCCAAATATATATTCTTCTAATAGTTTGATTATTTTTAATATATTTTATTTTTAAAATAATGCAAGTAGGTTGTTAAAATTGAAAAAGAGGCTAATTAGAAATTAAAAAAAAAAGGTAAAACATAATTTAAAAAAAAAAAAAAATTATATGGGGCACAAGAGGAGAGAGTCTTCTTCAAAAGGGTATAATTTTTTTTATAAAAATGATCAAAAAAATTAACAATAGTTAACGGCCAATGAAAAATGTCAAATTCTGACAAGTCTGACTTTAAAATGTTGTTATGAGAAAAATATACATCAAACTTTGATTTTTTTTTCGATGCACAAGATATTGAAGTTACCTATTTAGAAAAAAAAATTAGGGAGAAATGAAGTTTTTTTCAATTTGTTTCTTGACGGCCCATGAAGTCACACTTTTCTAAAATTTTCAGCATTCCAAAATCTATCCTTAAATTGATAAAAACATAATGAAAACAATCTTTTAAAATAATTGAAAAATTACAAGAATAAACTTCATCAAAAGTTATACATTCTATTAGTTTATGCCATTTTTAAATTTAAAACATAAAGACCACTTTTATGTGGTCAAATTTCAATTTTTTTTGTTGTTGTTGTTCAATTCCTTTATAAAGTGTGACACAGGTTTGTGCTTTTACCCACATATTTTGGGATAACTCACCTAGTGGACAGATTGAGGTTTCACTACCCTAGAGTGAGAACACATATTTTAGGATAACTCACCTAGTGGATAGACTAAGGTTCCACTACCCCAAAGTGAGCAACACATGTTATAGAAAACAACCTCATTCCACATCGCATTGAAACGGTTGTACTTGATATTTTTTTTTCTTTTTCTTGGTCTTTGATAGGGTATGATCATGTATCCTTATTATTGTTGTATACTTAGTCGAACCTCTTAAAAATGTGGTTTAGGGATGAGTGTTCTCATATGGTTTAGAACATAGAGCACATGCACTTTCAAGATGATTCCACTAAAGGATAGCCCTAAAGATCTCAATGAAAAAGAGAAAAAGATCTTGCAATAAGGTTGTCCTAGAGGAGAAATGCAAACAAATAAGGGGTTCACCACCAAGTTTAGACTTGGAAAAGATAATGAAATGAAAGATAAAATACAAAACCCTAATTGAATGTAATGCACTACAAAGTGACCTAGAAAATTGTATGAAACAACACAAAAAACTATAAAATAGAATGTGCGTTGTTGTTCATATAGAACAACACGCCCCGTTCGGAATTGAGACCCTCTCTTTCGCCTTTGTTGGGTCACCTTTTACCTTAGCCTCATTTTTGTGCCCTCTATTTTTGAGTCTCAAGTGGTCAAAGAGTCATAAAGTTATCATCTTGAGTTGACCAATGCTTGCCACCTAGGAAATATCCAAGTCTTTTTCCTTTGCAGACCTATGTTGGTAGTTTTCCCTTGGCTTTTAGAACTGGCATCCTCCTCTTGTTGTGGGTCCACCATTGTGGATCAGTCCTGGTGGGATTCAATCCCTCCACCCTTTTCCCAGTGACTGACCTAGGACGTCCACCTAAATAGCAGGTCCCACATCATCCATTGCTGCTCGGTGCAGAATCCAAATGGTGATCACCTAACTACCACCTGCATCGTGGGCTCTACCTTTCCCATCACCAGTCATTTTGAAACCCATATCCACCAACCTTGCTAGCCACCGTACAATAATTAATACAAAAATTTAATGAGAAATTTGCTATAAATAGCCATGTCCACCTATCATTTTCATTCCCAGTCAAAGATTTGTTAGAGCTCTCGCTAGCTTCCACCGTCCTCATGCCCACACACCTGCTTAGCCGATATCGAGTGTGCCTTCATCAGATTCTTCATCAAGTTATGTAGGATCTCCAGGTAAGTTTTCCTCCATCATCCTAGTCATGTTCTTTGTTAAAGATTTTTTCAAATTTGTTAAAATCCTAAGAAGAAAACTCAAGAATTCCTTAGGTAGCTAGCTAAGTATAAAATTTCACACAAAACCCATCTCATAAAACTTAAAAAACCTTCAAAATTAGCCATTTAGGGCCATGCAAAACTTAGTCCTCTAGTCGTCATTCTTGACCAAGGCATTCATCCCCTTGTGGACCGTAAGTCTCTCTCCACCGTCGGCTTAATGGTTTGAACTTCAAAAGATTAAACCTAGGCTTTCACCCTTTGCGGGCTTGCGTATGTAGACTAATTCCTTCCTTTTTCCATCATTGTTGAGATTGAATGAAAATCCTAAGTTAGAGTGAGGGGTCTTCAAGTCGTTGCGGGCTTACTTCCATGGAATTCTATTCGTGGGCCACCCTTGCTTGTGTACCATCCCAAAATGACCACCTCTGTCTGGCTTATTGCATAGCACGTCCTACCTAGCTCACATCCCAAATGAAAATGCTTAAGCCTTGATGTGACTGTGGGCCATTCTTCACAGTTTTCCATTGCCCATTTTTCATTGGTTTAGTGCTTATTATACATGGAAAACCCTTGATTTCTTCCACATTTCAGATCCTGTAGTTTACAATGTCATTGTTGGTTTTCCTAAGAAAATTCCAAGTTCAAATTTCCTTGCAGATCAAACATTATAGGCTTCTGTCTGTAGGGTGAACCTCCCTTTCATCCATTTATAGACTACTGGAGACCTTCATCCTTCTGCTATGTGGACTCCATGTTGCTCATTTACCTCTGACCCCCTCACATGCAAAATGGCTAATAAAAATGCTAAATGCAAGTATTTAGTTGTGGGCTACCACCTGCGGCCCATCATCCCATGACTATTGTTTCCAAATGGTCATGCCTAACCTGTTGTCTACCTTGTGGGGCCTAATCCCCCTGCCACCATCTGACCTTCATTGAATGATGAAACTTGCTAGCAAGCCTTGTGGACTTGACATTGCAGACTACTACTTGTGGCCCACCACCCCATCTCTGCTATTTCTAAATGGTTTTCCCTTAACAACACCCCTTGGGTTTCCACCCACATGCTCCTGAATATCGAAACCTTAGAGAATGAAACCCAAACCGCCCTTGCCTCCTACAGGTCCTGCAATGTGGGAATCCTTGTGTGGACCTCTGCCTTGCCAATATTGTTTCTAAATGATGTAGTTTCAAATGGCCAAGACATCCCCAACTTTTGCGCCTTTCAAACACGCATGCAAAATGATCAAGGAAACACCTCCAAAGACCTCGTGGATGATTAAACCACATGCTTAAATGCCCTAAGACCTTATCCTTCCCCTAAATTACAAATGTGGAGGATTGAGTGTGGGTGGCCACATGCAGGCTGCCATGCCCTTTGCATTATCTCCCTACTGCTTCCTCCAAATGGCTACCATTCCAGGTACACTCGCATCCCTGGGCCTACATTTCCTCAGATTTTATATGAATATTCTCATTCCAACTTTTTCTGTAAGATTTATGAAATCTGGTACAAGGCCTATGGGAGAGTCTATAGAGAGGGAAAAGGGGAAGAAGACTACCAAATTTCCTAGAGGAAAGGAAGAAAAGGACCAGATGAAGTACTAGTTCCATGGGGTGGAAGTCACCTCCAAGGTCACGTCTATGTGGGATTTGATATGGAACACCAATATGGGGGATGTAGGCATAGATGAATTTCAGTGGAGACTCATAAGGAAACCCATTACGAAGGATGCAAGAAAGATTCAAAAAATGTGGTTTGGCCAAGGTAGTTGGCTTCCTTCCCACTCTTGTAGCTTTAGAGCTAGTAATCGTATGTAGCGAGGCTTACCACCATGGAAATACGAAGATTATCGACCATGAAGGTAGGGTGATAATGTAATTTTCAACACAATCCATAAGGGAAACCTTCCATATCCCAAAATTTTATCCTATGGAGGAAACTGAGAAAGAGTACATAGAGAACACATGGAAGTCCAATCCCCTGACATACAACAAAGCGGATTAGTAGAGAGTAAATAATGCCTTCATTGAGCATATCATCAGGCTCATCAGAGGGAATTTTCATAGGAGGGTCTCCCACAATGCCCTTGCTTTCATGCAGATCTTTGGGTTCTTGTTTATTCATTTACCCAAATTTATGTACATCAGAACAGAGGGTTTCTCTGAGAGACCATTCAAACTACCCCAGTATCCTAATGAGTTGATGGTCATATTGCAAGTGTACTAGTAGCTGTAGAATGCTCATACTCTATTGAGTGACAATCATAGGGTGGGAATTCCCTACCCTCTCACCTTTGGCCAAGGCATGTATGTTATTCCTGCATCCTAATGTGTAGAATATTCAAAAAAGGAAATCATGGAGTATAATCTGGATCTCCATGCAAATAGACCCAAAATGGATCCTTACAAAAAATTAAAGAAGTTTGTCAAAAAACAAATGCCCACCTACCCCTTGTTGAATGCTTTCGAAAAAATTTAAAGATGATAAAGAGGTGTGGATGTGGCACTATATTTGAATGACCACCTAGTTTTTGAGGATAATCAATCTCTTCCTGGTACCCAATCAGATTGTAGAGGAGGACACCATTGTGGATCCTAGGTATGATGCAGTTGCTAGCTTGTTGTAACCCCTGATAGACTGGAGTGAAGAAGAGGTCAATAACCTCAATATTGTAACTAAACTAATTGAGAACAGAACAAGGCAATGGGTTGATACCCAAATTTCTCAAATTAAGCTACAGGGAGTTGTATTAACTTATGGAGAGCTCAAAGATGAGCTTGAGAGAGCGAGGTAGATAGCGGGGTTGTTGCTTTCCCAACTAAAGAATCCCCAAAATCTCCTCCAACTACAAGGTCGAGGAAGAGAAAAGAGGTATTTGAACGCCAGACTAAGCATAAGGTTTATATGTGGAAGGCCTTAGAAGGCGAGACCTTGAAGAAAGAAAATAAAATAGGAGGATTCAACGAGATTCCTACAATTGAGGAAAATCCTCAGCATGAAGGAGAAGAAGAGGTTGAGCAACCAAAATCACCACCTACTACCTCTGCTCCAACTATGACTGCTACTATTACCACTCCACCATACCCTGCTTCTCAAGCATTGGTAGTTTCCTCCCCACCTACTATGGACATCACTTTTCACCTCACTTATGCCTCTCCAGTATCTCCCATTATGGCATTGGATTCTGCTTCAGCCATGATATCCCCTTTGTCGTCCACCTCATTACAACCACCATTGCCTACTCTATCCACTATTGTATCCTCACTAGCCACAACTACTATGCCTTTGCTTACCCTTCCTGATGTCTTTGCTAAGTATATACAAGTACCTACATAGCTATGAGGAGTAATTTTTTATCCTACTATCCAATATTTGATGGCTTAGATCACTTTTGGTCTACTTGTTCCTCCACCGCTCATTGAGCCACCAAGGATGGAGGCGACCATGCAAATATCAGAAGAAATGGAGAAGAGTTAGAGGGAAGCCAAGTTAAAGGGATAATGAAAGACCCTAAATATTCTTTCAAGGATGAATACTTTGAGCACCCTCAGGGTAGATCATGCCTAAGAATAGATAAGGTGGCAACAAATGAAGAGAAATCACAATCTTCGAAGGAAGAAATTGAAGCTCTAAATGAAAGGTACATCATAGAGACTTCTAATCAGGTGCTCGAGGAGAAGATTTCCCAGCATCTTAAGGATATGGGAGAAGAAGTTCAATCCAACAAGTAGCCTCCTAAGGAGAAGGAAGCAAATACTAATGTTAATGAGGAGGTACCCATATAGCCTCCACTAATTGGGAAAGAAAATGGCCCTATCCAAGAGGAGGAAGTGTCTCCTAAGAGAGAAGAAGAAGAAAATAAAACTAAAAGAGAAGTTGAAGTAAGGAAAATTCTTAGGCCATATCCCCACAAGTATCTGAAGCAAGAAATGAGGGAAGCATCACAGATAGAAGGTGCCACTATAGAGAACATTTCTCCCACTGAGTCTGACATGGAAAGGGCCACATTGATTCAGGACTCAGATGAGGAAGAGGAGAAAATAGAACACAAAGGTATGAGGCATGAGGAAAATAAACCTCAATATGAACAAAGAAAGGAAGGTGACCATGAGTCACCAAAATGGGATGCTCAACTTCCTATTGGTTAGAGAAGCAATTATAGAAGAAGACCCTAGTCGTCGCATACCATAATTCATACCTTGAAGCTATACTTGCCAGAGTGTAAAAAAAGGCACCAAAAGAAAAGATGAGGATTTGATCCCATATAGCATTTGATGCATCTGGATTGAGGACTATGCAAGTAGCCACCCCAGTGATGGATACAGGAGAGGGTGTTAGTTACAATATCTCTATTATCAACCTGGGTACTGCTACAAGGGAGTAGAAGATCAATGAATTTAAAGCATCGGTGGCCACAATAGTGGAATAGATGAATAAAGATCAATCTTCTAGGGATGAACTAAAGGCACAAGTGGTAGACCTTAGTGCCTTTTATTTAGCAGTGGATGTCCTTAAAGGAAGAAGCCTCAAATACATCCTCCGCACCCCAGTTGCTATCTCAGGATGAATTATCCAAGATGGAGAAAATGAGAAATTGGACCAAGGCCATTGCAAATTGGTTGAGACGAGTGTTATACAATGGTGATATGGGGATTGGCCATGCTATTTAGATAACCAACAATTTTAGGTAAGTACAAAAATAGCTTGAGGGAACATAGACAATTTGTAATAACTTCTTCAAATTATATAGGATTACATATTCTAAACTCAAGGCTATCCTTAAAATGCTTGAAAATACATGGGAAAAGGAGTTGGCCCTAGTGAAGGACAATCATTGGCTAGTGGAGACATGGAAGATGGGCCTGGATCATAGAAGAGACATCCTAGAAAGAGTGCTCCATGAAGTAGAGCTTGACCTTAAATGGGTCAAAGAACACATGACAAAAAATGAAGAGTACCTAAAACTCATGATAGATTACGATATGCCCACTATCAAACTAGATTTAGAGAAAATCAAGCCATCTTTCCATAAGAAAATGGAGAAATGGGCCATAGATTCATTAACACTGCAATTTATGGATTTTGCTACTCAGGCCTTCACCTAGTCAAAGCAGGTGATCAAGAACACACCTAAGTGTACAAAGAATTGGGAGTTGATCACGGGTGGATCTAGAAAATTGACCTTTGAAGTGCTCTAGTCAGATATCATGGAGTGGAATAAACTTCAGCACTGATGGGGAATTTTTTGGAGTATACCACTATTCAGAAGAATCAAGGAAAACCTGTCATTGATGATGAGTTTCTCACTATTTAGCTACAAAAAAAAAGGGTAAATCACTAGATGACAAAAGTGATATTGTTCTAGGCCACTAAGGGACAAAATAGGGAAAAAGACAAAGAATGTATTTTATATTGTTAAATTTTTGGGGTAGGTGAAACCCTAATTTGTAATGAATCTTGGCCACACAATGTGAATTAATCCTAGCCATTCATTTCACCTTTTGAAAACTATAAATAGGGGGTCTCCTCTCATTTTCAAAGAGATAGTTGAGTTGTTGTAATGACATGCTACAAAAAATTTAATAGAAGTTCATTGCTTTGGCAGATTCTTGAGTTTCTCTCATGTTTGATAGATTTAAGTTACTTTAGTTTGTTGTTCTAAGTTCTTTTAAAGTAGTTTTATAGTATAGTTTTTGTTTTCCATTGATTTTCAAGAATACTATGGTGTTGATGCTTTCCATTTCCATGCTTTTTGCTAGTTATTGATGATAAATTGTTGTGTAAAGCTAGTATGAACATAAATTCATTGTTGTGCTTAAGTTTTATCTTTCATTTATGTTTTATGGTGAATGAACATTTGAAAAATCTATAGACCCTAGAAGATAGCACTAGTTTCATGATACTGTGTGTTCTTGTTAAGTGTAACTCAGTTATAGGAAGGTTGTCTACTGTAGAATCCTCCATTATCATTGTTCATCGATAGTTGTAGGTCTAGGAACTTCCTTCTCCCTTTTCCCTTTTGAACTTTCTTTGAAATACTGGTTTAGGAAAAGTTCCAACATCATTGGAAAGCCAAATCTGATGTTAAAATTGGATTTTTAAACTATTTTTTTGAACTTGCAACAATTGTACATCATTCCTAAAATCTTAGAAACTCCATTTGAGGATCCAATCTCCTTCAAACTTAACAACTATCCATTCTCCTTTTGATTACTAAAAAATCACATCAATCTACTAAGTTTTTTTTGTAAGTCATGACCTAACACCTGAGAGACCTTGGGATGATTTTCTACAACTTCCTTGTAGGAAGTTATCTTTCAAGAGAGGCATTGCATTTGTGTGATGCATATGTTGAGAAGGTGAAAAAAAACCCATTAATGGAACTAGTGCTAGAAGGAGGGCCTTTCTTGTGCTAAGCTAGATTGAATTGGCTTCTTTTCCCTTGAGATATTCCATAGATTTTTATGATCCACACCAAACAAAGGATAATTTCAAGAGCTACAGCCCCCTACCAAGGCTAACACAACTAAACGAGGGGAAGAAACTTCATCAGTCTCATACACGCCATCCACCTCTCCTCCATCCTCACCTCTCCTTTCCATCCCTTTGCACCACACTCATCCTTCCTTCCAGCATCTACCTCTTCTTCTCAACTACCCCAAGTTTCCTTCTAGCTGCTCACTTCCCATTGCTAGGGCGTTGTCCTCTCCCCAACCCTTCAAGTCCAAGGAGCTTCCTCAAGCACTTCTGCTCCTTTGCATCCCCAAGTTACTATTATGCAACAAGCACAACTTTCACCTCCCATCATGGCTTGGTTGGTAAATAACCCTTCCCCCTTATCCTTCCAAGTCTACCGTGATATTTCAAAGAATTCAGAGGGATTTTTCACTAAATTCTATCCTCATGATTTGAAGAGGAGAGCAGAAGAACATATCAAAATATTTTAAACAAAACTAAAATACATGCAAATAGTTTAGGAAGATGTGGCTTGTTGGCTCTTTTACTCATTGGGGGAAGATCCCTTTTATTGGTACATTAAATTTTCTACAGGGTCCATTACCACTTGGGACCTCTTGAAGAATGCATTCCTATAGAAGTACAAGATCTCAGTCAGTCCTTCTGAATTATATTAAAAATTCATGGTTGTTTGAAGGGAAGTCAATGAACCAATCAACTCCTTCAATAATTGGTTTCATCACATGTACATGAGATTGCAAGATCCATATGTGATCGATGATCCTTCAGCTTGATTGGTTTATTATACTACCCTAGATAACCTCACATCCACACTAGTAAAGAGGATGAACCCACTACTGGCCTGTCTAGTGGAATCTTATGTTGAGGTAATCACATCAAGTATAGACTTGGGATAGCTCGTTTCTAGTCCACTCCCTTTTTGGGGCCAGCTACTCACCCAATCCTTGGCACACCACACATCAATCATGAACCAAGTCCCACAATTTCCCATAGTGTCTCATTCAGGACATCCATAGAACCAAGTGCCTCCCATGCCTCATTACTTGTAGCCACAACAATAGTAGGTCTATTCTCAATCATCTCAAGTGCTTGCATATTTACAAGGGTCTAACCTTTTTCTCATACAACAAAACTAGCCAGCAGTGTAACTGGTCTTTCTCGAAAACCAAGCATTGTAGCCAAACAACATAGAAAAGGATCAGATAGATGCACTTAAGGAATCAAACAACTAGTTCAAAGCTTCTAAATGAAGCATTCAGGCTAACCTCAATCAGGATAACATAGAAAACCATGATGTGGGTGTCTCTTCTAGGGAAAATTATGAGAGAGGACAAAATTGCAACCAAAACTTCGAAAGGAGGCCTTCACAGAGATAGAGCAAGACACAGAATACAAGACCAAACAATGGAGGTGTTTCTACCACTATTGACCAGCCAGCTAAAAGAGACAAGATGAAAAATAGGGTGTACTTAGCCGAGGCTGCTTTGTCTAGATGGGGTGATCCACAAAATGAATAGGCACTCTAAATTGAATTGCCCCAAGTTCTAGAAAACTGCAGAAATATTTCAAGTGGAAGTCTAGAATGTTGTTGATTGTGCAAAATGCAGAGACATAGTCCCATCTAAGCCTTATGACTCCTTAGTTCTTGTGGTCAATCAATCCCCCTTTCAACAAAGTGAAAGCAATGTGCCTGAAATGGAGATCACTACCTCAAAGGATGGAGAAGAAAAAGAGGTAAGTAATGAAGGATCTCTATCCCATCTCTTTACTTCAGTAGAAAATGGTCTAGTAGAAGAAGAGAAGTCACGTGAGGAAGAGGTCCAAATGTTTCATCAAATGGAAACCCTTTATAATTTAAGGATTCAACAAGTAGGAGGACCTTTTAGGACCTCTATTCCACCCAATAACTCCAACACCCCACCTGATCCAAATGCTAGCAATAATCGAGGTTGCCCCCATGTTCCCACTTAGTACTTTAATGAAAACAAGTAGCTAGACCAAATGCAAAACTAGTCGACTAGTTCCTCCCAAGGCAAATCCTTTCAGAGTAAAATTGAACAAATGGGACAATATGTAGCTAAAGAATTTAAGACGGTTAAAACAAGCTTTTCTCCTGTCAAGTTTCTTAAAGTCTCGGTAGTTAGGAATGCTTTCTCTAGAATGATTACTGGGAATACCTCTTCCAAGTCAACACAAGAGGTACCTGCCAAGAGAGTCTCCTTTAATGAGTCACAACATGAGCCTGTAGTCAATGAAATCCTAGGCAAGAAAATAGATGCACCCTCAAATCAACAAATAGGAAAGAAACCCGATATGGAGTAGTACCAACCATCAACTAAGGAGAAGACCAATGAGAAAGATAAAAATAAAGTAGCCATGGAGGACACAACCATGGGGTTATTCCAAGGGAACTTAGAAACACCACCCTGCCTCACTACTATCAAGATATTTAGAAAGAACCTACACAATTGTTTGCTCGATTCAGGAGCGTCTACCAATGTCATGCCACTTGCTATATGCAAGGAATTGGGAATAGTCCCCACTCCTTCCTAATGAAAGGTGACCCAACTAGATAAAATCGAGGTAAATATAGTTGGAAAAATTAATTGGATCCCTATACAGATTGATATGGACCCAAGGGTGCAACAATTCATTGGCATTCAAGTTGTTGATATTCTCGACACATACAACATAATATTGGGATGAGATTTCACTAGGGTGTTGAATGGGTATGCTGCAAATGCTTTTTCTCACCTATGGCTATCATGGAAAGGGATTCCAAACTAGATCCACATAAACCAGGAACCGCACTTGAAATTTGTGATAACAAAGTACAACAATACCAACAAGGTACTATTTACTAAAACTAAACTTGGAAATTATTCTCTCATGGGCTATCAAGAAGAGTTGGAGTCTCAAGAAGAGGAGATGACTAAAGAAGTTCTCCTTGTGTTGTGTAATCCTTCTACTAATTTAACTTACACACATCAAAGAATAGAAATTTTGGTTGAATTAGATAATGAGGAATCTTATGACGATGTCAATTTGGGATTATTGGACAAATTCTAAGAGTTTATTGAAAAATGTGTCCAAGATTAGCTCAGCTTACGAGTGTAGATGAATTTTCAAGAGCTCCTATTGCCTAGTTGGTGTAGGGTGTACAATGCTTCCCATTTCGAATTTGAATTCTACCTTTGTTAGACTTTAGTTGCTCATATAAGCGAACAAATCTCACCAATAGAGGAAACCCAAATGGGACAGCCTAAGCATATCAATGTTGAATTTGTTCCTTCACTAGAAGCTATTGATGCAAGTATGTGGTTAAATAAAGATGAATGCATGATCAGCCCTGGAGTTGAAAATTCCTCCATGTTTTGGAAATTATGCTTTGATGGGTCTAATTCCAATCAAGGAGCAAGAGTTGGGTTCGAACTCATCAGCCCCATAGGTGAGACATTTTGTTGCTCATAGGCTTCAATTTTATTGCATAAATAATGTAGCGGAGTACGAAGCATTAGTCCATTATCTTTTAATAGCTCTAAGTTAAAAAGTAAAATTTTTCCATGATAGGAGACTAGAAAATTATAGACATAGAGTCTGGGATCTCATAGAAAGCCTAGATTCCTTTAACATCCAATTCATCCCCCTTCTTCTAAAACTCATACGGCCAACATCTTAGTGCAGGAAGCCAACATGTTAAAGACCATTTCTTTATCCAACTTGAAGAGATTCACTGTTGAGCTTATTTCAATTCCATCAGTGCCTAATAATGTTACCAACTTTCAAGTGTTCAATGATGACAAGCATATCTTTGATTTCATTACCAACTCTAATGTATTTGCAACCCAAATAATTGATAAGGTCAAGCCTAAAGAGGATAAATTGGATATAGAAGGAGTCATTAACCTCAAGAAAAACATGATCCCAAGGGAATGGTCTAACTTGAATGAATATTTCACTTAGATCAGATCAAAGATCAGGATTAGCAAGCAAAGAGGGATTCTATTGATAATCAATGTGATGCCCATAATCTATGGACTAATGAGGAAGTTAAGAATGTGTTCATTGGAAAGGTGTGCACACCAAAAGAAAACAAAGGGATCGTTGATGCCTTACACAAGTACCATGACATGGTCGCTTGGAGCTACAAATATTTAAAGACATATCACACCTCGATCATCATGCACACCATCCCTCTCAAGCTAGATGTGCGGCCCTTCTGACAATGACAATGTCTTATCAATGAATTGTCAAAACCCATTATCTACAAGGAAGTTCAAAACTACTATCCACTTGAATCATATTTCTAGTCATACACTCCATGTGGGTGGCCAATTTGGTCCTAGTCAGAAAAAAGAATGGAGAAATTAGATTGTGCGTAGACTTCTGCAATCTAAATCAAGCCTCACAGAAAGATAACTACCCAATAACCTCATTAGAAAAAGTGTTGTAGATAGTCAATGGATCCAAAATGATTTCCTTCTTGGATAGGTACTCTAGCTAAAATCAAGTTATGGTATAGTATGAGGATAGGCATAAGACAACACTCACTACCAAGTGGGTAACCTTTGCATATAGAAGAATTCCATTCGGATTGATAAACATGGGTGAAAAATTCCAACGTGCAATGGATATTTCCTTTAAAGATATGATTGGAAAGTGCATTATCATCTATATGGATGATCTCATAGTATTTTTAAAGAAGTGAGGGGATCATGTTTCTAATTTATGCAAAGTTTTTCAAAAGTGTAGAGAATTTGGAATTTCCCTAAATCTGAAGAAGTGCTTCTTTAGATTCATGGAGGGTAAGTTGTTGGGTCATGTAATTTTGGAGAGAGAAATCTCAATTGACCCCGAATGCATTCAAGCAATCCTAAAAGTTCAGCTCCCAGGCAACAAGAAGGAACTAAAATATTTCTTTAGAAAGATAAATTTCGTTAGAAAAATCATCATCGACTTCATTGAGATAGTCAAGCCCCTCGATGCTATGTTGAAGTAGGATGACAAAGTTGAGTGGACCCTAGATGTGAAGAAGGCCTTTGAGGAAATCAAAAAGGAAATTGTTGATGCACCTATACTAGTTAGCCCAAACTACCTAAAGCTATTTTACATTTACTCATTTGCTTCAGACCATTCCTATGCCAACATATTGACTCAAAAGGATGACAAAGGAAGTGAACACCTAATTGATTTCATGAGTTCTCCATTGAAATATGTTGAGCTAAGATACCACAATGTGGGGAATCAGGTGTATGCCCTGGTTAAAGGAGTCAAGAAATTTAGACATTAAATCTTACAGAACAAGGTGTTTTCCAGTGTGCCTGATTTGATAGTAAAGACATTGTTGATTTCAAAACGAGTTAGGAGAAAGAAGAGAAAATTGGTTTACCCTACTGCAAGAGTACGACATGGAGATTCATTCCATGACGTTGGTTCGAGGGAAGGACCTCACACATACGATAGCTGAAATGGTGGCTGAGGTAGGACCCAGACTCACTGTGCAATAGTACAAACTGGAGGATGTCTCCCTTGGGGAGTGGTATGATGACATTATCTACTACTTTCCAAATCACAAGTTCTTATCTAAGCTGCAAGCATTCCAAAAGAATGCTCTCCAATTGAAGATTAGCAACTGGGTATGTGTAGGATCATGATAGGCCAAAAAGTGGCGATATGATGGGTATTTGTAGGGTATGTGACTGACCACTTTTTGTTTACCTAAAATTGATGAAATGAAAAGGGTTTTTAAAGGAGATTCTTAGCTTTCCACCAATATAAATTATGCTTTACTTTGAATTTAATAAATAATTATTTTTCATTTTCTATTTGAATTACGACTAAAGTCCTAATTGATAGGTTGATTGAAAAACATCTATAGTTTTCAAATGGTATCACTTTTTTTGAATTTGAAACATGTGTCACATTCTATGCTTTGCATACTATAGGATTAAAAAAAGAAAAAATGAATTTCATGAAGTTTTGACCAAGTTAAGGTGGTCAAACATACGAGTTTTTTTATATTTTTTAAAAGTTGTAATAAAAAATTCATAACTAATTATTTACATGGAAAACAATTACAAAAAAATATGCATCACATCTGGACATGAGTCTTCTACTTATGTCTAAAATACTATAAAAAAGTATTATCATTTTATTATGCTTATGGTGGTCAGATAGACACCTACTTATTTTTTCCCTGAAATTTAAGTACTACTGCATTGAAATTTCAAATTTTCACCAAATATTTTTTTTGTTTTAAATAAACGTAGTAGTTTAGAAACTACATTCAATTTGCTATAGATTATATTCTTACATATTTTTGAAATAATATAGATAACTTATTCATATTTTTATGTCAAGTTTCCTAACTCTATTTTTTTTGAATTTTTTTCCACTTAAGGGCCTCTTTGTTCCATGATGATCTTGCACATACCCAACTACATGGTGTAGGGGTCTATACTATACAAGAGGAATCATGGAGTCTACGTCAGATGCCTTGGGAAAGAAGAGGTAGCACAAGTGTTGAAAGAGTTTCATCATAAGTTTGGCGTAGGCCATGGATCTGGCTCTGCCACCACTCATCAAATCTTGTGGGTAGGGTACTATTGGCTGATGGTATTTAAGGATGCACACAATCATGTTCAAACTTTCCACATGTGTTAGACTGTTGCAACCAGAGAAATAAATGTTTATATCCCACTGCAACTAGTCCTAGAGGTAAGACTGTTCGCTCTGTGGGGCCTTGAATTCATCGGTTTGGTAAGCCCACCATCCTCTACGGGTCATAGGTACATTCTAACTGATTCTAATTATTGTACTAGATGGACAAAAGTGATTGCATGTAGAAAATGTACTACTAAGGTGGTTATTAATTTTTTTGAAAGCTTTATTTTGAATCATTTTGGTTTCCCCTATACTCTTGTTTGTGATAATGGCCCCTCCTTTTCCTCACTCAAATTTTCTAGTTGGGCATTTGATTAGAGAATTTCCCTTAAGTTCTTGTCCAACTGTTACCCTCAAGGAAACGACCTAGCTGAATCCACAAACAAAAACTTGATCATTGTAATTAAGAAGTTGCTTAATATAAACCCCAAATATTGACACACCTAGCTATGTTTTTCCCTTTGGGAAGACTGTACCTGCCATAAGGCTTCCCTGGATGACTCCTTGTTCCACCAAGTTTATGGCCTGGAGCCCATCTTTCCCATCCACTTGAAGATTCCCACCCACCAATTCCTCAATACTTATTATGAGGAGGGAGACCATCAAGAAGCTTGTTTAGCTAAGTTGTTACATCTAGAGGAAGTCTATGACCAAGCCATTGAATATTTTTCCAAAAATCAGGGTGTGGTTAAAAGATGGTTTGATCATTGAGCCAAAGTTTAGGCCTTTAGAATTGATAACTTAGTCCTTTTTTGAGACAAGGACCATGAAAAATTAGACAAGATTTGTCTTGGACCCTTTCAAATCTCTAATATTTTAGGAGATAATTCCTTTCACCTCAAGACACTCACTAGAGAGGATGTCTCATTTCCTATCAATGGGAAAAATCTCAAGCATTATTTCCTTCCTTGAGCTTTTAAGCTCATCATTTGCATATAGTTATATATAGGTTATTTTAGGTTTCCTTTGATTTGTTCTTGTGCTTTCACTTTTATTTTTCTCATTCTCGTAATCAATTTTTTTTCTAAGAGTGTTCCTTTTTTTTGTATGTGGTGGTCATGCTCGGCTTGAAGAATGATTCACTTTAATGCCTACTCTTACATGTTCTTTAGATAATTTTTTACTCATAACAGTTGGAATCTGATTGCTTCTATGGAGTGGTTTCCTTATTTAAACTCTAACTTGACCTAGGATAGGGCCCTTGGTTGAATCCTTTCACATTCATTTCTGACCCTACATGAAACACACATTAATCAGTTTTTGAAGAGTTGTACAATGGTTGTTATGAGGGTTAGGAAAGTGAAAAATATTAAGTCTGCTCCAGTCGCCACTATGATTCCAAACCCATAGCAAGCTTTGATACTTATGCAGTTAAGCAAAAGAAAGAGCACCAAAAGAAAATATTTAAAAAAAAAGAAAAGAAAGAAAGTAATGAAAATAAAGCGATTGTGTGGGTGTGTGAAAAACTCAATTGGGGCTCTGGACACTCAGATGGAAGTAGAGAAATATTCATGGGGTCACAGTGACAACTCTATTGGGGCTAGGGGAGCCTAACTGGTAGTGGAGCACTCTCCAGGTTACTTTTGGGGTTAGGAAATTTGCATAGCTTGCTTCACTTGATTAATGATTATTTATTATAGTTTCTAAAGAAAGGGAATAAAATCACCATACACACATTTCTCAGATGTTCCTATGATCTAATTCAGTTAAGCATCCTTGTTCTCCTTCAAGTTCCTCAGTTCACTCATGGAAACCAGCTCCTGGTCTATGGAATTAGAGATTCTGGGTTTTGACTGAGTCTTTATCCTTAGAACACTTGAGAGAATTCTATTGGGTATTGATGATATGTGGTTTTCATTGATGCCAACACTATTTCCATTCATGTCTTTAAGGCTGTATATTTAAGGATATTGAGAAAATTGTAACAAAATAAGTTGTAGGTTGTCGGGGATGTAGTGAAGTTTAGTATGGTGGATAGCTCAGGATATTGATGATAAGAGGTTGTAAATTAAAGGGTTTTTTGACAAGTATATCTAGTTTATCCACACAAATTTTTAGAGGTTTGTATGAAGATTTTATTAAGTTATGAGTATATTTGTTCTGATAGTTGTTCTATTGCTTTAGTTGGTGTTCCTAAAAGAAGATGATGTGATTCTAGTTATTTGAATTGTTGTGGATACTTCGATGATGATTCATGATTCTCGTGGATGTTTCTAGATTGTTCTCTATACCGTATTGTTGTTCTGCATTGATCGTTGTGCTCACGGTTGGTGATTTTCTTCTATGAGTTCATGTTTTTCATGATCATGGCCGAGAGGGTGATTGTACCATGTTGCAGATCTTCAAGGCATAATTTTTTAAGGTTTTCCATATTTGAGGATGTTGTTTTGGGTCCTTACTATGTTTCAGCCAACATTGTTTGGTCTGTATTGATAAATTGTTTATTGATTTGGGCCAACAATTTGTACAAATTTCATATTTTTTTGGGTCAACATGTAGTTGATATTATCCTTAATTGTAGATACATATGATCAATTGTTTATACCATTTGATGGCATGTGCGATGTTTGTTGATTTTGTGTGCAAAAAATATTCTAATACTTTGAAGGCAAAAGTAAAGTGTGAAGAACAGTGAGTAGATGAAATTGTAATCAAGCATTAGAAGATGCTATTTTCTTAGGTCAAAATATTCTAGATGTAATCCAAATGTGACTGCAAGATAGTGAATCTTCTTTTGGTTAGTAAGCCTTTTGTATTTGAGTAGTGAGCTCTAGGAAGTGTGCCTAAATGCATGTGCATTCCATATTTATAGTACTTTTAATAGGGTATAATCTTGTGGACTAGCCTCCACCGTGGGTTTTCGCCTAATAGGGTTTCCACATAAAAATATTGGTGTTATGTGTGTTTTTGATGTGGTGACGGTTTATCCTTTCATGTTTATTTATCAGATCTAATAATAAGTTTAATATGTATAATTTTTGTGACAACTAATTCACCCCTCCTCTCTCAATTGTTTTCCCTTGTGTTGCCAACAATTGGTATCAGAGTAAGTTCCTTTGGAGAAGCTTGATCACTTGAGGTGATCTGGGATGTTGACATATAAGAAGGATAGTCTGAGATTTGATGGAACTAATTATTCTCTAAGGAAGACTCGAATGGAGTGCCATCTGAGATGCATTAGTGAACCTTACTAAACAATTACAAAAAATAGGTATATCATCCCACACAATAGTCCTTCTACTGCAGGTGAGAGTAAGGAAGCTGAGTACAATATCAGGGCTAAGGAATCATTATTGAGTGCTTTGATTGATTCTGAGATGACAAATATAATGGAGTTGAAGACTACTTATGAGATCTGGAAAAATTTTGAAACTTTTTATGAAGGTGATACCCATGTAAAGATTGCTATGCTGCAAAGCCTGAAAGGGAAATATGAAACGTTGAGAATGGGTGAAGATAAGAACATCACTTCTTTTATACAGAGAGTGAATGAACTTGTATGCAGTATCAAATTTGTTGGTGGAACATTGAAAGAATTAGAGATTGTTGCTAAATTACTCTAATCCTTTCCTGTTCCATAGAAACACAAAGTTGTTGCTATTGAGGAGATCCAAACTATGACAAATGTAACTAGAGACATGTTGATTGGTAAGATTGTTGCTTTTGAGTTAAGTGAGTTTGGTGAATCTCTTCCTAAGAAAAAATCTGCATTCAAAGCTACTATCTCTAAAAAAGATAAATAGAGTTATGATCCAAGAGAAATTTCTTTTAGAAAAATGTCCAAGTATGAGTAGGAAACGAGAGAGATTGAAGAAGAAGAGAGAAAACTAGATGATCTTGAAGCACTTATTTTCAAGAGGGTAGCCAGAGGAGAAGGTAAGTATAAAGGGAAATTTCCTCTTAAATGTTTTTCTTGCAATAAGATAGGTCATTTTTCCTCAAGGTATCTGAAAAAAGTTCCTAAGCTAAGACCTAACAAGCCTAGATTCCAATGAAAGTGTTATTGTGCTGCTGATGAAGGTGTGACATATGATGAATCTAATAAAGGGAATTTAAGTGAGGATTAATGGCTATTTATTTCTATCAAGGAAAATGATGTAGTACCTAATGAATATGCTAGTTGAAAATATGTGGAGAAATCTCTAGCTACCAGAGTTGAAGAAAAAGATGAATGGGTGATTGGCAGTGGATTCTCTCATCACATGATAGGTGATAAACGTAAATTTGTGAGCTTGGAAAAGTATGATGGTGGTGTTGTAATATTTGGTGATGACAAAGTTAGTGTAATCCATGGTAGAGGATCCATTTCTCTTGATGGTAAGCATAATACTAATGATTTTATCTATGTGGAAGGTTTGAAGCATAATCTCTTAAGTGTTGGATAGATGGTTGACAAGGGATACAATCTTCAATTCAAGGATGGAAAGTGTAGAATATTGGGGAGTTCTGTAATTTTGATTACATCTAGTACAAAAACAAAAGGTAATATCTTTCAGCTAAATGCTACTGGTAAAAGTTGTTTGATTGCTCAAGTTGATGAAAGTTGGTTGTGTTATAGGATATTGTGTAATGTAAAATTTGACAATATTATCAAGATAATTTATACTCAAGTAGTGAGAGATCTTCCTAAGTTGATAAAACCTACTAATGCTATATGCAAGGAATGCCAGTTAGGGAAGCAAACTAGAGTTTCATTCCTGAGAAAACAACATTGTTTGAATTAAGTGTTGGAGATTGTGCATAGTGACTTGTGTGGTCCTTCTAGAGTTAGAAGTTTACAAGGAGATAGTTATTTCATATTACTTATTGATGATTATTCTATATTCATTTGGGTTACTTTGTTAAGGGAAAAAAATGAAGCTCTAGAGAAATTCAATATTTTTAAGGCTATGGTTGAGACAGAGATAGGTCTAAAGATTAAATTTTTGCGATCATATAGAGGTGGTGAATTCACTTCAGGTGAGTTTAATTCTTTTTGTGAAGAGCATGGGATAAAGAGACAATTATCTGCCTCGTGGACCCCTGAGCAAAATGGAGTTGTAGAAAGGAAGAACAAGACAATTCAAGAAGTTGCTAGGACCATGATGTTGGAAGGAAATGTTCCACATATCTACTAGAGAGAAGTTGTGAGTACTATCATTTACACTATCAACTGGGTAAATGTAAAAGGTGATACTGGTATGACTCCTTATGAGCTATGGTTTGGTCATAATCCTACTATTAGATACTTCAAAATATTTGGGAGTAAATGATATATCAAAACAGATGAAGATATAGGAAAGTTTGATGCTAGAAGTGATGAAGGAATCTTTCTTTGTTATTCAGCTAAAAGTGAAGCCTACTAGTGCTACAATAAGAGATTAAGGAAATTAATTGAAAGTGCTAATGAAAAGGTTGATGAAGACACAATTAGACCATCAAGAACCTATAGATATGATTTAGATGATCATAATGACAATTCAGATAAAGGAAAGAAAGTTCAAACTCCAAATCAAGTTCAGATCATTCCAGTGAATCTAGAAAATCAAGAGGAAGAAACTAGTGAAAGTGTAGATGTGAGATCACAAGAGCCTAAATTTCAAGAACACCCCAAGAATCCAAGGTATTTAAGGCTAAATGATTCAAAAGATCAGATTATAAGTGATAAGAAAAAATATTTTCAAACTAGGAGAAGAATTGTAGAAGAATACTATTTGATCTCAAAGACTGAGCCTAATAGTGTCAGTGCAGCATGCAAAGATGAACATTGGGTGGAAGCAATGAAAGAAGAACTACTACAAATTGAGAAGAATGATACATGGATTCTTGTTCATAGACCTAATGACAAAAATTTAATTGGAACTAAATGGGTCTTTCAAAACAAACTGAATGAGAAAGGTGAAGTTGTTAGAAACAAAGGAAGACTTGTGTGTAAATGATATTCTTAGATGGAAGGAATTGAATTTGAAGAAAATTTTGCTCCTATTGCTAGGATTGAAGTTGTGAGACTATTTCTTGCTTATGCTGCTTACAAAAAATTCAAGGTTTATTAAATGGATGTCAAGTTACAATTTATAAACAATGAATTGGAAGAAGTGTATGTTGAGCAACCTGATAGATTTCAATTGACTAATTAGGGAGATATGGTTTTTCAGTTGAAGAAAGTGTTGTATGGACTTAAGAAAGCCCCAAGAGAATGGTATTCCAAATTGGACAAGTATTTGTTGAAGCTTGGATTTAATAAAGGTACTACTGATAGTAATTTGTATTTCAAGATTGATCATGAGAAAGATTTGATTGTTGAAGTCTTTGTTGATGATATCATTTTTGCAGGATATCATAGTTTGTGCATGATGTTTTCTAATGAGATGCGGACTGAGTTTGAGATGTCTATGATTCATCAGGATTGGAAATTACTCAGGTAGATAGAGGGATCTTTATATCTCAGTCCAAGTATGTGAAAGAATTGCTAAAGAAGTTTGGTATGGAAGATTCAAAGTGAGTTGGTATACCTATGGTGATCAGGTGTAAGTTGACATGAGATGACGATTTTCCTAAAATAAACCAGATTAGATACAGATCCATGATTGGTGGATTGCTCTATTTGACTCAAAATAGACCGAATATCATGAATGTCATATGCATTGTTGCAAGATTTCAGGTTGATCCTAAGGAATCTCATGTGACAACTATGAAGAAGATTTTCAGGTACTTGAAGGGGATAGTTGATTTTGGCCTATGGTATCCTAAAGAAGATTACCTTACTTTGAGTGCCTTTACTAATGTTGATTAGGCAGGAGATGTGAATGACAAAAAGAGTATGATTGGTGGTACATTTTTTTGGGGAAAGAAGCTAATTTCATGGTTAAGTAAGAAGCATAATGCCATTTCTTTATCTACTGGAGAGGTAGAATACATTGTTGTTGCTAACAATTGTACTCAAGTATTGTGGATGAAGTAGATGTTGAAAGATATTAGAGTTTTGTATGATGAACCTATTGCTATATTCCATGATAATTCAAGTTCAATTAACATTTCTAAGAATCCATTGTTGCATTAAAAAACCAAGCATATATCTATCAAGTTTCACTTTTTGAGAGATAAGGTGAGTGAAATGGAAGTCAGAATGGAGTATGTGCCCACTAAGGAACATATTACAAATATCTTTACCAAGTCCTTTCCTAAGTATACTTTTGAGTATCTCAGAGGGAAGCTAGGGGTGATTACCCCTCCTAATCAAAATTAAGATGCATTGACTTGCATGAGTCCATGCATTTCATAGTCACATCTTGTGATCCAAATTGATGTTGTGGTGGTTGTTACTCAGGGGGAGTAGTCAAATATTCACAACTATGGTTTAGAGCTTGTGTGGAGAAATATAATGTGTACCTTTTTCATTGATGTCAAAGGGGGAGAAGAGTCACATGAAAAATTGTGAAAGAGTTAAGGAGAAAAGAGTCAAAATCTAAGGGGGAGAAAGTGCTAAGAGAAAGTTTTGTTGATGGTTTTTTTCAAATCATGTGTTGCCATCAATTCCAAAGGGGGAGATTGTTGGATATTTCTGATATGTGGTTGTCATTGATTTCAACACTATTTCCATTAATGTCCTTAAGGTTGTATATGTTGAGGATATTGAGAAAATTGTAACAAAATAAGTTGTAGGTTGTCGGTGATGGAGTGAAGTTTAATATGGTGGCTAGCTTAGTATATTGATGATAAGAGGTTGTGGATTGAAGGGTTTGTTAAAAATTATATCTAGTTTATCCATATGAAGTTTGATAGGTTTACATGAAGATTTGATTAAGTTATGAGTATCTATGTTCTAACAGTTCTTCTATTGCTTTAGTTGGTGTCCCTAAAAGAAGATGATGTGATTCTAGTAATTTGAACTGTTGCAGATGCTTCTATGGTGATTAATGATGATTTTGGATGTTTCTATATCATGCTCTATTTGTGTTTTTGGTCCACATTGATCGTTGTGCTCATGATTGGTGCTTTTCTTCTCTGAGTTCATGTTTTTCATGATCATGCCCGATAGGGTGATTGTAGCATGTTGCAGATTTTTGAGGCATAATTTTTGAAGGTGTTCCATATTTGAGGATGTTTTTTTGGGTCCTTACTATGTTTTTATCAACATTGTTTGGTTTGCATTGATAAATTTTTTGTTGATTTGGGCTGACAATTTGTACACATTTCATATTTTGTTTGGCTGACATGTAGTTGATGATATCCTTAGTTGCAAATATATATGATTGATTGTTTATACCATTTGATGGCATGGTGTGTGATGTATGCTTAGTGTTGTGTGTGAACAATGTTCTAATCTTTCAAAGGTATATGTAAGTGTGAAGAAGAGTGAGCAGATATAAAAATTTATGTGCTTAACCAGAACTGTAATCAGGCATTAGAAGATGCTATTTTCTCATTTCAAAATCTTCTGGATGTAATCTGAATGTGACTGTAAGATAGTGAGTCTTATTTTGGATAGTAAGCCTTTTGTATTTGAGTAGTGATCTCTAGGCAGTGTGCCTGAATGCATGTGCATTCCCCGTTTATAATACATTTAATAGGGTATAATCTTGTGGACTAACCTCCACTGTGGTTTTTCCCCTAACAGGGTTTCCACATAAAAATATTTGTGTTATGTGTGTTTTGGATGTGGTGATGGTTTTTTCTTTCATGTTTATTTATTGTATTTGACAATAAGTTTAATATATATAATTTATGTGACAACTGATTCATCCCCCCTCTCAATTTTTTTCCCTTGTGTTTCCAACATGTTCTTCTAGTAGAGTCACCATTTGTTGTGCCTATAGCACAACACACCCTATTCGATATGGGGACCCTCTTTTTCACCTTAGCTAGGTCACTTTTTTCCTTCACCTCATTTTGTGTGCCCTCTATTTTTTAGTCTCAAGTGGTCAAAGAGTCATAAATTTATCATCTTGTGTTGACCAAGGTTCACCACCTTGGAAATTTCCAAGTCTTTTGCCTTTATAGGCCTCCATTGGAAACTTTCCCTTGGCCTTTAGAACTAGTGTCCTTCTCTTGTTGTGGATCCACCCCTGTGGATTGGTCATGGTGGGATTCTATCCCTCCTTAATCAATTATCTAGTGGTCGACCTAGGAGGTCCGCCCACATAGTGGGTCCCGCATCATCCATTGCCACTCGATGTAGACACCAAGTGGTGATCACCTTACTTTCACCCACATTATGGGCTTTGCCTTTCCCTCCACTGGTTATTTTGCAACCCATGTCCTCCAACCTCATTGGCTATCATACAACAATTAATGGGGACATTTAATGACAAATTTTCTATAAATATCCAAGTCCACCTGTCATTTTCATTCCCAATCATAGATTTGTTGGAGCTCTCACTAGCTTCCACCACCCTCACACCTGCACACCCCCTTAGCCAATCTCGAGTGTTCCTTCCTCAAATTCTTCATAAATTTTTGTGGGATCTCTAGGTAAGTTTTCCTCCACTGTCCTAGTCATGTTCTTTTTTAAAGAATTTTGCAAATTTGTTAAAATATTAAGAAAACTTAGGAGTTCCTTAGGCAGTTGAATAAGTATTAAATTCCACACGAAACACATCTTGTAAAACCTTAAAAACCTTCAAAATCAACCATTTAGGGCCATGTGGAACTTATTCCTCTAGTCTCCATTCTTGACCAGGGCATTCATGCCTTACGAACTACAACTCTCTCTCCACCACCGGCTTAATGGTCTAAACTTAAAAAGATTGAACCTGGGCTTTCACCCTTGGAGAACCTGCGTATGTAGATTGAAGCCTTCCCTTTGTCCTCAATTTTGATACTAAATGAAAATCCTAAGTTAGAGTCATGGGTCTTCTAGTCATTATTGGCCTGCTTCTGCAAACTTATGTTTGTGGGCCGCCCTTTCTTGTCTATTGTCCCAAAATGGCCAGCTTCGTTCGACTTCTTGCATAGCGTGTCTCGCCTAGCTCATGTCCCAATTGAAAATGCTTAATACTTGATCCGATTATGAGTCATTCTTCATGGATTTTTGTTACCCCTTTTTCACTAGTTTAACACTGATCATACACAAAAAAACCCTTGCTTTCTTCTATGTTATGGAGTCCGCAATTCCCAGTGCTATTGTTGGTTTCCCTGAGAAAGTTCCAAGTTTGAATTTCCTTGCAAGTTTTCATCTGTGGGGTGTACCTCCCTTTGATCTATTTATAGATTGCTAGGGACCTTCATCTATCTGCTATTTGGTATCCACGCTACTCATTTCCCTCTGGCCCCCTCACATGAAAAATGACTAAGAAAATTGCTAAATGCGGGTATTTTACTGTAGGTCGCTACTTGTAGCCCACTATCCTGTGACTCCCATTTCCAAATGATCATGCCTAACCTTTCGCCCACGTTGTAGGGCCCCATCCCTAGGCCACCATGTGACCTTCATTAAATGATGAACCCTGCTAGAATGCCTTGTGGACTTGACATTACAAACTACTGCTAACGACACACTACCTCATGTTTGTCATTTCTAAATAGTTGTCCCTTAATGACACCTGTAGGTTTCCACCTACATGATCCTAAATATCAAAACTTAGATAATCAAACTAGAACTTCCCTTGCCTCCTTTAGATCTGAAAATAGGGGAATCCTCATGCAGACTTCCATCTTGCTTGTGCCATTTCTAAATGGTGGAGTTCCAAACGACCAAGACATTCCTAGCTTTTGTGCCTTTAAAACCCAAATGCAAAATGATAAAGGAAGCACCTCCAAAGACCTCATGGATGATTAACCCATGTGCTTAAATTCCCTAAGACTTTATCCTATCTATGAATTTCAACTGAAAAGGGTTGAGTGTGAGTGGCCGTGTGTGACTCATCGTTCCCTCTGTGTCGTCTCCCTACTGCTTCCTCCAAACACTACTAGCCCAAGGAAACTCGCATCCTTAGGCCCACATTGCCCTATATTCCCCAAGAAAGAGCCAAATGGTGAATTTTTATGAATAATATATCTTTGAAAGATGAATTATCAAATCTAACATCTATTTTGTAGGATTTCACAGACATTTTCTCAAATTTTATATGAATATGCTCACTTTGCCTTTGTCTGCAAGATTTATGGAATCTGCTGTAGGACCTTTAGGAGATTCTATAGAGAGGGGGAAGGGAAAGAAGACTTCTAAAGCACCTAGAGGAAAGGAAGAAAAGGACCAGATGAAGTACCAGTTCCATGAGGTGGAAGACACCTCCAAGGTCACGTCTATGTGGGATTCAATATTGAACACCAATCTGGGGCACATAGGCATAGATGAATTCTGGTGGAGACTAACAAGCAAACCCATTATGGAGAATGCAAGAAATATTTGAAAGAGTGGTCTAGCCAAGGAAACTGACTTCCTGCCCACTCTTGTAGCTCCAAAACTAGTAATGGCATGCAAGGGGACTTACCACCATGGTAATGGGAAGATTTTTTACCATGAAGGTAGGGTGTTAATAGACTTATCAATGCAATCCATAGGGGAAACCTTCCATATCCCAACATTTGATGCTATGGAGGAAACCAAGAAGGGGTACATGGAAAACAAATGGAAGGGCAATCCTCTGGAATGCAATAAGCTAATCAACTAATATTCGTTGAAGGAGAAGAGGGGGAGTGCTGCTAAGGTACCATAGGAGCTTTTTCGAAGTGACTTCCATGAAGAGTACCATTATTTGGTTACTCTATTGAGAAAAGTAATGGGCCTCCTTGGTGCTACATTCTTTCAGGAATGGATGTTCTACTTTTTCAAGGAAATCATTTAGGGAGAAACAAAATTTGACAGGGCCAAGATCATTAGTGAAAACTTACATGCGCAGTTCAAAGCCATGAAGAAGACTTCACAATTCTATATGACCTCCTACCTAGTGTACCTCCTAGCACAAAATTTCCTATACAAGGGCCTCTTCATCACACCAAATCTAGATCCAAGAAGGGAACTCAAAGTATATGACTAGTACTCGCAACTACAATAGAAGAATTTCAAACCAAAGTACTAGAGAGTAAATGATTCCTTCACTGGGCATATCATTAGGCTTGTTGGAGGGGATTTTCACAAGAGGGTCTCCCACAATGCCCTCACTTTCATTTGGAGGTTTGGGTTCTTGTTTATTCAATTCCCTAAATTTATGCAGATTAGAATAGAGATTTTCTTTGAGAGACCATACAAACTGCCTCGGTATCCTAATGACCAAATGGTCATATTGGAAGTCTCCTAATAGTTGCAAAATGCTCATACTCTATTGAGCGACAAGAATAGGGTGGGAATTCCCTACCCTCTCACCTTCGGCCAAGGCATGTATGCTATTCTCACATCCCCATGTGCAGAATATTCAGAAAAGGAAATTGTGGAGTATAATCTAGATCTCCACATAGCCAGACCTAGAATGGATCCTTACGACAAATTAAAGAAGGTTTTTGTAAAAGATTATACCCACCTACCCCATGTTGAAGAATTTTGGGTGAATTTTCAAGATGATAAGGAGGTGCACATGTGGCACTATGTGCAGATGACTACCTAGTTTTTGAGGACAATCAATTTTTTCCAAGTACCTAATCAGATTGTAGAGGACATCGTTGTGGATCCCACGTATGATGTATTTGTTAAATTTTTGTTTTCCTTGATAAAATGAAATGAAGAAGAGTTCATCAACCTCCATATTGTAAATAATCCAATTGAGAGAAGAACAAGGCAATGGGTTGACATCTAAATTACTCAACTTAAGCTATAGGGAGCCACATTAACTTATGGAGAGCTTGAAAATGAGCTCGAGAGTGAGGTAGATAGTGGGGCCTCTACTACCCCAACTGAGGAAGACCCAAATCTCCTCTAGTTACAAGGTCAAGAAAGAGAAAAGAGGTATTTAAATGCTAGCCTAAGCATAAGGTTTATACGCAAAAGGCCTTGGAAGGTGAGACCTCAAAGAAATCAAAGAAAATAAGAGGATTCAACGAGATGCCTATCATTGAGGAAGATCCTCAACATGAAGGAGAAGAAGAGGTTGAGCAACTAAAATCACCACTTGCTACCTTTTCTCTATCTCTAACCATTGTCATTACCACTCCACCATCCCCTGCTTCTCAAGCATTGGCAGTTTCCTCCCCGCTTGTTGTGGACATCTTTGTTCACCTCACTTTCACCTCTTGAACAACTCCAATTATGGTGTTGGATTCCTCTTTGACCATGACATCTCCTTTATCATTGGCCTCACTTCCACCACCATTGCCTACTCTATCCACTATCATATCCTCAATGACCACAACTACTATTCCTCTGCTTACCTTTCCTAATGCCTTTGCTAAGTTTATGCAATGAGTACCTGTAGAGCTCTTGGGAGTAATTCTGAATCCTATTGTCTAAGCTCTAATGGCTCAGATCTTTGTTGGCATACCTATCCGTCCACCACCCATAGAACCACCAAATATGGAGGTGACGATGCAAATATAAGAATAAATGTTGAAGAGACAAAGGGGAGTTTCTTAAGGGATAATGGAAGAGCCTGAGGATTCTTTTAACAACAACTACTTTGAGCGCCTTAAGGGTAGAGCATGCATAAGCATAGATAAGGTGGAAACAAATGAAGAGAAGTCACAATATTTTGAGGAAGACACTGAAGCTCTAAATGAAAGGTACATCATAGAGACTTCCGATCAGGAGTTTGAGGAAGATATTTCCCAACATCTCAAGGATATGGGAGAAGAAGTTGAATCCATGAAGTAGCCTTTAAAGGAGAAGGAAGAAGACACTAAAATTAATGAGGAGGTACTCGTAGGCCTTTGCTAATTGGGAAATAAAAAGGCCATGTTCAAGAGGAGGAAGTTCCTCCTAAGAGAGAAGATGAAGAAGAAGAAGATAAAACTAAAAGACAAGTTGAAGTAAGGAAGAGTCCTAGGCTAGAGCCTCACATGGAGCTCGAGCAAGAAACAAGGGAAGCATCACACACAGAAGGTGCCACTATAAAGAACATTTCTCCCACCAAGTCTGACAAGGAAAAGGCCATATTGATTTAGGACTTAGATGAGGAAGAGGAGAAAATAGAACACAAAGCTTTGAGGCATGAGGAAAAGCATCCCCAATATGAAAAAAGAAAGGAAGGAGACTATGAGTCACCAAAAGGGGAAGCACAACTACCTAATTGGTTAGAGAAGCAGTTATAGAAGAAGACCCCAGTCCATGCAGACCCTAAGTCCTAGCTTGAAGCTATACTTTCTAGTGCATAGAAAAAGGAACCAAAAGAAAAGAAGTTGAGGATTTGATCCCATATAATAGTTGATGCATCTAGATCTAGGATTGTGCAAGTAGCCACCCCAATGACAGATAACAAAGAGGGTGTTAGTTAGAATATCTCTACCATTAACATAGGAACTGCTAAAAGCGAGCATAAGATCGATGAATTTCAAGGATCGGTGGCCAAAATAGTGGAGCATATGAATAAAGATCAATTTTCCAAGGATCAACTAAAGGTAGAAGTGGTAGGCCTCAGTACCTACATTCAACAACGGACGTCCCTGGACGAAGAAGCCCTGACTACATCCTCCACACCCTAGTTGGTATCTCAAGATGAATTCTCCAAGATGGATAAAAGGAGTAATTTGACCAAGACCACCACAGATTGGTTTAGACGGGTGTTATACAATGGTGATATGGGTATTGGCCATGTTGTTTGAACAACTAAGAAGTTTTAGGAAGTATAGAAACAACTTGAGGGCACATATAGGATTTGTAATAGATTCTCCAAATTATATTGGATTACATATCCTAAACTTGAGGCCATCCTTAAAATCCCTGAAAATACATGGGAAAAGGAATTGGCCCTAGTAAAGGATGATCATTGGTTGGTGGCGACGTGGAAGATGGGTCTGGATCATAGAAGAGACATCCTAGAGAGAGTCCTCCATGAAGTAGAGCTTGACATTGAATGGGTTAAGGAACATAGGACAGAGAGTGAAGAGCACCTTAAAATCATGAAAGATTATGATATGGCTGCTGTCAAGCTAGATCCAAAGAAATTAGACCATATTTCCACAAGAAAATGGAGAAAGGGGCCATAGATTCATTAATGCCGGACTTGATGGATTTTTCTACTTGGGCCTTTGCCCAGTCAGAGTAGGTTATCAAGAACACACTCAAGTGTATAAATAATTGAGAGTTGATCATAGGAGGATCTAGAAAATTGAGGTCTTCTAAGTGCTCTAGTCAGATATCATTAACTGGAATAAACTTCAGGAACTAATGGGAAAGTTTATGGAGTATGTCACTATTCAGAAGAATAAATGAAAGCCTATCATTGATGATGAGTTCCCCACTGTTTAGCTACAACAAAAGGGAAAATCACTACAAGACAAAAGTGCTACAGTTCCAGACCACCACTAGTACACAAATAGCAATATATGACTAAATAAACTACTAAATATTACATATAAATGACTAACTTTAGTCACGTGACTACTAGTGGTTTATTTGTAGTGATTTATAACACCACTAAATTTCTGACTAAAAAAATTTAGTCATTTATTTAGTCATTGATTTTAGTCATTAATTTGGTCATTGATTTGGTTATTGATTTAGTCATTGATTTAGTCATTTATTCAGTCATTTATTTAGTCATATTTTTTAGTCACGTGACTATTTTAGTGGTTTATTTGTAGTCATTTATAACACCACTAAATTTATGACAACTATTTTAGTCATTAATTTAGTCATGGTAGTGATTTGTTTAGTCACATATTTAGTCATTAATTTAGTCATTGATTGTTGTTAACTAGTCATATATTTAGTCATTAATTTAGTCATATATTTAATCATTAATTTAATCATTAATTTAGTCATGTATTTAGTCATGTATTTAGTCAATTATTTAGTCATTACTTTATTCATTACAAATGAAATCTAACTTAATTAATCCTCACAAATTTATACATATAAACTTCAAGTATCATAGATATTCAAATGTTAAAAAACACCACGAAATGAAGACTAGAGGAGCCACAACATAGTATTTATGAGTGGAGAAAAAACCACTCTAAAAATTTACTTCTTTAAGCCTCATTGGAAAATCAAAATATCATTGGATACATTCAATGTCTCAATGACATTTTACAACTTTCAAACACTATATAAACATAATACTCCTATTTTCATGTATACTTATACTATTTTCCCCTTCCTTAACTGCAGTCCTTTTGGAAGGGCAGCGACCTCCTATAGGGGCTTGACCCATTTAATCCCCTTGAAAATCCATAGCTTTCCCACCACTATTGGTTTTGGCTCCTCCAAACTCTTTCTCACTGGTAATCGCCTTTCACTTCTCCAATTTGGAGTTGCAGCCTGAAAATAAGGTTTCAAAATTTGCACATCAAAAACTTAGAAAAGTCAATATTACAAGAGAAAATTTGTCATTATTTCTTTGCATGGTGTTGTTTTATTAAGATAGCATGTTATTGAATAATTGATCTAATAGCTGATTTTTGTATGAGTGCAAGTATTCTTGTATATTCCACACCTTTTAAATTGTCTACAGGTTATAAATAAAGGGAAACCTCCCCTAATGATTTTAACAAAAAGTATAGGATGCTACACTTACATGAAGTATTTCCACTAGATCAGAAGCTTTTGTGACCTTCCCTCATGAAATGTTCATTTCCATGGCACTCAACCCTCCCTATAATGTTATCAAATTTCAAGAACAACCTCATACCAATTAGAAGGATAATTTGAATCATCAATGATAAAATAATAATAACAATAAATAAAGATACCACCAAAATGATCATTAATCAAGAAGAGAAAAAAAGCTATGACTAAAGTTTAGTACTAGAGGTTGATAAGTTCTCAAATGATATGCCATCTAGAAAAAACTGCCAAAAAAAGTTAGGGCGAGGTCGGTCAACTACATCTTTCACAACATCAGTTACAACAATAGTTACAAGTACTGAGAACAAAAGCCCTGTCATAGACTCAGATCAAGAATTTCAATTTATCAATAGCTGTCTTAAATCAATTGAAATAGAAATCCATTTATAAAAAGACAAAATGCAAAAAAAATAAAAATTTTACCTAGAATAGCATGGTGTAACTCATTAATATTTCTATAAAAAAATAGTAGATACAAATTACAAGGGATGGTACAACTACTGCAAGTATCTAATAATAGTTAACACCCTTCTTGAGCACTCGATCTGTTTGTAACCTAAGATGATTCGCTATTCTTTTCCTATCTTCTTGTTATATTCGAGAAATTGGAGAATATCTATAGAATGTGCAACCTTGGTGTTAACATAGACCCAAAAATCAACTTTTAATACCATCTACAATATGCACTTTCAAGGTGTAAAATTGGAAGTACGTTCAAGTTGATCACTCTCTTTGAGACTAATACTAGTCATTTTTGCAGCTATTGGAACACATCAAAATTAAATAAATCAACTAAAAAAAGAATAGAAAAACAACCTAACATAGGTGTGGATCAACAACACCCTAATAACTAGTGTAATTAGGGTACCTACAACCATTGATAGGTCCAAGATACTTAAACTCATTGATGTAAGTGTATTGAAATCTTTTGGTAACTCCCTCATAGGTAATGGTGCATTCCAATCATCAATGTGGAAGATCTTAGTTGTTGTGTTTTGATATCATGTTAAACTATGGTCTATGGATTGTAATATTGCAGGATATGGAAAAAATGGATTTGTTGAAAAGGATTTAGAAACTTTCAAGCAAGTGCAATTGGTAGGTGTAAATCCAGATTCTACAACCTTTGATAGCATACTCCTTGCCTGTAATAAAAATCATAAAATTGTTTGTTATTAGCATCATAAAATTGAAAATAGATGATTGAACTGAAGCAAAGAAAATAATTAAATAGCATAAAGAGAATGAGACGCGAAGAATTGTTACGATTAACATTTTACTTGGAAATTGGAATTGTTGTGCCGCTTTCACAATAGAGCAACATGTGATAAGGTTTTCTCATAAAAGCTTTGAACTCATACATTCATTAAAGAATCTCAAAGCATTTCCCACAAATCACTACAAAAGATACATGGTGAATCCTTACCATAAATCATGGATTTTATGTTTTAGTAATGGACCATTTTTTTCTTAAGGCCACACCATATTGTTGGAGAATGTAAGGATTTGTGGATTCATCTTGTCCAATTGAGAGTATTCTCCCATTTGAATTGACACTAACCACCATATTTTACAATATCAAATGGACCACCACCTTTGTACTCTCTAGGAGAGGAGACCAAGGAGAATTTTTTTAGTGTCATGTCTACCATGAAATCCATGGGAAGCACCAATTATTATATCATAGTTACCAAACTTGGACTTAACATAGACATTGGGCTCAACCTCAAACTCAAAATGGAAACTTAGCACTAACTCAAAATTTTGAAATAATCATGATATAAAGATATTTTTTAAGGTACATATTTTCCTATGCTTTCCTCCCTAAATCAATTTTAAAAATTATAAAACCCTAATCAATAGCAAGCTAATTTGAGTATAGAATGCCTGAAAGAGATGCCATCTCATGGAATATGATGATTATGGGATATGCACAAAGCCATCTCATGGAATATGATGATTGTGGGATATGCAGAAAATGGATTTTCTAAAAAGGCTTTAGAAATTTTCAAGCAAATGCAATTAGCAGGTGTGAAGCTGAATTCCACAACCTATGCTAGCATCCTCCCTTGCTATTCCAAAATGGGAGATTTGGAGTAGGGTTTGAACATCCATTAGAGCATAATAGATGGGGGATTTGTATCAGATATTATGGTTGGAAATGCTCTGTTAGACATATATGCAAAATGTGGAAACATACACAAGGCACATGAACTCTTTGATGGAATTCCTCAAAGAGATGTCATCTCATGGAATGAAATAATTGTAGGATATGCACAAAATGGATTTTCTGAAAAGGCTTTAGAAACTTTCAAGCAAATGCAATTAGCATGTGTGAAGAAAAATTCCATGACCTATGCTAGCATCCTCCCTGCCTATTCCAAAATAGGAGCTTTGGAGCAAGGTTTGAACATCCATCAGAGCATAATAGATGGGGGATTTCTATTAGATAATATGGTTGGAAATGCTCTATTAGACATGTATGGAAAATGTAGAAATGTACATAAGGCACACAAACTCTTTGATGGAATGCCTCAAAGAGATGTCATCTTGTGCAATGTAATAATTACAGGATATACACAAAATGGATTTGTTGAAAAGGATTTAGAAACTTTCAACAAAATGCAATTGGTAGGTGTAAAGATAGATTCCACAACCTTTGACAGGATAGGAGATCATCAGCGAGAGTGATAAACATTGGCAGGACTCAACGCATTGCCCCCTTGATGCTTTGATAGTACTTAGGTGCAAAATTCATCAGGAAGTGAATTTAATATAGGTGGGAGTTGGCTCAACATCTCCCCAATACAATGATATGCATCAATCTCCATCGGGGACACTATGATTTTTCAATGGGATTCATTGGTAAGTTCCTCCGATGGGGAAAAAGGATAAGTCAATGGAAAGGTAAATATCCATCGGTTAAAGAAACACTTATCAGTGGAACAGAGGAGCCAGTCCCACCGATATCCTGTAAATAATGAAAAGAGTAAAGTAGTGGCATTAGAAGCATCAGAGGGACTCTCCAATATTGGTGGGAGTAATGTTGAAGTCTCACTGATTTCCCAACAACACTTGAATCAAAGAAAACTTCACATTTGACTGCAATTATTGTTGGATATGCACAAAATAGATCTGTTAGAAACTTTCAAGCAAATGCAATTGGCAAGTATAGAGCCAAATTCCACAACCTTTTCCAATATCTTTCATGTTTGTGCCAAAATGGGGGCTTTGGAAAAATGTATGAATATCCATCAAAGCATAAATAATAGAGGAATTTGGTCAGATATTGTAGTTGCAACTGCCCTAGTTGACATGTATGAAAAATGTGGAAGAATAGACAAGGCATGCGAACTGTTTGAAAGAATGCCTAAAAGAGATGTCATCTCATGGAATATGATGATTGCAGGATATGCACAAAATGGATTTTCTAAAAAGGCTTTAGAAACTTTCAAGCAAATACAATTAGCCGGTGTGAATCCAAATTCCACAACCTATGCCAGCATCCTCCCTACTTGTGCCAAAATGGGAGCTTTGGAGCAGGGTATGAACATCCATTAGAGCATAATAGATGGGGGATTATTGTCAAATATTATGGTTGGAAATGCTCTGTTAGACATGTATGCAAAATGTGGAAATGTACACAAGGCACGTGAACTCTTTGATGGAATGCCTCAAAGAGATGTCATCTCATGGAATGCAATAATTGAAGGCTATGAAAAAAATGGATTTTGCAAGGATGCTCTCAAAATATTTGAATTAATGAAGCACTCTAAAACATATGATATGGCTTAACAATATCTTTATCCAATTTTAGAGAAAGACACAAATTTAGGTAGTTCTTACATAGCTCCTATGATACAATTGATAAATATATGATTGGCCTTGACAAAATTACTTTCTACCTTCAAAACCTTATACTTAATTTGCAACATTCAAAACCTAAATTAGATCCAAAAAAACATCAAATGAAATGATGAAAGAAACAATAAAGAATCCCTCTACATAGAAAAAGCATATCCAAATACTTTTCTTCAAAGACCCCAATAAGACATTTGAATAATCTATGGGATATTTTAGTTTTGAAATTTAGGCTTCCCAAAGGCCTTTTCAATCCATAGTTTGATTTTGAGCTAGTCTTCAATTTCTGTTTGGAGAATTAAGTCAAGATCAAAGCTCAAAATCTATGCCATGCTCACCATGGCATCTTAGTAAAGAGTCTAGCTATGTGGCTATTCTCTTAAAGGGAGTTTGCACCAATTTGTAGAGGCTATAAGAACAATAAAATACCAATAGTCTAACTTTTGTCTCTCATGCATATTATGTCCAAGTTATAAATTTGTGTTGCTAACATGGTATAAGGATTAATGAAAACTTAGACTAGACCATGCTTTTGAAAAGTAAGTAAAGGGCATATGTTTGAGCCCTCTATCTACCTAGCAAAAAGGGAGCCTTTCTGAAGTTAAGAAAGAAATATCATTAAATATTAACCTCATTTTAGTTATGTGGGGCATGATCTAGAGGGAAGGTGTAACTGCCACAATGATGACTCTTACCTGACCTGTTGAGTACATTTTCCATACAAACATGGCAGTGTTAATGTTGGAAAGACCTATACAAGCTTAGGTGCAAATCCCTCGCCTATTGGGTTGAATACAAACCACTAAAGCATGACCTACAAGTCTACAAGATCACTGCATTTCATTTCTTTTGAATACAGGCAAGTTGTTTAATATTTTCCATTTGCATTGACACCCTTCTAGCTTTGTTTCTTAATACCTCATCCTAGCTGGTTTATTTTTAGTTCATTTTTGTACCCCAAAATAGTTAATGTAACTAGCTGCAATTTAAGTGTCATTGACATAATTTGTTCATTTGTGGACATTAATATAATTTATATGTTCCTATGTCAGTTTTCAAGGAAAAAACATGGTAAGCATTCAGTAAATGATCTTAGCACCCTCATTAGATTTTGATGGAGGATATTTGTTAAAGTAGTAATGATGATAATAAGGTACTCATAAGCTCTACCTATCTTGCTTGATACAAAATAGACTTAATATGAGGAATATCTAAGGACATACATCTAAACATCTTAGTGTCTATATCAATATGTAATCTCAATTAACAGAGCTATAAAGTACATCAGAATATCACAGTATCTATAAATAGAAATTGTTATCCTTTAGAAGGTGGATGGATAGATTATAGATTAATAGATACAACTACTAGAAAACCTAAATGTATTTTATAAACTAGATCCTAATTGAGAAGAAATCATGTAAATAAACTACACTTATTTTATAAGTGCTCAAATAGAACATTCAACAATTAATCAAAGGGGCACATTACTTCTTCCACGAAGATTTTGTCATAAATACACACCTTTCCACAATCCTAAACTACTACTAGAATGAGCACTTGAAACAAATTTAGACCAAAATTTTGCAAATTTACATACCCTTTAGTACCTTCAATAGGTTCATTGATAAGTCAAAGAAAATCATCCTGGTGGTATTATATGAGCCTCATTAGTTGGGGATTCTATTGGTTAAGTTCTTGAAGCATTGGATGACAACTAAAAGTTTTCCATATCAATAATATGTAGATAAAGCACATGTGGAACTAAAACATGACATGATAGATTCAACAAACCTATAAAATTTAGGGATTGGCTTGACCCATTATGTGAAGGTATTGAGACTAAATGATGCAAGATATAATCAATAACAAAATTGAGACAAAAACCAATGTTGGAAATCCCACAAGCATTTAATACTGCTTAGAAACAAAATCTCAAACAATTTCATTCTCAATTAACTAAACATTCAAGTTGTGAAGAGAAAAAAAATTTGCTCTATTAAGTGTTTAATACAAAACTACACTAACATATTATACATGTTGGTTATTGTGAAGAAAGTCCAGTGCTCCACCTTCAACTCAAGCCCCAACACCCATGCCTAGAAAACCCTAAAGGCAAAAAGAAACAAGGTGAATATAGGATTGATGCATGGCCACATTGCACAAGACTATACCCATCTTTTCCAAGGCCCAAAATCATACCTATGGAAAAAGATTTAGTGGAGCAACATTTGGCCCTCCAGAGGGAGGTGCAACTTGTGATGGTGTAATTGTTGGAATTTGTCCGGTTGGTAATTGAATTGAAGATGGTGGTTGTGCAATAGGTATAGGCACTTCAAATTCCTTAGAGATACCCTACAATAGAATAGAAATTGGGAATGAATTATAGCCCAATATGCCATAAATAATTGAAAATAGTTCCATCTTAACTACTACCAAAATCACATAGCATGCTAGCTACCATTTCCTTGTTTCTTCCCACTTCAATTCCAAGTGCAAACAAATAATTTTTTTAATTTCAGAACTTTATAATCATTTTTTATAATAGTTCAAAATAGATCATAAGCTCACATTTACCAACTAGATTACATGATATCTAAAATAAAGCATAAAGCTCTATGGGAAGGCAAAGAATATTGCACAAAAATTATTTCAACTTTTAGGAAAGCAATGGTGCATAGAGATTACATGATATCACAAGGGAAAAAGAACACTTAGTGCACAGAGGAAGTAGATAATGTAGCCCTAACTAGTGGAAATTTATGTGAAGTGATGGAGGACCAAAAAATACAGTTTTAGGAGTAGTTGGCTCAACTAACCCAGCTCACTGAATTGCAAAAGCAAAGCTGATAGCCACAACAAAGGAAGTAGTACTGCACAAAGCTGAAGTGGCTAGTAGTACATAGCATCAATACTCTTTATTCATTGTCATGTACCATTAACTGAGATCTATCCTCATCCAAACCCTTACCACATAATGATTGAGAACATAGTGGATAAGAAGTAGAAAAGCTCAGAATCATCAACTCCCCCTGTGAAGTAGGTATACCTACATTCAAAAGACAAGAATTATCTTACACTATCACACCAACCAAAGCACTGTCACCATGGACAAATTTTTTAGAAAAGGTCTAAAAATAATGTTTATACACTGAGATTGGATCCATCACACTATCTTTCCCAAATACTAAACAAAATATAGAGTAGAAGAAGCATAGTATAACACTTAGTGTGCAAATAATGTCATTATATTGACACTATTACCAAACCCTTGCAACTAAAAGGATATCAAACATGTAACTGTCATGTTTTTCAAGACCCCTACCATCATGTCATAGTCAATTTCAACATGGTCAAGACAGTCACTTTATTTCTACAACAAAAGACTTTCAAAAAAAAAAAATTACTGTGTAACCATAGTCCTTTCATGATAGCCTACCTTGCATTGACCATATTGCCTCCTTTGACAACAATAACAAAGAGAATTATGGAAATATGCAAGAAAATTAGTGAAAGGAAAATCAATAATAATTCCACCATAAGAACATAAGAATAGAAACTATGACAAGATCACTGTTGAGATCAATATGGTTGAATGAATTTGAACAAAAACATCAATGCCAATGAAATTCATCACCATAACACTGCAATCACCATACTACTCTATTGAATTGTCACCCTTGTGAGGACTATCATTATTCTTAATGTGGGGTCTAACACCTTCCTTCATTATGATTTTACATGGCTATAGTGTTTCTCCATAGCCCTATATCATTGCCACCTTCTCACTTCCTTTTATCTTCCTTCAACTATTATTGTCTTTTCTCTAAGGGACTACTTTCTAGAAATCAAACCTACTCCTATGACATTCACCATTTCCTTAATTATTATGAATAAAATTCATAAATATATTTCATGTAACCTGCCTATGGAGTGTGCACCAAAATTACTCGATATAGTTGTCATGAAAAATTAAGCATACCTTGTCTCAAACCACATCTCCAAGGACCCTATGGAGTGTAACTATCCCATGTCACTAAACCTGTGTGTTGACCTCAAACCACATCTCCAAGGACCCTATGTTATTTTTCTTTCTCACTTTCATTATTACCTACCATGAAACCCAAGCATTTTATTTTGATTTCCTCCTTGAACACACACTTAGACCTAGTGACTACACCTTACAATTCATCTACCATTGCAATCTCTTCTCACTGTACAGGGTTTGGATTCACTACCTTTTCATTTACTACCATTCCCTTGCACATAGAAAATTTTCCTCCTGCCTTTTGCATAGTGCATAGGTATAGCACTGTCAAAGTTGAACTATAGAGGTAGGCAATGAACGCATTGGAAAATGTAGATTGGGATGCAATGAATAGTACTAACATTATACTACCCCTAGGATTCTTAAAATAAACATCAATGTACAAGATCCATACTACCCCTATGATTAGTGTACAAGATCCATATTGTCCCCGTGACTAAGATCTATCCTTTATGATAGAGAAATGAACTAAGAACTATCAAACTAGGACTAAATATATGAAGAGCACTAAAGCTTTACAAAGCCACAAGTATAAAACATGAAAGAGTGTTAATTGCAAACATGGTATGAATTAGAAATACCACCAACTAAGCATAATATCACTAACCATATGAAGACATGAAGAGCACTACCAATATGATTAAGATAATATCACTATATCATCATCAATGAAACTTATCACCATGAAGCATCAATATCATGATCTTTGACATCAATACCATTGAATGATAAAGTTTACCAACAAACACCATTACCCTTTTGCAACATGAACATAAACACATTTCTGACAAACAACAAGAAATAACATATCTTTGACATCACTTCCTTTGACATTTTTGCATCAACACTATGAAGTGAATGTCTGTAAATAGTCACCTTGTATGTTCAAAGTACACTATCAAAGGAGAAAATCATTATCCAAAATCCAAATCACACAAAGGTTACACTTCAAGGAACATTGTGACACATCTTTTGATACCATTACCATTATGACAATTATATTACCTTTTGTGGTAGTAGACAGATTTTCATTTCACTTCATGGTCTTCTATAGACTACAGCTCAAGTAGTTCAAACTCTTGAAGAATTGTCAAATTAGAAATGCATACCTTTTCTCATCAAGATCACAGCGATAACACTGGAAAACAATCATAATGCTATTAGAAGATACCTACAACAAGACTTCTAAGGAGAAAGAATAGAATAATTATAGCATTTTCAAAGACTCATATGATATTGTCATTGAAAAATTCAAACAAGGACTATCACAAACTTGAAGGTTGGTTGAGTCTAGTCTCTGCATCTCTTTGATGGATTATGTTCTATAATTAAATTTTAAAATTACTAAAATGGTTCTCTTGTATTTGGTATTTCAACATTATGTCCATGCATAGAGGGGTACACATAACATGCCATGAAATTGTATAAAACAAATTCTATCCAATAGCTTATAAAAAAATTCAAAGAAAAACTATGCAATTTCAACATGGTATCATGTGACCTATACAAGACTTTAAACTCACCACACTTGAAGTGTTCGACAAAATTCCTCAAAGCAATGTGGTCTCATGGACTGCAATAATTGTAGGATATACACAAATTAGATCCATTAAAAAGGCTTTAGAAACTTTCAAGAAAATTCAATTTGCAAGTTTAAAGCTAGACTCCACAACCTTTGCCAACATCCTCTCTACCTATTCCAAAATGGAAGCTTTGGAACAGGGTATGGACATCCATCAAAGAATAATAGAAGGGGGATTTTCATTTGATATTATAGTTGTAAATGCTTTGGTTGACATGTATGAAAAATGTGGAAGCATAGAGAAATAATTTGAATTTTTTGATAGAATGCCTCAAAGAGATACCATGTCTTGGACTGCAATTATTGTTGGATATGCACAAAATGGATTTCTTGAAAATCCTTTAGAAAATTTCAAGCAAATGCAAATGGTGGGTAATCCAAGTAATGAAATTAATAACATTCTGGAGGGCTTGAACATCACTAATTTTAAAAGAGAGCTAGGAGTTGAAAGTCATGAAAAATTTGATGAGGTACCTCTTAAACATAACTATATAGTTGTGGGAAAAGAGAGAATATATTGATGTCCATAGATAACCTAAAGTAGGTCAACAAAATTTGAGTACATTCAATCACAATAGAGAAGTCCTAAGGTGAAAGGATACAAGGTTTTGAAAAGTAATTAAATGCTAAGGTAAAGAAGTGTAAATATAAGAGGAGGGGAATAGTGCCTGATACTCAAAGCATAAGAACTAAGTACAAATAGCTTTATAAGAGAAGGATCTCTCGGTGTAGTATGGAACTCTTGAATAGGAGAGTAGGAAACAAAAATGAGAAACCAATAATGTTACATTCTTCTAGCAAGGATAAATCCTCAATGATATTTAACATTATACTCACTGATTGCAAAAAGGACAACACAAGATCTAAGAATTCTCATTGGGAATATCTCAGGCTGATTATTGTACAATTCTAGGAGGAAACTAGGCACTTACCCTATAATCTCTTCTAGCACCTACAACTGATGAAACTATGGTGGTAGAGAAAAAACCACTAATGCATGCCTGCATCTATGACCTATTTGCAAACAAGAGGGAAGACCTAAACATTGAAACAAAGTAGGTTGATTCCACTTAGATTGAAACTAAGTGGGATCAAATGCTTCTATAGAACAATGGAAACACAAGAATTGGCCCTCCAATCTCTCCCTATTTGTGAGTGAATTTGTTGTATCCAACAAACACTTACAATTTCTACTATTTTTAGTGGTTAAAAAATTAAGTACTCTGAGCAATTTTTCGGTCCACTATAAGACATCTATCTAAGAATGGAGACCTCTTGAAGACAAATTTCAAGTTGCTCAGATTAATTTTTTTTGTATAGATATTGGTTTCTTCCCTTTATCTACCCCTAGATAGGATAATTTAATATACTCTTCAGAGTCATAAATGGGTACAAATTTTTTGTGTAGGAGATAGATGACATCCACAAACATAGCAGAGCTATGCAAAGTAGGAGAAATTGGCTTGGAAAATGAAGGAAATAGGGTATAAAAAATCATTTATCTACCACCATAGTGAAAAGATAGCAATTGCATTTGGTTTGTTAAACATTGCCCCTAGTACAACCATTAGAGTTGTTAAGAACCTTCAAGTATGTTTTGATTTCCACATTGCATCTAAATTCATCTCCAAGATTGTTGTAAGAGAAATTGTTGTAAGAGATTTGAGCCATTTCCATCATTTTAAATAGGGAAAAATTTGGACGAACTAGAATAATATTATATTCGAGGGTAGAACACTATCAACCTAACATTACTACATGGGGGGAACTCCCCTCATAGCTCCACCGATAGACCAATAAGGTGGGGTTAGTCAATTCCATTTTCTATAATGTGGTAAGAGTCATATAGGTAATGCTATGTCAGGATGGGGAACTCTTCTTGGAGGTTCTAAACGATTTGCCTCTTTTTTATAAGACTGTGTTGGTAGTGCTACCTAGATCATAGTTGTTTGGTGGGATTCCAAACCTAGACAATGAGGTGCAGTTGTGGAAATTTCATAGAGAGAAGCGACAAGCTACCATGATGATTTTTTCTAGTGAATTTATATTAGAGTCTTGCTTAGCATGGCTTAAGACATGTGTAGATGATATTCTCTTTGAGGATAGGCTTGGGAGAAAGTATTTGCTTGATCTTGTGAAAAGTGGCAAGGAACTTGCATAGAATGAGACATTGATTAGAGAAAAAATAGATATTCTAGATGCATTTGAAGGGGGCTTGGAGTGGCTAAAAATGGTTTTTGGTTCAGCTGTTGAGTTTCCATGGCAATGCATGTGTGAGATTGTTTTGAAGCACTCAAAGAGTCAGTGGGATGAACTTTTTGAAAGCCGATTTGTTAGTAGGATGAAACAAATAATAGTTGATGGATTTGAAAATATTTTTGAGAGAGTTATGGTTGGTAAATTCCTTGAAGCCATTGTTACATCTCTGGTAAGTTACAAATATTTTGAAACCAATTTTCATAAATTAACTACTAGTGAGGGTTGGCTTGTCAAGAGAGGGGACCTAAAAAGTGTCAATTTACCTGGGTTGATTTTTAGATTTATGGTGACAATGATGAAGATTAGTTTGGTCGCCTTAACACTTATTTTGGAATTGAGGTTAGTCAAATAAAAGATACCATAGATGAGGTGTCCAAGAATATTCTAGAAGACCTCCTATGTTTTCTTCATGCACATAAATCTCCTTCGAGGATAAATGATTTAGCACCTTATTTATAAGAGCAATGCTTCCATGTTATCTCAACATTGATTGTTGAGATTGAAGAAAATCTTGTACATATTTTAGAAGATCTCTATCAAGAAATGAAAAATGAGGAGATTCTAGAAAAACCGAACAAGGAGACACTAGAACCAATGGTTATAGTGGAAAGGGAATTTTTCCTAGGAAGGATTTTAGTTACTCTTGTGTAGAAATTGGTGTTTCTAAATACTATTGTTACCAATTTGATAAAGAGGGAATTGTTGGATTCATGTAGAGAGGATACAACATTGAACAACTAGTAGCATATAACTAGTGAAATGAATAAAGTTATAACATAAGAGAATGCTTTGGCCAAAGGTATAGAATCATAATTGCATACTTCAAACTTTTCATTGTCTTTTCTTGCACTCTTTTGGGTCACTTAGTCATTATTATGTCTCTTTTTCCCATTTCTAGTCCCAAATCTCATCACAAGTGTGCCAAGTCACTCAACCTAAAATCCCTTCTACTGTAAAATTTTTTTCCCATCTTTCAAATGACTCTATCCTGAGGGCATGTGCTAGTGTCTAGTTCAAATTTAAATTCAAATTCCCTCCAAACCCATGAATTCTCACCCTAGTGAGTTTTCTAATAGCAGGCCACTTTATAAAAGAAAACTTAGCACTCATTTGGAACCCTAATTTCTCTCTCTAACATTTTGATCCTCCTTGTATTCCTCCACTCCCTAAAAACCTTAATTTTTTCTTTTTTTTTGAAGAACATGTACCCTTTTATGCTCTAAAAGATTCTTGGTGGAGCACATGATATTTTTAAAGCATGTATAGACATTTTAGAAGAAAGTTTAGAGCATATAAGTCGGAATCAATATATAATCAGATAAACTCTTGATTCATTACAAAAAAGTAATGAGACAATCATGCTTTATTATTCAAATATTACCATGAAGGAAATGCAATTGATCAAGAGTAATACACACCCGATTAAAGATCTATCATTTGAATAAGCATGAATGTTATGTTCACACCAGCTATAGCAAATGTGTATTCACACATAGATCTATCACTTGCCTACTTTTGAAGTGGATGTGAAATGATCTCTGCAAAAAATGTTTGTAGAGAATTTCATCTCATGCTTGAGGATTTCAATGAAAATTTATTCTACCTTCATTGTTACATATAATATTCAACATACAAGAGACACTAATAGTTAAAGCTAAAAAGTGAAAACTATAAAGTGTGTAGTCAAACATAGAATCATGAACCATTACGTTAAAACTTGAAACCATAAACCATGCACATACAAATCACAACTATTTAACTGTGTAGTTAAAATAAAACACCATATTGAGAACTGCAATTTTGGATGAGAACCAAAGTTTTTAAGGCTAAACATATCAATAGCCAGAGCCCTATATGCCTGTGTATTCCATATCTTTATAAGTTTGAGACACATCACATTAAAATATGTAGGATTAAATGTTCTCAAATCACTTTGAGATTATCCAAAACCAAAACCTCTAAGGAAAGGAAAAAAAATTGAAAGTTATAGCTCTCCAGTATAACAAAAACTCTAACCATTTTTCTCATTGGCATCATTGACAATGCAACACAACTTGTGCAAAATATTGAGGTAAGTCACTTGCCATGATTTCAATGAATTTTTTTTGGAAATCTGTACATGGCCAAGTCACTTTTAGTTTTTGTTGTGTTTTATTTCATTCTAATATAGGTTTGTTGTTATTTGGTAAATGAAGGAATTGGTTATGTGGTTTTATCTGTGGATGTTTTCATATATAATATTATTTTAATACAAAGTGTTAGACCCTTGTTTGTTTCTCCACATGGAGATATTTTGAACTGTGAAACAATCATTTGGTGGTTTAATTTTTTGTTTATTTATTTTTCCTTTCCCATGAGGCTATTTTTGTGACAATTTTCTTGACATAATTATTTATTATAGCTATTGATGAAGCTGTAAATGCAATGGTTGTCAGAGATATTTTCATATAGAGTGAATAGTAGATATTGGATCATCTTCATATGTTAAACTTAATACATTCTTGTTTACAAACCTTATACATTGTACACTACATGTTTCTCCATAGTTTTGTGCCATTATACTGGCTCTTGTACTTCAAAGACCAAATGTTACAAGGAAAGGGATTGGCATGACACAAATGACTAAAGTTTTAAAAGAGTGTATTCATAAGTGACAAACAGCTTGGTTTTCCAAATGGATGCATCCTCTCATATGTGATGAATAAGTGACAAACATCTTGGTTTTCCAAATGGATATATCCTCTCACATGGTTTTTTACAAATCCTTCATATCCTAAACTATATGCTTGTAGGTTTTCTATTAAGACTGTCATACATAACTTCCACCATAAGCCTCTATTCAAGACTATAAAATGATTCATAGACACCTTTTAGTGGGGACTAAAACATATTAAAATATCAACATAATTTGATTTGATAAATAGTGTTCAAATTTGGAATGATGGTGTGCAAATTAGGCCTATTAGGTCTCCATACATATAGGGCTTATTCAATATCCTACTTCCCAGCACAGGTTTACTTGACCAATGCTTCAATCATATATATTTAGGCTTGAATAAAATTCACTCACCATTAGAAGTTCATTTCCATAGTTATTTTTATAAACCTTAGACCATGTTACATTTAACTACCCTATTTCTGGGTTGTGCACAAAATTTACAATAAAAAATTCAAAATTACAACACCTTAGCTTTATGCCTCTAGCCAAAAACCATAGAATAATGAGAGAACATTCATTAAATACTATTCTGACAAAAAAATAAGAAATTCCATTGCCAAAAAAAGGAGAAACATAGATTTCTTTACCTGCTCGTTACCCCAATGAGCGTTTGGACTGTATTTACAAAAAGTGTCATAACTCATTTATTTCTTCATGAAATCAAACAAGACCAAGTGAAAAATGATCTAGAAACACAACACCAACTTTTAAAATGACTACCCCTTCAATATCAGGCTATACATGGTTGTACAGGAGCAAATAATAACATTTTTACAGTGTTTTCTAAGAAAAAATAGAATTCCATTAATATATTCTCTTTACAAATCAAAATTATATTCTTGCCTCAACCTGTGTGAGGATTATTTATACATTGAAGACCAAAAATAACTCATAAAAATTTCCTAAAATGTATTCTAACCTTCCCCTAACCTCTTGACTTGTTATCTACTTAATTTTTCCTCTTCAACTACCATACATTACATTTTTTTTGCAATATGACATGATTTGACAACTTCCAACTTTTACAATATATGAGAAATGAACAATATCATAGGAACTATAACACCACCAATGTGGCCTCTTAGGCGTTATTACAAAATCAAGAAATCAAAATGGATCAAATGACTCAACATGGCCTCATCGAGGCATGTGATAAAAAAGGTGCTCCTGCACCACTGCACCATAAACCATTTTGAGGGAATGTTTTGATTAGCCAATAAGGATACATTTAGTAGCACCTTTCACCTAAAATTTATCTCACACCACACAAGAAAACATCTAGAAAGTTGAAACATTCCTTCCCTCACATCTGAAAACAAATTTCAACTCACAACCAATATTTTTATTTAAAAGGCTGCAAAAATCTTGTCCCAAGCTCAAGAATTTAGTAGCTCCAAACCCCAATATTTTTAGACCTACTTTTAATTTATTATGAATATATTGAAGTGGAAGCTTTATGGAGACTCATTTTGGTTCATCTTATTTTTTCTTAAATACTGTTTTGGTAGTGTTTCGTAATTTTTTTCTTGCAAACTCTAACCATTTTTCTCATCGAAATCATTGAAAGCAAAACACAACTTGTGCAAAATCTTAAGGTAACTCACTTTCGATGATTTCAATGATTTTTTTTTGGAAATATGTATATGGCCAAATAACTTTTTTTTTTTTTTTTGTGTTTTATTTCATTCTAAAATAGGTTTACATTGTAATCCAGTAAATGAAGGCATTGGTTCTGTGGTTTTATCTGTGGATGTTTTCATATATAAAATTATTGTAATACAAAGTGTTAAACCCTTGTTTTTTTCTCATGGAGATATTTTGAACTATGAAATGATCATTTGGTGGTTTAAAATTTTTGTTTATTTTTTTTTCCTTGCCCATGAGGCTATTTTTGTGACAATTTTCCTAATAGAATTATTTAGTATTGAATATATAGCATCTACTGTTGAAGTTGTAAATGCAATGGTTGTCATAGATATTTTCATATAGAGTGAACAATAGATATCAGATCATCTTCATATGTTAAACTTAATACATTCTTCTTTAAAAACTTTATACATTGTACAGTACATGTTTCTCTAGAGTTTTGTGCCATTATACTGGCTCTTGTACTTCAAAGACCAAATGTTACAAGGCAAGGGATTGGCATGACACAAACAACTAAAGTTTTAAAAGATTGTATTCATAAGTGAAAAATAGCTTGGTTTTCCAAATGGATGCATCCTCTCACATGTGATGAATAAGTGACAAACATCTTGGTTTTCCAAATGGATACATCCTCTCATATGATTGCTTACAAATCCTTCATATCCTAATCTATATGCTTGTAGGTTTTCTATTAAGACTGTCAGGCATAACTTCCACCATAAGCCTCTATTCAAGACTATAAAATTCTTCTCAGACACCTTTTAGAGGGGACTAAAATATATTAAAATAGCAACATTAGTTGCTTTGATAAATAGTATTCAAATTTGGACTGATGGTGTGCAAATTAGGCCTATTAGGTCTCCATACATACATGGCTTATTCAGTTGACGATAGGGTATTTCTTCAGGTGAGTCCATGAAAGAGTCCAATCCATTATGGAAAAGGCTCTAATCTTGTGCCTTGATTTGTTGGACCATTTGAGATTCTATAGAGGATTGGTCTTGTAGCATATCGACTTTCTTTACCACCTAGTTTGTTGTGCATTCATGAAGTTTTCCATGTATCTATTTTTAGGCCTTATCATCCTAATATTTCACATGTGCTCGATTGGAATGCATTACAAGTAGAGGATAGGTAGTTGGATTTGGAGCCTATGGGAATTCTTCAGCATAGGAGACTCACCCTCAGGGGTCGAGACATTAATCAGGTGAGGATCCAATGGGATCCAAATGATGAGGTATCAACTACTTGGGAGGATGTGACACGTATGAGAGAGCTTTATCCTTATTTGTTTGCAGGCTTCCAGGAGTAAGCCTTATCCTAGGGGGGAGGATTTAGTGTCCCTCAAGTTGCGACACTTGGTTTCTATTTGTTTCTGTTTGGTTGATGGTTTGTTTAGTTGTGTTAGATACTATGCTATTTATTTTCAGTTATGACTCCAACATTATGCTGATTTTATACTGTGTTCATGATACATTTGACATCATGATCATCTAATTATGTTTGTGTGATGACATTATGATTAACACATGTGTGTTATGGTTTATGATGTTTCTAAGTTTTTAATGAGGTTATCATGATGTAATTGTTTTTTGTGACATAGTATTGTATGTTGGTCTTGATGAAGGAGATAGTGTAGTATTACTCACTTGTGAGTACCCTACTATGTTGTGATTCTCTTTCACAGTGTGCTTGTCAATTTATATAAATATGTTTAACAGTATTGTTTTATGCAGTTGCAAGTATAGGCATTGACTCCACCCACTTGTTAGGTTTGAGCATTCCATGACCCAATGGAAATATGTTGTTCGGAGATAGTGTGAAGTCCTCATTTTTAGCCATTGTTCTTGATAGAATGAGTACCTGTTTGTTACCCATTTCTGTTTTTCATCCATTTCGTTGTGTCATTTGTAATTTCATCATGTTGGAAATTGAATTGTTTTAATTAGTTAAATGGTTGAATTTGAGTACTTGACTTTAACTACTATGATAGATGAAAATGATTATGTTTAAATTACTTAATAATTAAATTATTGTTCTATCAAGGTTTTATTTAATAATTAAAAGATTTAATTAAATTAAATTATTAAATAGAATGCTATTTTTATTTTTATTTTTAATTTCTTGTGAAAATTGAATGTTATTAAAAATATATTTTTAAAAGAGTTGTTTTCAAAAGATTATGCAAAATATCAGAAATCTTGATCTCAAGTAAAATGTTAAAGTTAGAACTGATTGATCAATTTTGATTGCATGGTAACAATTAGTTAAGTCTTGTGACTTTGAGTGTAATGCCCCGCCGTGCGAACCCCAAAGGACAATTAAACCATAATTACTGCACAATTTTTTTTTTTTTAAAGTAAACATAACATACATGTGATACACACTAAGACATAACATAAATTTCATTTAAATATATTCATTAGCACATACATCCTTTGGGGTACACGAGGATTCATTACGCAACTTAGATCCCCACAATGACAATAAAGAATAAAAGCCAAAAATATAATTCATAACAAAGTAAACATTAAAAAATGTAATACATACATGATAAACATTGATAAGAAACCATTTATATATACAACATATGCATGATTAACTTAACAAATTAAATAACAACTACCATAGCCCACATCCACGCAAGAATTATCGTTACATTAAAATACAATGTTCAAGATGTACAATGATACAAAAGTGTTTCCAATCATAAATGGAAACCATACATAAGATAACATAATACAAATGAATACACAGTATCATAACTAGCTCCAAGACGGATACAATTCTGATGTCACTGCAACAACATCAATCCGCACCTCTCAATCCTCGACTGGGGACCCAATGGGGTTCTTAGCATGTTCCACCCAACCATGTGAGTCCGAAGACCCACCCCCCGTGCTAAGGAGCTGACAAGAAGAGTCCTCAACCAAGAACACAAGACTCAACAACATACAAAAGTATCATAAAACTCAAGGATTAACATACTAACTTAAAATCATAAATCCCATCACATAAATTAAAGTAATGACCAGTAAACAAGTAATCAAAGGATGATCACAAAATGCTTCCAAGTCAAACTGAAATTAATAAACATAATACAATTCTAAATTGCAATTACACAATACCAAAAGAGTACAAATCATCAATATCAATGAGATCATCCAAAACCACAAAGTACACCAAAGATGTGTTAAGACAATAATCATAAATCACTTTAAGTCAATATAAACAACCAACTTAACCAATCTCCCATAACATACTTCCAGAGGAACACAATAAAGTAAACACATGGGCAACTAGGGGAGAGTGTCATCGCATAGTCTTACATGGGCTGTCATGTGCTCTTCCTCCCAACTGGAGGCGCTGGTCCCATCTATGGCTGTCCTGTGCTCTTCCTCCCAACTGGAGGCGCCGGTCCATAGGGTGACTCATGCGGAGCCGTAGACCTCTCGTGAGGACGAGGTCACGACCTTGCCAACCACGGCCTTCTCAGCCTTCCATTAGTCTGCGGAAGCACTAATGAAGACGAGGCATCCATTTTTAAAATCTTGCAATGATATTACTACCCAACCCACCTAAGTTAATTATTAGGTTTTCACTTATTTACTAACTCACTCGTGGGTTATCCTGAGCTCTTCCCCTTAAACGGGGCGCCGGCCCCCACGAGGAGCCACTCTCCCTAGAGACCCACCAAAAACATAAAAATCAAGGGTTGTACCATCATAATTTGAACAAAGAATCACAACATAAAAGCATGCGAGGCATTATCCATCTCGCTATAAATACATAATCAAGTTTCAACAATTCCCGTACAACCCTTTCCAAAATCATGAAATCAAAACACTTGCCACATCAAGGGCACATAAAGAGAGGAAACATCAACTGACAATCATCTCAAGCCTCTGGAAGTATCTCAAAAAGAATAAAAACCCACAAACAAGGGTAAAAAGAAGCAACACAAGTTTTCCCTCAATAATTCCAACACAAGGATAAAATTTACCTCAAATAAGAGATTAACTCCAAAAGTCAAAGAAAGTTTCATCAAACCCCATCCATAAATCAATCAACTCTAAAACACAAATACAATCCATATAACAACAATGGTGTTACCTCATAAGAAAATTAACCTTTAAATCAACAAGAATCACTCAACATCCAAAAGCCACCAATTAGGCATTCCACGGGAGACCTCAATTTTCTCCTCACAAGAATCCCTTAGATTGGTACGTAAATCACCATCATCAAAATCAGTAAACATGGAAACAACAACAATTATCTATTCACATTAACAATTAGAACAAAATCAATCTTCTCAACCAACAGGCCAATAAAAACCTCAAGTTCTAAATAACAATCCATATAAGAACCTCATCGATTAGACACCCGAATTGCCATAAAAAGATCCACTAGCTAACAATCCAAATGAAATGATTAAGAATGAAAACTCAATTCAAGGAATAATTTACTACCATAATGAAGCCAACTAGAGTTTAGTTATAATACTTAACCACGGCCAAGGATACACAATTCCATAAAAGTTCAGTACAAACACCCATGACATGACACTCAACAATTTCTTAATTAGAATATATAATTAAGAGAATCATTGTTCCTAGTAAATTTCTATAAGATGAGAGGAGTTGGATATTAAGACAATGTCGATTTAATTCATAAACTAAAAGAAATATAAAGGAATTAAAAGATATCACCAAATTAATACTATAAAATTAGAACACAAAATAAGAGAACATATAAGAAGAAATAAATATGTACTTCATATTTTAATTTCCACTATATTAAAAGAAATCCCAAGTTAATATTTTCAACCTACCTTTCCATTTAAAATTAGATACAATAATCAGTAATATTCCTTATCCTTAATCTCATAATTGGATTAAAAGATTATTTCCCTCGACAATGATATTTGAGACAATCTTAATACAATTTCCTAGTTATTTAGCTTACACACTAATCTTACCATTCTACTCTAAGGGTTATAAAATAACAATATTCACCTACAAATTAACAAAGAATAATTCCATAATAGTGATAATAATAATATCCTAAATTTCCTCTTCTTCTTAGACAATTTGCTAATCATTTAATAACGGAAATAACCTTTATTCCATTTTCAGTGTCAAGGAAACTTAACTTTGCTTATCTTTATGTAAGTAACCATTTAAAGAAAATGAAGAGACATTTTAATATCTATCTCACTACACATTTATCACAATAATGACTCCATTCCCTTATATCTATAAGCACATAACATCCAACCTCTAATTCTATGAATACACAACCTCCACATATTTCACCTAAAGCCAAGAAACACCATGATTCCAAGAACTACCAAAGAGACACCTAAAAATACTAAGTTATTTTATCTTGCTATTCAAATTTCTCATTTATTCATCTAGGAAAACACTTTGCTACAAATCAATTTCTTCATGCACAACATAAATACAATATTCACTCCAATATAACTAAGGTGAGAAATGAGAACGTTTTGTTATTTATTTATATATCTATGAAGAACAGATTATTGTTTGAAAAGCCTTCTACCAGATAATTATTTTATGACTATAGGACTATACTATACTTAGATTACTGCCTATGAGTCCTAATATCGCTTCAACTACTACTTAAAACTACAACGAACTCAGCAATATCCTGGAACAGTGACAATCATCTAAAGCATATACGCATACTAATCAATTCATGAAACTAGAGAGATTGTATAAACTATTAAATTTCCTATTATGACTAGGTGAGAAGGCTGAGACAGATTTCAAACAGAATCAGAGAGTTTATTAAAATCTATACACTCTTCCATTGACAGGTTATCTAAGAAATCGAAGAGGTTATTAAATTTACTACACCTTTGCTAGTCTAAAGTTGCAGCTGTGATGGAAATCCAATGATATCAGGGAGATTATATAAATTTAGATTACCAGACTATGCGAAGGAGCTCATCTAAACACTGTATCCAATAACATCAATTTCTCTCAGCTTCGACTGAATGGAGGTAATTGGCAAAGGCTTGAAACATTGCGCAGACCAAGAGAATTAAATAATCTGCTCATTGGTCCTCAATTCTTCACTTGAACAATCTGCTCATTGACGGCATCAGAGAAGACACACGCACCAAGTTTCCTTCAAGTTTGAGATGGTTATGGTTGCAAAAAACGTGAGAAACCATTTTCCTTAAGTTTTGCGGCTAGCATTTGGGATTTGATAATAAGAAAAACAGAGAGTTTAATTAAATCTAAAGAACCTACCATGATCAAGTGCTGCGGCTGTGACAGGTTGCCAAGTATATTAGAAAGTGAATACTGGAATTTGGAATTATCGCCATCTACTTGCATTATTAACAAATCTCAAATGTTATACGCAAGACTAAAGGGAAAGAGAAATGTGAGGTGCAAATACGTGACTTATGAGAAGGAGAAATAATGTATAACTCACTCTTTTTTTTTTGAACTTGACACATTGCTATTTGATGGCGAGTTTCCAGAGACGTGCTCAAATTTAAAGCTTGGGGGATAAGCTTCACCACGATCAGAGGTAAGCTCTCTATTATGTTAGTACATTGACAATATTTATTTTCAAGTGCTACAACTGCAATAGATCGACAGAAAAATCAAGCAGGTTGTTTAAATCTTTAAACTTCCTATTATGTTCAAGTGCGCAGCTGAGACTGGCTGCCAATGAAATCAGAAAGACTATTTAAACCTTTAAACTTTCCTATTATTTTCATGTGCTTCAGCTGTGACAAATTTCCAATGGATCAGAGGGCTTAATTCTTATGTTCAAGTGTTGCAGCTGTATCAGATTGCTAAAGGGATCAAGAAGGTAGTTAAAGCTGTGACAAAATTTTGTTCCAAGAACTGCAGCTGCGATAGATTATCAGGAGAAACAGGTAGATTATTTAATCTCCATGACACTCTATCTTCAAGTACAATAGGAAGAACAAGTTTCCAAGGAATTCAGAGGGATTACTAACCGATCTTGTGTTGCAAATGCTTGGAGACAGGGGTGGCGGTATGCCAGGCTTAAGAGCCTTTGTGACACAAAAATATTCATTGCTCCATGCTGTCACAAAAGTTGTTAATGATAAGGGACCCAAAAAATGCAACTGGGTTAAGAAGCTTTTATGAAACTACCTCTAGCCAATGTAAATCCTGGCCCACAACCAATAATAAAACATTAAATTTGAAAACTGTCTCTCTAATGTGTTATCATAAAGAGGTAAACCCGAACAATACCGAGAAAGGCTAAGACATATCTGTCTGGACTCATATGAGAGGTGAATGTTTGATTCACATTATTATGCTCGAAATCTCTCTTATGAATGTCTTATTACACAGCTTAACCAAGGGTTCCAGACTCTCTTATATTCTACAGCTACAACGATAAAATACCAGTACCATTATTACCACAGATATACACCTCTAATTGAACTAAAAACATGTTAAGCGACATACCTCGAGAGTTGCACCATAAGGGGGTCGAGAGATCTAGTTTTGATTTTTCCATTCAAAAGCCTCTCTTTTTTCCAACGCTGCCCATGGTTATTTTCCCCAAAAAAGCACTAAGATTCCCCGATAAAATAGACCAAATCGACATATCTAATGCCATCTCCAATCCTATGCATCACAGTAGCTAAAAATGAAAGGCAAATACTGGCTCTTTTAATTTGTTTCATGGTGCCTTTTCCACTCCCATCAGAGAACCGTTCGATTTCCAAAAATCATTTATTTATTTATTTAGCAATAAACAATTCTTTTTCCAGTTTAAAAAACCCTTCAGCTTCTTATCTCCTTTTCCAAATAAATTTCTTATTATAACTTTTGAAGATTATTTTGTTCATAATTACTATTCATTTCAATTTAACAATTTAAATCAAATTTATCTAAAAATATCACCTTTACTTTTTAACGAATTAGTTTAATTTGATCATTTGCTCTAAATCATTTGATTTAATTTAATTGATTATTATTTTTAATTTCTAATCATATTTTAAATAACCTTGGAAATCACTTATGATTTAATTAGTTATTTAAACATGATTTCTAACATATGATATTTTTCACACAATTAAATAACACAGTAATCAATGAAGCACACACAAAAGTCCCGAACAATCGACACGGAGGGGTATTACATCCTCCCCCCCTTAAAAATCAACTTACTCCTGGAAGTCGAGCTTAATCATAAACATGGTAACACAACAATATCAATGATCATAAGCACATCATCAAGAAAATTAAATAAACTAAAAATAAGGAAAGGATACCAAAACAAAATGGTGACGGGGTTGCAAACAAACCAATTGACAAACTCAAGGATAGATGACGAACTAGGTTGGGAAAACTTTCTTGTCAGTTCCTATTTTTCCACGTCAATCCCATTGGGTGTTTATGATGCTCGCCCTGTCCTGACAAAGCAGGTGGAATCGAGACTTAGTTCCTGCAATCCTGCATGCAAACAAACGTTGTGCACAATACATATATATCATAAATACATCGTGAGAGGAATTCCCAGCATAGTAGGGCACTCGCGAGCGAGTGATACCACACTGTCCCTCCCATCAACCACACATAATAATCAAAACAATTCTAGTAACTCGTAATTAATTTTCTTCTAATTAGTTAGGAAATATTCGTATAAGGATACTAACCATATATCTAATTCCTATATTGTATCAAAATTGATTACTACTTGTCATTATAAGTGTCTATACCTGCATTTTACAATTACATTACCTTCGTCACTATGCTTTCTGAAGCCCACTTCCTGTAAATCAAAAGCTACCATAGAGCATTGCACATTAGTATCAATAATTTAAGTTGCATCTTAACCTCAAGATACTCTATTTTACTAAAAATCATAGGATAATTATCCACAAAACCTCACTTCTATGCCAGAACTTAGCATTTTAACACAAAGAGCTCCACTTTAAATATTATACAACTCCACATTTCGCATCAATTTCAATAAAAAGGGTAAAATTTTACATCTTCACACATTCAAGAAAACATAATTCATCACTCAAGGACAACAAAATCACAGATTCCACATACACTTGACATATTGACACACATAAAAAACATCACCAAGAAACACATCACACTAAAACTCAAGGGTCCATAGAGCATCCCCGACAGGAAGGATACCGGTGCATTGCGCACTACACTGAGGGTCCTATCCTTTCCCATCAGTTTCCTGCACCATCGACCCGACACCAGAAAATGGAAGAAACTCAAGTTCACAACAATGACAAAAGAAAAATAAAACTCAAGACTCATGGGTCTAAGCGCAAGGTTGCATAGTGAGCACACATAGTGCCCAGTGTATGAACCTATGCTCTGATACCAATGTTGTAACGCCCCGCCGTGCGAACCCCAAAGGACAATTAAACCATAATTACTGCACAATTTTTTTTTTTTAAAAGTAAACATAACATACATGTGATACACACTAAGACATAACATAAATTTCATTTAAATATATTCATTAGCACATACATCCTTTGGGGTACACGAGGAGTCATTACGCGACTTAGATCCCCACAACGACAATAAAGAATAAAAGCCAAAGATATAATTCATAACAAAGTAAACATTAACAAATGTAATACATACATGGTAAACATTGATAAGAAACCATCTATATATACAACATATGCATGATTAACTTAACAAATTAAATAACAACTACCATAGCCCATATCCACTCAAGAATTATCGTTACATTACAATACAATGTTCAAGATGTACAATGATACAAAAGTGTTTCCAATCATAAATGGAAACCATACATAAGATAACATAATGAATATGCAGTATCATAACTGGCTCCAAGACGGATACAATTCTGAAGTCACTGCAACAACATCAATCCACACCTCTTGATCCTCGACTGGGGACCCAATGGGGTGCTTAGCACATTCCACCCGACCATGTGAATCCGAAGACCCACCCCCCATGCTAAGGAGCTGACAAGAAGAGTCCTCAACCAAGAACACAAGACTCAACAACATACAAAAGTATCATAAAACTCAAGGATTAACATACTAACTTAAAATCATAAATCCCATCACATAAATTAAAGTAATGACCAGTAAACAAGTAATCAAAGGATGATCACAAAACGCTTCCAAGTCAAACTGAAATTAATAAACATAATACAATTCTAAATTGCAATTACACAATACAATAACATCATATCACAATACCAAAAGAGTACAAATCATCAATATCAATGAGATCATCCAAAACCACAAAGTACACCAAAGATGTGTTAAGACAATAATCATAAATCGCTTTAAGTCAATATAAACAACCAACTTAACCAATCTCCCATAACATACTTCCAGAGGAACACAATAAAGTAAACACATGGGCAACTAGGGGAGAGTGTCATCGCATAGTCCTACATGGGCTGTCCTGTGCTCTTCCTCCCAACTGGAGGCGCCGGTCCCATCTATGGTTGTCCTGTGCTCTTCCTCCCAATTGGAGGCGCTGGTCCATAGGGTGACTCATGCGGAGCCGTAGACCTCTCGTGAAGACGAGGTCACGACCTTGCCAACCACCGCCTTCTCAGCCTTCCATTAGTCTGCGGAAGCACTAATGAAGATGAGGCATCCATTTTTAAAATCTTGCAATGATATTACTACCCAACCCACCTAAGTTAATTATTAGGTTTTCACTTATTTACTAACTCACTCGTGGGTTATCCTGAGCTCTTCCCCTTAAACGGGGCGCCGGCCCCCACGAGGAGCCACTCTCCCTAGAGACCCACCAAAAACATAAAAATCAAGGGTTGTACCATCATAATTTGAACAAAGAATCACAACATAAAAGCATGCGAGGCATTATCCATCTCGCTATAAATACATAATCAAGTTTCAACAATTCCCGTACAACCCTTTCCAAAATCATGAAATCAAAACACTTGCCACATCAAGGGCACATAAAGAGAGGAAACATCAACTGACAATCATCTCAAGCCTCTGGAAGTATCTCAAAAAGAATAAAAACCCACAAACAAGGGTAAAAAGAAGCAACACAAGTTTTCCCTCAATAATTCCAACACAAGGATAAAATTTACCTCAAATAAGAGATTAACTCCAAAAGTCAAAGAAAGTTTCATCAAACCCCATCCATAAATCAATCAACTCTAAAACACAAATACAATCCATATAACAACAATGGTGTTACCTCATAAGAAAATTAACCTTTAAATCAACAAGAATCACTCAACATCCAAAAGCCACCAATTAGGCATTCCACGGGAGACCTCAATTTTCTCCTCACAAGAATCCCTTAGATTGGTACGTAAATCACCATCATCAAAATCAGTAAACATGGAAACAACAACAATTATCTATTCACATTAACAATTAGAACAAAATCAATCTTCTCAACCAACAGGCCAATAAAAACCTCAAGTTCTAAATAACAATCCATATAAGAACCTCATCGATTAGACACCCGAATTGCCATAAAAAGATCCACTAGCTAACAATCCAAATGAAATGATTAAGAATGAAAACTCAATTCAAGGAATAATTTACTACCATAATGAAGCCAACTAGAGTTTAGTTATAATACTTAACCACGGCCAAGGATACACAATTCCATAAAAGTTCAGTACAAACACCCATGACATGACACTCAACAATTTCTTAATTAGAATATATAATTAAGAGAATCATTGTTCCTAGTAAATTTCTATAAGATGAGAGGAGTTGGATATTAAGACAATGTCGATTTAATTCATAAACTAAAAGAAATATAAAGGAATTAAAAGATATCACCAAATTAATACTATAAAATTAGAACACAAAATAAGAGAACATATAAGAAGAAATAAATATGTACTTCATATTTTAATTTCCACTATATTAAAAGAAATCCCAAGTTAATATTTTCAACCTACCTTTCCATTTAAAATTAGATACAATAATCAGTAATATTCCTTATCCTTAATCTCATAATTGGATTAAAAGATTATTTCCCTCGACAATGATATTTGAGACAATCTTAATACAATTTCCTAGTTATTTAGCTTACACACTAATCTTACCATTCTACTCTAAGGGTTATAAAATAACAATATTCACCTACAAATTAACAAAGAATAATTCCATAATAGTGATAATAATAATATCCTAAATTTCCTCTTCTTCTTAGACAATTTGCTAATCATTTAATAACGGAAATAACCTTTATTCCATTTTCAGTGTCAAGGAAACTTAACTTTGCTTATCTTTATTTAAGTAACCATTTAAAGAAAATGAAGAGACATTTTAATATCTATCTCACTACACATTTATCACAATAATGACTCCATTCCCCTATAGCTATAAGCACATAACATCCAACCTCTAATTCTACGAACACACAACCTCCACATATTTCACCTAAAGCCAAGAAACACCATGATTCCAAGAACTACCAAAGAGACACCTAAAAATACTAAGTTATTTTATCTTGCTATTCAAATTTCTCATTTATTCATCTAGGAAAACACTTTGCTACAAATCAATTTCTTCATGCACAACATAAATACAATATTCACTCCAATATAACTAAGGTGAGAAATGAGAACGTTTTGTTATTTATTTATATATCTATGAAGAACAGATTATTGTTTGAAAAGCCTTCTACCAGATAATTATTTTATGACTATAGGACTATACTATACTTAGATTACTGCCTATGAATCCTACTATCGCTTCAACTACTACTTAAAACTACAACGAACTCAGCAATATCCTGGAACAGTGACAATCATCTAAAGCATATACGCATACTAATCAATTCATGAAACTAGAGAGATTGTATAAACTATTAAATTTCCTATTATGACTAGGTGAGAAGGCTGAGACAGATTTCAAACAGAATCAGAGAGTTTATTAAAATCTATACACTCTTCCACTTGACAGGTTATCTAAGAAATCGAGAGGTTATTAAATTTACTACACCTTTGCTAGTCTAAAGTTGCAGCTGTGATGGAAATCCAATGATATCAGGGAGATTATATAAATTTAGATTACCAGACTATGCGAAGGAGCTCATCTAAACACTGTATCCAATAACATCAATTTCTCTCAGCTTCGACTGAATGGAGGTAATTGGCAAAGGCTTGAAACATTGCGCAGACCAAGAGAATTAAATAATCTGCTCATTGGTCCTCAATTCTTCACTTGAACAATCTGCTCATTGACGGCATCAGAGAAGACACACGCACCAAGTTTCCTTCAAGTTTGAGATGGTTATGGTTGCAAAAAAACGTGAGAAACCATTTTCCTTAAGTTTTGCGGCTAGCATTTGGGATTTGATAATAAGAAAAACAGAGAGTTTAATTAAATCTAAAGAACCTACCATGATCAAGTGCTGCGGCTGTGACAGGTTGCCAAGTATATTAGAAAGTGAATACTGGAATTTGGAATTATCGCCATCTACTTGCATTATTAACAAATCTCAAATGTTATACGCAAGACTAAAGGGAAAGAGAAATGTGAGGTGCAAATACGTGACTTATGAGAAGGAGAAATAATGTATAACTCACTCTTTTTTTTTTGAACTTGACACATTGCTATTTGATGGCGAGTTTCCAGAGACGTGCTCAAATTTAAAGCTTGGGGGATAAGCTTCACCACGATCAGAGGTAAGCTCTCTATTATGTTAGTACATTGACAATATTTATTTTCAAGTGCTACAACTGCAATAGATCGACAGAAAAATCAAGCAGGTTGTTTAAATCTTTAAACTTCCTATTATGTTCAAGTGCGCAGCTGAGACTGGCTGCCAATGAAATCAGAAAGACTATTTAAACCTTTAAACTTTCCTATTATTTTCATGTGCTTCAGCTGTGACAAATTTCCAATGGATCAGAGGGCTTAATTCTTATGTTCAAGTGTTGCAGCTGTATCAGATTGCTAAAGGGATCAAGAAGGTAGTTAAAGCTGTGACAAAATTTTGTTCCAAGAACTGCAGCTGCGATAGATTATCAGGAGAAACAGGTAGATTATTTAATCTCCATGACACTCTATCTTCAAGTACAATAGGAAGAACAAGTTTCCAAGGAATTCAGAGGGATTACTAACCGATCTTGTGTTGCAAATGCTTGGAGACAGGGGTGGCGGTATGCCAGGCTTAAGAGCCTTTGTGACACAAAAATATTCATTGCTCCATGCTGTCACAAAAGTTGTTAATGATAAGGGACCCAAAAAATGCAACTGGGTTAAGAAGCTTTTATGAAACTACCTCTAGCCAATGTAAATCCTGGCCCACAACCAATAATAAAACATTAAATTTGAAAACTGTCTCTCTAATGTGTTATCATAAAGAGGTAAACCCGAACAATACCGAGAAAGGCTAAGACATATCTGTCTGGACTCATATGAGAGGTGAATGTTTGATTCACATTATTATGCTCGAAATCTCTCTTATGAATGTCTTATTACACAGCTTAACCAAGGGTTCCAGACTCTCTTATATTCTACAGCTACAACGATAAAATACCAGTACCATTATTACCACAGATATACACCTCTAATTGAACTAAAAACATGTTAAGCGACATACCTCGAGAGTTGCACCATAAGGGGGTCGAGAGATCTAGTTTTGATTTTTCCATTCAAAAGCCTCTCCTTTTCCAACGCTGCCCATGGTTATTTTCCCCAAAAAGCACTAAGATCCCCCGATAAAATAGACCAAATCGACATATCTAATGCCATCTCCAATCCTATGCATCACAGTAGCTAAAAATGAAAGGCAAATACTGGCTCTTTTAATTTGTTTCATGGTGCCTTTTCCACTCCCATCAGAGAACCGTTCGATTTCCAAAAATCATTTATTTATTTATTTAGCAATAAACAATTCTTTTTCCAGTTTAAAAAACCCTTCAGCTTCTTATCTCCTTTTCCAAATAAATTTCTTATTATAACTTTTGAAGATTATTTTGTTCATAATTACTATTCATTTCAATTTAACAATTTAAATCAAATTTATCTAAAAATATCACCTTTACTTTTTAACGAATTAGTTTAATTTGATCATTTGCTCTAAATCATTTGATTTAATTTAATTGATTATTATTTTTAATTTCTAATCATATTTTAAATAACCTTGGAAATCACTTATGATTTAATTAGTTATTTAAACATGATTTCTAACATATGATATTTTTCACACAATTAAATAACACAGTAATCAATGAAGCACACACAAAAGTCCCGAACAATCGACACGGAGGGGTATTACATCCTCCCCCCCTTAAAAATCAACTTACTCCTGGAAGTCGAGCTTAATCATAAACATGGTAACACAACAATATCAATGATCATAAGCACATCATCAAGAAAATTAAATAAACTAAAAATAAGGAAAGGATACCAAAACAAAATGGTGACGGGGTTGCAAACAAACCAATTGACAAACTCAAGGATAGATGACGAACTAGGTTGGGAAAACTTTCTTGTCAGTTCCTATTTTTCCACGTCAATCCCATTGGGTGTTTATGATGCTCGCCCTGTCCTGACAAAGCAGGTGGAATCGAGACTTAGTTCCTGCAATCCTGCATGCAAACAAACGTTGTGCACAATACATATATATCATAAATACATCGTGAGAGGAATTCCCAGCATAGTAGGGCACTCGCGAGCGAGTGATACCACACTGTCCCTCCCATCAACCACACATAATAATCAAAACAATTCTAGTAACTCGTAATTAATTTTCTTCTAATTAGTTAGGAAATATTCGTATAAGGATACTAACCATATATCTAATTCCTATATTGTATCAAAATTGATTACTACTTGTCATTATAAGTGTCTATACCTGCATTTTACAATTACATTACCTTCGTCACTATGCTTTCTGAAGCCCACTTCCTGTAAATCAAAAGCTACCATAGAGCATTGCACATTAGTATCAATAATTTAAGTTGCATCTTAACCTCAAGATACTCTATTTTACTAAAAATCATAGGATAATTATCCACAAAACCTCACTTCTATGCCAGAACTTAGCATTTTAACACAAAGAGCTCCACTTTAAATATTATACAACTCCACATTTCGCATCAATTTCAATAAAAAGGGTAAAATTTTACATCTTCACACATTCAAGAAAACATAATTCATCACTCAAGGACAACAAAATCACAGATTCCACATACACTTGACATATTGACACACATAAAAAACATCACCAAGAAACACATCACACTAAAACTCAAGGGTCCATAGAGCATCCCCGACAGGAAGGATACCGGTGCATTGCGCACTACACTGAGGGTCCTATCCTTTCCCATCAGTTTCCTGCACCATCGACCCGACACCAGAAAATGGAAGAAACTCAAGTTCACAACAATGACAAAAGAAAAATAAAACTCAAGACTCATGGGTCTAAGCGCAAGGTTGCATAGTGAGCACACATAGTGCCCAGTGTATGAACCTATGCTCTGATACCAATGTTGTAACGCCCCGCCGTGCGAACCCCAAAGGACAATTAAACCATAATTACTGCACAATTTTTTTTTTTTAAAAGTAAACATAACATACATGTGATACACACTAAGACATAACATAAATTTCATTTAAATATATTCATTAGCACATACATCCTTTGGGGTACACGAGGAGTCATTACGCGACTTAGATCCCCACAACGACAATAAAGAATAAAAGCCAAAGATATAATTCATAACAAAGTAAACATTAACAAATGTAATACATACATGATAAACATTGATAAGAAACCATCTATATATACAACATATGCATGATTAACTTAACAAATTAAATAACAACTACCATAGCCCACATCCACGCAAGAATTATCGTTACATTACAATACAATGTTCAAGATGTACAATGATACAAAAGTGTTTCCAATCATAAATGGAAACCATACATAAGATAACATAATACAAATGAATACACAGTATCATAACTGGCTCCAAGACGGATACAATTCTGAAGTCACTGCAACAACATCAATCTGCACCTCTCGATCCTTGACTGGGGACCCAATGGGGTGCTTAGCACGTTCCACCCAACCATGTGAGTCCGAAGACCCACCCCCCGTGCTAAGGAGCTGACAAGAAGAGTCCTCAACCAAGAACACAAGACTCAACAACATACAAAAGTATCATAAAACTCAAGGATTAACATACTAACTTAAAATCATAAATCCCATCACATAAATTAAAGTAATGACCAGTAAACAAGTAATCAAAGGATGATCACAAAACGCTTCCAAGTCAAACTGAAATTAATAAACATAATACAATTCTAAATTGCAATTACACAATACAATAACATCATATCACAATACCAAAAGAGTACAAATCATCAATATCAATGAGATCATCCAAAACCACAAAGTACACCAAAGATGTGTTAAGACAATAATCATAAATCGCTTTAAGTCAATATAAACAACCAACTTAACCAATCTCCCATAACATACTTCCAGAGGAACACAATAAAGTAAACACATGGGCAACTAGGGGAGAGTGTCATCGCATAGTCCTACATGGGCTGTCCTGTGCTCTTTCCTGTGCCTTCCCAACTGGAGGCGCCGGTCCATAGGGTGACTCATGCGGAGCCGTAGACCTCTCGAGAGGACGAGGTCACGACCTTGCCAACCACGGCCTTCTCAGCCTTCCATTAGTCTGCGGAAGCACTAATGAAGACGAGGCATCCATTTTTAAAATCTTGCAATGATATTACTACCCAACCCACCTAAGTTAATTATTAGGTTTTCACTTATTTACTAACTCACTCGTGGGTTATCCTGAGCTCTTCCCCTTAAACGGGGCGCCGGCCCCCACGAGGAGCCACTCTCCCTAGAGACCCACCAAAAACATAAAAATCAAGGGTTGTACCATCATAATTTGAACAAAGAATCACAACATAAAAGCATGCGAGGCATTATCCATCTCGCTATAAATACATAATCAAGTTTCAACAATTCCCGTACAACCCTTTCCAAAATCATGAAATCAAAACACTTGCCACATCAAGGGCACATAAAGAGAGGAAACATCAACTGACAATCATCTCAAGCCTCTGGAAGTATCTCAAAAAGAATAAAAACCCACAAACAAGGGTAAAAAGAAGCAACACAAGTTTTCCCTCAATAATTCCAACACAAGGATAAAATTTCCCTCAAATAAGAGATTAACTCCAAAAGTCAAAGAAAGTTTCATCAAACCCCATCCATAAATCAATCAACTCTAAAACACAAATACAATCCATATAACAACAATGGTGTTACCTCATAAGAAAATTAACCTTTAAATCAACAAGAATCACTCAACATCCAAAAGCCACCAATTAGGCATTCCACGGGAGACCTTAATTTTCTCCTCACAAGAATCCCTTAGATTGGTACGTAAATCACCATCATCAAAATCAGTAAACATGGAAACAACAACAATTATCTATTCACATTAACAATTAGAACAAAATCAATCTTCTCAACCAACAGGCCAATAAAAACCTCAAGTTCTAAATAACAATCCATATAAGAACCTCATCGATTAGACACCCGAATTGCCATAAAAAGATCCACTAGCTAACAATCCAAATGAAATGATTAAGAATGAAAACTCAATTCAAGGAATAATTTACTACCATAATGAAGCCAACTAGAGTTTAGTTATAATACTTAACCACGGCCAAGGATACACAATTCCATAAAAGTTCAGTACAAACACCCATGACATGACACTCAACAATTTCTTAATTAGAATATATAATTAAGAGAATCATTGTTCCTAGTAAATTTCTATAAGATGAGAGGAGTTGGATATTAAGACAATGTCGATTTAATTCATAAACTAAAAGAAATATAAAGGAATTAAAAGATATCACCAAATTAATACTATAAAATTAGAACACAAAATAAGAGAACATATAAGAAGAAATAAATATGTACTTCATATTTTAATTTCCACTATATTAAAAGAAATCCCAAGTTAATATTTTCAACCTACCTTTCCACTTAAAATTAGATACAATAATCAGTAATATTCCTTATCCTTAATCTCATAATTGGATTAAAAGATTATTTCCCTCGACAATGATATTTGAGACAATCTTAATACAATTTCCTAGTTATTTAGCTTACACACTAATCTTACCATTCTACTCTAAGGGTTATAAAATAACAATATTCACCTACAAATTAACAAAGAATAATTCCATAATAGTAATAATAATATCCTAAATTTCCTCTTCTTCTTAGACAATTTTCTAATCATTTAATAACGGAAATAACCTTTATTCCATTTTCAGTGTCAAGGAAACTTAACTTTGCTTATCTTTATTTAAGTAACCATTTAAAGAAAATGAAGAGACATTTTAATATCTATCTCACTACACATTTATCACAATAATGACTCCATTCCCCTATAGCTATAAGCACATAACATCCAACCTCTAATTCTACGAACACACAACCTCCACATATTTCACCTAAAGCCAAGAAACACCATGATTCCAAGAACTACCAAAGAGACACCTAAAAATACTAAGTTATTTTATCTTGCTATTCAAATTTCTCATTTATTCATCTAGGAAAACACTTTGCTACAAATCAATTTCTTCATGCACAACATAAATACAATATTCACTCCAATATAACTAAGGTGAGAAATGAGAACGTTTTGTTATTTATTTATATATCTATGAAGAACAGATTATTGTTTGAAAAGCCTTCTACCAGATAATTATTTTATGACTATAGGACTATACTATACTTAGATTACTACCTATGAATCCTACTATCGCTTCAACTACTACTTAAAACTACAACGAACTCAGCAATATCCTGGAACAGTGACAATCATCTAAAGCATATACGCATACTAATCAATTCATGAAACTAGAGAGATTGTATAAACTATTAAATTTCCTATTATGACTAGGTGAGAAGGCTGAGACAGATTTCAAACAGAATCAGAGAGTTTATTAAAATCTATACACTCTTCCACTTACAGGTTATCTAAGAAATCGGAGAGGTTATTAAATTTACTACACCTTTGCTAGTCTGAAGTTGTAGCTGTGATGGAAATCCAATGATATCAGGGAGATTATATAAATTTAGATTACCAGACTATGTGAAGGAGCTCATCTAAACACTGTATCCAATAACATCAATTTCTCTCAGCTTCGACTGAATGGAGGTAATTGGCAAAGGCTTGAAACATTGCGCAGACCAAGAGAATTAAATAATCTGCTCATTGGTCCTCAATTCTTCACTTGAACAATCTGCTCATTGACGGCATCAGAGAAGACACACGCACCAAGTTTCCTTCAAGTTTGAGATGGTTATGGTTGCAAAAAAACGTGAGAAACCATTTTCCTTAAGTTTTGCGGCTAGCATTTGGGATTTGATAATAAGAAAAACAGAGAGTTTAAATAAATCTAAAGAACCTACCATGATCAAGTGCTGCGGCTGTGACAGGTTGCCAAGTATATTAGAAAGTGAATACTGGAATTTGGAATTATCGCCATCTACTTGCATTATTAACAAATCTCAAATGTTATACGCAAGACTAAAGGGAAAGAGAAATGTGAGGTGAAAATACATGACTTATGAGAAGGAGAAATAATGTATAACTCACTCTTTTTTTTTTGAACTTGACACATTGCTGTTTGATGGCGAGTTTCCAGAGACGTGCTCAAATTTAAAGCTTGGGGGATAAGCTTCACCACGATCAAAGGTAAGCTCTCTATTATGTTAGTACATTGACAATATTTATTTTCAAGTGCTACAACTGCAATAGATCGACAGAAAAATCGAGCAGGTTGTTTAAATCTTTAAACTTCCTATTATGTTCAAGTGCCCAGCTGAGACTGGCTGCCAATGAAATCAGAAAGACTATTTAAACCTCTAAACTTTCCTATTATTTTCATGTGCTTCAGCTATATAAATTTCCAATGGATCGAGGGCTTAATTCTTATGTTCAAGTGTTGTTGTATGATTTATTGCTAAAGGATCAAGAAGTAGTTAAAGCTGTGACAAAATTTTGTTCCAAGAACTGCATCATGATTATCAGCCAGCGATTATTTAATCTCCATGACACTCTATCTTCAAGTACAATAGGAAGAACAAGTTTCCAAGGAATTCAGAGGGATTACTAGCCGATCTTGTGTTGCAAATGCTTGGAGACAGGGGTGGCGGTATGCCAAGCTTAAGAGCCTTCGACACAAAATATTCATTGCTCCATGCTGTCACAAAAGTTGTTAATGATAAGGGACCCAAAAAATGCAACTGGGTTAAGAAGCTTTATGAAACTAATGTAAATCCTGGCCCACAACCAATAATAAAACATTAAATTTGAAAACTCTCTCTAATGTGTTATCATAAAGAGGTAAACCCGAACAGTACCAGAAAGGCTAAGACATATCTGTCTGACTCATATGAGAGGTGAATGTTTGATTCGCATTATTATGCTCGAAATCTCTCTTATGAATGTCTTATTACACAGCTTAACCAAGGGTTCCAGACTCTCTTATATTCTACAGCTACAACGATAAAATACCAGTACCATTATTACCACAGATATATACCTCTAATTGAACTAAAAACATGTTAAGTGACATACCTCAAGAGTTGCACCATAAGGGGATCGAGAGATCTAGTTTTGATTTTTCCATTCAAAAGCCTCTCTTTTTTCCAACGCTGCCCATGGTTATTTTCCCCAAAAAAGCACTAAGATTCCCCGATAAAATAGACCAAATCGACATATCTAATGCCATCTCCAATCCTGTGCATCACAGTAGCTGAAAATGAAAGGCAAATACTAGCTCTTTTAATTTGTTTCATGGTGCCTTTTCCACTCCCATCAGAGAACCGTTCGATTTCCAAAAATCATTTATTTATTTATTTAGCAATAAACAATTCTTTTTCCAGTTTAAAAAACCCTTTAGCTTCCTATCTCCTTTTCCAAATAAATTTCTTATTATAACTTTTGAAGATTATTTTGTTCATAATTACTATTAATTTCAATTTAACAATTTAAATCAAATTTATCTAAAAATATCACCTTTACTTTTTAATGAATTAGTTTAATTTGATCATTTGCTCTAAATCATTTGATTTAATTTAATTGATTATTATTTTAAATTTCTAATCATATTTTAAATAACCTTGGAAATCACTTATGATTTAATTAGTTATTTAAACATGATTTCTAACATATGATATTTTTCACACAATTAAATAACACAGTAATCAATGAAGCACACACAAAAGTCCCGAACAATCGACACGGAGGGGTATTACATTGAGTTAATTGAAAATTTATTAAAAGCTTTTTGTTGTGCAATAATTTTCACGACAGTTGATTTTTGAAAATTGTTGAGAAGAAAAATTTCATATTAGTTTTTGGAAAAAGCTTCTTCTTTGTATTTTCTTGGTTGAAAAGTTTTGGGGAAAAATGGATTTGAAGTATTTTAGTTCTCTTGGAGAATAAATATTAGAATATTTTTTTTATTCTTGCTTCAATCTTCATTGGATTTGAGAATTTAAATCAGGTTTTCTTATTTGTTTTGTAATTTCTTAATTAAATGTTTTTGAAATATATGCATGAAAATTGGTTTGTACTAGAAAAATGTTTGTTTGTTTGTTTATAGAAAATATTCACTCAACCAAACCTGCATAGGAAACAAAGAAACAATTAGGAAGAGTTTTCAAAACTAGAAATGAAATCAAAGAAAAAATATGATTTTAAAAAAATAATAAACTCAAAAATTGTATTTGGGATTCCTTGAATATTCCATAACTATTGTTGGAATTTTGGAATATATTGTTGAAATTCGATAAAACCTTGGGATTTCATTCAATAATTCTTTATTCTCTGGGATATTTTCTTGTGTGCATGTGTTCTTATTTTAAGCAAATATCTTGATTAGTAATGGATTTTTCCATTTTGTTGGTAGCTTAAACAACATGTTATATGTTGACTAGTAAATATAAGGGATTTATATTTCTCTTATGAAGAATAATCTTAAATTTGATTTGTTATCATAAAATTTTTTATTATGGAAATGGATTACCTTTTAATACTTTTGGTCCATGGAGTTGTTTTGATGATAGTTTTTAATGGGCAATAATATGTCAGTTTAAATTTATGAGTATACTTTTGAGTTATGAGTTCTTTAATCTTCCAGAGGCTAGAAAAGTTAATTTTTTAATTGTAAGTTTATTATGTTTGTACTCTAAAGTTCAATTATGATGTTTTAATTTATAATTTAGCCTTGTATGAATTCTTGTTACCTTTGAGGTATTTGGAAGTTAGATGGTTTATGACTGAGATGTGTACGTACTTGGTTTATTTTAATGTGCATGATGGCTATATTTGTGACTGTTAATGAGATGTGTTACAGGAAAGAGTGGCTTTCGGTAGGGGCCGAAACCCTAAGAGGTTACCCAGGTAACCTATTGAAAGTGGTTAATCTAGTGAAAACCTTAAACTTAAAGTACTAGGGGTTTGGGTAGTGTTCATTTGATAATTCAGATTATTGTTTTGCCTCACCTAACACCTTACTGCTTGTATAGATTAAGGTTAGATTGAGATGGCCTGGAATGGAATAGTTGTGCACTTTTTCTTCTCAAAAAGTGTTTCAATTCCACATGAGTTCATTTAGGGGCTGAGAATCAGTAGAGATTGTTAGGGTAACTTAGGATGAGGGTCGTTAATCTAGGAAGATTGACTAGGGTAACCTAGAGCAACTGTGTGATGAAACTCTTATCCTTATACATATTTTGTGGTCTCTTGTGTAGAGTCACCTTTGGTTTTGTTGTTACCTCTGGGAGCTTGTTAATGATCATGTGATTTAGATACTATCATGTCATTATGTGATTGTCAGCCATGTGATGTTATGTTCTATTCTCTTGTATATTTGATTGACATGTGGACCTAATATTATCTCCTAGCACAAAGAGAGTGGACCTTCGGATACCACGCAGTTGGGAGGAAAATTTGCTATATCCTCCATTGATTCCCCTTTATAGATGTTACTGTACTTGGATAATATTGTTCGTGAGACAGGTTCCTGATTCTACATTGTTCATGAAGTTGGACATTGAGCATACTCATGAATGAGGGTGACAAAAATGATATGTTATTCACCTTTATTTTATATTCTCTTGATATCTATCAAATTTTTTTTGTAATAATAATATGTTGATATGAGATTTATCATAATCTCACTGGATGTAATTTGGTTATGTAACTTGACTATATAAAGATTTTGAGATTAGATCATTCATGAATATAATATGACCTTATGTTATATGACTTTGATATTATATTGTGATCCTATTTATACATCTTTATGTAACGTCATCATGGAATCCTAAGAAAATTTATGTATATGGTCTTGTACTCTTATTGTAATCAAATGACTTTTTCAAAAAAAAAAAAAAGTTATTTTGTTACTTTATCCGTTGCGCTCTGGGTTCCTTGATGGGGAATTACACTTTTATCAAGTTGGTTGTAACTAAGGGAAAAGCCAGTTAAAGAAGAAATATTACTAAAAGAAGTTGGTATCCTTCCACTGAGTTGGTTACAATGAAGGCTAAGGCTAGATAAAAAAGAAATATTACCCAAAGAAGTTTGTATGGTTTCACTAAGTTTGTTGTCATGAAGGTGAAGATCAGTTAAAGAAGAAATATTACCCAGAGAATCCAGTATGCTTCCTCCAAGTTGGTTGCTCTGAAGGGCAAGATTTCCAAGGCTAGAAGGTATGCTTCCATTCAACTTAGTGGAAAAAATAAAAAAACACTCTAAGCCGGGTTAGCAAAAAAATGAAATGGGGAATCATCACACCTAGGCCACTCTAAGATAAATATAAATATTTAATATAGGAAAGGTTTCCCAGAAAAGGAGGAAGAGAGGTAGTACCTATTACTCAATTTATGGTCACTGATTTGAGAAAATGAAGATGGATCAAGCTCTCAAATATCACACCTTGAGTGAAGAAAAGCTTTGCATCCACAAACACAATGTGGTTGGTGTGATTGTTACAGGATATTCCTTTCCACATTTTGCAACAATCTGTTCCATTCACCCATGAACTGAAATATCCTTTGCAGTCATTGAAGGTCACTCTAAAGTGAAGCAAAGCTTCAAATTCATGGGGAGGACATCTGTTTGAGATTACTCCATGGGAAAGTGTACGGTATGGCGAGGGGAAGAAGACAACAAAAACTAAAATGATAATTACATACAAATTTTGTAATGAGATGGCCATTTGGGATGGAGGGGATTATAGAAATGCAGATGATCCTTGGTGGGTTTTTGTTCACACTATTTAAGTTTTACATTATTCAACAATATTATTCAATGACTAAATGACCAATGGTCGATTTTTTTTTTATGCAACTATTACTAGAAGATTCTAAATTTTGGTGTATTTTTCCTCTTAGCCATTATTTGAAGTTTTCGTGACAAGGATGGGGAAATTTTTAGAGGAGATGTGATAGCATATGTAAAGATGATTTAGTGAGACTTTTTATGTAAACACTCTTGTTTTTACAATCAGTAGGTTTTAAATGAGCCAGGTGTCTTAGTATAATTTTTTTCAACCCTCTGAAGTCACTAGCGTGCATTTTCTAGCTTTGAATCTAAAAAATAAGTCCAATAATTTAAACTATGATGGATTCATAGGAAGTCTATATTCCTCCTCTCATGGCTTATGAGGCCTATTATAATCCAAGATTAAAAATTTAATCATTCATAATTAGACAATAGGCTATTTTATTTGAAGTTTTTGTCAAAATTTTCATCAGCCCAACCATGAATTGGATTTGTCGGTGCCAGAGATGTCCCGGGTAGCAGTGACTTGAATAGGTTTTTTTGTAGTGATGCGGAGCTTGGTAATTATGTGGGTTGGTAGTGGTGGAGTTTATTTCCTCGATACGTGGAAGTTGAATGGTAAGTGTTTTCTCATGGGAGTGTTAATGCATTCTGTTGTTGTTGTATGATGGGGACAAATGAAGTAAATGCAATATTGAGTGTTGCAGTGTGTGAAAGTATAATTTGATTAATTTTTATTGTCAAAACAACCTTTGTGGTGTTGGTTTCATAGCATACTATTATAAAAATCATCACCTTCAGCTTCGTGATTGGTTTGATAGTAGACTATTCCAAAAATTGATGAACTGTTGTTCTTCAGAATCTCTAAGTCATTTTACATGGGTATTTTGCATAGATGATTAATTTATTGTTCATTTCTTCTTGTTATATGTTTCTATCTTTTTCATATACCCACTTTGGATATTTGAAAGATATTATCGCTATGTATGGATGAAGAAATTATAGTTAAATCTTATTTCTTTCATCAAAAAATATGGTTAGGGATAGTAATTTTTTTGCTGTTGGCTTATTGTTTTAATTATCTTCATGCATCTATATGGTAAGTCATTTTACATGGGTATTTTGCATAGATGATTGATTTATTGTTCATGTCTCCTTGTTATGTGTTTCTATCTTTGGCATTATCCCCATTTTGGAGAATTGAAAGAGATTATCACTCTATATGGATGGAGAAATTGTAGTTAAATCTTCTTTCTTTCATCAAAAAATGTGGTTAGGGTTAGTAATTTTTTTTCCGTTGATTTATTTTTTTAGCTATCTTTGTGCATCTTTGCTGTTATACACATTAACATAGGAGCAATTGTAGATTAACATAGGAGCAATTTTTTTTTGGCCTTGGTTTATTTTTTGTAGTTATATGTGTGTATCTTTGGTGTTGCACCAATTACCATAGGAGCAATTGTAGTTAAATATTTTTTTTTTCAAAAAATATGGTTAGGGTTAGTAATTTTATCACCCTCCATTTGTTGTTTTATTTATCTATTTGCATCTTTTTCATTGCACCCATTAACATATGAGCAATTGCAAATTAACATAGGAGTGATTACATATATATATATGCAGAGGGTTAGTATGAAAGCATAAACATATTGGAGATAAAAGTAGTTTGGTGGTTGTTTAGTGTTATTCTAATAGCTCTTTTACAATTTCTCTATTTGTCTATAATATTTAGTGCTAGATGATGTAGCTTGAATTTTCAATGAAGTCTGTGGGGTTATACTCATTCTTACACGGGTGTTTTGCATAGATGATTAATTTATTGTTAATGTCTTCTTTTTATGTGTTTCTATCTTTGGCGTTATACCCATTTTGGAGACTTCAAAGAGATTATTGCTCTTTATGGGTGGAGAAATTGTAGTTAAATCTTGTTTCTTTCATCAAAAAAATATGGTTAGCATTAGTAATTTTTGGTTGTTGAGTTTCATTCTAATATCTCTTTTACAATTTCTCTATTTTTCTATATTATTTAGTTCTAGGTGATGTGGCCCAAATTTTCAATGAAGTCTATAGGATTATACTCATTTTACACAGATTATTGCTACCTATTGGCTTTAGGAGTTCTATTTAATGTGGCTTTGTGTACATATGTGTTGTATGAATATGTTTCATGATATTTTTTTTCCTTTTGTGTTTGAAGCTCCCCATAACAAGTTGTTCTTTACCATATTTTTTTTTTCTAGTTGCTCATAACAAACTGTTGATTATCGTAGTTTGCTTATTCTATTCTACATATTTTATTCATGATATTCTTGTTTCATGATCTGTTAGAAGGAAAATTCATAACTTTTTCTTGATCCTTATTGACCAATGAGTGATGTTTAGGAACATTCTTTGTTCAAGAGGTAAAGTCCACATCGTGATAAGCAGATTGAAAAATTATTGTTCTCTGGAATCTCTACGTCATTTTATGTGGGTGTTTAACATAGATGATTAATTTATTGTTAATTTATTCTTGTTATATGTTTCTATCTTTGGTGTTATACCCATTTTCAAGACTTGAAAGAGATTATCACTCTTTATAGGTGGAGAAATTGCAGTTAAATCTTCTTTTTTTGGTCAAAAAAATATGGTTACGGTTAGTAATATTTTTGGTCCTCATTTATTGTTTGTAGTTATCTCTGTGCATATTTGGCATTATACCCATTACAATAGGAGAAATTTTAGTTAAATCTTTTTTCTTTTGTCAAAAAGTATGGTTAGGGTTATTAATTTTATCACCCTTGTTTTATTGTTTTAGTTATATCTGTGAATCTTTAGCGTTATACCCATTAACATAGGAGCGATTGTAGATTAACATAGGAGTAATTGCATATATACATGTAGAGGGTTAGTATGAAAGCATAGGAATATTGGAGATAAAATTAGTTTAGTGGTTGTTAAGTGTTATTCTAATAGCTCTTTTACAATTTCTCTATTTGTCTATAATATTTAGTGCCAAGTAATAGGTCAAATTTTCAACTAAGTCTGTGGGATTGCACTCATTTTGCACAAATTATTGCTACCTATAATTGAGGAAATTTAGATGGCATTAGCTTATCAAATAATAAACATCAAAAATCCAAAGAGGCTATCAAGAACAATGGAAAATCAAAACAAAGAATGATTATACCTTCCTTTCCTTCCATGCTTCACCTTCATAGCACCTTCTTGCTTGCTGGATGATATTGTGCCCTTAGATTCGTTGTGCGAGCAATATGCAAATGTCTAAGACCTACAACAAGCTTTGAAGGATTTATGCAATGTCTAAATGCCTATGACTATGACAATGTCTATGAAAATAATGACTACTAATGCCAAATGGCTATAATGACTATTAAATTAAAAATGAAGTTGTCGGATCCCAAAATTATGAGCAAAATTGTCTTTTATAAAAAAACACAATTTTGAGTGGACGGATGAGATCGAATTCTAAGAAAGACCTAAAATAAGATGTCCAGATTAAATATGAGAATCCTTGATTAGGGTTAGGGAAAATTCATTAATCGAATGGTCAAAATAATATCTCAGATAATTGGATCGACGACGGAGAATAAATGAGGAAATTAATTAAAGAAATAAAGATTTTTGAAAAATCAAGAAGATAAGATTACCTGATTTGTGAGATTCGAAAAATCAAGAAGATAAGATTTGGACTGAAGATCAGATTTGAAAAATCAAGAATCTGCCCGATTTCTTGATTTTTGGAAGAATAATATCTTTTGAATTTAATTAATTCAAAATGATGATTTTAGGTGACAAGTAAATAATCTTTTCAGATTATTTACTAAAAAGAGGAAAGTTAATAAAATGAAATCATTTTAAATATTTTCATTTATTTAAAATGAGAGAAAAGTGAAATTAGTAATTAAATAATTGAAAATAATTATTTAATTTGGAAGATAAGACTAAATAATTAAATAAATTAATAAATTTATTTAATTGTGACAATTAGTGACATATCAAATAAATAAATGAAATTGATTTTTTAATAATCGGAAGAATTAATGAAGAAAAAAAATAAATTAAGAAATTTATTTAATTAGGGAAGACTTAGACAATTAATGGCGTATTTAATAAATAAATTTATTTATTTATTTAATAATCTGAAGAATAAAGGACATGAATTAATTAAATAATTATGAATTATTTAATCAATAGTCGAATGTGGACCAAGGACATAATTAAATGTCTTAATTATGCTAGGACGAAAGTGGTAAAAATGAAGCTTGCAGGCCTAGGTCATTTTTAGGTGTCTGCATTTTGCCCCTCTTTGTCATAATGTTGCTTGTCACATTGTGACAAAGAAGATAAGTCAAAAATATGCCCCAGTGCAAAATAAGATGAGGAAGAATGACGAGGAGGGTAGTGGTATGCCCCCTCGAGAGGACAGACAGGTTCCAAGAACATGGGTCTGCTATCAAAATTAATGAGAAGACTAGAATATGAAGAGACAAAGAAATGTTAGTGCAAAAGATGTGGATGACGATATGGATGCAATGCTTATGTGAGATGAGCAAGAGAGAAGATGACACGACTAAAGAAGATGCATGTTAGTTCTTAGACCAAATCCTTCAAAACATTGCCATAGGACTTTAATATTTATTGCTCTTAATCATCATTGGGCGGTAAAAATGACACAAATGGACAACAAATACCATGATATGATGTAGACCAAGGTGTGCAAGGTCATCCACTTGAAAAAAAAATAGTCACAGATAAGGAATGTCCTAACTCATACTAAGGGCAAAGTTGCCCCAGTCTTTTTGTCAAGACAATCCACAAGCAGAAAAAGACAAGGACAAATCATGAAACGTCGTTGCTCCTCTAAATCCTGTTGCTAGGACATCCTTGAGGAACTAGCAACATGACTACCTGAAAGAACAAAAGATAAAGCCATTATCATGATACATCGTTGTTTTTCTAAATCCTTTTGTCGAGATCTCGCTAAGAAACTAGTAAGATGAGTGTCAAAAGACAAAACGAATGTCATGATACATCGCTGCTTCTCTAAATCTCGATGTAAGGATCTCACTGAAAAGCTAGTAACATGATAAAAATAAAAAAAAACAAATGCCAAGTATTTTCCAAATGTGTCTGGATGTCAAGTTTTAATGATGTCGAGATGATGAATGCTGAAGTTAGCCATATTCAAGGACACATCTTGAATAATGTCGATGTCTAGGAAGGACACACCCTAAAACACCAATGTCAGAGTTTTGTTCTTCAGAAGGACACATCTAAAAGAACGGTGATGCCAAGAGGAATGATCCTTAAGTGTCAGAAAGGATCCCTCGAAAATGTCAAATGATAGGAACAATGCCTAGGAAGGACACATCCTAAGGCATAAATAACTGAGGTTATTCTTCAGAAGGACGTATCTGAAAGGTAACCAAGAGTTGATAGTTTGACTGGTTGCGATAATTTGACTTGTTTTGACTAAGTTTGACTTGTTTTGACTAAGTTTGACTTGTGTTGATCATATGACGATAATATACCATGGTGATACGATTGTCATGTTGAATGAATAATTGCCATACTTTGTTTTAGGAGTTTTCCCGTTCGAAGAAATGATTTGTCGTGACTAGCAAATTTTTGATGTGTGTGCCAGTGTAATGCCATGAACCCTAATGGACTGACCTAGTGCGGCCTCGGGGGCTCATCGACAAATGGCCTTGCCTATGTCATGCACTCAGAGACCTCGTAGTTCAACATGACCAATGACATTGTTTTGATGACAAAAGATTGAGTCATGATTTTATTTTGACAAACCTAAAAGGACTGACCTAATGTCTCGGGGACTCATCGACTGATGGCCTTGCTTGCGTATTAGATGCACAGAGACAATGTAGTTCGACAATGACATGGATTGACTGACATGACTGACTTTGACTCCATTTTTAGGATTTTGACATTGATTTGGATGTTTTTTGTGTTTTTCTTCAGGACATTATACAATTTTTAGGTCTTTCTTCAGCACATTTTATGATGTTTTTGGTCTTTTTTCAGGACTTTTTGGCATGTTTTTGTCTTTTTGTCATTTTATGATTTTTTTTGATTTTGATGTTTAAGAAGATTATGACAAATGCAAATGACTGATGCCTACACATGAGAATTCAAGGACAAACATGATTGTGCCCCTAGTCAAGCTGAATACCAATTGATATGTGATGTCAACGTTGTTTGACGTGGGAAGGACGCATCCTGAAACAATGTGAGGACGATGACAATAATGTGACAAAAGTATCGAGGTCTACAGCCAAGCTAGGAACACAGTCAAGTAAAATTTTGGATAATGTGCTTGTATGAATTGGACTTGTTGCATTTGAAATGACTTGGTTCAGACTAGATGGGATGATGATTATCCTTAGATCATTTGACAAGGGAAAGCCAAGATAGGTGACAGGCATGAAAGGATGAGAGGTGGCCTTGGTAAAGGACGTGAGACATGAGACTAAGGGAATTGTCATATGATTTTCAAGGACTGTCGTATAAGGACAATAAGACTATGACAGTTAATGACCTGATGTTTTGTGAATTGTGTATGACTAAAGGATACACATGTCAAAAATTTTCCCAAAGCATGATTTATGTGTGTCAGTTTTATGTCAAGACCAAGATAGGTGAGAATGATATGGATTAAATGGTCAGAATCCAATGCTAAGTGGAAGGCCTAGGAGATGAGACGACTTGCCCCCAAGTGTAAGAGTCCACATAGATGATTTATTTTACACATGACGCTTGTTTTCCAGGTTTTCATCATGGTACTTATCCAAGGTGCTTGTTTGCCAAGTTTTCACCGTTGGATGAAATTTTTCTCTTTACTATTTTCTTGACTTTTTGATTTTTTTGGTGTCACCAAGACGCCTATTTGCCAGGTTTTCATCAGGGTGACGATTTTTTTATTTTTGATTTTGTGGATAGCTTGGATGTTTTAGATGACCACTGCCTATTCTGAATTCACTGACGATGCTGATGTAGAGACTGGTGCCATGATATGGCAATAATGTCCTTTCTGAAGCAATTGTCGTGCCAAGATCATAGCACTTGCATACAAATGATCAATGGCATTGTGATCCTTTCTGATACTAGAGTTGGCCTTATCAAAATACACACATCGCAATAGATTGCCATGAGAGTCCTTGTGGTAAAGAGTTGCTGCCAAGATGTGACAGATTTGTGACGTGAGATTTTTGGACTTTAGGCGAGATGTAGGATTATGACGAGTGATGGTAGACATGGAAAGGTTGTTTGGACGTTTAGATGAATGACTTTTCATTCTCCAAACTTTGTATGGTGGATGATGGATTTTGGAGGGATGGTGTTTGGAACCAACACTTTTATATGCCTTGATTGATGACCATTTTGAAGGAGGTGGACATGTGTTATATGCGGGAGTCCTCTTGTATTGTGGCTCCACATTGTGATTGACTTTTGTATTTGACCTGGTGTCTTTGTTTGATCCATCTTTCTTTGGGATCCATTTTAATTTTATTTGTCCACTTGTCCTTTTGTTTGATTCAATGGCCTTTGACATTTTATTTTGATCTTTTGACTTATAAGACTTTTGTTTTTGTTGGTTCCAAAGGGAAGGTTTATTTATGATGGAATGATGGTTCATGGTGTGGGTGGAGGGGGTGTTGGAAACAATCTTATGACAAGGTTCACTCATGGACTCCATTTTGATGTCTGTATCTAACAAAGTTGCCCCTAGTATCGAGGAGGTACCACTAACATCGTTTGATTTGCTATCTGAGGAATAGCCAAGACCTTGATGTTTGTAATTTTCCTGGAGCTATATTGGTTCTTGAATGCCTTGCTCATGTATGCCTAGTCCTTTTCCTTGATATTGCATTCTTTGACAGATTCTATTTGCAATGGGGTATTTGTTGTTTTGAAAGCAAGATGCTAACCCATCATTAGGTATGTGGATACTGTCACTTGTAATATTTTCATCTGCGAGAAAGCCTGCTCTGACAAAGATAGATGACCCTAAGTGATAAAGTGTCTTAGCTTCATTGTCTTGTTGGACATATTCCTGAATAATATCTTTGGCCTGATCTTGCGACATGTCAGGTTCAAATAATTCTGTTGGTGCTTCCAAGGCAATGTCGAAGCCATCATTATTTTTAGTGTCATAGAGCCCAATGGTTTTAGCTATAACTTGATCATATGCAAGTATGTCCATAGTGGAAGATTCTTGTTCTGGAGGAATATCATCTATGTGTCCCATGGAGGCAAGTGTATCATCTTGGGAAGTGTCAATAGTCGAGGCCTTTATAGGGTCAGCAAGTGTTTGATCATGAATGGCATAAAGGTCAAGGAGTGGATTGTTTTGGATTTCTTGGTCAATGGTAGGGTCTTGGTCGAAGATGGGGTTGTCATGAATTTGGACTTCTTGGTCAATGGTAGGTGTACTTTGGATGTCATGATTGTCTTGAAGGACTTCATGGATGGACTGAAAGATAGGGTCATGGGATGAACTACCTTGTTCTTGACATGAGGGTGACATTATAAGGTCATGCTTTAGGCTTTCATTTTGACATGTATCCTCAAGTGTAGACGATGGGATGTGACTTTGAGTAATGACAAAATTTTTATGACTAGATGTGGCTTGTGAGGGGATGACTTGAAAATGATTATTGGATGAAGGACTAGGATAGGACATGGGGACTTGGACGGGACTAGTATGTGAAGGACTGGGATATGACATGGGTACTTGCACTGGACTAGTATATGAAGGACTAGAATATGACATGGGGACTTGGACTGGACTAGCATGTGAGGGACAAAGATAGGACATGGAGTCTTGGACTAGATATGTCATGAAGTCTTGGACTAGATTAACTGTTGAAGGACAAGGATATGACATGGAGACTTCGACTGGATTGGAATGTGATGGTATATGATGTGACATGGGGACTTCGACCGGATATGCCATGGAGTCTTGGATTGGATTAGTGTAAGGTTGACTAAAATATGATGTGGAAACTTGGACTGGATTGATATGGTATGATGTGGGGACTTGACATGAGTTGATAGATGGTTGATAGGGCATGTAGACTTGGATGGGATTGATAGGTGAAGGGTCAGAATATGACATGGAGGTTTGGAATGGACTAGTGGACAGTCGGCTTCCCTTGTCAAGGTTAGGATAAGGGTGATAAGTGGACGTTTGTTGTGAATTAATGGTAGGATTTGTGTCAAGTGACTATTGATTGTGAAAGTAGACAGATGGTGGCAAAGTATTTATGTCAAAGCCTTGTGGTAACTTAGGCCCTTCATCCAAAAGCATGGCTAGGTACCTTTGAGGGTCACATAAGGCTGATTTTTTTACAAGGGAGAATATATCAGGATTTTGCACTACAACTTCTATGTCTTTGAAATATACTCGTCCATTTTGGTCTCTTTGTATGAATGGTTCAAAAATGGTTTTTGATGAAAATTGCATGTTCATGTTGTGAAATGGATCAGAAAAGGTCCAATGTTTGACTTGGTTGTTTCTAGATGTTTGAGCATTGTTTGGTTTGTTTCCGTATCCAGAAAACACTTGCAAGCATGATATTTTGATTGTAAGCAAGCACACATCAGATAAGTACAATCCTAGGTTAGGCCAGGACAATATTCGCTAGATTCCACGTGGGTTTCCCCAACCGCATATCTGTAGCGTGTGAATTCAGAAGCTTGGCTACACGGGCTCCCCTTTACAGTGCACTCTCTTCTCAGGCCAACCAAGCTTCCAACCCCCATGAAACTCCCATGGTGAGTTGATCACATCTACTACAAACTGCGAAAGTGTGGATGCCTTCACACCGACTAGTGCTGCGCTAGCAAATAGAAAGATTTTGACTTACTACACAAAAGTTTTTAGTTCAGGACCCCCGTTTGAGTGGCCATACATGGGGCAAGAGATTAATCACCATTAAGGTGGCACTCCAGCCTGAAGAGGTTAAGCTCAATAGGGTTTAAGGGAGTACAACTCTGTCCGTATGTCACATCCGCACAAGCAACTTTAGGTTTTCCCTTAAGGTTTACATTTATATACCAGTCGGGGGTAGCTTTGCTTTAGCTCTGTTGCCGGTTTGAGTCGCGTTGGGGTGATGAAATCCCCAGGTAGGCCCAATTTCTAGAGTTGGTAACCGTTTCTCTTACACCCAAGATCGCCCGAAAGCGCGAGGGAAGAGGATACTCCGATATACCAAGTCAAGGTAATAACAAATAAAAATGGGTCTGGTTTTCTGATCACTAGGTTTTCACCAAGTGAGAGCATACTCACCTACCATTTTGCAAACACATTTAGACATAGAAAACAAAGGTTCGTTTGAAATTGCACCAAAATAAAATGTGTACTATACTAATAAAAAAACAAGCACATTATTTTGATGTTTGATCTTTGACAATCGAACCTACAAGACAATACGTTAGTAGTTTTAGTGTTTGTCTTCAACTCATGAAAAGTAACTGCCAACAAGCTGCAAACCTTGATTAGTAACAAAAAAAATAAAAAAAAATATTAATGACAGCAGAAAATTAAAACAGCGATAACTTGCTCAAAACTTAACAAAATTTTAAGTGGTAGATATCCATGGAAAGTTAAATGATAGACCTTCAAAACCCAGAAAATTGTTTCCACGAATCTACACAAAAAAAACATTATAGACAAAAGAAAAATGCGGGTTTTAAAAGCTAAATTAAAAAAACAGCGAACAGTAAAATAGCCATAACTTTCTCAAATCTTAATAAAATTTCAAACCGTTTGAAGTTATGGAAAGCTAAGACCGAGATCTACAAAACTCAAAAAATATTTTAAATAATTCTATTCGCCCATTTTTCTGTGCTCAAAAGAAGGTGACGGGATTTTGTATGACTTCTTGGTTGTAACCTGCAAAACATTTAAAGCAAAAAAGAAAAACACACAAATATTTCTATAAAATATCGGGTTCACCACTGTAACTGAGGAAATTTAGATGGCGTTAGCTTATTAAATAATAAACATCAAAAATCCAAAGAGGCTATCAAGAACAATGGAAAATCAAAACAAAGAACAATTATACCTTCCTTTCCTTCAATGCTTCACCTTCATAGCACCTTCTTGCTTGTTGGATGGTATTGTGCCCTCAGATTCGTTGTGTGAGCAATCTGCAAATGTCTAAGACCTACAACAAGATTTGAAGGATTTATGCAATGTCTAAATTCCTATGACTATGACAATGTCTATGAAAATAATGACTACTAATGCCAAATGACTATAATGACTATTAAATTAAAAATGAAGTTGTCGGATCCCAAAATTATGAGCAAAATTGTCTTTTATAGAAAACACAATTTTGAGTGGACAGATGAGATCAAATTCTAAGAAAGACCTAAAATGAGATGTCCAAATTAAATCTAAGAATCCCTAATTAGGGTTAGGGAAAATTCATTAATCGAACGGTGAAAATAATATCTCAGATAATTGGATTGACGACGGAGAATAAATGAGGAAATTAATTAAAGAAATAAAGATTTTTGAAAAATCAAGAAGATAAGATTGCCTGATTTGTGAGATTCGAAAAATCAAGAAGATAAGATTTGGACTGAAGATCAGATTTGAAAAATCAAGAATCTGCCCGATTACTTGATTTTTGGAAGAATAATATCTTTTTGAATTTAATTAATTCAAAATGATGATTTTAGGTGACAAGTAAATAATCTTTTAGATTATTTACTAAAAGTGAAAGTTAATAAAATAAAATCATTTTAAATATTTTCATTTTATTTAAAATGAGAGAAAGTGAAATTAGTAATTAAATAATTAAAAATAATTATTTAATTTGGAAGATAAGGCTGAAAATGAAAGAAATTAATAAATTTATTTAATTGTGACAATTAGTGACATATCAAATAAATAAATGAAATTCATTTATTTAATAATCAGGAAGAATTAATGAAGAAAGGAAATTAAATAAATTAAGAAATTTATTTAATTAAGGGAAGACTTAGACAATTAATGACATATTTAATAAATAAATTTATTTATTTATTTAATAATCCTGAAGAATAAAAGGACATGAATTAATTAAATAATTATGAATTATTTAATTAATAGTCGAATGTGGACCAAGGACATAATTAAATGTCTTAATTATGCTAGGACGAAAGTGGTAAAAATGAAGCTTGCAGGCCTAGGTCATTTGTAGGTGTCTACACTACCTATTGGTTTTAGGAGTTCTATTTAATGTGTCTTTCCATTCATTTGTCTTGTATCAACATGTTTCATGATATCTTTTTTCTTATGTCTTTGAAGTTCCCCATAACACACTATTGTTCATGAGATTATTTTTCCTACTTCCCCATAACAAATTGTTGATTGTCGTAGCTTTCCCCTTCTATTCTCCATATTTTATTCATGATAATTTCTTTATGTTATGACAACAATTATATGATTCAATAATCTATGCAAAATACGTATAATGCCACAAACTTAATTGTAAATTTGAGCTACATTGCTTGGCATTAAATATTATAGAAAAATAATTTATGCAAAATACCCATGCAAAACAACTTGTAGCAAATAATTTTTATTTTAACAACTCCTATACAATTTATGTACTTCTCTTGAATATTTATTAACAAAGAACATAGCTCAAACCTTGTATCAATATGTTTCATGATATTCCTTATTCCCTGATCTGCTTGAAGGTCCCTGGAACAAACTACTCAGGTCTTTTTATGTATGTGGTGGAGCTTGCTAATTATTTGGGATGGTATTGTATTATATGAATATGTTTCAATATATTATTTTTCCTTTGTTTGTTTCAAGTTCCCCACAACAAACTATTCTTCATGATATTCTTGTTTTCAGTTTGCCATAACAAACTGTTCATTATCATAGTTTTCCTCTTCTATTCTCCATATCTTAAAGTTCTATTTAATGTGGGTTTGAGAATATCTGTCATTTTCCTTTGATTCTTAAGTGTTTTCCTAATAGTTCTTTTCCAATTTCACTTTTTCTATTCTATCAATATGTTTCATGGTATTTTTTATTTCTTAACTATTTGAACTTCCCCATAACAAGTTGTTCTTCTTGATATTGTTATTTCTAGTTCCCTATACCAAACTATTCATTATCATACTTTTCCTATTCTATTCTTCATATTTTAACATTCTATTTAATGTGGGTTTTGAATCATCTCTCATTTTCCTATAATTTTTAAGTGTTTTTCTAATAGGTCAGTGAAATGCATTGTATAGATTTCAGTTTGCAACATATTCCTACTTACCAGAAATTTTATGACTATCTAGACAAGGTGTAACAACAAATTCTATGTCACAGTTGCCTTGTCAATTCAAAATTCAAGTTACATTATTTCCCACTAGATATTATAGAAAACATAGGAAAATTGTAAAACAACTATTAGAAAAACACTTAAGAATCATACGTAGCATCGAAGATGTCTCAGCTGATAGGCTATTTTTTTGAAGTTTCTATTGGGATTTTCATTTGCCCAGCTGTGAATTGGATTTTCCGGCATCAGAGATGTCCTGGTCGTTGGAAACTTGACCAGGTTTTTTTATGGTGATGTGGATCTTGGTAATTATGTGGGTTGTTGGTGGTGGAGTTGGTGTCCTCGATACATGGAATTTGGATGGTAAGTTTTTGCTCGCACAAGGGTTAATGCATTCTACTATTGTTGTGCAATGGGGACGAGCAAAGTAAATATAGGTGACTAAAGTAAATGAAATATTGAATGTCATAGTATGGAAAAGTATAATTTGATTAAGTTGAATTGTTGAAATAACCACTGTGGTGTTGGTTTCAAAATATTTTGTATAGGTTATTTCCGTTTTCTATTCTCCATGTTTTTTCATGATATTTTTTTTCCATTCATTTGTTAGTGTGTGGTTGAAATTAAGTGTATCAAATGTAGGTTAAAAACAAATAAAACACACCAATAAGACATTATATTGAAGAATACTAATGAAAAACTAAAGCAAACTCTCAATAATAGCAATTTTATCAATGATGTCCCATTGTCCTCTATCTCCAATGTTTTTTTCAATTCCAGCTTGCTCTCAAGTCATGTGCTAGGCTCAACAAACAGTCTTCCTAGAGAATGAGAATAAAGATGAATGCATGCTATGCTAAGATATGATTAACATGCTTAAACTAAACATGATTGCTAGAATGTAAAATTACGAAATTATGAATACTCAAGCTGATAATAATAATAATACTAAAATGCTAATCGCCTATCTCTAATGTGTGTGTGTGTGTATGTAATCAATGCTTGGATTCACAAGGGTATTTATAGAGTTTTTGAAAGATTCTGATTAGATGATGTGATCAACAGTTGAAATCAATCTTGTTAAGATGAATGGTGAGAGATTCTAGAAGTTGAGAAAAAGATGGAAGGTTGAGAGAATAATGGAAGATGTTTCCTTCCCACAAAACCTTTCACTCAAAAATAGAGGAAACTTGCCATTTTTCATCTTTAGTTATGAGCTGGTTTTGTAGTTGAAGATAAATCCCACAATTAAATAAATAAATTTATTTAATTACATGTGACAAAGAATTTAGAAGTTTCCACAATTAAATATTTAATATTTAATTATGTGTGAGAGATGAAAATGGAAGGTAATTAAATATTTAAAATATTTAATTATACATGAAATGAGAAAAATGTGTTAAATTAAATATTTGTAATATTTAATTTAACTGTGAGATGAAGAAAGTATTTGGAGGAATATTTCATTATTTGAATTCAAATATTCAAATTTAGAATAATATGATAATTAATATAAATAAATTATAAAATTTATTTAATTTAATTAAGAGGAAGATGGAAGATGGTAATAATTAAATAAACTTATCTATTTAATTAAGGTAGAAGAATTATAAAAGAGAATGATATAAATAAATAATTAAATTTATTTATAAGTAGATGACTTTAGAAGATTAATTAAATAATTCATATTTAATTAATTAACAAGCTTGGTTAACCGTGACCATTTTTAGATGTATACATTTTGTCCCTCTTTGAAGTGATGTGTGAAACACATTGCTTCAAAGAAAATTTTCCTACCTTTGCTGCGTTTGGATTTTCCCCTGGTTGGAAAAATTTTAACTGATATGCTCCTAAGTAAAAAAAAACATGTCTGATATGCCTTTTCATTTGAATTTGATATGTTTCTAATTTAGAAATGCAAATGGTATTAATGATGCCCCCTCGGGAGGTAAATCACCAATGATGGGACAAGTGTTGAGTTGATGATGAAATTTGGATGATGAGAGGGATGCAATGATTTAGCTCCTGATAATTGATTGAAAGATGCCCTAGTTTGAAAAATAAGGTCAGAGTTTGAGAAAAGGAGAAAAATAAAAAGTAAAATTCCACAAAAACCAACCATGTTTGACCTTTAAAAGGTAAAAGGAGTAAAAAGGGAAACTCATTTTCACCTTTTGACTTTAGTGATTTTGTGCTCTAATGTTGACTTGGCGAGATGGAGATTTTGTACCACCGACATAGATTCAAGTGGGCCCACCAATACTAGAGACCAGCCACATGTGGACCACTAGTGAGTCGATTCAATGCTCTTTGTGTTGAAAATTTGTGATTTTAATTAAATTTTGATGCATTTTAGCACACACTTAGGGTTGAACATCCTATTTTAGCACATAGAGTAGGAGTTTGAGCACTTTAAAAGTTTCTTTTAGTGCATATAATATGTATAATAGTGCTTTTAGGAAAGAGGTAGTTTAGCACATACGATACGTAGAATAGCGCATTTAGGATGTCTATAGGAAATTGGTACTGTAGCGCATATAGAAAATAGAATAGCACATTTAGGGTTTCAACACATTAGGTGGATGAAATTGTACATACATGTAGGGCTTTAGTGCATACATCAAAGTAGCACATATGGGGAAAACTTTAGCACTTTTAAGGCACAGAATGGCGCATAGGGGGATTTAGTGCATTTGGGGGGAACTTTAGTGCATTTGGGGTTTTAGTGCATAGAGGTTGTAGATTAGCACATCTAGGGAAAATAGGCAGAATACATTGTCTGATGAAAATGATGATGTATACTGCTTCTTTAGTCAATAGATAGATAAATTGTCTTGTCATCATACTGATATGGATAGAAATTGTAAACACCTAAAAATGCCCTCTTACAATACCCTGTCCCGGCATTACATCATTTAGACATCTTGTAGCATGTTTTGCCCTAGGTTCCCATGTCATCACCTAATTAGTTAAATAAATTTTATTTATTTGACTAATTTCATTTATTCTGTATTTATCCATAATCCATTCTTCTATAGTTAAATAAATATTTATTTATTTAATTATTCATTACCATTTATCCTCTCTAATTAAGTAATTATTTTAATTTTTTAATTAGTCATTTATCTATTCTCCTATAATTAAATAAATATTTATTTGTTCAATTATCTTTTTCACCTTGGTCTATAATTAAATCATGATTTTACATTATTTAATTATATTTCAACATCATCCCTATCCTTTATTAGATAATGCTTTATCATTATCTAATAAGTTTATCATTTCATTATCCTTCTCATCTTTTTCAGGATGTATTTCCTTTAAAAGAGAAAATCAAAATCTTTCTATCTTTTTACATCTTATCTTATCCTATTTTATTTCCTCTTTGATCAAATAAAGAAAAAAATCAAATCTAGTCAAATCTTATCTCCAAAATCAAATCTTACATTGAAACTCTATAAATCTAACCTTTCACAAGCCATTTGCATCGAATCCTCTTCGAGCATCCTCACTCTGTCAAAATAATTCTCCAATCTTCCATCCATCTATCTATCATTCTCCATTTTTCATTTTCATCATTAGGTCGTTATGCTGCTGAAGTGAGCAACCTACATTCCTTCAACAATCAACCTTCAAAATCTTGCATTCTTATGTAGGTGGAGAAGAGCCATGGAGGTCAATCAAGTCTAGTTTGAAAATTAGTTTGCATGTCCTTTGTTTATTTGCATTTTCATTCTAGTTTGTCCTTCATGGTGCTTGATAGGGTTTAGTTAGTTTATTGTTTTCAACACATTAGATCTGATTGATTTTTCCCTATCTATATTTGGTGAACTCAACGTGAATAACCCTTGTTCTTTTAAGCCTTTGTGAGTTTTATTTTGTAGGTCCAGGGTTTTTCTAAAGAGGGCTGGAGATCAAGTTTTTATAGGAGTCCAAAATTAGAAAAGTAGCCTCACCATTGTAATCAAGGGGACTCAAAGACAAATTTTGACATATAATTTGATATATTTTACTTGCAGCAATTTTTTTTTTTAAAGAAATTTGAAATCCCTATTATTGCAAGTGTATACACAGTGAATATTTATCAAAAGAGTTTCGTTGAATGCATAAAAATTGTATATTGCATATTTTTATTACTAGTATCTTCTTTTTTCTCTGTATATCATATAATTTTTTTTTTATCTACTATAGGTTTTCAACAACAAAAATATATGAATATATATTCACATGACACCCAACCTCAACCTACGGAGTATATCCATAACACCCACGACCTGCATCATCACGCAGTGTTTAAAATGCAATTCACTCCTTAACTGGTCACATGCTTTCAAATGTTGAAACCTTTTATTTGAATGCTTTAGTCTTTCATTTCTTTATGATTACTTTTCTCAAAAAGTTTTAAAACAATTTTAATTCTTTATTTTTATCTTTTTATTTTATTTTTTCTCTTTTCTTAGAGATTTAGCCCCTAGTCATATAGAGGACCAAGGGTCCCATTAAAAGGCACCTAGTATCTTTTTGCAAGCTTCTGGTTACTTGGGGGTTAAATTTTGATGTTTAGGGGCTTAAATATTAGCCCCTTCTTTCTTTGCACATCATTAAAATAGCAGTTTTACTAAAATGGGCATAACTTTTGCATAACATGTCAGATTTTCGAATTTCAAAAGGCATTGGAAAGCTGACTCAAAAATATAAGTAGTGGAAAAGACCATTTCAGGTGATTATATCATTTTCATGCTTTTTCAGTCAAATTCAAACTTGCATGTGAAACTTTAGACACTTATAGCTTTTACAAAATTGATCCAATTTCAATGATTTTTTTAAAAAGCGCATGAAATATTCTAAATTTTTTGTGTATGAAATCCATTAAGCTGTATAATGTCATATTAATTAGATTTTAATTTAATTCCTCTTTTTTACATGACTTTCTTCTATGCAAGTTTACTTGGTCTTTCTCGATTTTGTGGCTTGTAGGTGAATCAAAGGAGCTATAGAAACATTTGGATCAGTCACAAAATCAATTTGGAAAGTAAAAATAACTAGGTACACACATTCCATCTTTAATCTCTTAATATTGTTTGTCACACATTTCAATTTGGGGCATAAAATCAAATCTTGTTTGATCACATCATTGCAATTGGCTTAAAAAAATTCTTGTCTTCAATCACATATCGAAAATCATGTCTAAAATTAACCACTGTCTTCCCACACATTTGATTTGGGATCTAAAAAGAACGAGTGCTTCCATTATTTTTTTACACACATTTCCTTTCTAAGGGTAAATTAGCAACTGCGAGTGATCAAGAACACCTCACTTGGTTTGCTTTTGTCAAACCCTTCATAGGAGGTCTGCTAGGGGATTTCATCACCCCTAGGGATGACCTTAATAAAAGTGTGAATCAAAAGACACACTCTTTTGGAAGTTAAAATCTTGTCACTCTTGGCTAAGCCCCAAAGAACTTTATACCTTTGGGAAGTGAAGGTGAAGGTGAAGGGTGGGTTACCTCTTTCTCCCGGCTGTGTGGTAGGATTTTTCTTTCAAATCATTCCTTAGTCAACATTGTGTAGACTATCTTGAGACCTAATTGGCCATACCCAACTTGACTAGTCATAGGGTTTGTTGATGTGTCTTCCATGTGTGCTTGTTTAATAATCATCATTACATTCTTCAAATTTCAAAATTCAAACTTGCTTATGTGTCTTGCATGAGTGATTTATGTGTATACATGTGTGATCATTCATTTAAACATTTCCAAATCAAGCTAAACACCAAACACATAAAGACAAGTCACTCTACACGTTCTTCCAATACATTCATATCCAATCACTTTCATCCTAATCACTCTTCTTGGTCACATCCTATCAATTTCATCCTAATCAATCCAAGTCATCCAATCTAATCATTCCACATCATCACCATCACCAACCTAGTCCTAGTCACCACTTTTCAAAATGGTCCAAATCATGAACAAGCCCAATCCTAATCATAAGCCCAAGGTCATAATCCAAGGGGGCTATCCCTCTAAGCCAAATCATGAGACAAAACCTATGACCAAGATCATAATTCAAGGAGGCCCTCTCCCTAATGCAAATAATGAAACAAAACCAAAACCTGAAATCATACTTCAAGGGGTTTCTTCTACTGCCTCTAATGATGACATGAACTATGTTGCATACTTTGAGGAACAAACTGATATGCAAGAGCTTACACACATGGGTGACATCATGCCCACATTAAGAAACAAAGACATAGCATCCCAACTTCACAAACTCCTTCAAACACTTCACCAAATACCCCAACCCCTAGACCACCAAACCATACAAAGCCTTCAAACCCTCTTCCAAAATTTTCAACAAATTAAATCACCTCAAATCCAACACCTCCTAGCTCAAGCCAATCAATTCATTGCCACTTGTCAAATTAAAAAACCACAACATCATCCCCTACCCATTCATTATCAACCAATACAACCTCAACCTTATGTGCCATCCCCTTCCACCTCATACCAATCTAATCCATCCACTTCTTCGTATGTCAATGCCACATCAACCTATCAAGCCAAATCATGGAAAACACATGTGACTTTATGTTCTACCTTGCAACAAGTTCAAACTTCCTCATGTTTTAATGAAACCATTAACAAGGGGAACACCAAGCTAGGTCATACACCCTATAAATTTATCATACCAGCATCCAATCAAATTCCTATCCCTAATTCACCATGTCCTAGTCCTAATCCATTGGACTCTCTACCTTCCGACCCATCAAACTCTTCATTCCACCCATTATCAAATCCTCCATAAAATCCACACCCTAAATTCAAACATTTCAAAGGTAAACCTATGGAATTACCTAAATCCACCCATCCACCTACAAAGGATGTCACCCAAGGGCTACAAGCAAGGAATCAATTGTCACCATGTCATTCAACACATATACTTGAACATACAAAAGAGTCCACAAATATCATACCAATGCCTTCAAGCTAACCATGTCATCAACAACCCTTGAGCCAATTCAAGAGTCTCCCCCATTAATTCCAAGTCAACCTCCATCATTTCCCCATTTTGTTTACCATCTAGAACATGTTGAGCCCATTCAAGGGTCATCCCTTTCCACTTCCATTGAAGCAACCCAAGAGTTATGTCAAGAGAATTATCCTAAGCATGAGGAAACATTAAGCTCTCATTCTAATCAAGATCTAGGCCCATCTAATTGTTAGAGTAATTGGTTATTTAATTGATCAATTAAACAATATTTGGTTAATTAATTAAGTTCCCTTTTATCTCTTTTACACTTAAGCTAACTTTAGGTGCATAATAATTAATTATTTTATTAATTATTAATGTGCAAGCCTAGGGTTTTCCCTTTTAGGTATTTTTGACCTATATGAGGTTGTAAACTTTTCTTTTATCATTTTAATTCTTTTACACATTGGAAATATTGAGCTCCACATCTTTGAGCATTTTTTCTGTGTTGCTTCTCTTTGCTTCTCCCTATAACAGGTGTTTTAAGCTTGCAGAGATCTTTGAGCTCCTTCACTAATGATCCCTCTCATAACATACTTGGTCCTATTTATGATCAAGCTCCCCTCTATGATCTTACCTATGATCAAGAAGGCCATGATGATCCTCTTAGCCAACTTTATGCATTACATGGTTAAGAGCCTATCACTTCACCTATCCATGAGAAAGAAACCTATATTGCTCCTATACACCCCCTACCTAGCCCTATCCATGATCCATCAAGTTCCTCCCAAGTACACATAGAAGATCAAACAAATAACTTGGATATAATTTAACACAATGCTAATCAAGATCCTAATGATCCTCCATCACCCACTATCGACCCCATTGCAAGTCCATCATATCCTATTGGTATTTCCACCCTCATTCATGAATTTTCCTCCTTAGAAAAAAAACAACCATTATCTTCCCTTGCTTCATTTTCTCCATCCAATAAGGAGCTCATGTCTAGTGTTCCACCTACACCTAGTCCCATTGTCCATTGCACACTCCAAAATATGAACAACCAAGGTAAAGGTTTAGACCTTCATGAACAAGGTATCTTGAAGCCCACCCATTTCAATGTCCCTCCATTCTCTTATGGCCTTCGACATACACCCAAAGGAAACCAATCTCAAGATGTTGGTACTTCCTCCATGCCTCCTAAGTCCACTTTCCATCATAAATCCTATCATATCCCTAAAACATATGTTGTAATTCCACCACAATTATCTTACAAATGTCAAAAGCATGTGACCATGCACCTTCCACCATCCACTCTACCACCATTACTTCCAACTCCTAATATCCCTCCATCTAATCTATGTACACTTCTCCCAACACCTAATATCCCATTATCCAATCCTCTTATCCCTCCATCCATAAATTGTCTAAAAATCCTAATCATGACCAATCAATGCACACATTATCTAAACATAAAGCTTCTGCTCATTCCACCAAACCCAAGGGATTCCAAAATAAAAATTTGGATGCCTCTACACATAAAGTCAAAAATTCTAAAGGTCCTAATGCATTAGCATACAATTGCAAAAATTCAAAGCCAAGTACATCTAAAAAGCTATATAAGCCCATACGTCCAAAAGAAAAGTCTAAAAACAAAATGGTGTGGATACCTAACAAAAAAGAAATCAATTCAAATGAGGCATCAACATCACAAAAATCCCAACCATCCCCTTCCATCCAAAATGCACATTCCATTCAAAAATCTCAAATTCCTAAAACCCACAAGAAAAATAAAAGTATAAAAATACTAAGTCTATGTGGGTACCTAAATAACTAAATCACCCATCTCCTAATAAAATATTTCCATTGATTCCTACACCTCATTCACATCGAAAGCTTCAATGTTTATCACAGTGTGTGCAACCGTTGGTCATGATTCCATTCCCACCTACCTCCATCTCTCTATCCTTCAACCACTATCCTACATATCTTCCCAATAACATTCCTATTGTCCATGCTTTTGCATAAAACCTTTCATCCATCATTTTTCACAAGTTCTATACAATCCACATTATCATCCACTGTTTCCCTCCATAATCCACATCATAATGCATCATCTACCTACTCCACCTCCCTTTCATGTCATCCCTTACCAACATCTATGAGCATAATGGCATTTGAAATGATCCAGGTGATGACATCCATCTCTAGTGGGACTACAACCTTTCATGGAACTAGACACTTGAGTCCCTCCCATTCATATTCCCTTTGTCCTATCCAAAAAGTCAAAAAGTCAAAAAAAAAATTAAAGAGAAATTCCTTCGTCAAATGGTGAAAACTTGGGAAACAAGTGCCATGGATAAGTACCATGATGAAAACCTAACAAACATGCATCATGTGTAGGTTGATCTTCTATGTCACTTACACTTGGGGGCACAATATCTTATCTATCCAACCTATCATTCATGTCATATCATTTCCATCCTACCTACCATCTTTAGCCATCATACATACCTATCATATTAAGTCCACTTATCCACTCATATCCTTTTGCTCTTGATGAAGACATAGGGAAAAAATGTCGAAATGTAATGCCTCATCGTGTGAACCAAAAAGAACAACTAAACAATAATTATTGCATAATTTTATTTTTTAAAAGTAAATCTAAACATACATGAGATGCACATCAAGTAATAAGTCATGAAACTTAGTTAAACAAATCCACTAACACTTACATCCCTTGGGGTACATGGGGAGTCATTACGAAACTTAAATCTATACAATGGTGATAAAGAATGAAAACCAAAGATATAAACCATAACAAATTAAACATTTACAAATGTAACACATACATGATAAAATATTAATAAGAAACCATCCACATATATAAATACAACATATATATATATATATATATATATATAATTACCTCAAAACTCATAATGATAAACTTTATATCATCACATAAACTCAAGGGACATATTTCCAAAGATACAATGTATCAAATAACAATTTCCATGGATCAAAAGTCATACAAGGTATAACATCACATTTCATTACAATTATCAAGAGTAACAATGATACAATAGTGTTCCCCAACATGAATGGGAATTCATAAACAAGATACCATGATAGAGCTAAACAAATGAATACAAAGTATCATATCTAGCTCCAAGATAGATACAAATCTAGAGTCCCCACAAAGGACACCAACCCACACCTCACGATCCTTGACTTGAGACCCAATGGGGTGCTTAGCATGCTCCACCCGACCACGTGGGTTTGAAGACCCATCCCCTGTGCTAAGGAGCTGACAAGAAAGTGACCACGACCAAGAATACCACAAGACCAACCCAATAAAGAATGTCATAGTAACAATAACTCCAAAAGCAACAACAAAAGATTCCATAGATCATAAAAGACAACAACCAAGATCCGAAAATAGTAAACACAAGACCATAAAAACAAATCATAGATAAATCAAAAGCAACAATCATAATCACTTGCAAAGTAAATCCCATAAAAAAATCATAACACACTTCCAGAGGCAACCAAGAAATCAAAGCATAAGGGAAACAAGTGGAGAGTGTCATCGCATAGTCCTACATGGGTTATCCAATGCCCTTCCTCCAAGCACTGGCTATACCCAATTGCTTGAGGTACCGGCCCCCACCTATGGTTATCTTGGCCCTTCCTCCTACTTGAGGCACCAGCCCCATAGGGTGACTCATGCAAAGTCATTAACCCCTCTCATGGGGATGAGGTAATGACTTTCCAACCATATCCTTCTCAGTCTACCATTAATCTGTGATAGCCCTAATGGACAGACAAGGTATCCAAGATTATCTTATTATTTAATTACTACCCATCCCCTAAGTTCTATTATTAGGTTTTCACTTGTTAATTTAACTCTTACGTGGGTTATCTTGTTCCCTTCCTCCTATTTGAGGCACCGGCCCCCACGAAGAACCACTCTCCCTAGAGACCCAAAACATAAACCAAAATACAAGGCACCAAGGGGTTGTACCAAAACTGGAAAAGTTCAACATCTCAAAACTGCAGTACACGAGAGGCATTTACCATCTCGCCAATAGCAATATGAAACAATACCCATGAAAATGATACAACCCACTCATAATTCAAAATCACATCAATGATCAAAATTTTGGCAAAGCCAATTCAATGAAATATAAAAATGAAACAAGATTACCCCTACCTTTAGAAGATTTCCTTAACCACTAGATACACAAGCTCTTCCCTTAAAGCAATGATCAAGATCAACTCAATTCAAAATAAATTGCAATAACCCAAAATCTTCTCGATATCAACCAACCTCGAAAACAATAGGAATCGGTCGACTCATAATTCAATATATATAAAAAAAAAAATCAATCCAATGTATCAACACGAAAAATAATCAACTCAACTACAATGAATAAAGGTTAACTTAGATTCCAAAACACACACCCAATTCGTCACAAATTTCAAAAGATAAGATCTCGTCAAATCAAAATAGCCCAAGAAAAAGACGTATAGAAAGAAACAAAACCATCAAGGACCAACAACTTGAGAGGAATTCACATCAAAATAGTACAAACAAAAAAAAATCTTTTAATTCAACACAAACAAATAATCACATTGACCATGAAAGTCCACTCTTACAAGCAACCTCATCATGACAGGAAAATAAGAAGACATAACCCATCAAATCAAAATAAATAGATATAAGACCCCCACAACTCTAGTTACTCATAAATTTCCATACATAACCCCTCCAATATAAAACAACACATCTTGTGAACAAAAACCAATAATAAAATACAAATCACTAATGAATAAATCATAACATACTTCTCATACACAATTCCCAATAATTTAGCTCACTCTCTTACATTCCTTCTAGATACACGTTAATTCTACAAGCATTAGAGAATAACCAAAAGAGAGTTCTATAAAAATATCCATATAAGGAATTTATGAGTCAACGATTAATTGAATATAAAGGAAATCGACTTTCAAGAATCATCTAATTTCATTTATTTACATTGGCCTCACTAAAAGTAAATGATGTAAATCGTGCAATTACCAAGGTGAACAATGAAATCAAATAATATGTTACTACCCTTTAAAATTTAAATCAAATCCTTTTAAAGAACACATATCAATTAATTTAACCCTCAACTTAAGTATAGGAAAATTAATCCTTAACCCTAATAGACTTGGTTGTAACTCACAACTAAAACCAAGCAGCAAGTTACCTTTCTTTATAAACATACTTAAAGACTACTTTAATATCATAATTCTAACCCAGCTACTTAATCAAATCTTCTAATTAACACTACTAGGACTAGATGTCTATATCAAAAACCCTTGACTTATTTGTATACCTATTAATCGAACATGACTATTTCTTCGCTCATTAGCTAATTTCGTCAAACAATTAACTACAATCAACTTATCTTCTCATACAACCATTTACTACAAGGCTCATATATCATTATCTCCATAATCCCCATACATATAACAATGAAGGCAATGGGAGTGATGGGAGCGGGAAAAGGAGTGAGCGAGTGGGAAAATTCAGGATTTCAATCTTCGAACAGTGTAGAGGGTGGGGGTTTGAGGGAATCTTAGGTGAATGAGGAGATCTCTTCAAGTTCTGAGAAAGGTAAGTCAAGTTCTGATGAAAAGGACATCCACGAAAAAGTCCAGGTGGATCCAGGTGGAAAGGATGGGAAAGTTTTCTATTTCTGTGCCGGATGAAAAAGGTAAATCATGGACATCGTTGTTTGGTGTTAAGCCAAATGACAAATCATCTTTTCCCCCTGTGCGTATCCTTTCTGATCCGGGGTCTAGAAAGTTTTCTATTTCTGTGCCGGATGAAATCATAGACCATAATATTGCTAGGATGGAGAATGTTTTGGTTGGAAAATTTTTGGACCCTAGACCTAATATTGAAGTGGTAAGGGAGTTTGTTAAGAATAAATGGAAAACCAGTGGACTGGTTTCGGTGGCAGTGCTTCCTAGGGGTTTTTTTTCCTTTCAGTTCACTTGCAAAGAGGATTCTAGGGTTGTTTGGAGTGGTGGCCCTTGGATTATCAGAAAGTCTTCCTTGGCCCTGAAGAAATGGTCTTCTAGGGTAGATCTATCTGATTCAATCTTTGAAATGGTGCCGGTCTGGGCTAGATTGCTTGGTCTCCCCTTGGAGTATTGGAACACGGATATTTTCAACGGGATCGCTAGTTCTTTTGGAGAACTTCTGTCCATTGACTCAATGACCGCAGCTAGAAAGTGTTTGGTCTTTGCTAGAATCTATGTTGGGGTATCTCAAAATGCTGATCTCCCCTCTTCGATTGACATCCAATCCAAGCTGGGGGTGTGGAAGCAAGCTATTGAATTCGAGACCACACCCTTTGTTTGCTTCAAATGTCAAAAATCTGGGCATTGGGCGAAAAAGTGCCCGCTTAATAATAAAAGTGAAAAGGAGAAAGTAGCCAACCCTAAGACTGTCTGGAAAAAAAAAATCAGAGGAGAAGCATATGCCTATCCTAGATGTGAAGGAGAATCTTGAAAGACACACTTCTCCTCAAGATCTGAAGGAGAACCATAAATGCTTGCATAAGGATGCTTGCCCTGGGTTAGATTGTACTTGCTCTCGAGTTCCTAAGGATCCTAAATACTTGATTTCACCATATGTGGATAGAAAGGAAGAAAATCATTCTATAGAGGGAGCCTGGGATACTCTAAAGAAGGCTGAAACTAGAGACGAAGATACAGGTATTATTTTGTCTTCACCTTCGATGATGACTGGCTATATGAATGTACCTGGTCTGGAGGAAATACCCATTAAGGGTTTGTCCCTTGAGATAGGAATTCATGTCCCCTTTCATTTTCATTATGAGAACCCTTGCTCAAAAGGGGTACAGGATCTGGAGATTGCCACTTTGGAAGTGGTGAAGGATACTTATGAGACCCAAAGCATGAATTTGAAAACACCTAATGTCAATACTTCAGAAGCCAAGAATGGATTAATGGAAACCCTCCCTTGGGACCAGAAGTTTCTTTATGAGGAGGATGGGGAATCAGGAAGAGAGCTAGAAATCCAAGATGAAACTGAATGGGAGGAGGTTATATCACATTCAAATTCAAAGAAGGAAAAAAAGAAGAAGAAGGAAACTTCAAGTGGAATGGTCACCAGAACTAGAGCCAAGGTGGATTGTGGGAGTACCAAGCCTTGCCAGGGAAGGAAATCAGAAAAATGGAAAAGGGAGCAAGGCAGCCTTCAAGATATTGCGGATGGGATAAAAATGACCATCTCGGAGATACTTCAATCCCTAGGTAAGAAATGAAAATTATGTCATGGAATATAAGAGGGCTGAATAGCCGTCATAAAAAGAATGTTTTGCAAAAAATTTTTAGGGACCACAAACCTGATATTCTTCTTGTTCAAGAAACTAAAATGCCTAAAGATAAAGTAGAAAGCCTTAAAAATTTTCAGAACTGTGGGGCTCATGGTAATAGTTCCGCGGGTGCTTTAGGGGGAATTGTTACTTTTTGGAACAAGATGTTTATTAAAGGTGAGCCCTTAATGGAGAATGGTAATTTAGTGGCCACTAGATTTACCCACATAAGAGATAATTTTTGTTGGATTCAATCCAATATATATGCCCCAAATTGTAAGAATTCTAGAAATTCTTTTTGGTCTATGTTATCTGGTTTTCGAAGATGTTTTGTTAATGAACACTGGATGGTCATGGGAGACTTCAATACTCCTCTCCTGAATGATGATAAATTTGGGGGTTCTCAAATCAATTGGGATAGTAAATCAGGTCTATCTGACTTCATTAACAGTAATGCCCTAATAGACCTAGACCTACAAGGGGCTTCTTATACCTAGACTAATAGGAGATTAGGGCCTAATTTGATCCAAGTGAGACTTGATAGGGCCCTTGTTTCTGGTCAATGGTTTATAGACTATTTTTGTGCTTTGAGAGCCTTGTCAAGGATGGGATTTGATCATTTTCCCATTTTTCTTTTGGTGGATCCTACTAAGGTGAAAAAGAACTTCCCTTTCAAATTTAAAAAATTCTGGCTATCTCATCCTCAAATTTTTGAGGAAATTAGTAGATGGTGGAATATTGATATTACTAGCACAGCGATGTTCAGGATTGCTAAAAAATTAAAGTGAAAACTAATGTGAGAAGATGGAAAAAGGATGCCTTTGGGAATATTTTTGGAACTAAGACAGAAATTCAGGGCAAAATTCAGGAGATCCAAGCTAAAATCTAGAAATGGGGGTACATTGACAATTACAGAGAAAAGTAAAATGAACTTCTCATTCAATTAAATGACATCATTGCTAAAGAGGAAGTTTTTTGGCAGCAAAGATCCAGGGTGTCTTGGTTGACTGAGGGAGATAGGAATACCAAATTTTTTCATCTATCTGCTTCAAAACATAGGACTGCTAATAGAATTGCTCACATTGAAGTAAATGGGATGAGGTTTGAGGAGGAAGATGATATCAGGGAACAAGCTGTCCTTTTCTTTAGCAACAATCTTTTTCGTAATGGAGAGATTGTTCCTGAAGCTCAATATTCCTTGATTGAGGCTATACCTCAGGTGATTGGTCATAATGAAAATTCTTTGATCACTACTATTCCTTCCAAAGCTGAAATAAGGAAAGATGTTTTCTCTTTTGATGGTAACAAAGCTCCTGGACCAGATGGTTTTCCCTTATTCTTCTTCCAAGTGTTTTGGGAAATTGTTGAGTTGGATGTTGTGAATGCTGTCAAGGAATTCTTTGGATCAAGATGTCTGTTGAAAGAACTGAATGCTACTTTTGTGGTCCTTATCCCAAAAAAACCTGGGCCTTCAGAGTTTCAAGCTTTTCGGCCAATTAGCTTGTGTAATTCTATTTATAAAATTATTTCGAAGGTTTTAACTACAAGAATGCTTTCTGTGCTTCCTCAAATGATTGCTCCACAGTAGAATGGTTTTGTGCCAGGTAGCTACATTTTGGACTCTTTTGTTACTGTTCATGAGAATTTACATTTGTTAATGGTTTCGAAGACTGAAGGGTTTATTCTTAAACTGGACATTTCCAAAGCTTATGATCGGGTTGATTGGGATTTCTTATTTAAGATCCTGGTCAAGTTTGGCTTTAATACCAGAGTTATTCAGCTGATGAACCAGCTTGTCTTGATAGTAACCTCTTTTGTCATCGTGAATGGATCACCTTCGAGGTTTTTTGAGACTTCCAGGGGCCTTAGACAGGGAGATCCTATTTCTCCTATTCTGTTTACAATTTTGGCTGAGAGTTTGGGAAGAAATATTGAAAAGCTTATTGATCAAAGATCCCTTGCTGGTTTAAGACCTTCCTCTTCTCTTCTAACCTGTTCCCACTAACAATTTCTTGATGACACCATTCTCATGGGAAGATCTACTGTGGCTGAAGCTAAGACTTTCAAAAAAATTCTGAATCTCTATGAATCTACTTCTGGGCAAGTTGTTAATAGGGCTAAGAGTTCAATTTTCTTCCTGAATACTCCAGAACAAAGACATTTTAAACTTGCTTGGATTCTTGGATGCCAGATTGAGCCTCTTCTGTCAACCTATCTTGGTTTCCCTCTTTGCTCTAAACCATTGGACTCGTTCTGGATTTCTTTGGTTGAAAAATTCAATAAGAAGCTATCGGGGTGGAAAGGAGCTCTTCTTAGTCAAGCTAGAAAAATCCAACTCCTAAAGGCTTCTTTGCAAAATCTTCCTATTTATGCTCTCAGTTTATTTAAAATTCCTACTAAATATGCTGAAGCCATTGAAAAAATTCAGAAAAGGTTTCTCTGGTCTGGTGTGGAGGACAAGAAGAGAATGCCGCTTGTTGGATGGGATCTGGTTTGTAGACCCAAATCGAGAGGTGGCCTAGGCTTAAGGAAAAATAAAGTTTTGAATCTATCCCTTCTTGCTAAACAACTTTGGAGAACTCTTACTTTGAATGGAGAATGGTGTGATACTTTAAAAGCCAAATATTTTAATAACTATGAGTTTTTTAATGAGATTATAAATTCTTCTTTTTTACCTCGTGGGTCTGTTTGCTGGAATGATATGAGTACAGGAAGAAAGTTGTTGGAAATGGGAATTGGTTAGCTGATTGAAAAAGGAAATTATGTAAGGTTTTGGGAAGACAGGTGGCTTTTTAAAGATCCTTTGATCAGAATTGAGAAATTCAGTAAATGGATGAATGATTTTAAAAGGGAATTTGGAGTCTTGGTTAAAGATTACTAGAGGAATAGGGATTGGGTTGATTTGAAGATTATCAGTCAGGATCTTTGCCCTATTCAGTCAGCCTTCAGGGCCCTAAGACCAGCTCAACACCAGGTGGAGGATCTTGCTGTCTGGTTAGACAACCCGTCTGGCTTTTTTTCAGTTTCTTCTGCCACGTCTGTGCTGGCGAGTTTGATGGAGCCTCCACCCTTCTGGGCTAAGGCTTGGATTTGTCATCTAACTCCTAAAATCAATATTTTCTATTGGATAATGCTACATAATAAGATTCTCACTTTGGACAATCTTGGAAAAAGAGGAATTCAATTACCAAACAGGTGTTATATGTGCAGGAATGAAGTTGAGACTGTTAATCATCTTTTTCTTCATTGCCCTTTTGTTTCGAATATCTGGGGTAAAATTTTTGCGCTTCTTGATGTGGTTTGGGTTTCCCCTACCTCTGTTGAAGATTTCTTCATGCAATGGAAAGCTCCCTCAAAAAATCCTTTTGTGCGAAAGCTATGGTCTTTTGTTCTACCTTTTGTGTCTTGGAATATTTGGAAGGAAAGGAACAACAGAGTGTTTAGGGATAAATAGATGTTGGAAGGGGACTTACATGCTAAAATTGTAAGGGCTATAAAGTAAAATTTATCTTTAATTCCAAGAAAAATGGTTGATAAAGCTAACTGGTCTCCTTACGATATTGCTATGGCTCAAAAGTGGAACTCAAAATTAGTTGGGTCAAATGTCCTCAAACCTCTTATTTGTGGGAGAGAGAATGCTAGTTGGTCTTTACTGCCTTTGGGTTGGGTGAAAGCCAATTTTGATGGTGCGGCTAAAGGAAACCCTAGAAAAGCTGGCAGTGGGTGTGTTTTAAGGGACAATTCAGGGGCTTTTATTGCGGCTTTTGCTGTGGACATAGGCACACAAACTAATCATGTTGTAGAAGCGGTAGGGGCTTATCATGCAATTAGCTTAACTTTCAAAATGAACACAAAATGTCTTTGGTTGGAGGGTGATTCAATGAATATAATAAATTGCATTCTTGGGCTTACCCCTCCCTCGTGGACCATCAAAAAGTGGATCGAAGATACACAAATCTTATTAAGTAAATTTGATAAAGTGAAAGTTTCCCACGCTTATAGAGGAGCCAATAAAGTGGCAGATTACTTCGCCAATGAAGGGGTTAAGAAGGGCGGGGAAAACACGTGGAGGAAAAATGACTACCTCCATCCTGAAGTGAAAGCGCTAATTTATTATGATTCAGTGCATGGAAGAGAAGCCTGTCTTCGTCATGATGAAGTGGATAAAGATTAGGTACGTCGATTTCATTAGATTTGATGGGACCAACGTCATTTTATTTTTCAAGAAGAGTCTCTGGCACGCTTTCTGGGTGCTTGATAAAATATGCCTAAACGGGACCCAGAGCAACTGTAGAGTGTTGTTTAACATAGCTTTGAATATGGGGGGAGAAAGAAAATGTGTGGAGCCGAGCAGTTTTTAGGAGCATAGAAAGAACGCCAAAGCCTAGGAAAGAATTGAAAAGGGAGGCTTAGTCCCGTATTTGGAAAAGCTCTATGGTACTGACGAGGGGATGCTGGACTATTTTGTAAAAAAATGGAAAAATGGTGAGATTGTGTTGTTTGACAGGAATGTTAAGCTGAATGAGGATTTAATCGATGAGATAACTAGTCTTTCGATAGAGGGTGTGAAATTTTATTGGGACCGTCAGTTCTCTGATGAAGCGGTCATTAAATTTCCTAAAAAAGACAAGGAGAAGGCTAAGTTGGTTAAGGTTTCCAATAGCTACTTTGATGTGGAGTCCATCAAATCTATCTGGAGGAAATTTTTAAGAGTTATTATGGAGTATATCATGGTTGACGGGTGCTTCACCAGAGTGTATGGTTACCACTTTTCCATTCTAAACCACTTCCGTCACAAGGTTCGTATCTCTCTGCCTTTTTACTTATTCTCTTCTTTGAAGAATTTCCTTGATGAAGTTGAAAGAAACCCTAGGAGGACTGCTATTATTCACCCTGGTCTTGTCAGGCTCATTTTTTAGCATTATCAAAATTTACCTGCTTTGCCTAAAATTGTTGATATTGGAGAATTGGATGATGAGGAAACTGAAAGTAGTAGGGAGAACGACTCCCGGGCCCCCCTGCTTGTGCCCCTATTGGTCCTAATACCATTGCTTCCCAGTCCCTATCTTGTCGGAATGCCTTTAAGGATTCTGCTCCGCCGTTATGTCCTAAATTACAGCTTCTGCATGAGTTCCCTAGCCCGAGTTTTGCCTCACTACCCTGTCTTAATCCCCAGCTGTCTCCTAGCTACCCTACTCTAGGTTTGGTCTCTAGTTTTAAAGGTACCTTTGTTACGAAACTTGTTTCGTATTCTGGGAATTCCATGGAAATTCTTTCTGATAAACCCATGGTCAGTAAGGAGTCAGCCCCTAGTGCCCTTGCGTCTAGAAGATTTGGGAATGCCCCTAATGATTCCTGTAATCAGGAAGAAATTAATTCAGCCCTGAATAAGCTCAAACCGGAGGACATTGTGAGTATGGTGGAAAAAAGTATGGATGGCCTTTTTACTGTTCTCAAGTGGACCAAGAAGGAAGTCTATGATTTGAAAGGCCGTAATATAGATCTAAGCAACAGGGTCATGGATTTGGAGCAGAAGATTAGCTGGAGTCGTCAAGAGAATGAAGGACAGGAAACCCCCTTACCACGGAAAAGACAGCATTCACAGGAGGAAAGATTGACTAGTATCGAGTGCAATATGTCCAAGATAGGCCAAAATATTAGGGCCACTGTGGCGAACAATCACAAAATTGCCAGGCATAACACCATTATCATCAATGCAATGGTGGAAAAGCTCGAAAAAAATCAAAAGGGTTCACTGGTCGTGGATTTGGATGTGAACAGAGGATGCTGCAGATCTGCTGATGAAGGGATTTTGACTCGTACCTGGGCTAACACTAAGAGGAAGACCCTAATTTCGTCACAAATGGCTCAAATCCTCAAGCAGGGGTTACGGGATATGAAGGATGTTGAAAAGGAGGCCAAGGAGTTGTTGAACACCTTGGAGTAGTGCGGTGGTGTTTGTTTTTGGCTTTTTGGGTTGTCCTTTTTTGGACCCTGTTGTCTCTTTGTGCTGTCATTTCCTTTTTGGGATAGTCATCTGCTTGTTTGGACTTATTTTGTTATCTTTTGTTGTTTAAACTTTGTGGTTTTAGGTCCCTGTAAAACTTGTTTTTTCCTTTTCAAAAACAATGAAGGCGATAAAAGCTTGATTTGATGAGTAACAGTCCCTAGTACTAGCATTACAAGATACTTGTTCTAGTCGTTATCTAAGGATATAGTTTTGTTCTATTCAAGTTTCTATAAAAAGTCTAAGCATAACTAATTAAGGCTCAAAGGATAAATGAATATTGTTAGACTTCAGATGTAACCTTCTTGTAGACTTAAAAAAAACATAGTCCATCATACTACACAACATTAAGTCTAAACGATGCAGAAAAAGAACGCCTGGATTTTATATTAAATACAACTTTTAAGGTATCAGCATCTATTTCCACAACTATTGATTTCCATCCATTTCTTATAATCATCGAAATAGTTAATGACAAAAGTAATCAAAACCAAAATGGAATAGGGTACCATTCCTAATCACCTCACCTGTGTAAATTGTACCCTCCAAACTAAGTAATAAAAAATGCTCAAGGGAAGGATTCAACAATAGACAGACTTAGAGCATAATGAACAATTTATTTATATAGAAAATTCATGAGATAGATAATATCAAATGCTCATCATAACAAAACCATCAAGATAAACACTATACAGGGTATTTGAAAGCACAAGAGGTTATCTAACATAGTAATAAGCTTAAAGAAACTCTATAAGAGGAAGATAGGGATAATAAGTCAAGCCATATTCAAACCCACCAAGAACCCAAGGAAAGATGCTTAAAAGGAGGACACCATGACAAGGAAACTGGAAAATACCATCAACAAAGAATAGTTGTTCCAAGACCAAATAAATGTTAAAGAATGTTGTGATTTCTTGCAGCTTAAAGAATTCAAAGGTTGTGTTTCATTGATCGCATGAGATAAGGAGGTGATGGTTCAACAAGGCTCAACATTGGAAAAACACCCATCAAAATTCAAATGCCATAAAATAAAAATCTTCAACATTCCCAAAAATACAGTGATTGCAGGTTTTTGTATATAGCATGATAGACGACGCACTAGGGAAGAACCAAACTAAGGCTTTTAACCCTATCATGAATCTGCATTTTCACAATAGCGAATGTCTTGATTTATGAAATATCATATTTCTCCTAGTAGCGGTGAGCTAAGGTAGGTATTACTTTGTAGGTCCTTTGATCTCTCTTATGTCCAATTACAATAATAAGAGCATAAAGCAATTAAGTATGATATCAAATTCAATTATAGACTAGAAAAATTGTTATAAACTATATCACATATTGTGTAACCTAGGATTCTTTTCCACCCTACCCATTGTTAAATTAAAGAGCTATCATTCAAGAAATGTTGATAATGCTAAACTATAAACTTTAAATCACTTACCTATGTGAGCTACGCTATCTTCTCCCATTATGTGCACTTTCATTCTTCTTCTACGCATTCAACATGCAGTTGGAAAAGTTATCCCCTCCTTCCTTCTATAGTGACCATGTTTCTATGTCAACTCCATGATTATCACTTGTATTAGTCATGTCTCACGCAAATATCTGCTACAACTCCTTGATAAGCTCTCAAGATTTTGCATAAATTGCATTTTGTTGACCATTGATGCTCGATCATTAGTTCATCATTGTAGGGTGTGAGTGGGTTCTCTATCGATTATGTAGAGCAATCATGTAGGTGTAATATTTTAGAGGGGAATTGAAATCTCCTGTCGAGTATGATCTACCTTCACCTCTTTTTTATTATTTTTCCCCTCTCTATGCATGCACAAATTTCCCTTATACATGGATAAATCTCTAAAGGATAGCAAGTTTCCTTTTCAAAATCAGTTCAAAACCTTGCATCGCTTTAATTCAACTTTTTTCTATCTTTTTCTCATTTTAACTGATTGATCTTTATTCAATTTAATATTTTATTTATTTTCTATCTTTTCTTAGCTTTTTTTTCTTTCAATTTTGTTCCAAAAATATTATCTCTTGTCTAACTTAAAACTTCATTAATTTTCCCCCTATATAAATGATTTCCTTCCAACAATAATAGATTATCAATCATTATTAATTATCATTTAAAACCATACTATTTATAAAACAACTTAATTTTCATTATTAGATATTAGACTTTATACTTGATATTCCATAATTTAATCACTTAATTGAAATAGCTATCTTATCTCCATTTAATTTTTTCACTTACAATTATATCATTTTCATTTTTAAATAATTAACTTTCATCGAGTGTGCTGTAGAGGGATGATATCGAAAATAAAAAAACCATTGTTCAAAATATAATACTGCTATTCCAAACATTATTCAGATTTTAGATCATCCAAAAATGTGTGATGATATGGTACTAGTTGAAAACTATTCTGATATGGATCAATGATTGGATAGTTTTTCATGTGATTTGATTGTTTGTTCGCATGATTGGATTTTATGTCATTGTCTAGCTGTTTCGGTAAACTCTGAAAATTGATTGCCCCCAGTATGTCAACGTTTGCCTCTAGTATTGGCACAAAAATGAATATGTACAACGATCAAGCCATGGTAAGACATTATCACTCTAGGAAAATGATGACCATATAATGTTGTTATGGCCCTAAGATGATGGTGAAAATATGCATGAAATGAAAGCTAGAAGCTAAGTGCAAAACATGAACTAATAGCTAGAGAGCTACAAATAACGTCTATTTGCCAGATTTTCACTATCTAATTTTATTGCATTTTTCTGATTTCTTTTTTATTTTTTTGTATTTTTCTTGTCAATAGGCTGCCTATTGCTAGGTTTTCACCCCATGACAATTTTCCATTTTTTTTAAGGACTTCTTCTAATTTTTATGGATTTTTTCAAGACTTTTTCTGCTATTTTTGTTATTTTTTTAAGGACCTTTTCTATTTTTTATGGATTTTTTTAGGACTTGTATGGATGATGATAACTGCTTCAAACATAATACTTCTTCAAGTTCATGTTGTTGATGGGTTCATCAAATAGGTCCCCTTCTGGTGTTGACAACTTGTAGGCTCCTGAACCATAGACTACAATAACCATGTAAGGACCCAGCCAATTTGGTTCAAACTTTCCTTTCTTCTCTCTATCTTGCTAATTTCATGGGTTTTCCTTCAGAACAATATCACCAACCTAAAGGTATGTGGCTTGAATCTGTGATTATAGCTGTGAGACATCATCTATTGATATGCTTTCAAATGATTAGTTGCTCATTGTCTCTTCTCATCGAGGAGTTCCAGCTCTTGCAGTCAGGAAACATTGTATTGATCATATGTTGTGAGACCCTTCAATGATACCTTGAGTGATGGAATCTCAACCTCTAGAGGTAATATGGATTATGCTCCATAGATAAGAGCATACAGTGTTGCTCTTATTGGTGTTCTGATGCTAGTTCTATAGGCCCATAATGTGAGATTGAGTTGAACGTGCTAATCTTTCCCTACATCATTCACATGTCTTCTTCAAAATTTTCAATTTAGTCTTGTTTGAGGCTTTTGCTTGGCCATTCCCTTGTGGATATTAAGGTGTTGAATATCTATGTTGGATATAGAATCTCTCACAAAATTTGTCAAAATCCTAATTCTTGAAAGGTCGTCCATTATCTATGATGATGGACTTGGGAATGCCATACCGACAAATGATATAGTTGAGTATGAATGATGAGATTGGTTTGTCGGTAACCTTAGTGAGAGGTACTACCTCAATCCACTTGGTAAAATAATTTGTCACTGTGATGATGAAATTGTGTCCATTCAATGATGAAGGATGAATCTTTCCAACTAGATCTAAACCCCATTGAGAGAATGGCCAGGTGCATGGATGAGATTCCCATGAATCTAGCATTTAGAGAACTTCTTCATGAAAGTGAATGATTCCCTCTCCATAGTTCACTAGTAGTAACCCATTCTAATCAATTTCTTCGATACGGTTAGACCACTTGAAAGAGTACCACAAATGCCACCATGAACGTCTTGTAAATCCTTGTCAGATTCATCACGTTCAAAACATTGAAGTAAAGTACCATCAAGACTACAGTGATAAAGGGTGTCAACAATAAGATTATAGCGAGAGGATTGGTGGATAAATTTGCACTTTTGGTTATGGGATAAGTTAGGTGGTAAGATGCCATCTTTTAGGTAGGCATAAATCTTACCATACCAAGGTGAACTAGATCCTACCAAGTGGAAAATGATTTTGCTTTTGGTTGTGTCATAGGTAGGTGTAAATGATTGTTCCACTAGAAATTCATAGCGAGCTTGATTTTTTGGGAGTTACAACAGTGATGCCATCGTGGCCATGGTATCAGCTGCTTTGTTATCAAATCTTGGAATCTGTATGAACTTGATATCCATGAAGTACTTCTTGAAGTCATCAACCATTTCTTGTATGGAAATAGTTTGTCATCTTTGGTCTGATAATCATCATTGATATAATTAATGACTAATTGTGAATGATCATAGACTTGTAGTTATGTGATCATCCATTCCAATGCGATCTTGATTCTAGTGATTAAAGCTTCATACTTAGCTATGTTGTTAGTGCATGGAAACATTAGCCTATATGACTAGGGAATGGTATGTCCTTGAGGGGTGACAAAGAGTATGCCTGCCCCTGATCCATGTTGAGTGAAAGAACCATCAAAGTATAATGACCATGGTTGTTTGGATTATATAGTGAAGACATTAGCTTCTAGAAATTCAATGTGCATGGGATGCTCTACTTGTAGTGGTGCTTTAGCTAGTTGATCAACGATAGCTTTTCCTTTGATTACTTTGCGATCAACATAATGGATTCCAAACTCACTTAGGATCATAACCCATTTTTCTAACCTTCCTATTAATGTGGATCAATCTTTGCAACAAGATTGATTGTATGAGTTAACATGTAGTGCCAAAATTTTTGTGAGGAAAAGACTACTGCTAGACAAACCTTCTCAATGAAAGTGTATTTGAGTTAATGAATTGTCAGCATTCAGCTGATGTAATAAATTGCATGTTCATTTCCTATAGAGTCCTCCTATGCTAATAATACCCCCAACGATGCCTCTGTTGTGGCAATATATAAGATTAGTAGTTTGTCTAGATTTGGTGGTACTAGAACCGGTGGGTTCATTAAGTACTGCTTGATTTGTTGAAAGGTTGTTTCACACTTGTTATCCCATTTGAAAGGAACATTCTTATGCAATAAATGTGTGAAAGGTAGAATTTTATCTACCAGTTGTGTGATGAACCTTCATATATATTGAAGTCATCCCTGTAATGACCTCAACTAACTGATATTCCTTGGTGGAGGAATTTCCATGATTTCCTACACTTTGGCAAGATGTACTTCAATCCCTTTTGCTGATACTATGTATCCTAAGAGCTTTCCAGATGTGTCCCAAAAAAAAAATTTCTTGGGGTTAAGGCAAACTTTGAACTTTTCCAACCTTGGAAAGATTTTGGATAATACTTCAAGATGTCCTCTTATGTCTAATTTTTCCAATATATCATCTACATAATCTTCCATGAATGTGTGCATCATGTCATGGAAAATTGTAGTCATGTCTCTTTGATATGTAGCCCTAGCATTTTTTAGACTGAAAGGCATGACATTCCAACAATAAGTCCCCCATGGACATGTGAAATCTATTTTTTCTTGGTCTTTAGGTGCAATCTTGATTTCATTGTAACTAGAAAAACCATCCATTAGTGAATACATGACATGGCTAGCTGCCAGATCAACTATGGTGTCGATGTTTGGAAGTGGGAAGTCATCCTTAGGACATGCTTTATTAAGATCTCTAAAATTTGTGCACACTCTAATATGTTCATCTGGTTTGGACACAAGAAAAATGTTGGATATCCATTTTACAGAGTCGATTGATCTTATAAATCCCACATCAAGGAGTTTTCTAAGCTCTTCCTTAACTAGTAGTGTAACATGAGGATGCATATTTATGAGTTTTTGTTTCATAGGTTTAACTCCTATTTTTATGGACAAGTGATGCATTATGAGATTAGGATCAAGACCTGGCATGTCTGCATAAGACCAAGCAAAGTTGATTTTATTTGTGCTTAGAAATTCCATGAACTCGGGTACTTCTTTATCTGTCATTGATGTAGCTAACTATAGAATCCTTGGTTGTTCTGTAGTTTCAAGATTAACCTCTTTTGTAGGCTCAATCAAAATAGGTGATCATTCATGATAGTGCTTGGGGAGAGTTTTAGGCTTCCCATCATTTGGTGCCTTAAAAATGTTTTCACCATCTGATACACTCTTTGTTTTATCTTTTGTTTGATCTAACACTACCATATATAGTTTTCACCATTAGATCTTTCTTTTCAATTTTTACTTTTGCAGCTAGGAGACTTAACAATCTCCTGATTAAAGACTCTATGTCAAAAATAACTAGTGGAACAATCATTTGTGTTTTCTATGGAAAGGAAGTTCACGATAGATTCATCGCTTGGAAACATAGGTATATCAATAGGTTTGGATAGATCCTAGTCAATAAGATTGGGATGGATTAGAGGTAGCGGGTAATTAGGCTGCATGAAATCGGCTATGGTTATGGTCATAATGGATTTTTCTGTAGGATCCAAGGTATGAGGCAAATCAATGATGATACTATTCTCATGATAGTCTTGTTCGTTTAAATCTAACTCAATATCACTAGAATCATAGTTGCCTTGTAGTTCAAATCCTTGCAATTGGGACCTTGACCCTTCACCTTCGATTATTGTTCAAGTATACCTATGTATCACATCAACCTTTTTGTCCCCCCAAAACTCATTATTGTAGATGGTGTCTCATTCGTATTCACCAGATCTTGTGTAAGACTTATTATCCACAAAATTTTGAATTGTTGTCAAACATGCTTCTCTTGTATCGGAACCTTCTTGCAATGTGAGGACATTATAATGCAATTTCTTGGATGTTCTTTCTTTTCAGTTAGTATCATAGCCTAGTCCTATTTTATCTTTTGCAACAAGTCCTAGAAGGTGAGTAGGCTCAACTACTCCTTTTCTCTTTCTGATAAGACGATTACCATCATAGCCCATCTTCTGCATGCTTCAATACCCTTTACCATATTGGTCAGTTGGTATTTTGACATTAAGGACTATTTCATCTTCATCTTTATAGAGCCAATTTAGATCTTCTCTATCCTTAGGATCTTCCATGGGGAATTTTTCTTTGATAAATCATCCATTAAACTTTGTACTTGGATCTGTTGGTGGTTGTGTTGAGGTTGAAGCTACAAATTTCTGATGCTATGTGATAGAAGGTTCTCCATGTGACCAAGGTGATGTAGGAAAATTAGCATGATAGAGAGAGTACTCCCCAACTCCATTTTCCTTGAACCATAGGGTATGTGCAAGATCATCATGGAAAAAATAGGCCCTTAAGTGGCAAAAAAATCAGAGTTAGGCAACTTAACGTAAAAATTTGAATAAGTTATCTATATTATTTTAAAAACATGTAAGAATAAAATCTATAGTAAATTGAATGTAGTTTCTAAACTACTAGGTTTCTATTAAAACAAAGAAATCTATTTGGTGAAAATTTGAAATTTCAATGTAGTAGTACTTAAATTTCAGGGAAAAAATAAGAAGTAGGTGTTTGTCTGACCACCCTAACCATAATAAAATGATAATATTTTTTTATAATATTTTAGACATAAGTAGAGGACTCATGTCCCGATGTGTTGCATATTTTTTTGTAATTTTTTCCAAGTAAATAATTAATTATGAATTTTTAATTACAACTTCTAAAAAATATTAAAACTCATATGTCTAACCACCTTAACTTGGTCAAAACTTCATGAAATTCAATTTTTCTTTTAATCCTATAGTATGCAAAGCATATGTGTATGTTTTGGATTCAAAAATGTGATATTGTTTGAAAGCTATAGATATTTTTCAATCAGTCTATCAATCGGGACTTTAGTCATAATTTGAATAGAAAATGAATAATAATTACTTTTAAATTCAAAGTAAAGAATAATTTATATTGGTGGAAATTTGAGAATATCCTTTAAAATTTTTCGTTTCATCAATTTTGGGTAAAAAAAAGTCGTCAGCCACATACCCATCAGATTGCCACTTTTTGGCCCATCATGATCCTACACATACCCCATAGTTGTTTTTCAAAGCTTTTTGTCAATTGATTGATTTGTGTATCAACTTTGAAAGAAGTACTAGCAAGAGCTTCTTGATTGTTGGGAACCAAATTATCTTGACAAGCTTTGATGTTGGGACAAGTTTGACTATTTGAATTATCAACTGGTATTGTGATATCTTGTCCATCATAAGGAAACTTAAGACATTAGTGATATATGGACATGATAGCTTGAATTTCATGGATACAAGGATGACCTAGAAAGATGTATGCAAGATAATGGTCTAACACTTGACAAAAAGTATTCTTCATAACAGGTCCCACTCTGATTAGTAGCATGATTAAACCCTTGGATGCTCTTTCCTCATCATCGTAGGCTTTAATAGTGATATTTCTTCTGGGATCAATGGATTCCATAGAAAATTCTAAGCTTGAACTAACTTCATGGTACATATGTTCAACCTAGCCCCTCCATCTATTAGGATGTGTCTGACACGAAACTTGTGGATCGTGACTTCTAAGTATAATGATGAATTATGGGGATGACTTATGGAAATGCCATATTTCTTAGAGAATGAGAGGCATGTGGGTGAGGAAAAGTGTCCCACCATGGATTGAAATTGGTCCATATCCAGATCAGTGGATACAATTGTTTCAACAAGGGCCTTTTCTAGAATTTCCTTGTGTGCTGGGGAAATCTTTAGGAGTTTTAAGATAGAAATATGAGCAGGAGTTTTTTGAAGTTGATTGACTAAGTCATATTGATGTTGAGGTGGGGGCATAGTGGATTTTGAAGAAGTTCCCTTTAAGAAAAATTTAGCTTGTGCCCTTGTTTTTGCATTGACTTGTCTATATTCCATCTTTTCCTTAAATTCTATAACATTGACCTGCTCGTCGTTAGTGTAAATATGGTTGATTATATTATTGTTGATATGATTCAAAAATTTTCTAGAAGACTCGCCCTTTTGATAGTTGGGAAAAGGGTTGCAAAGTGCTTGGTGGTCTTCGTTTTATTGTTGGTTTCCTTCTATTGTGATGGTGCCATTATCGATTAAGTCATGGATGACATTTTTCAAGGCTTGACAATTATTTGTATGATGGCCCTTGCACCGATGATAGTCACTATAGTATGCATCATTCCATGACAGAGACTTCACACTAGGTTCAAAGTTACATTGAGGTGGCAAAGTAAGAATATTTTTAGCCATCAACTCTTTGAATGCAGATTCTAAAGATTGACCCAGTCGAATAAAATTTCTTCTACTAGAGAAGAATGAAGATTGTTGTGGATTTTTGTTTGTGGTATTTCCTAAGGCTTTTTTGTTTTTATTATTTCCATGGTAACCTTGATTGTTGGAATTCCCTTGATTGAGAGTAAAAATTTTATTTACGTTATTCCTCGGATGAGGATGATTGTTTCCTTTATTTGTGACTGAGTTGACATTGTTATAGTTATTGTTGTGAGGAGCACTTGGAGTACTAAGAACAAATGGCTTAGTTGAGACATGATTTGCATCTACAACACCATCATTCACCACGTTTTTGTTGCAAATCCAAAAATTATATTTTTCATTGTTGTTGTGGTGATTTGAAGAGCTAGGATTGTCCTTATCAATTTTTATTATCCCTCTCTAAATTAAGGAACCTTCAATGGTGATGGCATTTTCAATCAATTTCTGAAAAGTGGGAGGACAATGAAGATTAAGATGATAGCTCATTCTTGATATAAACTGTTTATGAAAGTGATCTTTTCCTTTTTAGGAATATGACGTGGGTATCTAGAAAACAATCTTCTCCATGATCTTTGAAGAAATGTAATGAATGGTTCACCAGGTTTCTGTTTAGCCTTGCAGAGATCAATCATGGTTATTTGATGTTCTATGTTGTAGGAATATTGTGATATGAATTTGTTAATCAATTCCTCAAATTTCTTGACAGGCGGTGTGATTTTCAATAGCCATTCCATAAATTGGCCTCCAAGACTCCTATGCATCAAGTATGTATCCTCATGGGAAAACTCGAAAGTCATATTTCAAAAGTCTCTAATATGACCGATTGGATCCAATTTCCCATTATAATGATCAAACTTTGGAACTTTGCAATGTTTGGGAAATGGGATCATGTTAAGACTACGATCAAAAGGGTAAGGAAAAATATCATCAATAGCATATTTCTTCATTATGGTTCCCCCTTCCATGTCTTTAATTTGTCTTTGTAGTGCTTTAATCTGTTGAGACAAGGCACTAAGATTAGAGAATGGTGTTTCATCAAGACTTCTCTTTAAGTTCTTGGTATCAAAATCATGAGAAAATTTAGCTCCTTTGTTAGCCAAATATAGGAAATATTTCTCTTTGTTGCGCTCTAAAATATTTTCTAAGGCTTTATAAAATTTGGGATCTTGCTCGGCCTCTCCAAGGTGACCTTATTCATCTTGTTCATCATCAAGTGTATCTACAGGATTTCTACTCATGTTTCTATCGAGAGGGAACAATTTTTTTTCTCTTTTATCCATGTTGTTGAAAAGGGGATTACTTCTCTCACCTTCTTCTTGAGTTTTTGGAGTATGATCTTCTTGTTGAATATCCTCTTTCATCTTATTATATTGAGATCTTGTAAAAATAGGCATATGATTTTGAAATGTTCTTCTAAACTTAGATCACAATTTGATAAGTGTGCAAATGATGATGTTTTGATCCGATAAGATGAAAATATTATGACATGATCAAAGATGTTCCTAATTCTTGATTGTGGCTTCCAACGATGAAGGATGTCAGAATCCTATGGGAGAAGTTGAATCAATAATCAAAAATTTTCTTGAAAGGTGCACTTTTAATATTTGGTCCTTGTTTTTGAAGAATGATTAAGTATATCAAATAACCTAGTTAAGATCACTTAAGGATTTGGCTAGGATGTGTTGGATACTCAATGGAAGGTTGTGGTAGATAATAAAATTTGAGAGGTTGATTGTGATTGTGTCATTGTAATAGAGCTCTTCTTTGGAAATAGGCTTAGGAATATAAAGGCTCTACAACGTACTCGTTACTAAATCCTCTAACAAAATCTTGGTACCTATGGACAAACTCACAGTAATGGAGCAAGACGTTTCAAATTTTATACAAAAATTATCTTTGTTGCAAGGTTTTCTTGATCCTATTGGAAATCGATTTCCTAGAAAATTTGGTTGATTCCACTCTCTAAGCATGGGAGAAATGTCAAGATGCTACTGGACCGAAGGTGTTACAAACTCAGATCTGTCAAAAGTAAAAATTCTAGAAAGTGACAGATGTGCTACTTTGTGCCCTATATGCACTGAAAAAATAGGCATATGCACTAGAGAAATAGTCAAATGCACTACAATAGACCTCAGATGCACTACAATATGTCTCAGATGTGCTACAAAAAAATGTTTTGACTGTGACCAAAAATTGTTTACAGAATATTCAGCCTATACTCTAAAACACTTAATGCATGAAAATAGGCTCTAAATGCACTGAACTAACTAGTGGATGCATTATAATAGACTTCATATGCGCTAATATATACCCTAGATGCACTAAAATAGTTTTCCAATGTAGTTTTCTAAACAGTTTTGAGTAGTTTCAACTAAAATTTTGTATGTTCATTTTGGATGATCTTTTATTTGAATTAATGTGATTGAAAACACAACAAACACTCTAAAAATAGCTATTTTTAAGACATATACTAAACATCAAGTGTATGTTCAATTTTTTTTACAAAAAGTGTTTTCACAGGTCTTGCACATAAAGGACAATTCAGGTAGACTCACTCTTACTACTCAAGTAGGTCATCATAATAACCATAGCCCACATCTTAGAACTGTGTCGACTCACATAGTCATGTCACCCTCGAAGGGGTGTCAATGTTTTTTTCTTTTCCAAGCACATACTCAGAGTGATGGAAGTGGATACTAGATCCCCTAAGAAAATTTTTCATGGTAGTTATATGCCGAGTATCTTGGGGGTAGATTCTTCCCTCCCCTTCCATTGTGATTATTAGGATGTTCAGAGACTGACACGATTGGCTACTACACTAGGTTCTTATTAAGGGTTCCATTCAATAAAAAAATAATAAACTCCCTCAAGACACCTCCAAACCTTTAGAACAAAGGCTTTGGGGATGGTTATCTTGTACACTACCATTGAATTGCAGACTTTCCCTGAATTTACTTTTGATTATAGTGGGTTGGAAAAGTTGACTTTAGTTGTTCCCACTTAGGTTGTTCCTCTTGGGTGAGTACTTTGTTCCACAAGAGTGGGCCCTCTAAAGGATGTAATAATGCATTAAAATCGCAAAAAATGAAAAGGAAATTTTGTTACTTTGATCACCTAGTTAAGGGGAGAGCATATACCTATTGACACAGACAAAGTAGACAACGTTCTTTTTAGAGCCCAAATGATAATGGTTTAATGTATGTGAAGATATTGCTTCACAACAAGCATGGGATTCATTTTAACTAAAAAATAAATGTGTGGTGGCTACCCTAGGATTACTTCTTTTTAAATTCCATGTCTATCCTAGGATTGGTTTATTTTAAATTGATGTGTCTACCTTAGGGTTGCTTCTTTTTAACCAGTAAAAAAGATTTGTCTACGGAAGGCATTAGAATCAAAACTTTGTTTAGTTACAACCTACATGTGTTAAAACATCACACATATGTGCTAAAAAAAATAGTCAATGTGCTAAAACAGACCTCATAAGCATTGCAAAGAACCTTAAATGTGCTAAAAGAAATCCTAAATGCGCTAATCTAATAATGTAATTTTTTTAATTTTTGTTTTAGACAATTTTAAATGAAGTGATCTAAGTGGATGCACTATTTTGTTCCCTAGATGCACTAAAGAAATTGTTGGATGGACTGAAACAGTTCTTGAATGCACCAAAAGACCTGCAAAAGCGCTAAAACAAGTCTTGGATGCACTAAAATAACCCATGGATTCACTAAAATGCAAAATTTTCTAGAAATCCAAACTCCAAAATGCGAAATCCTCTCAAAAAACCTACAAGTAGATGTTGAAAATGGGGAAAATGCCCCACGGTGGGTGCCAAAAAAATGTATGGTTGAAATTAACTGTATCAAATGTAGATTCAAAAAAATAAAACACACCAATAAGACAGTATATTGAAGAAAACTAATTAAAAACTAAAGCAAAATATTAATAACAACAATTTCTTCAATGATGTCTCATTGTCCACTATCTCTAGTGTTTTTTTCAATTCCAGCTTTCTCTCACATCATGTGCTAGGCCTAACAAACAGTCTTCCTAGAGAATGAGATTAAAGATTAATGCATTCTATGCTAAGATATGATTAACATGCTTAAAATAAAGATGACTGCTAGAATGTAAAATTATGAAATTATGAATACTAAAGCTGATAATAATAATGCTAGTCGCATATCTCTAATGCATGTGTGTGTGTAACCAATGCTTGGATTCACAGGGGTATTTATAGAGTTTTCAAAAGATTCTAATTGGATGATGTGCTCAACCGTTGAAATCAAGCTTGTCAAGATGAACGATGAGAGATTCTGAAAATTGAGAAAAATATGGAAGGTTGAGAGAATAATGGAAGATGTTTCCTTCCCACAAAACCTTTCACTCAAAAATAGAGGCAACTTGCCATTTGTCATCTTTAGTTATGAGTTGGTTTTGTAGTTGAAGATAAATCCCATAATTAAATAAATAAATTTATTTAATTAGATGTGACAAAGAATTTAGAAGTTTCTATAATTAAATATTTAATATTTAATTATGTGTGAGAGATGAAAATGGAAGGTAATTAAATATTTAAATTATGCATGAAATGAGAAAAAGGTTTTAAATTAAATATTTGTAATATTTAATTTAACTGTGAGATGAAGAAAGTGTTTGGAGGAATATTCTATTATTTGAATTCAAATATTCAAATTTAGAATAATATGATAATTAATATAAATAAATTATAAAATTTATTTAATTTAATGAAGAGGAAGATTGAAGATGGTTATAATTAAATAAACTTATTTATTCAATTAAGGTAGAAGAATTATAAAAGCAAGTGATATAAATAAATAATTAAATTTATTTATATGTAGATGACTTTAGAAGATTAATTAAATAATTCATATTTAATTAATTAACAAGCTTGATTAACCATGACCATTTTTAGATGTATATAGTTAGTTACATTTGCTTGTTAAGTGTTTTTCTAATATCTCTTACAACTATTTGAGATACTACTTATCTTGCACCAATATGTTTCATGGGTTTCTTTTTCCCTGATTTGTTTGAAGCTGCTTATAATAAAGTGTTAATTATTGTGGTTATTTTGTTTGTATGGAACATGTTATATGTCTTATATCAATATGTTTCATGATATTCATTATTCTGCATTTTTTTGAAGTTTTACATAACAGATTGTTCTTCATGATACTCTTTTTCTTATTTCCCCATAACAAACTCTAGCTCTCCCCAAGTTACTGGATATGTGCAAGATCATGGAAAAAATAGGCCCTTAAGTGGCAAATTTTTTAGAAAAATCAGAGTTAGGTAACTTGATGTAAAAATTTGAATAAGTTATCTATATTATTTAAAATATATGTAATAATAGAATCTATAGCAAATTGAATGTAGTTTCTAAACTACTAGGTTTTTTTTATTAAAAAAAATCTATTTGCTGACAATTTAAAATTTCAATGCAGTAGTAATTAAATTCTAGGGAAAAAATAAGAAGTAGGTGTCTGTATAACCACCCTAACCACAATAAAATTATAATATTTTTTTATAAGATTTTAGATATAAGTAGAGGAATCATGTCCTGATGTGATGCATATTTTTTTGTATTTTTTTTCGTAGTAAATAATTAATTATGAATTTTTTATTACAACTTTTAAAAAATATTAAAAATTTGTATGTCTGACCACCTTAACTTCGTCAAAAAATTATGAAAAGATTCAAAAAATGTGATATTGTTTGAAAGCTATAGATGTTTTTCAATCAACCTATCAATTAGGACTTTAGTTGTAATTTGAAAAGAAAATGAATAATAATTACTTATTAAATTCAAAGTAAAGAATAATTTATGTTGGTGCAAATTTGAAAATCTTCTTTAAAAAACCTTTTCGTTTCATCAATTTTGGGTAAAAAAAATGTCATCAGCCACATACCCACCATATTGCCACTTTTTGGCCCATCATGATCCTGCACATACCCTACTGGACAACCCTCAGGCACCCACCCCATAGGTGTGTCGCTTGCTTTCTTTTTGCTGTGGGTAATTATATTGGGCCTTTTTTAGATGCATGGCTAGTTTTTTCATCAATTACACTAAATCTTAGATCTTTGAATTTGTTGTTACACTTTCTAGCATTGTTTGATATGTGTATGCATATATGTATAGACATATATATACATATGCAATAAAAAAAATTGAAGCTCTTTTAGATGGAGGGTGCAACAAAGAAGGAATGATGCATACACATAAGTAGTAGTAGCATTACACTCTTTGAGGAAGAAAAAATGCACCGTACCTTCCATTCGTTACGCTCTCCACCAAAAAATGCATTACATATGCATAGATATATTTATGTATAGATATGCATATATGTATATACATATGAATATGCATATGCACATTCAACCTAATTAGATGTATGCTTTTTTGTTCTACAATTAATTTTTTTCTATATTAGTTTAGTGGCTCTTAAATGTTATTGCCATCTGTCTTATACAATTTTTTTATTTGTCTTCAATATATATATGCATATATGTATCTATGTATGTTTCAAAGCATTGATCTCCACATGTACTATTCACAATCTACACTATCCTCTTTATAAGGATTTGAATTTAAATCAATTAGAAAGATACCAAGGAACTAACTATACAAAATGTGTATAACATCAAAGATTCACTGTAAAACCCCGTCTCGCAACCTAGAGGACGATACAATACTACAAAAGCACAACTATTTTTTCTTTTTCTTAAAATTCAAAACAAGAGAAGTAAAGTATCCTACTCTAACCACATACATCCTCTAGGCTACACAACGTATCTACATGTGAACACCATTACTTATAAAATTTAACCAACCATAGCATATGAACATAAAACTCAAGATACAACTTACAACAAAGTATTAAACCATTACAAGATAAATTTAACACATAGAAATGTATTGAACATAATTCCATAGATACAACACCATTAAATCCAATAATGAATAGATCATAAATATTATTAGAATTACATCTCAAAGGTTCACCTTGATACAAATCAGGTATTACAATTATACATAATGAACCATAGTTACAATGAATAAATAGAAGAACAGCTCCAGAGAACCACATGAGCTCCTCAAACAAGAATATCTCGCCATCACGAATGGAAGAGAAACTCAACAGTGTAAGATGCACGCCACCAAACCATCTGTTACCCGTAGGCCTAGCCCCGATGCTAGGAGATAGTAACAAGTAATCAAGGCAACCCTACTACCTCTAAAAATAGAAAACATACATAATACTCACAGTACAAATAACCAAGAACTATGATCACATTGCTTCCAAAATCATTGAATCAATTATAAACACAATACAAATAAATTGAATGTTGTCATAAGAGGAGTATCATCATAAAGGTTGCATTGGTTGTCCAAAGGAGATATTCATAGGTCCCATCCCCATTCTAGGGTTATCCTGGTAACCTCTCACGATCCAACCCCACATGCACACTTGTGTAGAATCAGTTATCTTTCAAGAAGACAAGATAACAATCTAGCCATTCCAGGCCTTCCTGACTCATCTCAAGTCTCATACAAGCCCTTGAGTTAATGAGTGAGGCTAAATATCTTGTTATATGTGTTAAGCTAATAGATTATTTAATTCCCACTTGATTATATTGACTCCCACATGAGTTGTCCTGAGACCACTTTGTGTCCCGACCCTCATTGAAAGCCACTCCCCTATCAAAAACACAATAAATCATATTGCATACCAAGGGTAGAAAGTGCACTAAACTTGACCACTATAACCAATATACCTCAAAAGGTAACACATCTCTATGGATGCCTAATACTAAAAACCCAATACATGCACTACCTACGAAATCTCAAAGGGTCAACTAAAGTTACCACAACCCTTTCACAATTACAACTCTGGAAGACTTAGATTGACAAAATGGCAAATACTTTTCCCCTAGTACACAATTACAGAAACACATGCTTTTAAATATAATTCAAGAAAATAACAAATACTATCCTTCAGATTTCCTAAATCCATTACAATCAATTCTTGCATATTAAAATACAACATCCAAAACACTATTTTAATTTAATAAACTAACAATGAAACAATTAAATATTCCACTTCCAAATCTCAACTCCTCTTAATACATAACTCAATTTCCTTAATTAAATATTTAATTTTTCTAATAAAATAAATTTATTATAAAACACCGACTTGTGCATTGCATGCATTAATTAACAACATAATATTCATTTAAATAAATATTCTTTTTAAATAAATAAATATATATATATATATATTCTAATTGCATAATCTAATTATTCTTTTCCAATGTTCATTTTAAAATATCTAATTGTGCATGTGCATGCACCTATTTAAAAATACATTTAAATATATTTATATTTAAATATTCTAAAATTAGATGCAATTTTTCTAATATATATTTTAAAATATATATATTAATTAGTTTACAATTTTCAAAAAATCTTAATCATAAAACCAATCTGTTGTGACTTTAACAAATTTTATTTTCGGATCTGGGCTTTTCTCTAAAATTTTTACTAAAGGTGTGCCATCAAGTTGTCTAAAACATATAAAAAATTCAGCCTTACCCGGTTCATGAATTTCTAGTTAGGATTAATTTAGTGACTCACTCTCTCTGCTATTTTGATTTTCAAATTACCAAAGGTTTCCAATTATTTCAGTTTTATCAATTTTATCAAAAGATTTCATTTTCAATCCTCCAAAGGTTTTCTAATTCCTTAAATACTTGTCTTTGAATCTTCTATTGTGTTAAAAATCATTCCTTACAAGGATCTAAATCTTCAACAGTAATTTACCATTTTCTATAGAAGAATAAATTCTATTTTCACAGGAAGAGGTTTCTAAATTTTGATTTAAATTCAATAGAGGTTCAATTTTCACAGCAATATTTAAAAAAAAAGCTTTTACAGTAATAAAAAATATTTTCCTAAACATTTCCAATTTGCATTATAGTAATAAAATAAATTTTCAATACAAAATTCACAAAAACAGTAAAGGAACCTGTTCCAGAAGAAACTGTTGTCTGTTCAGAAGAACTATTGCCTCAAGAATTGTTGTGGAATGTCTCTATAACTTTGAATTGCCAATGTAGCCAAAACTTCCTCCAGTAAATTTTCCTCTTCCCAAAAAACCACACAATCCACAGCCAAGAATTCTATAGTAAAATTCTAAAAAAAATCTTGAGAGAGATCCACAATCTCCCCACCAATTTTCAACAACCCATACAAAACTTTCCTGTGAAACAACTTTCTTTTCTTTTTCTAAATATCTTTTCCATGAATGAATTTTCAACAATTAGATAACAAATTCCTAATTCAGTTATCTCAAACAAAATATCCTTTCCCTCAACAAATCAAATATTTTTCATTCACATGCATTTAAATAAAATAGAATAATTTACTAATTGCAACCAATTTAAATAATCTTATTTATTTAATTACCGTTTATTTTTTATAATAAAATTTACTCAAAAACATAACCAAATTAAATTAATTAATTTATTTATTTATTCTAAAGTCTTCACAACAATAATTCATTTAATTAAATATTTAAATTAAATACACATTTAATCTACCAAATTAAATTTGCACAATAATAAAATACCTAGAACAACAATGATAAGACTAAGACCAATACTCAAATTGATGACACACTATACTAGGGTAAAGGTATGACTAGGTAGCCCGTTACTATCTCCCAATATTACTGTTGAGTAGTGGACATGTTTAGACCTATGAAATCAGGTGAAGCTAATGTCATGTACTTGCAATTCTGCAAATAAGCAAATGTCGCACATGTATACAGATAGTAATTCATACACACCGTGAAGAGAGGACCACAGAAATCACAGGGCACTGGCAAACAAGTGATGCAATACCGTTCTCTTCACCAATACAATGTCACATCAACTGACGAGATAATATATCAATTAAACTATGATAAAAAAATATAGAAATGTCATCACAACTAAACATATATGCAAACATAAAACATATTAAACATAATCACAATGCATACAATGCGTCATCGCATCAATATAGTCTATCATCGCTCCACTGTCAGTGATAGAATAACTATAACATAAAACATAGTCTAACAAAGTATCTGAACTATCAAGAAAATATAACAAATCGGAGGGGTGTCACATGCACAGAGTATATGTGTGTGTGTGTGTGTGTGTGTGTGTGTGTGTGTGTGTGTGTTTATATGTATATATATATATATGTATATTTGTATATGTATATATATATGTATTGGAAAGCGTACTCTAAAATGTGCAAGAAAATATATTGATTAAGTTTCATTGTCAAAAGAGGCATTGTTTTGTTGGTTTGATAGAAGAGTATTGTATGAATCTCTTGCTCCACATCTATTTTATAGTAGATTGGAGGGTTTTAAAACTATTGTGCTTTGGAATATGTGAGTTATATATATATATATATTATATATATAGTATATGTAAATATATATGTATATGTATGTATATATGTATATCTTTTTAACACTTTTTTTATAGTTTCCCTATTTGTCTATAACATTTAGTGCCAAATAATGTGGCTCCAATTTAGAATTGATAAGCCAACTATTACATAGATTACTTGTGTTGTATCAATATGTTTTATGATATTCTTTCGTCTTGTTTAAAAGTTTTATTTAATGTTGGGTTTTGATCATCTCTCATTTTCCTATGGTTCTTCACTGCTTTCTTAATAGTTCTTTTACAATTTACCTATTTGTCTATAATATTTAGTGCCAAATAATGCAACTCGAATTTAGGATATGTGTATGTATATATGTATATATATAATATGTATATATATATGTATATATATGTATGTGTGTGTGTGTATATATATATGTATATATGTGTGTATATATATGTGTATATATATGTGTATGGCAAAGTATACTATGAAATGTGTGAGAAAATATATTGATTAGGTTGAATTCTTGAAAGGTGTTGGTTTAATAGCAGACTATTGTAAAAATTATTGCCTCTGCCTCTCTTTCAAGTTCCCCATTACAAACTATTCTTCATGATACTCTTTTTTTGTTTCCCCATAATAAAGTATTCATTATCATATTTTGCATAAGAATCAAAGGTCAATGATAAATAATCAAGAACCCACATTAAACATATTCGTACAAATCAAGCAATGTATGTAAGAGTTGGTTTGTGAATTGAAAATTTAAGCTACATTCTTTGGTAGTAAACCCACATTAAATAGAACTTGGGTATGTGTAGGATCATCATGGAAAATGCATGCTGTTAAGTGGTGAAAAAATTAGAAAAATCAGAGTTAGGCAATATGGCATAGAAAATTGAATAATTTATCTATATTATTTCAAAAATATGTAAGAATAGAAACTTTAGAAAATTGAATGTAGTTTATAAACTACTAGGTTTATTTTAAAAAAAAATCTATTTGGTGAAAATTTGAAATTTCAATGCAGTAGTACTTAAATTTCAATGAGAAAATCAGAAGTAGGTGTCTGTCTAACCACCCTAACCACAATAAAAACATAATATTTTTTTATAAGATTTTAGATATAAGTAGAGGACTCATGTCCTAATGTGATGCATATTTTTTTATAATTTTTTTCCAAGTAAATAATTAATTATGATTTTTTTATTATAACTTTTAAAGAATATAAAAACTTGTATGTCTAACCACCTTAAATTGGTCAAAACATCATGAATTTTTTTTTTTTATCCTATAGTATGTGAAGCATAGAATGTGATGCATGTTTCAGATTCAAAAAATGTGATATCAGTTGAAAGCTATGGATGTTTTTTAATCAGCCTATCAATCATGAGTTTAGTTGTAATTCAAATAGAAAACGAATAATAATTATTTATTAAATTCAAACTAAAGCATAATTTATATTGGTGGAAATTTGAGAATCTCCTTTAAAAATATTTTTCGTTTGATCAATTTTGGGCAAAAAAAAAGTTGTCAGCCACATACTCATCATATCACCACTTTTTGGCCCATCATGATCCTTCACATACCCACTTGTAAATGTAATGAGTAGTAATAATCTATGCAAAATGGCTATAAGACCACAGAGTTAATTAAAAATTTTAGCTACATTACTTGGCACTAAATATTATAGAGAAATAGAGAAGACTTGCCTGGGGTTTTTAATGATGACATGGAGCTTACCTCTTCAACAAAAGATGTTCCTAAATGTTGTTCATTGGTCAATAAGGATTGCAAAAAAAAAAAGAATTTAGAATTGATAAGGCAACTATTACATAGATTGGTTGTCTTGTATCAATATGTTTCATGATATTCTATTATCCTCATATGTTTGAGTATCAATATGTTTCATGATATTCTTTTCCACTCATATATTTGAAGCTACCTGTAATGCCTCGCCACGCAACCCTAGGGGAAGTTGCAAACTACAAACAATTTCGTTACAATTTTTATTTTTTTTAAAAAAAATTACAATTACATGTATGATAACAACACAAAGCCAACAATCCCCTAAGGTCGCGAGACAAAGATTAATTTAATTCACAAATTAAAACATGCATGAAATGAAACATAACAACATTCACTTAATCTAATTGAAGCACATACATTCCATACATGAGATTTCCATTAAGACCATGAGATCCTTCATGGTTACTAAGGACAAAAGTTATATTATTACAATTACATCTCTCATTCCCAGAATGAGGTAAATCAATGACACGATTATTTATTACAATTTCCACCTCGATAAAAATGAGGGGTACATAAAACACAATAGCACTAGCATAAATGAAACCAAGGTAGCAACTGGAATCCCATGAGCTCTCTGACACGAAAGCCTCCTCCACATAAGCCAATGCCAAAACAATGGAGTATGGTGCACGTTCCACCCAACCATGTAATACCCGAAGGCTCACCCCCCGTGCTAGGAGATAGTAACAAGGGTTTCAGGTCAAGACCAACAACCTCTATACAGGCAACATGACTCAATTGGAAAAGAATATGAACATAACATCACATGACATAAAGGTTACAATGCTTCCAGATTTTAAATACATGAACACATCACAAATACAACATAATGCTGACTTAAGAGAAGTGTCATCACAATGCCGCATGGGATATCCTGGCAAGTCTTCCTAGGTCTCGGCCCCCATCTTGGGATATCCTGGTAATCTCTAACGACTCATGGCCCCACATGCATACCAATGCGGAATCAATTATCTTTCGAAGGGACAAGATAACGATCTTGCCATTCCAGGCCTTCTCGTCTCATCCTAAATCTATACAAGCACTTGCGTCCATGAGCGAGGCAAAATTAATCTTTTTAGATGATGGTACCCCCTATACTAATTAATTGGTTTAAGTTTTCACTGAATTAATCAACTTACATTGAGATCTCCTAGCACCACTTTGTGTGTCGGCCCTCAATGCAAGCCACTTCTCTAAGACAACACGTGGAACTATGCCACCACAAAAGGGTACTCAAGTGCAACCTAGGGATAATGAATCCCTAAACACGACATAAAGTCAACCTATCCCGCCCAAGGTAACCGGTTTAACTGGACACACTAAATGTACTACCCAAGGTATCCCAGGGTTGACCAATATAACAACAACCCAAAACACAAAACATAAAGTCCTATCTGGAAGACTTACATAACACTATCTAGATTGTCCCACACCAAGGAAAAGCATTATAGCAATATAAAGTAGACTACTTTAGGATTTCGTAAATCCAATTCACTCAACGTGTTGGTGCATTACTCAATTAAATAAAGCATATTCTTTGCACAATTCAAAAGAGAAATCAAAACACGTTGAGAACCATCACGACATTTAAACTACTCTTTTACACATCATACACGATTTCCCATAATGATTAAAATAAATCCTTTAACAAGTAAATCAATCATAAAAAAAAAATGATTTCCCATATATTCTTTGCTATGACTCTTAACGATTATATCTGAATATCGTCATATACATATAAAATAATTATATAATTATATTTAAATCCATTACAAAATATTAACTTATTTTCCACATTAATTAAAATATAACCAAAGTTGACTTTTAAATAATAAAGAAAATAATTATCAATAAATCATAATAAAATACAAATATAATATAATATATTTATATATATTAAATAAATAATATATATACTACAATCTATATATATTATATTTAATATATAAATATAACATATATAAATTATAAAATATATATAATATTTAAAATATATAAATATATATATTAAAACCAAAAAGGGGTAGGGTTTTTAAAAAAAGAAAACACGAAGGAAAAGGCTGCTCAGGAAGACGCGGCAAGGGAGACGCAGAGTCTCCCTATTGCCGCGTCTTCCTACGCTGGGGGGGACTCTGCCAGTGAAGGCAGCGCCCAGCGCTGCCTTCCCTGGTAGCGCCTCCCCTCATGGGAGCGGCGCCTAGGAGGCTCCGCCGGCCCTCGCCCCGGGGTTTCATTCCCCAACGCGGAAACAACAAAAGAATGACGCCCCCACAAAAACACGGATTTCTGCGTTTAAAACACAGACCCAAAAAAGGAAAAAAAAAATAATTTTACCATACTTATATTTAATAAAATCTACAACATCATATATGCAATATATGCATATATATGTATATATACTCAAATTATACATATATATGCATATATAAAAATATATAAATAAACACAGTCATAACATAGGACTGTAAAATTATTTTTTGTTCAACACCCAGATTGGGCAAACTCACAAATTTGAGAAACAAAATGAATTCTCATTGAAGCTTCAAGATTTAACACAATAATTCCAAAATTTCACCCAAATTAAATAGAGATTTTCCCCAACCCAAGTTTTCATAAAACCCATTTGAATCCTTCAAATTTTGTTTCAAAATTTCACATTGATAGTTTGAAGATAATTTCTGGTTCATATTGTTTCCTCAAAAAAATTGCAAAACTCTTCATTTTCAAGTTTGAATGGTGATTCTATGATGGGTTTTGAAATGCAAACTTTGTTTTTCCAAAACTGATTTGAGCCATTTCAAACAAAAATTGTTTAAAATAAAATTGCATGAAGAAGGAAAAAAAAAGAACATGGAACCTTTTGTTTTCTCCAAGTTTTTGTAGAGTCCTTCAATGGAGGTTGATCTCCTTCAAGTTTCTTTCAACAATCCTTAAAAAAAAACTTCGTTCAAGAATTTCTCCAAGCTTCGCCAAGTTTTTCCTCCCCAAAAATTTCTTTTTACCCAATTATGAAAAAGATAAATCAAAAAAGAAAATCCATTTCCTTCTGGCCTTCTCCAAAAAAAATGTCAAACCCCTAATTTAGCCACCCACCAAAAGTTATTGCAATTTAGATATTTTTTGATATTTCATTTTTTTGGAAATTAATAAAACAACTTTATCTTCCTTTTCAAATGCATAATACTCATTTAAAAACCAAATTCCATTTACCCCACAATGCTAACTAAATTCACTTTATTTCACAAAATTGAATCCAACTATTATATTTAAAACAAATCATTTTTTTTATTTTTTTTATTTTATTTTCTTACAAGAGGAATGCAATACAACTTCTAAATGTATATTTTTTATTTTTATTTTTTTTGCCTCATTATTTAATAATGGTAAAACAATTGGACTAATTTAATTAATCCTCAACAAATCTAATTAACAGTTAGATTATTTTATCAATTGAATTAAATCAACTAATTAATTAATAAGCACTCTATTATGAATTTGGCAATAAAATTAAATTAAGCAACACCATTTCACTAGGAATTAAATCACGCACGCAAGGAGAGATGAGATGACAAGACAAATAGCTTATCCCAACTGACAACCCGATGACCCACTATGGCTAGGGTGATGTCACGACACAGAAACCCATGCTACTATCTCCCAATCATTTTTCGTTGAACAAGGGACATGCTCAGACCTGTGAAATCAGGTGGAGTCAATGTCCTGTACCTGCATCCTGCACACAACACGAGTGTCGAACATGCATACATATATATAAAAATATCAAAACACACCGTGAAAAAGGAAATCACAGAATCACAGGGCACTCGCGTGCGAGTGATGTGATCCTGTCCCCTTCACCAATACAATAACGCTAACTGACGCCTCTAATCATCAATGGTAATGAAAGCATAAGCATCAATAATTCACATACTTGCTAATTTAATTCACAACATGAAATAATAATATCATTTGATTAAAGTACTATCACATCAAAAAATAATGTTTACCTCGCTTAACAATTAGCGGTCAAAAGTAACCAAGTTTATAACCAACGTGCTAACAAGGCAAAATATACATAACGAACACTATTCGATCAAAAGAACAAAATGGAGGGTTGTTACATCCTCCCCCCCTAGGGTCAGGCTTACTGCTGGAAGCCTGTGAACAAATAGGGATAAAGTTCCCTCATCCTAGCTGCATCCTCCCAAGTGGATGATGAGTCATCCCTAGGATCCCACTGAATCCTAACCTAATCAATATCTCGCCCTCGAAGAGCGAGCGTTCTGTGCTCCACCACGGCCACGGGCTCCGAAGCCAGCTGCCCGTCCTCTACCTGCAAGGCATTCCAATCAAGGACATGAGAAATGTCTGGATGGTACGGCCGAAGAACTGATACATGAAATACGTCGTGCACACGCAAGAGACTGGCGGTAAAGCAAGACGGTAAGCAACAGGACCAATCTTCTCTAGAATCTCGAAGGGTCCAACAAAGCGAGGTGCCAACTTAGAGCCCTTTCCATAACGGATTGGGCTCTTTCGTGGACGCACATGCAAGAAGACTCTATCACCTATGAAAAACTAACGATCCACTCTATGCGCATCCGCATACTTCTTCTGCCTATCCTGCGCTGCCACCAAGTGCTCTCTAATCCTATCCACATGTTGCTCCATATCATGCAACATCTCAGGGCCCAAAGTTACCCTGTCCTCTAGCCGATCCCAACTCAAAGGAGTACGACATGGTCGCCCATACAATGCCTAGAATGGAGCCATACCGATAGAACTCTGAAAGCCATTATTATAGGAAAACTCCACAAAATAGAGATACTCCTCCCATCGTGTCTGTTGGTCCATCACATACATATGCAACATGTCTTTGAGGATCTGATTAACCCTCTCAGTCTGTCCATCTGTCTCTGGGTGGTAAGCTGAACTGAAGTTCAACTGTGTTCCCATCGCATGTTGTAATGACGTCCATAGAGCTGAGGTGAACACTGGATCCCTGTCAGAGATAATCCGACATGGAATACCATGCAACCTCACTATATCCTCCATGAACACTCTACCTACGGAAGATGCAGTATAGGAAGAGGGCATAGGTGAGAAGTGTACTACCTTCGTCAACCTATCCACTGTCACCATAATTGCATCATGCCGTCTCGAAGAGTTAGGTAAACCAACAATGAAATCCAATGAGATTATATCCCATTTCCATTCTGGTACTAAATGTGACTGCAAAAGCCCTGCTGGATGTTGGTGTTCGGCCTTCACCCGCTAACACTCAAGACATCTCGACACAAAATCCGCAATATCTCGCTTCATCCCTGGCCAAAAATATAATTGACGCAAATCTGCATACATCTTCTTCACCCCTGGATGGACTGAATAAGGTGCACGATGTGCTTCAGTCATGATCAAAGCGCGAAGCTCACATGATGGGGGAACGTATATGCGTCCCGTGTGTCTCAATATCTCGTCAGCATCTAGAGAGTATCTTGAATATCTACGCTCAAGAGGTCTTCCTGCCTCTATTACCGATCTAACATCCTGATACCAACTGTCGGCTTGGAGGGTAGAAAGAATCTGACTCCACAAATCAACAATAAGAGTCAACTCAGATATCTCATGCCTTCGCCTACTAAGGGCATCTGCAACCACATTCTCCTTCCCTTGGATATACTTCACCTCGAAGTCATATTCACAGAGAAACTCCATCCATCGCCTTTGCCTAGCATTAAGGTTAGGCTGCGTGAAGATGTACTGAAGGCTCCTATGATCACTATGCAGCTCAAAGCTATGCCCAAGAAGAAAGTGCCTCCATCTCGTCAATGCATGAACCACTGCCGCCAACTCAAGATCATGGGTAGGATAGTTTAGCTCATGATCCTTGAGCTTCCGCGACTCATATGCAATGAAATGACCCTCCTGCATCAATACTGCTCCTAATCCCTCCAAGGACGCATCCGCACACACTACAAAGTCCCCATTAGGATCCAGTATCGCAAGTATAGGTGCACTGGTCAACTTCCCCTTAAGACACTGAAAGGCGGTCTCACACTTCTCAGACCACTCAAACCTCTTTCCTTTCCTCTGGAGGGAGGTGATAGGATGCCCTAGCCTCGAAAAGTCCTGCACAAATTTCCTGTAATAACCCGCTAGCCCCATGAAGCTACGTATCTCGGCCACATTCGTGGGCGCAGGCCAATCTAAGATCGCTTGGATCTTTGCAGGATCCACTGAAATACCCTCTCAAGAGATCACATGACCAAGGTATTGGACCTCAGTCCTGAAGAATTCACACTTCGACAAGTTAGCATATAGCTGATTATCTCGCAAGCACTGTAATACCTGTCGCAAGTGCTCCTCATGTTCCTCCATTGTTCTAGAATATACCAAAATATCATCTAGGAACACAAGAAGAAACCTATCAAGGTATGTACAAAATACCCCATTCATAAGACTCATGAACACTGAGGGTGCATTCGTCAAACCAAATGGCACAACCGTGAACTCATAGTGACCATATCAAGTTCGGAACGTGGTCTTATGAATATCTAACTCAAAAATTCGTAGCTACTGATATCCTAACTTGAGATCAATCTTCGAAAAGATGGTAGCACCCTTGATCTGATCAAATAGATCGTCAATCCTAGGAAGAGGATACTAATTTCTGATGGTCACTTTGTTCAACTGTCGGTAATCAATGCATAACCGAAGTGAACTGTCCTTCTTTATGAAGATGACAGGTGCTCCCCATGGAGAAACACTAGGGTGAATAAAACCCTTCTCTAGCAATTCCTCAAGCTGCAACCGAAGCTCTTTCAGCTCCTGGGTAGTCATACGATAGGGAGCTCGTGAAATGGGTTCTGATCCAGGTACCAAGTCTATCTTGAAGTCAATGTCTCTGTGAGGAGGCATCCATGGAATCTCGTCTGGAAAGACATCGGAAAACTCCTGAAGGATGGGGTGACTATCAAGAGAAACCTTCTCTTCTCCACCTCCTAGATCCAAATCATCCACTATAACAGCGAACAATTGGCAACCCTGCCGCAAACACCTTCTCAACTACATAGCTGAGATGATCCTCAAGGAGATCGGCCTCTGAACCCCCACTACCTCTATCTCTCTACCACATGGCCCAATGCATCTAATCGACTTATGTCGACAATCAATGACTGCACTATGAGCCTCTAGCCAATCCATTCCTATGACAACGTCATAAGAACCCAACGGAATAACACAAAGGTCCAAGGTAGTCTAGAGAGGTCCAACCACTAACCTACACTCCGACACAAGGGAAAGGGATGCAACTTTTGCACCTGAAGCTAACTCCACCTGCCACCTATCGACTTGCTTTACCGCATCCAGTCTACATCACGCCACGACCAATAAAGAAACAAAGGAATCATATGCTCCAGAATCAAATAAAATAGAAACTAGGTTACGCCCCAACATACCATAGGCCTCAACAACTATACCTTGGTGCTCTTCCTGGCAGTTGTCAACCGCTGCGAATACTCGATGCCCACGGCCTGCATCTCCTATAGTCGGCTCTGACGCCGCTGGTCCCTGAGAATAACTCGATGCACCCTTATTGGGACACATCCTTGCTATGTGACCCTGTTGGCCACACGCAAAACATCCAGTGCCTCTACCGAAGCCCCTGCCTGTAGGTGGTGCACTAGACTACTGTGCACTACCCCTGAAAGAAGAATGAGAACTCTGTGCTGGCTGCTAAGAGTTGAAGCGTCTCATGCGCCTCCAACTCCTATCCCCCTGCCTCTACTGGAAACCCTTTCGTTTCCCCTGGGAACCCTGCTGCTGCTACTGACCACCTTGAGAGGGACCCTGCTGAGCTCTAGAAGGTGCACCTCCCTGAGGCTAACCCCCTCGAGCACTAGTCCCAGCTGCTGAACCACTACCCACCTGCACTCCTACATGACCACCTAAGGCCATCGCCAGGTTCTCCTTAATGAGCCTGGCCTTATCGACCGCCACCTCCATGGTCCTGGGTTCAAAAACCTACACTCCACCACTGATACGAGCATTTAAGCCCCTGAGAAAATGTTGTACCAACATGCCCTCATCATCACCTATGCCTGCATACTGTTTGAGCTCGTAGAAACGATGCTCATACATCTCTATTGACATAGTCATCTGTCGAAGGGTGTGGAACTCATCCCCTCGACGCTGCCTCCAATGCTCAGAAAGGAATCTAGCCCGAAACCGCTCTAGGAACAACTCCCAAGAAACTATACCAATGTCCAGATGGAGCTTCTTCTCCTCTAATCTCCACCATGTGGAGGCAAATCCCCTCAGGTGCATGATAGCGCACCTAGCTCGAGTGTTGCTACCATATGGGTGCATAGCAAAACACCTAGTCAAGTCAATGAGCCATGTCTCTGCCTCCAAACCACTGCCTGATCCATCGAAAGTGGGTGGTCGTGCTCTAAGCAAATCCCTCATATGGGCTGCTACCTCTGAATCAGAGTGAACTGGTACCTCTCTCTCTCTAACCACCACTGGCTCCACCTCCTGTCTAGGCCCAAGGCGGGCAAGGGTCTCCTCTAACAACTAACGCAACTGAGTGTCTTCGATCCTGGGTGGATCCGGATTCTGATTGCCATCTCCCTAAATATTTTGAGAAGCTTGTTGCTCCTCATGGTCAGAAACAAGTGGAACATGTGGAGGTGGGTCTTGTTGTTCCTCAATGTGACCGCCTAAACGGCCACGTCTACGACCCCCTCCTCTTCCACGCCTGGGAGGCATTATCCTATAAAGACACAAAAAGGCATTAAGCACAACACACAAATAAAATCCACACACCTAAAAGCTTAATGGGATCATCATAATCCCAGAGTACCCAGTGTTTAAACCTAGGCTCTGATACCATGTGTAATGCCCCGCCACGCAACCCTAGGGGAAGTTGCAAACTACAAACAATTTCGCTACAATTTTTTTTTTTTTTTTTTAAATTACAATTACATGTATGATAACAACACAAAGCCAACAATCCCCTAAGGTCGCGAGACAAAGATTAATTTAATTCACAAATTAAAACAACATGCATGAAATGAAACATAACAACATTCACTTAATCTAATTGAAGCACATACATTCCATACATGAGATTTCCATTAAGACCATGAGATCCTTCATGGTTACTAAGGACAAAAGTTATATTATTACAATTACATCTCTCATTCCCAGAATGAGGTAAATCAATGACACGATTGTTTATTACAATTTCCACCTCGATAAAAATGAGGGGTACATAAAACACAATAGCACTAGCATAAATGAAACAAAGGTAGCAACTGGAATCCCATGAGCTCTTCGACACGAAAGCCTCCTCCACATAAGCCAATGCCAAAACAATGGAGTATAGTGCATGTTCCACCCAACCATGTGATACCCGAAGGCTCACCCCCTATGCTAGGAGATAGTAACAAGGGTTTCAGGTCAAGACAAACAACCTCTATACAAGCAACATGACTCAACTGGAAAAGAATACGAACATAACATCACATGACATAAAGGTTACAATCCTTCCAGATTTTAAATACATGAACACATCATGAATACAACATAATGCTGACTTAAGAGAAGTGTCATCACAATGCCGCATGGAATATCTTGGCAAGTCTTCCTAGGTCCCAGCCCCCATCTCGGGATATCCTAGTAACCTCTAACGACTCCCAGCCCCACATGCAAACCAATGCGGAATCAGTTATCTTTCGAAGGGACAAGATAACGATCTTGCCATTCTAGGCCTTCTCGTCTCATCCCAAGTCTATACAAGCACTTGCATCCATGAGTGAGGAAAAATTAATCTTTTTAGATGATGGTACCCCCTATACTAATTAATTGGTTTAAGTTTTCACTGAATTAATCAACTTACATTGAGATCTCCTGGCACCACTTTGTGTGCCGGCCCTCAATGCAAGCCACTTCTCTAAGACAACACGTGGAACTATGCCACCACAAAAGGGTACTCAAGTGCAACCTAGGGATAATGAATCCCTAAACACGACATAAAGTCAACCTATCCCGCCCAAGGTAACTGGTTTAACTGGACACACTGAATGTACTACCCAAGGTATCCCAGGGTTGACCAATATAACAACAACCCAAAACAAAAAACATAAAGTCCTATCTGGAAGACTTACATAACACTGTTTAGATTGTCCCACACCAAGGAAAAGCATTATAGCAATATAAAGTAGACTACTTTAGGATTTCGTAAATCCAATTCACTCAACGCGTTGGTGCATTACTCAATTAAATAAAGCATATTCTTTGCACAATTCAAAAGAGAAATCAAAACACGTTGAGAACCATCACAACATTTAAACTACTCTTTTATGCATCATACACGATTTCCCATAATGATTAAAATAAATCCTTTAACAAGTAAATCATTGATAAAAAAAAATGATTTCCCGTATATTCTTTGCTATGACTCTTAACGATTATATCTGAATATTGTCATATACATATAAAATAATTATATAATTATATTTAAATCCATTACAAAATATTAACTTATTTTCCACATTAATTAAAATATAACCAAAGTTGACTTTTAAATAATAAAGAAAATAATTATCAATAAATCATAATAAAAACAAATATAATATAATATATTTCTATATATTAAATAAATAATATATATACTACAATCTATATATATTATATTTAATATATAAATATAACATATATAAATTATAAAATATATATAATATTTAAAATATATAAATATATATATTAAAACCAAAAAGGGGTAGGGTTTTTTTTTAAAAAAAACCAGAAGGAAAAAGCCGCTCAGGAAGATGTGGCAGGGGAGACGCAGGGTCTCCCTGCTGCCGCGTCTCCTAGCGCTGGGGGGGACGCTGCCAGTGAAGGCAGCGCCCAACACTGCCTTCCGTGGAAGCGCCTCCCCTAATGGGAGCGGCGCCCAAGAGGCTCCGCCGGCCCTCGCCCCGGGGTTTCATTCCCCAACGCGGAAACAACAAAAAAATGACGCCCCCACAAAAACGCGGATTTCTGGGTTTAAAACACAGACCCGAAAAAGGAAAAAAATAAAATCATTTTACCAGACTTATATTTAATAAAATCTACATCATATATGCAATATATGCATATATATGTATATATACTCAAATTATACATATATATGCATATATAAAAGTATATAAATAAACACAGTCATAACATATGACTGTAAAATTATTTTTTGTTCAACACCCAGATTGGGCAAACTCACAAATTTGAGAAACAAAATGAATTCTCATTGAAGCTTCAAGATTTAACACAATAATTCCAAAATTTCACCCAAATTAAATAGAGATTTTCCCCAACCCAAGTTTTCATAAAACCCATTTGAATCCTTCAAATTTTGTTTCAAAATTTCACATTGATAGTTTGAAGATAATTTCTGGTTCATATTGTTTCCTCAAAAAAATTGCAAAACTCTTCATTTTCAAGTTTGAATGGTGATTCTATGATGGGTTTTGAAATGCAAACTTTGTTTTTCCAAAACTGATTTGAGCCATTTCAAACAAAAATTGTTAAAATAAAGTTGCATGAAGAAGGAAAAAAAAAGAACATGGAACCTTTTGTTTTCTCCAAGTTTTTGTAGAGTCCTTCAATGGAGGTTGATCTCCTTCAAGTTTCTTTCAACAATCCTTAAAAAAAAACTTCCTTCAAGAATTTCTCCAAGCTTTGCCAAGTTTTTCCTCCCCAAAAATTTCTTTTTACCCAATTATGAAAAAGATAAATCAAAAAAGAAAATCCATTTCCTTACGGCCTTCTCCAAAAAAAAATGTCAAACCCCTAATTTAGCCACCCACCAAAAGTTATTGCAATTTAGATATTTTTGGATATTTCATTTTTTTGGAAATTAATAAAACAACTTTATCTTCCTTTTCAAATGCATAATACTCATTTAAAAACCAAATTCCATTTACCCCACAATGCTAACTAAATTCACTTTATTTCACAAAATTGAATCCAACTATTACATTTAAAACAAATCATTTTTATTTATTTATTTATTTTTTTTAATTTTCTTACAAGAGGAATGTAATACAACTTCTAAATGTATATATATATATATATTTTTTATTTTTTGCCTCATTATTTAATAATGCTAACACAATTGGACTAATTTAATTAATCCTCAACAAATCTAATTCACGGTTAGATTATTTTATCAATTGAATTAAATCAACTAATTAATTAATAAGCACTCTATTATGAATTTGGCAATAAAATTAAATTAAGCAACACCATTTCACTAGGAATTAAATCATGCACGCAAGGAGAGATGAGATGACAAGACAAATAGCTTATCCCAACTGACAACCCGACGACCCACTATGGCTAGGGTGATGTCACGACACAGAAACCCAAGCTACTATCTCCCAATCATTTTCCGTTGAACAAGGGACATGCTCAGACCTGCAAAATCAGGTGGAGTCAATGTCCTGTACCTACATCCTGCACACAACACGAGTGTCAAACATGCATACATATATATAAAAATATCAAAACACACTATGAAAAAGGAAATCGTAGAATCACAGGGCACTCGCGTGCGAGTGATGTGATCCCGTCCCCTTCACCAATACAATAACGCTAATTGATGCCTCTAATCATCAATGGTAATCAAAGCATAAGCATCAATAATTCACATACTTGCTAAATTAATTCACAACATGAAATAATAATATCATTTGATTAAAGTACTATCACATCAAAACATAATGTTTACCTCACTTAACAATTAGCGGTCAAAAGTAACCAAGTTTATAACCAACGTGCTAACAAGGCAAAATATACATAACGAACACTGTTCGATCAAAAGAACAAAATGGAGGGGTGTTACACTACCTATAATAGATTATTCTATTAGTCTTGTAACAAGGATTTTTTTTAATTTTTAAAATTCTAAATTTTTTACTGTGGTTATTTTGTTTGGATGGAACATGTTATATGTCTTGTATCAATATGTGTTATGATGTTCTGTTTTACTCAATAGTTTGAAGTTTGTGACAACAAAGTGTTCTTCATGATATTGTTTTTCTCAATTTCCCATAGCAAGTTGTTCATTATCGTAATTTTCCTTTTCCATACTCCATATATTAAAGTTGAATTTTTCATCATCTATTATTTTCCTATTCATACAAGTCAAGCAGTGAATGTAAGAGTTGGCTTGTGAATTGAAAATTTGAGCTACATTCTTTGGTAGTAAACCCACATTAAATAGAACTTGTAAATGCAATGGATAACAATAATTTGTGTAAAATGACTATAAGGCCACAAAGTTAATTGGGAATTTGAGCTACATTACTTGACACTAAATATTATAGAGAAATAGAGAAGACCCTCTCAAGGTTTTTAATGACGAGGTGGAGCTTACCTCTTCAATAAAGGATGTTCCTAAATGTTGCTCATTAGTCAATAATGATTGCAAAAGAATTATGAATTTAGAATTGACAAGAAATCTATTATATAGATTGGTTGTCTTGTATCAATATGTTTCATGATATTATTTTTCCCTCATCTATTTGAGGATCAATATGTTTCATGATATTCTTTTCCACTCATCTATTTGAAGTTGCCTGTAACTGTAGACACAAAAATGACCTAGGCATGCAAGCTCTATTTTCCATCTTTTCTTCCTAGCATAATTAAGATATTTTAATTATGTCATTAGTCCCCTTTTGAATCTTAATTAAATAATTGATAATTATTTAGTTAATTCATGTTCTTTTTATTCCTCCTTATTATTAAATAAATAAATTTTATTTATCTATTTAGTACGTCACTAATTGTCTAATGTCTTCTTATAATTAAATAAATTTCTTAATTTATTTAATTATCTCTGCCCATTATGTCTTCTTGATTATTGAATAAATAATTTTTATTTATTTAATATGTCACTAATTTTGAAAGTCTTCTCATAATTAAATAGATTCTTTAATTTATTTAATTATTCATCACCTTCTCTAATTAAATAATTATCTTTAATTATTTAATTATCTCATTTGTCATTTCCCTCTTTCTAGTAAATAATTAAAATTAATTATTTACTATCATGTGGTCCCACCTTTTGAATTAAAATTATATTTTAATTCAAAATAGTCTCTTTCTCCAAGAAAAGAATTAATTTCTATTATTATTAGATTTTTCATCCACCTCTTTTTTTATGCCAATCTTATCTCTTGTCACATGCATTTTCAACCCTTGCTTTGATTTTCTAAGAAATCAATCATGTCCATTCATTTCAAATTTGACCTAATGTTTTCCTAACCCTAATTGTGGGTTGTAAAATTGAATCTTGTCCATTGATTCTAGGGAATTTGTCAACTTTTGTTCTTGGCCATTCACTCAAAATTGGGTATGTGCAAGATCATGATGGGCCAAAAAGTGGCAATATGATGAGTATGTGTAGGGTATGTGGCTGACGACTTTTTTAACCCAAAATTGATGAAACAAAAAGGGTTTTTAAAGGATATTCTTAGCTTTCCACCAATATAAATTATGTTTTACATTGAATTTAATAAAAAATATTATTCATTTTCTATTTGAATTACAACTAAAGTCCTAATTGATAGGCTAATTGAAAAGCATGTATAGGTTTCAAACGGTATCACATTTTTTGAATCCAAAACATGTGTCACATTCTATGCTTCACATACTACATACTATAGGATTTAAAAAAGAAAAAAATGAATTTCATGAAGTTTTGACCAAGTTAAGGTGGTCAGACATACAAGTTTTTATATTTTTTAAAAGTTGTAATAAAAAATTTATAATTAATTATTAACTTGGAAAAAAATTACAAAAAAATATGCATCAAATTGAGACATGAGTCCTCTACTTATATATAAAATATTATAAGAAATAATTATCATTTAATTGTGGTTAGGGTGGTGAAACATACACCTACTTCTTATTTTTTCCCTAAACTTTAAGTGCTACTGCATTGAAATTTTAAATTTTCACCAAATAGATTTTTTTTAAAAAAATAAGCTTAGTAGTTTGGAAAATACATTAAATTTTATACAAATTCTATTTTTACATATTTTTGAAATAATATAAATATATTATTCAAATTTTTACTTCAAGTTGCCTAACTCTGATTTTTCTGAATTTTTCACCAATTAAGGGGGTTTTTCTTTCCATGATGATCCTACACATACCCAATTTTATTTTCTATAAAATAGAAAATTTGGTCTCATTTTATCATCTATCATATCTCATGCAATCTTTTCTTTGTCATCTCATGTCTTCTTGCAACTTCATACTCTTGCAATCTTATCATCTTACATCATTGTCATTTTGTCATAGGCATATTTGCATTTCATCTAGCATAATTTAGACATAGTTTAGATGTTTACTAGTTACATGATAGCATATTATTTCATTTAGTCTCTCAAATCCTTCAAAAAAAATTTAGGGCATGTCATTGTCATTAGATTTCTCATCACAAATTTGAGGGCAACATCATACTCGCAACAAATTGAGAAGGTGTAATGCAGGTCATCCATGAAGATTGAAGACATTTGGTGAGATATTTCATTTTGTTTTCATGTTTTTCCTTTGCACTTCATTGTTACTTTGAGATTTTATGTTGATGTTTTAATCTGCTAACCCCTAGGAAAATTCTTATAGTTACATTAGTGAACCCGAAGCCAAAATCGTGCATATTTTGTTTTTTTTACAACTTTTTTTATTTTATAGGTACAAGTACAGTCATGATGCATTTTTTTATAGAATGATGCATCTGATATTTCATGATACATTTTCTGCCCAGAATGACACATTCGCTCTATTGTGACACATACGATTTATATAGAGACGCATTTGCTCAGCCACGAAGCATTCGACTTGCATATCGCCGCATTTGTCTTTCAAATTCCAGAAAGAAAAATTGAGTTGCATTCATCTATCAAATTCTAGAATGAAGAACTAGGTCACATTCATTGTATGGAACGACACAATCACTCTGTTGCAATGCATTCGTCTAGTAAACTTTTACTCTTGAATTTTTCCAAATTTGGCTTAGTTTCCTTTTACATTCTACTTTTCCTTTCTGCAATCTGTAGTTTAGGAATTTTCTAGTTACTAATGAGTGGTTGCAGCATGTGTCTTTGAGTCTTTTCATGGGTCCAAGGAATTTTCTTTGTGAAACTACTAACTTGTAGTTTTGTAGGTTCGATTATCAAAGGCTACCATTTTGAAACATTGTGTTTGTTTATTTTCTGGATTAGAAAACACTTCAATTGGTGCACTAAAAATAAATTTTCTTTCCCTTTGCTTAATTGTGCTTGGGGTGGTAGGTGATTATGCTCTCACCTTGTGCAAACTAGTTGATCAGAAAACCAGACCCATCCATTTTTTGTTTACCTTGATTCATTAATTGAAGTATCCTCTCCCCTTGTACACTCATGTGATCCTAGGTGTAAGAGAAATGATTATTAACTCTAGAATTTGGGCCTTCCTTAGTGGGAAAAAATACTCACCCCAAAGTGACTCAAACCGGCAATGGAGCTCTTTGGCTAATTTACCCCCAATTGGTATATAAATGTGAATCCTAAGGGAAAGCCTAGGATTATGAGTGTGGATGTGTCATATGGACCAAGTAGTACTCCCCAAAACCTTGTTGAGCATAACCTCTTTAGGCTGGAGTTCCTTCTAAATGGAGCTTAATCTTGTGCCCCATGTATGGCCATTCAAACAGGGGTCCTGAACTAAACACTTTTTTGTAGTAGCCAAAATATTTCTATTTACTAGTGGAGCAACGGTCATTGTGAAGGCATCCACATTCTCACATTTCTTAGTAGAGGTGATCAAATTTCCATGGGAGATTTATGGGGGTTGGAAGTTTGGTTTGCCTGAGAAGTAGTGCATTGGAAGGGGGAGCTTGTGCATCCAATCTTATAGATTCACATGCTAAGAATAAGTGCAGTTGGGGAAACCCACATGGAATCTAGTGAATATTGTCCTCACCCAACCTAGGATTTTGCTTGTTTCAAAGACAAAATATTGTGTTTTCCAAGTGTTTTTAGACATTCAAACAAAACAAGACACCAATTTTAGATCTAGAAACAAATAATCAACCTCAAAAAACTTAGAATTTTGACCAAAATTATAAACAAATCAGGATTTTTTCTTTTTAAACCACATCTTCTACAATGCATTCACTCTTCTATACTATATTTGCCTTTCAGAACTCTACATTCGCTCTTCTATACCGCATTCATCTTGCAGAACACCACATTTTCTTGTTTCACATCGCATTTGCTTGTCAAAAAGTTAGATTTGTAATGTTGTACTACATTCACTTTCTGTAACACTGCATTAGTTGAAACCAGGTCACATCTGCTATACTGTGATGCGTCTATGACCTGAAACAATGCATTCACCTAACAAAAACAAGACTCTATCACAAACCATAAACCGAAGTCCAACTTATCCAAACTGTCCATAAACATCTTTTTCCAGAAGCATTCTATCAAAACCAAATTAGAAAATTGCTCAAATTTCTCATTTCTTGCACACTTTAGTTTGCATCTTACCATAGGGTCATCTTTGCAAATTTTAGTCTCCTCATCAAGCCTCACCATTTTCATTTTCAGTCATAAACCAACACCTAGGTCCTCATTTCACTTGCATATTTTGGATTAGGACAACCTTACCATACTTTGCAAAATCTTGACTTTCAAAAGTAGGTTATCATTGGACTTAGTCATCATTATCGTCTTTAGTCACTATCCTTTTGTGAGAAATTTCCAACTCAAAATTCTAGTTAGGAAACCTCACTTGTCATTTAGTCCTTCAAACAAGTCCTTTGATATTCCAAAATTGAGACATAGATCAAGCATAGGGTGGTTAAGAAACCTTCTTCCAAATCATTTAGACCTTTGCATTTGCATATTTTAGACATCCAAATCATTCTATTCCTCACCTTACATATCTTATCTTTAAAAATCAAAAAATATTGTCATAACTTTCATCATAGTCCTCATTTGGCATCTAGACTTGGCATTGGTCATTTCCTTAGTCAACATTTTCATATTAGTCCTCATTGTCACCTTGCCATTTGGCATCCATTCATTTAGTGTCATCCTTGCATTTAGTTGTCATTCTCATCATCCTAATTTTAGAAATTTACTTTTCTGGTGGAAACTAGGCTTCAAAGAAAGAGAAGAAAAATGGAAAACTTTGGACAAGATTCCAATCCGAACATCAACAATAACACTTATGACACGAACCAAAACTAGACTTTTTCTAACCCATTTTGCAACATGAACATACAATCTTGCATGAACATTCCATCTTCATCATGTAACCCTCTTGAACCATTATTACAAAGAGATCAACATGGACATGTATATGCAGAAGACCTAGAAGCTGCAATACAAAATCTTGATGTAGCCAACTTCATGGAAGAATTAGTCTTACATGACCCTCAAATTTATCTAGCCATGCTTTTGGACCAAGAAGTTAAGTTACCACATGGATTTTACATTAATACTTTGAGACCAACATCACCCAACCATAATGTCAACAATACAAACAACATGCCCAACACTAGTCAACCTTAAAACAATTCAAGCAATACTTCCAGTGGTGTTACCTCACAAACTGCCACAGGTACCGTTAATGCTACCTCCAATGGCACAACCAATCAAAATAATTCCCATTCAATCAATGCAACATCCTTTGGATGGACACCAACCATGTCACAAGCCATAACACTTTTAATTCCAACAATGTCAACAATATCATCACAATCAATCGGTGCCACCTTTGGATACTCATCAATATGGGCAAGCTCTTCAAGTCCTTTATTTGGAGCTTCATCTAGTGCCATGGGTGCCTCATCATCAAATACTTTAATTGGTACCTCATTCAATCCATTTGGAGAAAATAAATGATGTGTCTTTATTCGAGGACCACAACCAAATGTTAACACGTCATCACAATCTAATACCAATACTTCCCAAGGGAAAAACATGAACATTCTCCATGGAAATTTCCAACAATTTGGACAAGGCAATCTGAATATGCAACACATGGTAGCATTTGGACACCAAAATATTCATGGTCAACATGTTCCCCAAATTTTGACTCAAATGGCTAGAGGGCACATTTCGACATATTCATCACATATCCACACTCATCTAGAAGTACCTAATCTAAAATTTCAATACCAACAACATGTGAACCAAAACACATCATACATATAGCAACAACACATCCCTCAACAAAACACCAACATCTTTTCACAACAAATGGGGACCCATGGGATACTTATCACTCCCATGTGTGATGCAACAAATAATCCCATAATCAATGCCTTGAAAACTCGAGTGGCTCACTTACAAATTACCATAGGGTATGTGCAAGATCATGATGGGCCAAAAAGTGGCAATATGATGGGTATGTGGCTGACGACTTTTTTCTTACCCAAAATTGATGAAACAAAAAGGGTTTTTGAAGGAGATTCTAACCTTTCCACCAATATAAATTATGCTTTACTTTGAATTTAATAAGTGATTACTATTTATTTTCTATTCGAATTACAACTAAAGTCTCGATTGATAGTTTGATTGAAAAACATCTACAACTTTCAAATAGTGTCACATTTTTTGAATCCAAAACATGCATGGCATTCTATGCTTCACATACTATAGGATTAAAAAAATAAAAAAACAATTTCATGAATTTTTGACCAAGTTAAGGTGGTCAGACATACAAGTTTTTATATTTTTAAAAAAGTTGTAATAAAAAATTCATAATTAATTATTTACTTGAAAAAAATACAAAAAAATATGCATCATATTGGGGCATGAGTCCTCTAATTATAGCTAAAATATTATAAAAAAAATATTATCATTTTATTGTGGTTAGGGTGGTCAGACAGACACCTACTTCTTATTTTTCCCTTAAATTTAAGTAAAATTGCATTGAAATTTCAAATTTTCACCAAATAGATTTTTTTTTTAAAACAAACCTATTAGTTTAGAAACTACATTCAATTTGACACAAATTCTATTGTTACATATTTTTAAAATAATATAGATAACTTATTCAAATTTTTACGTCAAGTTGCCTAACTCTAATTTTTCTAAATTTTTTGCCACTTAATGACCTATTTTTTCCATGATGATCCTACACATACCCAATAGAAAACATACAAGCATCTGAAAAGAAGTCACACATGTCATATGACCTATGCTTATACAATTTTGACACAAATTTGTACATGCCACCATTCCCTCCTAGATATGTGGCACCACATTTTACCAGATACAAGGGGAAGAAAAATCATGTTGAACACATTCGAGAATTCCCAACCAATTGTATGGAAATGCCTATGAATAGACTTACTTGATGAGGCTTTTCTCTAAGATCCTTTCAATACCAACACTTGAATGGTTCTCCACTCTAAAAGGGATAAAAACATGGGACAAATTTAAAGAAAAATTTGTGAAAAGTTATGCGTATAACATTGACATGGACACCTCCATCACTAGCTTATGCAATCTTACACAAGAGGATGTTGGTGAAACATATATCTCATTCTTCCAAAGATGGAGAAGTCTAGCAGGTTGTTGTCACATTGACATACCTGAGAAAGAAAAGGTTGACATGTTTGTCCAAACACTCCTAGGCCCATTGAAATATGGATTGCAATTTCATTGTTGCACAACCTTCACAGACCTATTCAAAAAAGGTATCCAAGTTGAGAAAGACCTCATTTCTAAAGGGGAATTAAAATATGGTCCTAAAAACACAAACGCAAACCCACCTGTAGAAAAAAATAAGTATTGGGTCAAAAATAAACATGTTACCAATGACAATGTTGTTGATGGGACCAGTGATTGCTCTTAAAGGAGCTCATCCACAAAACAAATCAACAACAATACTGACACCCCATGTTAATAACCAAAATGTTCAAAACAGTCAAAGACAAGGACAACCCTGCGTGATAAGACAATTCTCGAAAAGATGAACATACATTGCTTTGGGAGAGCCAATTGAGGATGTCCTTAAGAAGCTCCTTCAAAATGGTCTCATCACAATTGAGGACCCTAAACCATATGACCAGGCTAGTTTAAACCATCATGGTGGGATGATAATGCTTTCTGTAATTACCATCAGGCTAAAGGGCATAAAACATCTTCTTGTCGACAACTAAGAAACATTGTACAATATTTTATTGAAAATTGAGTAATTGAAGTGGGTGGGCACAATTTGCATCTAATGCAAACCATACCATTTACAAGAACCCATTGTAAGACCATGGTTCTAACAAAGCCTCCTCATTAGGCCCCAAGACTAATAATAATTAAACCAATTATGCTCGTGCTACATTAGATTATTCAGGAGGAACCATCATTAATAATGTCCGAACTGATAACAAATATGTCAATACCATAACTATTGAAAGAGAACCTAAATGTAATGCTACTACTCAAAGCAAAAAAATCACCATAGCTGGTCCACCTCCTCGGCAACCAAAAATTACAATACTAGGTCCATCTAAAAAACAACCACAATTAGGCTCATATACAAAGAATTCCCAACCTAATAGTCGATTTAACCTCATTTATCAGCTAGGGAAAACCCCTACCCAAATATCCATACTCGAGTTGCTTTGTATTTCACCCACGCATAAGGCTATACTTGATAAAACCTTGCAAGAGTCTATCCCTCAGGACATTGATATCAACCAGTTTGAGGCCATGGTGGGTTATCTCACTACACCCCATCATGTAACATTTTCAAACCAAGATTATTCATCAGCAAATTCCAACCATAACGATGCATTACACATTGAGGTTTTCATCTATAAGCATAATTTCAGATGAGTTTTAGTAGATGGAAGAGAAGTACTAAATATATGCTCCTTAAAACTGGTGAAGGATCTAGGATTTTCTGATGCTTGCATAGATGCGATCCAAAGAGCATAGTCATAAAAGCATATGATGATGAAGAACGCTCCTCTAGAGGCGTTATCACTCTTCCTATCAGAGTTGGACCAGTCATTGCAGACACATGTTAAGTCCTAGATCTTGAGTTACCTTATAAAATTTTACTTTTCCGACCTTGGATTCACACCCTCAAAGTTGTTCCATCCACCTACCACCAATGCCTGAAGTTTCCCTTTGATGACATAGAAATGACCATATATGTGGATCCTGATCCTTTTCAATATTGTACTAACCTAAGGGGTATTTTCGAACATCAAGTTCCCATCAACCGAGAAGCTCCTAGCTCTTCTTCTTCCAAATTCATTGACCCATCCACACTTACATCATCATCCACATCCACATCTTCTGCCATGCCATCATCTTCCTCACTTCCTAAGGCTGAGTCCACTATAAAGATCTAGGACCTAGGCTATGGAGAATTTGAACTGAATACAACATATAGTATTACAACAATACCCAAGTCTCCTAAGGTCTATGGTCAGTCATGCTTCAAAATGGAACCTAAGGAAATTTTTAAGATGCTGCCAAAAACAGTTTTCATAAAATGGGGAGGCATGAACAATGAGGACATTGTCAATATAACAAGATGGCTTTATAAAGAAATGGAAGACTTGCCCCCATTACCAATTAAGATATATGGAAAAGGATATGACATGATGAAAGCTAAATGCTACGATGGAACTAATAGTCTTGGCACAAAAAAATTGGACAAAGAGAACCTATAGAACCTTCCAAATGACCAAAGTATCTTGGGTTAGGGTATGGTCTACCCAAAAATGACGATCAACGTACCAATGGACTTTCGAGTGGGAGCATGAATGATTCGGAAAGTGTCGAGACTATTGAGGAATCGCTGACCGAAACCGACTCCCATGAGTGTGAATATGGCTCCCAATGATCCTTAAGTGACTGCTGCCTTGATGACTTGTTCCTTGAACCTAGAGAACTTACCTCTGAACAAATATTTTGGTAAACATTTAAAATTGACGTCATTGACAATCTAAAGATCCCAAGGAAACAAGAAAAATGGGTAGACTCTTTGACCCAAGGAACAATGACGAAGCTGAATCATCTTCCAGTCATATTAGCCATACACGTGACCTATCTGCCCAACCATCTGAGCTTAATGACCATCATCAAGACTCGTCTGAGTTGTCACATGACACTTCTGACCATAATGATAGTCCTTTTGTCCCTTATTTTGACAATGAGCATGAGTCAAGTGAAGGAAAATATTGGATAGAATTTGATTCGGAATTGGATGATGACAACTTCATTTTCAATGTCTTTGAATCCTTTTGCATGCTTTCCACATCCTCCCCACAATTCACCAATATTGACGATGGTATCTCTCTAGTCTATGTACAACTAATCAATTGGGACCAACAAGGCCCGCCAGTCTTGGATGTATTTTAGAATGATGAGGCCATTGTAGAATTTATGGGACTATGTGAGGGAATACCTAGCGGTGATCACAAGGTTATATTTTCTATTGACCTAGAATGTACATCCTACTTCAGGGAGACTGCTCCATCCTCTAGTTGTAAAATGAAAAATAAAAATAAAACAAAAAATGAAATTTCTTTAGGTGAAAACCAAAAAGCACCTTCTGATGAAAAAAAGTAAAAATAAAGGATGTATCTATAGGTGAAAACCTCTTTGAGGTTCCCAAAGATGGAGGGCTGGACTTTCTTCCCGTGAGCCAAGAGAAATCAACAATTCTCATAGAGGACAACATAGAAGTCAACATATCAACAATAGAAGAGCCCAAAATGGTCTTCTTTGTGGCATCCCTGATGGAAGAAGAGAAACCTGAGTTCCACAAGTTCTTTCCAGAGCGAAAGATTAATTTTGCATGGTCATATGCTGATATGCTTGGGTTGGATCCAAAGCTAGTTTTGCACCATTTTCCACTACTGCTAGACACTAAACTAGTAAAATAGAAGCTACATAAAATGCATCTGTAGATCGCCTTGTTAGTCAAAGCTAAACTCAAGAAACTGCTAGATGCATGATTCATACAGTCTATTGACTATGCTTAATGGATATCAATCTCATGCCTATAACAAAGCCAAATGGCTAGATTCACGTTTGTAAATATTTTAGAGATTTAAACAAATCATGTCAAAAAGATGAATTTTTGTTGCTAAACATAGATATCATAGTCAACCTCATCGAAGGATATGAGATGTTGTCCCTCATGGATGGTTTCTCAGGCTACGATCAAATTTGGATTTCCCCTAAAGATCAACATAAAACAACATTTACTTGTCCTTAGGGTACATACTACTAGAATGTCATGCCTTTTGGTCTTAAAAATGTAGGTGCCATGTATCAACAAGTCGTGATCACAATATTTCATACCATGATGCACAAAATAATGGAAGATTACGTGGGGGAAATTTTGGCTAAATATTTGACAAGAAAAGATCATTTGACTGTGTTAGAAAAAATCTTCAAGAGACTAGAAGAATACAAGGTTCACTTGAATCCAAAGAAATGTGTCTTTAGCATCACATCAGGCAAACTTCTGGCATACATAGTTTCTCATAGAGGCATTGAGGTTGATCCAGCCAAAGTGAAAGCAATATTAGACATGCCTCCTCCAAAAGGGATAAATGAACTCAAGACATTACAAGGTAGGTTACAATCTATCTAATTCTTCATAGCACAATTGGTCGACAAGTGTCAACCATTTCAATATCTTTTGGGCAAGGGTATCCCCTTTGTGTGGACAGATAAATGTCAGGAAGCCTTTCAACTAATAAAAGATTATCTCTTGTCACCACCTATTTTAATGCAATATATCGAAGGGTAACCTTTGATCTTATACATTTCTATAACAAATTTAGCACTAAGGGCATTACTGGCATAAAATGACCACAAAGAAAAGGAACACGCCATAAACTCCATTAGTCAGACACTGGTTGGATGAGTTAAACTATACGTCCATCGAATGTGCATGTCTAGTAGTTGTCTTTTCTACTCAAAATCTAGGACACTATATGTTGAATCACAAGACATAGTTGGTAGCAAAGATTGACCCACTCAAGTATCTTTTGAGTTGCACAGCACTAACAGGACATCTGGAAAAATGGGTCATGATCTTGAGCAAGTATGACATTCAATATGCGGAATGAAAGGCCATAAAAGGATAAGTCATAGTAGATCAACTTGCAGATGCACCTATACAAAGTGATCATCCACTAGTGGTGGACATTCTTGATGAGTCCATATTTCATACAGAACCTAAGTCACCTTGGAGGTTATACTTTGATGGGTCTCATACCAATCATGGCTTTGGGGCAAGAATATTGTTTATCACACCACAAGGAGATTCCATCCCCAAGTCATTTTTCATTGCTTTCCTGTGTATAAATAATATTGTGGAATACAAGGCACTTGTGGTAGGGCTCATAATGGCTATAAAATAGAAAATTAGTACACTTCATGTTTATGGAGATTCCAAACTAGTCATCAACCAAGTTACTGATGAATATGACACCAAGGACGAGAAATTAATGCCTTACAAATGCATGGTTGGCAGCTTCCAGACATATTTTCACTTGCTGATTTTAGACAAGTTCTAAGAGCACAAAATAAGGCAGTAGACACAATGGTTACAATTGGCTCTCTCCTAGATATCCCAAGTAATATGCCACAATTTGAGTTCTTGGTAGAACAGTTGTTGGTCCTTGCATATGATATTCTAGAATCAGAGATGGTTTGTGAGCTTCCTAGTCCCAATTCTCCCTAGTATCAAGACATTTACGACTATCTTAAGTCCCAAGTCCTTCCCCCAACCTATCCAACAACCAGCCAAAAGTCCTTTATCTGAAAAGTCACCTGATACAAAATCGTCAGTGACACCCTTTATCGCCATAGCTTCGACAACACCCTTCTTCGACGTCTTGACACCAATGAATCATGCACAACTTATGCAAAGTACATGAGGGTATATGCGGATCTCATTTGAGTGGTCCTACTCTCTAAGCCAAAAAGATAACAAGACTTGGGTATTATTGGTCGACCATTGAAAAAGACGCACTTGAGTTTGTCAGGACATGTCGCCAATGCTAAATACATAGTGATTTAATTCATACTACAACACAAGAACTTTAGCCAATTACTTCTCCTTGGCCCTTCGCACAGTCAAGACTTGACCTCATAGGAAAAATCCACCCTACCTACTCCAATGGCCACAAAATCATTATCACTGCCACTGAGTATTTTACTGAGTGGATTGAAGCCATCCCCCTTACATGCATAACTAGAAATTTTTTTTCCAAATTTATTCTCAACTATATCATTTTTCAGTATGGTATTCTGCAGTCCATCATCATAGACAATGGTTGTTTGTTCAAAAATCAAGACGCTCATGATTTATTTGAGTGATTCCATATCCAACATCATTTTTCCACACCATATTACCTATAAGGAAATGGTCAAGCTGAGGTTTCCAACAAAACCATCCTTAAAATTCTCAAAAATACTATCAATGACATTGGCCATGACTGGTACATACAACTTAACCCTACTCTATCGGTTGATTGCACTAGCATCCCCACACCTATAGGAGCCACTCCATTCGCCCTGATCTTTGGAGCTGAAGCCATATTGTCCATCAAGGTTGAAATTACATCCTTACGAGTCTCCCTGAAGGGTCTGGTAAATGATGAAGAATACAAACACTCTTGACTACATGAGCTGGAGATATTAGAGGAAAGAACGCATAATTTTCTGCACCATCTACAAGCATATCAGAATCGGCTTTCTTGCAGTTATAATAAGAAAGTCATGGTCAAAAATTTTGACATTGGTTATCTAGTCCTCATGTAGAATCCTAAAAATCAGGCTGATAGAGAAAACCTTGGCAAGTTCAAACCAAATTGGCTAGGTCCTTATGTCATCATATCCTCTTTTAGGTATGTGCAGGATCATCATGGAAAAAATAAGCCCTTAAGTGGCAAAAAATTTAGAAAAATCAGAGTTATGCAACTTGACGTAAAAATTTGAATAAGTTATCTATATTATTTTAAAAATATGTAAGAATAGAATTTGTAGCAAATTGAATGTAGTTTCTATACTACTAGGTTTATTTAAAAATTTAAAAAATATATTTGGTGAAATTTTCAATTTTCAATGTAGTAGTACTTAAATTTCAAGGAAAAAATAAGAAGTAGGTGTCTGTCTAGCCACCCTAACCACAATAAAATGATAATATTTTTCTATAATTTTTTAGATATAAGTAGAGGGCTCATGTCTAGATGTGATGCATATTTTTCTGTAATTTTTATCCAAGTAAATAATTAATTGTGAATTTTTTATTACAACTTTTAAAGAATATAAAAACTCATATGTTTGACCACCTTAACTTGGTCAAAACTTCATGAAATTCAATATTTCTTTTAATCCTATAATATGTGAAGCATAGAATGTGACACATGCTTTGGATTCAAAAATGTGATTATTTTTGAAAGCTATAGATGTTTTTCAATTAGCCTATCAATAAGGACTTTAGTCATAATTCAAATAGAAAATGAATAATAATTATTTATTAAATTCAAAGTAAAGAATAATTTATATTGGTGGAAAGTTGAGAATATCCTTTAAAAGCCCTTTTTGTTTCATCAATTTTGGGTAAAAAAAAGTTGTCAGCCACATACCCTACATATACCCATGCATATCGCCACTTTTTGGCCCATCATGATCCTGCACATACCATTTTCGTTTTGGAACATATTAGTTGGCTAGTACAGATGATGAACAATTGATAGAGCCTATCAATAGTCTACATCTTTGCAAGTTATATGCATAGCATTAAAAGGTCAGGCCAAAAACCTTAAAAATACAAAAAAAAATGAAAAACATAGAAAAAAATTGTCACCTTGATGAAAACCTAGAAAACATGCATCTTGATGACACCAACAAAATAAATAATAATAATAAAATGACAAAAATAGTAAAGAGAAATAATTTTTCCAACAATGAAAGCCTGGTAAATAGATGCTTTGGATAAGTACCATGGTGAAAACCTGGAAAACAAGTGCCATGCGTAGTCACTCATTGCTCTACCATTTACTATCACTCTATCTACCTTAGCCCATAATAAAAAAAAACCTTTCTAACACCACCGTAGCACCTATCATAAAAACCCCATCATTTTCTCCCATGGCTGAAAATAATTGACATCAAGTCTTGCATATCACTCATCTGTCACCCCACACACATCCTTTTTGCATTTTTCTAGTTGGCTAGTCTAAGAAATTACTAGGGTAAAAATTTTATAATGTAAATGTAGTGGATATCACACATGGTCTTGGAAATTGAAAAAGTCCTAAAAAAATTCTAAAAATCATAAAAAGTCTAAAAAAAATCATAAAAATCATTAAAAAGTCCTAAAAAAGGACAAAAACATCATAAAATGTCCCAAAAAAAGACCTAAAAATCAAAAAACATCCTAAAGAAAGCACATAAACAAAGTCATTTCTTGTCAAGTTAGTCATGTCAATCATTTGTAGTCATTATTCTAAACTATGTTGTCTCTCTATATTTGCTATGTAGGCAAGGCTTAACTTTGAGCCCCCGAGACATTAGGTCAGTCCTTTTAGGTTGTCAGAATACAAATCATGGCTCAATCTTTGGTCATCGAGACAAAGTTATTGGTCATGTCAAACTACAAAGTCTCTGAGTGTATGACGTAAGTAGGGCCATCAATCGATGAGCCCCTGAGGCTACACTAGGTCAATCCATTATGGTTCATGACACTACACTGACACACGTCAAATTTTTTTCAATTCATCTCAAAAAAAGAAAACTATTGCAACCAAAATTTGGAAATTCTTTGATAAACACGTCAAACACATCAACATGTCAACATGGACATGTATTCAACAACAGTCAAACTTTAGTCAACAAAAATCAACCTTCTATTAAAACTTTAGTCAAACTTTGGTCAATTTATGTCAACTCAAATCCAACTCAGTCAAACAAGTCAACTCTTGGTTATTCTTTAGATGAGTCCTTCTAAAGAATAGTCTATTTCATTTGTACCTTAGGATGTGTCATTCCTAGGTATCGTCACTTTTATTTGGCATTTCAAGGGATCCTCTTGAAATTTGAGGATGGATCCTCTTGGCATCGACATTATTCAGGATGTTTCCTTCTTGAACTTCGACACTTTGACATCGTCAAACATGACATCCTTGAAATTTGAAAAAAATGGCACCTTTTGACACTTCAACATTGTCAAACTTGACATCTGAACATCAAAACACCTAGCATTCAGACACACTTGGAAAACACTTGGCATTTGTCTTTGGATTTTTCATCATGTTACTAGTTTTTCAGCAATGTCTTGACAAACAGGATTTAGAGGAGTAGCAACATATCATGATGATTTTCTTGTCTTGTCTTTTTGGCAATCATGTTGCTAGTTCCATGAGGATATCCTAACAATAGGATTTAGAAGAGCAACGATATTTCATGACTTGTCTTTTTATGTCTATGGTTGGTTATGACAAAAAAAATGGGGCAATCGTGCTCTTAGTATGAGTCATGATCATCCTTGTCTATGACTGCTTGTCTTCTTTGATGGTATGACCTTGCACACCTTATTCTATGTCATATCATGGTGTTTTTTTTCTATTAGAATAATCTGCCCAATGATTATTAAGAGCAATAATTATTAAAGTCCTATAGTAATATGTTGAAGGATTTGGTCTCTATGCTAACATTCATATCCTTCTATCTTGTCATCCTGTCCCATCCATTTTGTGATGATATCCTATGACATATCAAAACATAAGTTCAGATATGATCATATAGGAATTGCATTAGGTCCATACATCATCATCTATATTATCCAAACCATACGCATTGTATCACATATTGCATCATACATAGTCATGCATTAACACAATCATAAACATGGCATCCATTCAAATAAATACATTATGCATATCATCATCATCCATGGCATAGCATAATCATGACATATAAATAAATATCACATCATCATGGCATCACATCATAAATAACCATTATAAATACATAAATGACATGGCATATAAATAACATCATCATTAGATGAATCATAAATGCATAATTCACATAGGAATCACATGATAATCATAACTGCATATCATAATCATCACATAAACATGCATCATAATGCATAAATCATAGCACATCATATAACACATATAGGCCGCATCAAAACTACATAATATATATCACCTCAAAAAAATAATGTCACAAGATAGTCATGAGATATCCCAAAAAAGTAGAGCTCACAGGCTCGATGGTCAAATATAAATATCATAACATAAATGTCTGTACTGTCCTAATGCAAGATAAAAATACATATGGCTATGTCAAGCTCTTCTCCTCCCCTCGAGGAAAAGATCTAGGAGAATGATGCTCTATCAAAGGAATGGATGCCATCATTGTCATTGTAACCTATGCTTGGGATGTTGAAGGATATATCACTATGGCCAATACCTATGACACTAATAGAATGACTACTGATGGCATCATCTTTGTGGAAACATGAGGCTACACAAACACTGAAACAGATGGATCTATCATGGGAGGTTGGCCATGTGAGGACCTGTGCTTTGATCCAGATGACCTGTGACTGTGCCCTGACTTGTGACTCGAAGAATGCATGTGGGAGTGGCTAGACTTGTACCCTGATGACTGCCCTAAGGAAGTGGATCCCCCTGCACTACTCTGGCTCCTGCTATTGCTGCCACTAACTAACTTGCTAGTGCTCCATGTTCTTGTCTATGTCCATGTCAAAGGAGGGTCTCTCTTCTCAGGTGGAACTTCCTACTCATATAGTAGTCGTTATCGTCCAAGACATGCGCTAACCTTGGAAAATATCGTGCCATGTCTACTGATGGTCCTGAACATAATTGTGCAAACTCTATGCACCACTAAGTTGACTCATGTTGGAAAATCACTACTTGATCTAGCTCCACTCTAACCACCTCTAAGTTAGCCTACAGAGCCCTAACCTATGTTGTACTCGAGCATCTAGTCTCTATTGTAAATCTGTCACCTATTGATCTGTCATCACGTCATGTGGAAGGGGTGATCCTAAAGGTGTCTCCTCCCC